>JBAMJR010000076.1:2200000-2800000 GCA_038501785.1 Myoxocephalus aenaeus | reverse complement strand
GATCCGGAAACAGTACGTCGCCTTTTTCCTGCGTAATATTCACGATCGGGTCCAAAAATATATATCGGCGTGCAAATAAAAGAAAATAGATGACACGTTCAGGCTAAACTAATGCTGTTAATTTCCATCTAGCTAACGTGGTTCTATGGGTTGATTTGTACATTTGAGATGAAAACGTCTTGGCCCTGTTACTTTGAAATAGAGGCAATAGAGTCGCCACCCCCCGGGCAACAGATGTATCCCGTATGCGAGTTCAACGATGCTTCCAGCTCCCTCTCCACCGCTGCTCTACAGGTGGAGGTGAGCAGTGAGTGGCTCAGGATACGAGTGGCGTTGGCGCCCGGTCGGGGTCAAGAGGCTTTTCAGTTTTAAGCAGAGGAGCGGCACGATGAAAATGAAAAATAGCTTAAATAGCATCAACAGTTCTCGTCAGAAATGAACTGAATGACATGTCTTTGACATTAGTTCATTATTTCATCTCAAACTACATTGGGATTGGTTCTCTTGGTACTTTATGATGGTTCAGTGTTTGTACCTTTTCATAATTACACCAACAGATCATAACACTTTGTTTTGTTTGCTTTGTCTTTCCATTATTAGTTTTGTTCTGCTTGTCTCTGGCTCTTGTCCCCAGTGTAAAGCGTCTCTGAGTATCTAGTAAAGCGCTATATAAGTTTGAATTATTATTATTATTATTATAATGATCTCAGTGTTTCCCCTAGGTTTACAGCTTCAGGGGGGGGGGGGGGGGGGCGGGGGGCGACGGCGACGACACCGACACAAACACTTAAAGTAGTGGTTCTCAAACTTTTTCTGTAAATAACTTCATTTTGTGACTCCATCTGTGCTTTTAGAAATAACAGAATAAAGAAAATTGCAATCAATTTCAAGTAAATCAGATTGCTCCATCGGACATTTTTTTATTTTTAAATTGCAATCACTTAGAACAATGAAAATAAAGTTATATCTGTGCAAAAAATAACTAATATTTAGTTACTACTAAATAGCTCATTGTGGAAAACAATAAGCTATTTATTTTTTTGCCAAACAAAACAGAATGAGTGCAGATATGTGAGCATCAGGTTGCATCAGTATTAGTGGAGCAGTGAGCCTCTACACATCTTTATAAACGGGGTTGTAGATTTGATACAATTCATGCTCAACGTTGATCTGAGATCTGTTTTCTGTTTTGAGAGACGCAGCAGCAGAAAGGACGACGGAGACTTCTGGCAAAGAGCCAAAAGTCAGCGAGTCGCTATGCGCATGCGCAAGTGTAACCTGTTAACGGCATAATGTAAACATTTACCCGAAAGTACAGGCTTTTCTCCATGTATTTATTAATGACTTAGTTTTATGTCCGTGTACTTTGTACTTTTGTAATATGTGAAGCCAGCAGCTCATTGTTGGTACAAGACACGAGCACTTTGTCTCTTTCACCCGGAGCAAGAGAGCTGCTCTGTGATCAGAGAGTTGCTCCGGTGCTCCTCACAGGAGAGCTGCTGTTGCCATCTTCACCGTGGGAGCGTTTAAAATGCAGATATAGGTCTGCTTTTCACGCAACATATTTTTTGACGCTCTCTGTCCGCTGCTGTGTGCTCAGCGCTCACCTGTCTGTGCGCGCGCATGTGTCTGTACGCTTCAGGGCGGAACTCCGCTGTGCGCGACGCAGAGCAAAAGAGAAGTGTTAACGCGACCATGTAGAGACCGAAATGACAAGCTGTGTGTGGATAAGATCAATAAAATACGGCCGTTTAGTTTGTTTAATAACAGAACAAGGTGTAGACCTGTTCTATATGAAAGAGAAACTTAAATGACGACTTGTGATCTGGCGCTGTCGAGAAAATTACAGGGGGGCGCCCCGCCCCCCTATTCTAACGGTGGGGGAAACACTGGATCTGCATGATTCAGGAGTAGTTCTCCAATCGTAAAGACCTTCTTTCATTCTCGAGCAAAGGAAGCAAGCCAGACTTTATGCACTCACCCTAAAACATCCGTCCTGATCCAGATAACGGTAAAGACGTTTGGCTTTAAGGACTTCTTGCTCTTGTTGATCAATTTCCAACCAGCTTGGAAGCACCAGGAAATACCGCCTTATGAATCATAACATTCTGGTCTGGATGATCCACGTAAGAAGAACCGGGTTTTGAACCACAGACCCTCTTGACCACCTGGTGGCAGGAAGCTGTTCGCTCCCTATAGGACAGCACATTGAAAAGGAGGTATTGGTGCGACTGTAAAGAAGCAGAGATTGTGAGAATGAAATGTCGATATAAGGAGAGAGAGTTATGTGTCCATGCTTCAGCTCCTGGAGCCTCCGGTCCGTTGGACTTCCCTCTGGTCGCTTACAGACACCTCCGCTGGCGTCCCCATCATCAGGATGAGCCGTGGTCTCAGCTGTCTGGACCACAGCAGCTGCTGCCTCATCCTGGAAACGCCTTCATTTTTCTCTCATAACAGGAATATTCTGGTCAAACTGCGACATCTTATTATTATTGCTCACGTTTTCTTCCTCAAAATACTATGACTTCATTCTTATCACATGACGTCTGTGTGGGACATGTTTTAAATGTAAGTTTTAAACATGAGCAGAAATCTTGTTGGAACACATAAGAGCTGTTTCAGTCGAGATGTTCACGAAACAACTCCATGCGGACACACATCTGTGTCGACATTAAATGAGTTGTAGAGAATAAATATAACAACAATTAACAAATATACTATAATGTTCTATATTTGTGTGTTATAAAAGTTCCATTAAGTTCCATCACACACTGAATCGTTGGCGCCTGCTTTTGGTGCTTTTCTTGACATGAACAAGGACATTTCCTCCAGGAATTCATGCTGAGAAATTCACCAGAATGCCAGAAATGGAAGTGGGTGACAGAGCCGACGTCTGCCCGGTCGCTGCAGCGCTTCGGTCCGATCCGTTCGCTCTGAGCACCTATTAGGAGGTGACTCTCACGAGAAGCTCCATTTACAGAGACCGACTCTGCAAACCGGCCGCCGAGGTTTTAGAGAAGAAAACGTCTGGTCGGCAATTACCCCCCAAAAAATAAAGACAACCCCTTACAGTTAATTTAGAGAGTGGCAGTTCAGGAGGACGGGGCTGGTGGGTGTGTGTCGGACTGTCTCTGTGTGTTTTCTGCGCGCGTGTGTGTGTGTGTGTGTGTGTGTGTGTGTGTGTGTGTGTGTGTGTGTGTGTTGTTACAAGAGCACTTGGAACACATCTGCAGTAATGAGTTCTTTTCTTGGACCTGGCAGGGTTTTGGCCAAGATCTGCTCAGCTTAATGTGTGTCTGCGCCATTGTGTCTCAGAAGGGTGAAGGTGTGTGTGTGTGTGTGTGTGTGTGTGTGTGTCCTACGTCTTGTGTGGGTGTGTGTTTCTGACAGTGTGTCACCTCTGGGTGTCATTCCAGGTGCACGCCAAGGAGAGCAGCCTTTACAGCCGCCCCGCAGAGCTACCGCCTGCGCTTAACAAGGACACAGAGGCACGCCGATGCAACTACACACACATGCACACACACACACATGTACACACACACACACACGTATACAGACAGTTCTTCTCCCCATCCAGCTCTGATGCACAGCAGCAATAACCTCGTACATTCCAGTGCGCTCCAGGTAATTCATCTTCATTGTCCAAGTCATCAAATCTGAAGAACGACAGTGAAACAGTCACCCAAGGAGACTGGCAACATGCACACACATGTGTGTGGTCTCACACACACACACACACCTTCACCCTTCTGAGACACAATGGCGTCTTTCATGATAGGGCACTTTTCTGAGAGGAGGAAAAGGGGATTAGATTCTCCTCGGCTCTTCTAGATTTCTCAAAAAGAAGAAAAGTGTGTGATGAAGTGAAAAATAGAGAAATAGAGAACGAGAGAGAGAGAGAGAGTAGCGGCGAGCGGGCGAGCGGTGACGGGCCGCCTGTCAGATAACACGGGGATCCTTATCGTGCCGTAACATCACCCGCCGACCATTCTGCTGCAGTCACACATGACTGATGAGGGAGGGGGAAAAAGTTCAACGTGTCTTTTCTCTAATCCTCACACTTTCCTTTATGGCAGGAAATGAATGGCCTCTCGCGTAGGAGACACACACACACACACACACACACTCTGCCTGCTCGCCGTGCTCATCCCGGAGCGGTGCTTTTTATCATCCGCCGTAAGTAGCGGCGGTAAAATTGCTTAATTAAAGCATGAATGTTTAATAAACCCTGGGGCGGCGTGCGGCGGGACCGGAGCGAGGCCGTCCGTTGACGAGGCGGCGCCGGGGGAAGAGACGGACCGTTCCTCCACTCCTCCGCACCGACTCTTGAGTTGAAGTGAGTCCTTTGACAGCGAGCAGGTGGAGCTGGTAAAGGCCAGAGACTTCACGGCGGTCACTCCTCCTGCTCTGTAGTCGCTCCTGAGCTGATGCGGTGACCTTAACCCCAGGCTGCTTCCACTTGATTGCTTTATACACAGAACTAAATGTCTTACAGGCACCGGTTGGATGATCTGCCTCCGTCGGCCAAACCAGTGTTTTTCAACCTTTTTTCTACAATAAAAAAATCCGCAGCACACCAACAACCCAAAAAGTTACAACATGTCCCATTGTAGCATCATACAGCATATATGGTAGGTAAGTATTGCGCTACCTACTGGCATGGAAGAGTATTTCATTACTAGGCCAGCCACTATATTGCAGCTCAGACGCTCAACAATGGAAAATGATTTGCCGCAACTAAATAATATTTTTTTGGACCGATTAAGTGAAATTGGACATTTTCCCACGGCACACCTGAGGATCTCTCACGGCACGCTGGTTGAACATCACCGGGCCAAACAACCAGTGATTGTGAATATATTTATATATTTATATATTTATATGCGGCGGAGCCAAATGTCAAGAAAGGACAGATTCTTAAACCTTTTGGCTTCATTAGAGATTTGAAGTGGTCAAACCACGAGGAGAAATAATGTGCATTATTCCGCGGCGTGCATTAGCGTCAACGCGCCGCTACCGAGCTGATTCATGTGCTGGTCTTATCAGCGGCGTGAAAAGCACTCTGTTAGCTGTTATGTTACCGTAGCGGCCGTGCTGCTTTCAAGTGCTGCTTGGAACAGAGTTACAGCTGAAGCTAAATCCTTCTGTTATCATAAAACATTATGAATCACTCTCCAATCCAGCGCATTGCTGAATGAACACTGAAACTCTACAGACGTCGCCAGTGTTCCAATAGAAGAGATGAAGGTGGAAGATCAGCTCAGGAATAAATGCACAGAGATGTGTCCTCATATTAATAATAATAATAATAATACACTAAATAAAGTAAACTTTCTTCAGTCTTATCGGCGCTTCCATCTTGATGAAAGGAAGAGAAGTTAACGTCTAACTGCATTATCTCACAGGCTGTGGCTTGGCTCAAGGCTCAGGAAGCTGTTGTGTGCTGGAGCCAACAACCAGCAGGAGGGGAACCGGAGTGCAGCATTTAAACAGACACACACACACACACACACACACACACACACACACACACACACACACACACACACACACACACGTGCTGTGTCACGCAGAAGAAACATCTCAAGGAAAGGAGAACACATTGTGTGAGCTACTGTGAGTCTAGAGCAGGGGGGTCAAACTCATCTTAGTGAAGGGGCCGCATGCTGCCCATTCTGACCTCAAGTGGGCCGGACCAGTACAATCACAGCATAATAACACATACATAACGACAATATTTCTCTATGTTTAAATCATTGGTGAAGGTTTTTGGATGATAAACCCCATTTTAAGGTCTTTCTACAATAAACTAGAAACAAAGACCAGAAATTCAGACATCAGCCCACTGTGTATCTGCCTGAGCTCTCCTCTGCAGATTCCCTCGCTTTGTGACGCGTTTGTGACGCCACTTTCATGACGGGATCCTTTTTTAACGACTTGCAACACAATGCCTCGCGGTGCAAAATACAGTGAAATGTCCAAAAACGTTATCCTCCATTTGCGGCTTGTACTTTCTCACAACGCCTGTTTTTCTCCTGATCATTGATGGTGCACCGTCTGTACCCCACTGACAGCACGGGTCCAGTCCCCTTTGACCAGCGCTAACAATGTAATTGCTGTGATGTTGTCTGTCATGGGATCAACTCAAGGAACTCCTCGGTGACCGCCAAAGTCTCATCAACACCACCAATGAATACGGCCAGTAGAGCAACATCTTTAGTGATGTCAGCGCTCTCATCGATTGCAACTGAAATGCTACATGCCGGATCCGGCCCGCAGGCCATATGTGGCTATGTGGTTAGCATGCCCGTCTTTCAATCAGAGGGTTGGAGGTTCCGGCCCCGCTAGTCCATGTCGTTGTGTCACTTAACCCCCAGCTGCTCCCCGTTGCTGTGTCTGCGGTGTGTAGAGCAAACATGTACGTCGCTTTGGATAAAAGCGTCAGCTAAATGAAATGTAACGTTGCAGCCAAAAACGATGCACGCGACTGGACCGCGTGAAGGCTCCTGTTTGCAGGTTGAAAAGAGGCGCACCTTTTTGTTGTTGTTGAAGACAAGACCCGATCACAGTGTGTCTGTGCTGCGTCTTTGTCGCAGTGTGTGTTTCCAGGCAACCACCAAATGAGAGCTAATGGTAGTTCAACACAAACCATGAGCACGTGACCCGTACGCTACCTCGCCGTTAATAGTCCACTTTAAATCAATGAAAGCGACGCGCACCGTCTCCAGTGCCGCACTGCTTTGCCTCCTGCCGTTCACATCACGGTAACTATGGTAAAGCCGCGCAGCTCCGGGGACCAAGCGACAGTTCCAATAATGACAACGCTAATGGACGCTTTTCGGCTCTGAGATTTTTCAACTCAAGGCGCTGCTGCAAAAAAAAAATGCGAGGCACTCGTCAGCGCCGGGGAAAACAGCCGCCCCGGGCTGCTGAAAGCATTCTGTGGGATGAGGACTGAGCGTGTAGAGGCGGTGATGTCTGTGGGCCCAACAGCATGACCCCAGATCTGTGGCTACAGGCTGGATGCTGGGCCGATCCATGCTCGCAACCGCCATTTTCTCTCCGGATAACAACTACAGCAGCAGTACATTGTAAACAAGCAGCTCCTTTAACAGGAAGCACAGCAGTAAAGCGGTAATGATGCCGAATGCTCGGCACAGCTCCATCCTTTTAAAAGTTTACCCATGGTGCAGTGCTGGGCTCATGTCAGAATCCTCCTCCCACGATCTGCTCAACACTGACTCGTCGTACTGACTCGTAATCGCAGATCTCTAATAATCACACTGATGATCATCGACCGCATGAATTGTTTTCCCTGCCTCCCTTCCAAAAGAACGAGCTCCATATGAAAACTTCTCAAACCGGCTGCGGGGCTCCCCGGCGCTCCCCCGCGACACATTCCTGTGCCGCCTCTCTGCGGCTCACTCCGGCCCACACGGCGCCCCCTGTGGCGGGCGGCGCGCCTCGCTGCCTGCACACGCTCACACACAAAATCTGCTTTCTTCTCTCCCTCGGTCAGCCACCCACACTCGGTCACGAGGGACCACAGCGTGGCAGCACCGGTGAGTGTGCGCTGTTTTCTAGTGGGACATGTCTCTGTGTGTGTGTGTGTGTGTGTGTGGAGAGGAGCTAATGCATTCAACCTGCTTTAGGATTCTCAGCGCTCCCTTATGGAGGCGGTTGGATCCCTCAGTTTAGCACCATTGTGGTCCGATCGGCGCTCACATTCATCTTCCTCAACCGCAGCCGGCAAAGTGCGAGTCAGGAGGGGCTCGTGAGCGTTTCCTCCTCCTTCTTTCTATACGCCGTCAACTCTTGACTGGTCTTTCGTTATTTCTTCCCCCCCCCCCCCCCCCCCCCCCTCCATCACAGGCGGCGCGTCAGGCAGCTCTGAGTAGGCTGTGATCAAAGTTGTGAAGCGATGCGTCTCAACGCCGTTCTGACATTTACAGAAGTGACGGGACCAGTGGAGGCAGGGCTGCTGAAGCTCCAAAAGGAAAGCAACGTTTCAAGTCCTATTTCCCTTGCTGTCAGTTTAGCAACACACACACACACACACACACACACACACACACACACACACACACACACACACGTCTATCTTTGGTCTACTGCCATCAGGACTATTAACAAAGAGGTTGTCCAGCTGCTCTGAGGCCAGAGCTGGGTGTGCTTCAGACATTTTACAGTGAGGAAAGTGTCAGTGCTCTCTGGTGGACAGTCTATGTGTTTCTATGCATGAAGGTAGTAACCTTGGACCATGTAGTTTATCTCTAAATCAAAATCAAAATAAGAAAATACCTTAAACTATACACGTTAGAGTTTGATTGCTCGTGAATTTGTAATATATATTCAAGTCGCATAGTGCGCAGTTTAACGGCTAAAGCTACGGTCTTTACGGTCAATTATTAAATGTGTTTTATTTATTCCAAAAACCAACGTAAGAATAATACCGTTTCTTTCTCCGTTTCTCTGGCCATAAAGACCGTAGCTTTAGCCGTTAAACGGCGCACTATGCGACTTCCGTTTCAACTCAGTTTTTCGCCTTCAAAATAAAAGCACCTCATCTCAAAACAGGAAACCAGATACATTTTGCTTACGGCAGACAAAAAACATGCAAGACAAACAACACAATTGATTGACAAACCGTTTCTAACTTTAGAACACATATTGAGTTACTTACATGATAGAATAACAATATTTCAGAGCAGGAAAAAAGCCAAAAGGCCGTTATCACCACTTCTGTTGAGCCCCTTACACTGTTAAACGTCATATATATATTAAACCAGAGAGGAGGGTCTTAAAGTGTAAGTTAATGTAACAGCATGATTACTACACTGATTGTGTCAGGGCTGAAAGCACAATCAAAAAACACACACACGCACACACACACACACACACACTAGTAGTTATCAGTGCTTCTCGCCTAGAACTGACACACATGTCCCGATGACAGAACTTTACGACACGCACACGCGCAGCCACTAGTCATAGCTTGTTGACAGCTGCGTCACTGTCACTGCTACGAGTGTCACACTCCGTCTCAGCCAGGAACCAGGATTGGAGAAAACTGGAAGCAGAAGAAAGAAAGCTTAAAAAAGAAGTTGGCGAGTTGGCAGTTTTGTCAAAGGACCGGACAAGATCATCTTTGACTGTTCATGCTTCATGTGTTAAACCTGCATTCTCTCTCCTGACCACCAGGGGGCGACTCCTCTGGTTGTATAGAAGTATATGCTTCATGTGTTAAAGCTGCCTTCTCTTTACTGACCACCAGGGAGTGACTCCTCTGGTTGTATAGAAGTCTATGCTTCATGTGTTAAACCTGCATTCTCTCTCCTGACCACCAGGGGTGACTCCTCTGGTTGTATAGAAGTCTATGCTTCATGTGTTAAAGCTGCATTCTCTCTCCTGACCACCAGGGGGCGACTCCTCTGGTTGTATAGAAGTCTATGCTTCATGTGTTAAACCTGCATTCTCTCTCCTGACCACCAGGGGTGACTCCTCTGGTTGTATAGAAGTCTATGCTTCATGTGTTAAAGCTGCATTCTCTCTCCTGACCACCAGGGGGCGACTCCTCTGGTTGTATAGAAGTCTATGCTTCATGTGTTAAAGCTGCATTCTCTCTCCTGACCACCAGGGGGCGACTCCTCTGGTTGTATAGAAGTCTATGCTTCATGTGTTAAAGCTGCATTCTCTCTCCTGACCACCAGGGGATGACTCCTCTGGTTGTATAGAAGTCTATATAAATGACTCTACTTCTCTCTTGATGTATTCCCTCAGTAAACATTGTAAACATGAGTTTATGTCTCAATCTCTAGTTTCAAGTCTTCTTCAATACAGCATGATGTTCATTTAGTAAATTATGGTCATTTAGAGTCAAACAGACCATAAAGCAGGGGATGCTTTAGGGGCGGGGCTACAAGGTGATTGACAGGTCTCTACCACAGCATTGTCCTGTAGTTGTCTGTGTTTTTTTCTCACAACGTTAAATCTTTCTCAGAGTGTTTTCACTACATGAGAGTGAATTGACACATGTTGGCCATCTAAGAATGTCTTATGTTCAGGCGATGGGCAAAAAGCAAGATGGCAAACTCAATGCTTCAAAACTGTAGTCCACAAACCAAAGAGTTGACGTCCCGTCCACACCTTATATACAATCTATGGGTACAACCCGTACAGTCTACCACACATGACTAGTGCGCTGAATCCATCACATAAGCCATGTGTAAATGAAGAGCATGCACCTCATGATGGTGGGTCCATTTAGAGGATCTGAAAGCCTTGAAGACTGAATTTGTACTTTCTCGCCAAAGGAGAAAACGCAAGTGACCTGCATAAGAGTTTATGTCCAAAATGCTGACAGAGTATAATTATACAGTATATGATGCATTTCATTAATTCATGCCTCACAATCACTGGCTCAGTATTTAAGTAGGTGCTTGTAGCTAACTGGCAACATCCAATCACGTTCATTCAGGTGTAAGATTCAGCACTTCATTGGGATAACGCAGTGATTTTGAACAGACGTGAGAGATCGTCAGGTGTGCCGTGGGAAAATGTCCAATTTCACTTAATCGTTCAAAAAATATATATTTAGTTTCCATTGTTGAGCGTCTGAGCCTGCAATATAGTGGCTGGCCTAGTAATGAAATACTCTTCCATGCCAGCAGGTAGCGCAATAATGACCTACCATATATGCTGTATTATGCTACAATGTGACATTTTTGTAACTTTTTGGGTTGTTGGTGTGCCGTGGGATTTTTATATTGTAGAAAATGTGCCGCGGCTCAAAAAAGGTTGAAAAACACTTGGTATACATGCACCTTCACATCTACTGCCAATTTAGGGATTTCAAATGTCCCACACAAACATGTAAAGAACATGTCACTTCCACACGAGAGCTAAGTTGGTTTTCATTTAGTTTTTCAGCGTGACGCTGCTTACAACTGAGCCTTCTCTCTGTGTGCACAGTGCTTTTAGACTGTGACAATATGTCCTTGCGTGGGGATTTCCAAGCTTTATTAAATATTTCACACTTGAGAATGCCTGCAAAGCCAAACATGAGTGTGCGTGAGATGCAACCGAGGTCACGGCTTTTGCGGGCAAGTTGTATCCGTCCCCCTTCACCTTCACTTCAGTGTGATGGTCATCTCATCTACGCTTTCTGAAAGCCATCTCAAACGTGTCTCTTTTGTTCAGATTGAGTCATGTGCTCTCTCATCTCCCCGCATCTCTCTGGTCCATCCTTTAATCACTCACTGCCTCCCCTGCTGTCCACCGCCGGCTAACAAATGAGTCCTCTCCTGCGCCGTGCCACACCACATTTCGTGACACAAATCACACCCGTCCACACACATGCACGAGCCCGCATCGGAGATCTACCCAAATGGATTTCACCAGCCAATACCTCCAGACTGAATCTACCAACAGACACATTGTTTTTTTTCTTTCCCAAAACCTTTATCTTTGACCATTTGAATGTCAGAACGTTCCAGAAATAGCTCTGAAATCAGCAGTCCTCTTCAACTTAAAGGTTAAAGATTTCTCACTGTGTGCCCACAGTGAGCCATGGACGTATAAAACACGGACTCCTGCTCAACTGTAATCACCATATTAGGGCAGACTTTTTATTTTTTTTAATGACATTTCAATGAAGCTTTTCTTTGCAAATCTTTTGTGATGAAATTCATTTTCTTGGATATTTGCTTTGATGTCCTCCTTGCTATTCAGGGACACTGAGCTTCTTAATTGAAACCAGAGTGGTATTGATAAAAACAGCAACAAAACACTCGACGTATCCATTCATCCCTTCACATTTGTTCAAAAGGTCACGTAGAATCAGTGTAGGTTAAGCGCGTCCTATTGATCATCCCATTGACACAGGGGAGCAGATAATCAAGCTGTACCATATCTGTCATATCAGAAGTCGACCCCGCTCACCGGGCAACATCGGCTTTTGTATTACTTCTAATAGAAGGGTAACACCGAGCGCATCAATCTGAATGCCAATACAATAATCTAACCATTCACCCCACATGCACAAAGGGCCTGTCCTTGTGGGGGTGGAGTTTACTATTAAAGGCGACGCACTAAAGCTGCCATTGCATCGCCGCACATTGTTGGTTCATCATTTTTTTTCAACAATAAACTTTTTAACAGTGATTAAAGAATAATTGAAGAATCAGCACCATGCCTACTCGGAACTGGTAGAACAGAAACAGACATAGAAAATGACTATTTCTTTGATCATCAGGAAGAAAGTATCACCTCATTTCCAACTTTACCACAGCGTCTGTGTCGACTGGAAATGGCGTCCGTGAGGCGGATACATCACTACTGATTGGTTAGGATGAAATGAAACAAACGAAACGACATCTCGGAGCAAATTGCCAGATAAGAACGGCGACGTTGGACAATTCTGCAAAACCCTGGGGTATGCATTGTTTCAGGGTTGCAGCGATCACCAGTATTGGGTATTGGTACAATACTGTGCTCATGTAAGCGTAATACTACTCCGATACAACTGCACCAGACCCCATTGCATGCGTTGTCGTGGACACATGCAGCTACTCCACCGCATCAACTAGTTAAGCTGTACGGCTTTGTGTCCGCCGAGCGGGTTCATGCAAGTCTAGGGGTGAGTGTAGGGGTATTCGGTTGAGGCAATGTCCCACCTCACCACGAGGTGTCGCTTAATCCTACGCACGGCTCCTTTAAAGTGAAGAGGGTTAGCCCCCAAGCTAGCAAGACGGCTAGCCCCCAAGCTAGCAAGAACAAATGCCCAGGCTCACTTGAGATGGGACCAGCTGTTCTCCTTGAAGTGACAAGCCGCTCCTCTGAGTTTTGCTCATCTTTTTATTTCTTCTTTCAACCGTTTAACTCACTGCCTTTATAGGTCAAAAGTAGTATTGTCGTTTAACAGATAATTATTAGTGCTGTCAAACGATTAAAATGTTTAATCGCGATTAATCGCATTTATGTCATAGTTAACTTTTTTTTTTTGCATTTTAATGCTCTTATCAACATGAAAACGTGGATTGGCTTGCTTTATTTTATTGAAAAACAACTGCCAAACAGGGCGGTACAAAATAAAATCACTGCACATTTCAGGTAAACAAGGGTTTACAAAATAAAATTATAGAGTGCACCAGGCATGAAAACGGGTCAGGGGTGAAAAAGGTGAGAAGGATATTACCCCTCTAGGAGGGTCCGGGGGCATGCTCCCCCGTAAGAAACATTTAAATATTCCATATTTTAAAGCATCAATCTGATGCATTTTGAGATGCTTTTTTTGCCAACCTGGGGAGAGCTGGAGAAACTTAACTTCAGCCATGAGTCAAACATGATTATGGCCTCCTTACTAAGTATTATGCAAGCCATTTCATGCCAGCCTGTCACTGGTCTAACATTTACAGTATATGAGGCACAATGTGGTAAGGGAGAGCATGGCTGCCTTTGTTAGCATCATTTATATCTTTGATGCAGAGAATGCATCTGGTGAATCCCTGCCTGTTGATTTTGGAGAATACATCTCCTAGATGAAAGGACACCTCTTGCCCTTTTATTGAGACCTTGCCTTCCAGTTTTAGCCACGACCAGTTCCAGCTGCATTTCAATCCAGCATCCAGCTGTTTAACAATGGCTGCATCCTTCTCCCCTAACACACTCATGCTGCAAAAATAATGTTTGTATTAGTGTTAACTTCTAGTTTAGCCTTATTCAGACCTGCCAACCTTGATATATAACCTATATATTGATAAGTCATTAAATACTCGTCATGCATTATATTGCATTGCATATAATGTGTGCTGGTCAATTAGTCTAAAATTAATTTTAGACTAATTTTTACCAGCGTACTTTGACGTCAAAATGCGTATCCGCTACGCAAATTGCGTACAGGTTGGCAGGTCTGCTTATTGATAGAACGGTGGACCACTTTACCTTCTGCCTTGTCAGTCCCCTCACCTCAACATCTACCTCCTCAAAAACGGTAGCGTTATGCCGTGTGAACAACTCATAAACTAATAATTTCCCACCGGAGCTTTAGCTAGCTGGCTAACGTTGCGTTCTCTCCTGCTGTGTTCAATGTGTTCACTCGCGCTCCCTTCTGGCACGCGCACCTGTTCGCAGTTCACTGAATATCATTCATTTTGCCGTATCGCGCTCACCATTCATTCATTTCAAACCGTAACGTTAGCCTAGCTTCCAAGCCCAAACGGCGTGCCTATTGTTTTGCTTCCGGTTGAGCTACATCCGGCGTGGTGCTCTCGGGAAAAAAAAAATTGAAAAATAAAAATGCGTTAACGCCGTTAATAACGCGTTAAAATTGGTTTGCGTTAACGCCGTTAATAACGCGCTAATATGACAGCACTAATAATTATTAACATCCCTGCAGCAAACTATGCTCCATCTGTATGAGGAAAATACAAAGTTAAATGTTAATTTGTCAGCAATCAGCATCGTGTTGTATATTTAATCTGTTACATTCAGATTAAAAAGATATATTTGGTATGATTTGGTATTATTTAGTTCTCATAAGATCCTTGGTATTGACAAGTACTCAAGTGTTAGTATGTGTACTTGTACTTGTGGGAACTGGGCATCCCTGTTATTGTCAAATGATGTGTATGGTTAAGGACATTATGGTTGATATGAATACAATGTTAATTGGAGGTCTGTGAAGAGATCTGGACCAGTAATACACGTCCGACTTCAACACTCTCAGCAATCCATCTCACATAAAGAGCACGATGCTTCCTGCAGTGCCGCTGAACATTGGCACTGAATGTACATTTTAACTTCGTCCAATACAGACTTATGACTTGGAATGCTGGGCTGTGAAATTGGCTAAAATGATGTCTGGCTGCATAAAACAAAGTGCCAATTCACTCTGATTATCGAGCTACTTCTGAGGAGCACCAGAGAAAAGCTTTCAGATTCTGCACAAAGTGGTTTTGATATAAACTTCCTATTTCAAACTTTTCTCTGATAAGCTGCTTGGACAAAGAAAATTGCCTTTTTAAAGTTACACTTCCATTGACTTGTTATGCTTCGGGTACACAGGACCATGCGGTTGAGCAGAGGGCAAAGCTCCCACAAGGAGGCAAAGTCCACGTGTAGACCCCAACCGCTGGACACGAGCAGAGCTGGAGTCCTGTCAGCGGGTCTCGCCCCGCCGTCTGCTACTGGGACCCTCACTCCCGCTGAGAGGGGGAGGATCAGACTGTAATCTATGAACTCTCGGGTCACTGAAGGTGCTGAGACCAAACGGGTTCTCTGAACCAAGCGACAACGATCTGTCCTCATCAAACCCGGTCCACCCGAGACAACTCCCCCTCTTCGCTCTCCTTTAATCTACTCCCCCTCTCCGTCTCCCTCGTCTCTGTATTGTTTTCCCTCCACCCATCACTCACAACCGTCACCCTTCCTCTCCTCTCATCAATGCACGGCGGGCCATAACTCCCCGGCTCCCCCGACCTATTTCCACAGAGGATCCATTCCGTCTCCCCATCCTCTTTTTTTATCTTCATCCACCAATTCAATCCACTGAGTCGCCCATCCAGCCATATATTCACTGGCTGCTTGCCTCTTCCTTTTGAGCTCATCACGGGGTTGCTCGCTCACTCTGAAACCAGGATTATCACCGGAGAGGTGCTTCGCCCGTGTGGGTTGAGGCACGCAGAGGGAGAATAAAAGCTATAATATGCCCTTCTCTTTCCATCTCGACACAAGCCAACAGTAGATGGTATATATACTTTTTTTTTTTTCTGGCACCTTAAGGCACAAACAGCCCACACCCCGCTGCTGAGCACCGCAAGTGGGATTACATAAGCGCGGTAACTCGCGGAGAGGAGGCTGCGGCGGCGAGGGGATATTAGCCGCTCTGGAGACCGGAGGAGGATAAGGCAGGAGATACCCACCGCAACATCTCCTCTGCTTAGCTGGCTTCCCACGACTGGCTCAGTGTCAGCCCACTATCAGCCCGGGGGAGGGAAGGACGGGGAGGCAGCGATGGTGGCTCGCAAGAGGAGGACTATACGGAGAGAATGAAACCACAGGCTGATCGGGGGGAAGCGACCGAGAGAGGCAGGGGAAGGAGGGAGAGATGGTGGAAAGGTTAGGGGGAGGGAAATGGAGCCGAGAAATGTTCCATCCCCTTTGGCCACAGTCCTGAAGAAGCCAGGATAGAGATGTCAGGCCACATCCTGTCTGCCGAGAAGAGGGGAGGGGAGCCGGGGATCAAGCAGCAGACCATTAGACCTCAAGCCACAGGCCCTACTCCCATCGCATTTCTGCCTCTTGCCGTCTCCATTCCTGTTTTGTCTCTCCTTACATCCCCCCTGCTCTGAACATCCCTAGAGCTATCCGATATCAGCAATCAATTCTCCTCTATTTTCCACAGGCTTCCCGGAGGCCGATCGAGTGTCCCTCCCTGGACCGCAGAGAGATGGAAGACGCTGCCGACCTCGCAAGGTCACAGAGCTCGCTTCCAGCAGATGAAACCCTAAACCTTCCATTTGCCTCCCTTCTCTCCCCTCCTTCAGCCAAATCACTCCACTTGCTTTCGAGCCAATGTCACAATTATCCTCACTTTTCACAAATCATACACATTTTCACCGGCTTGATTGCTACTGAAGATGCTTTTTCTTCTACCATCTTGCTGAGAGCATGCTAAACACGAAGAGTGACCTTCAGACTAAACAAAAAAATATTATATTTTCCATAGTCTCATGAAAGCAAAGCTTGTCTCTAGGGCTGCAACTACCGATTATTTTCATAATCGACTAATCTATCGACTATTTTTTCGATTAGTCGACTAATCTAATGACTATTTCCCATTAAAATGACTCAAAATGTTGGAATTTGAACTTGTATTTGTCAAATGTATTTGAGTAACAAGATCTGAACATCATTATAACAAATAAATTAAATAGTAATACAAATTAAAGTGCAAATATGCTTTAAAAGTAAAGAAACAGTACAAATAAAGTTTTAAAAGTAACTCAAAATAGCAATCAAGCCTCTGAAAGTGCAAAATAACTGACATTCAAAGTCCAAAAGTAAAAAAAATAGTCCATCGATGTTTGGACTTAATATTTTTCATGTGGGAAAAGGCTGACTCACATAAATAAACTCTGACACTTGTCAAGTTCCTCAAACCATGGCGCTGCAGCTTTGAGGACAGATGTTGCGTTTTCCGTTTGAAAGCATTAACTGAGCTGATCATATCAACCACGGTCAAGCTCATTCAACAGATCGGTTAAAAATGCCAAGTCTAGCAGCCACTGATGGTCATTTAGTTGGTTGTATTCTGCATGTTTAACTACATGGAGAAACTCCTTTATCTCTGGACAGAGCTCTATAAGCCGTCTCACATCAGTGTGTAGAACAGCTGTCTTTGAAGAGCTCTCGCTCCAATAGACGATCTTCGATGCCACCTCCGTGATCTCTTTCCTGTTTAGCGTTGTAGCGCATAATGCTTGTTATGCAGTGGTGATTAAGGAAGTCGGGGAAAACATTGTTCTCCCTGCACTTAACAATAAATCCATTCAAGCGACCGACCATTGCGGGCGCAGCCTCCGTGGTGATTGAGCTGGGTTTTGTCGATACAGTTTTTTTTTAAATGGCATGCGATCTACCCGCACTACCTCTGCCGACGTATTGGGCACCCGTGATGTAGTGCATTGCAATGCCGAATGAAAATTACCGGTAGCTCTGAATCTTTTCATTGCAAACGATGCGTCGACGACCAAAATACACGTCGACGATTTTTCATAATCGACATCATCGATTATGTCGACTAATCGTCGCAGCCCTACGAAGCAGAGGTACTTGTCAATCGCAGCACTTGAATGCTTTTGGAAGCAGTTTATGTATGTCATCGCTGTAGCAAAGTCAACTTTTTTTCACAGTTTAATGTCGGTAAAAGCTTTTCCTACTCACCATTTATTTCAGCTGTCACGCCGGGTAAACAGTTTTCCAGGTAAACTCCATTGTGATAGCAGCTATCTCCCTCGCTGAGCTGCGGCGGCGGCTCCCAGCACAAGCATGGAGTCTGCATGATGCCACAGGGCCTGCTGGACGTGCTGGAGGCCAGACAGTCCTCCAGCCACTGGCACAGCATCTGACAGGCCGCCATGCTGGGGCTGCGCTTCCCGACCACCAGGTACTCGGTTTTGAAATCCCCGTCGCCATCCGAGATGGCCTTTCCCGCCCGCGGAGGTCCCTTCCTCATTTGGAGGAACTGCTTCCCGGCCTCCAGGAAGGCCACGGGGGCGGAGGTGTCGCACAGCCTCAACACCTCATCGGAGCTCTCCATGCCCAGGTAGGTGCGCGTGCTCTCCAGGAAGGACTCATACTGGAAGGTGCGCAGCTGTGACGGCACGCAGCCCTTTCGCGGTTTCGTGACCTTGATAAAGATAGTGTAGCGCCGCGGATCGGGGTTCTGCAGGGTCCAGGAGCAAGGCACGGTGGGGAACACCGACGACGACAGGAAGAAGCCGAAAAAGCGGCTCTGGACTAAGGTGGAGCAGGAGTCGGACTCTGGGCCCGAGAGGGCTGCGTGGCAACAGCCCTCCATCAGGAGCAGAGGGGCAAAATACAAGAGCAGCACTGGGAGAGGCCACCGTGATTGGCCAGGATTCCAAGGAACAACGCTTGTCATGGTGAGCAGATGAAGGCAAGGAGACGGTAGCACAGGTCGATGGCTGGTTTCTGGCTTTGGAGGACTTAACTTGCAGCAGCGTTGGGCAAAGGAAGAGGAGAGGGAGGAGTAAGGGGAAGAGGATAAGGACGTGGTGGAAGAGGAGGGGGAGGAAGGTGGCTCTCAAAGATCCAGCGATCGGCCCATGGCTGCATCAGTCGACCCCGAGATTCACCAGAACCTGTGGAGTGGAGATAAGATGTAAATTAGTTCATATCGCATCAGACAACGGAACGGAATTAAACGGATTATATGTATCTCTGCAATGGGAAATCAATCTATCGGCTGTTATAGTTAGCTTTGTAAAGTGAGAGGGCCTCGGGCCCTGGAGAACAACAAGTCGGACAGAAGCAGGTGGAGGGAGGGAGCCGGTGGTTTAGTTCAGGCTTTCTTCAGACTGGTCTTTCCCTGAGAGACAACAGCGTTCCTCACATGTCTGCTCCCATATTTCATCTGTCAGCTCATTAATTTATCCAATTATAAGACTATTAATTACAAAAGGCAACACCTGCAGACATTCATTACTCCACTTTATCAGGGATGAGACCCAGACAGCAAAGCCATGATCAATAGTCCTTTCAGTTTGGGCTTATTAAAGCCCAAAATATTAGCGGTTGTTTTGCCTGTAAATATGGTTTATATCATGTGAGCAGTATATTTCTCTTTCATGCACATTTCTTCTATTACACATCTCGTCTACATTACATGCAGCGCTGCTTCCCGTTGAGCAGCTCTGCTGTTTTAAGTTGTTATTATCAATGTGTCTTTGTTGGAAAGCTATGACGTGGAAAATAGTTTCAGAATGCTAAACACTGCCATTCCCACACAATCCCAGTTGGCTCCTGGAGTGAAAATTGTTCCGTTTTCAGCCGAGTGCGCTGATTGATTTGAAAGCAGTGCTTTTAGGGACATTGTCGGGGCTTGTTGAAGCTCTAGTTTGAAAAACAAAAAGGTGCTCACGTCTGTCAGCAGAATGTTTGGTGCCGGTTCAGAAAGGAAAGGGACAGAATATTATGAAAAGCAGGCTTTCATGAAACCTTCAGATATACCCCACAGCTATTCATAGGAAAGTGATACAAATGAGTTTGATTATTTAAAAAAAATACTCAGTAATTCAACATTAAAATATATGAATGCTTTATTTGATTCAAAGCTGTATTTATCAATCAATAACTCCAAATGACAGAGCTCACCCATGAGGCTGAATCCACATCGTCCCTGCAGCCCTCACACTCGTATGGTGGCAGAGTGCCTCGTCTACCCAATACATCCCACGAGGTAGCCAACAATGACTCAGAATGCATGCAATTGTTCGTACAAAATTAAATCAAATCGTATTTCAAACAGCAGAAAAGCAAATAAAAAAATGCCCCAATGGTGTAAGACGTACATTTCTCAAATGACACCAAGGCAAATGTGGCAGAACCTGACACCAGACACCAGGATCCCTGTCTAATTCCTTGATGTAGATTCCAGATGGCGTGGGCATGATGGCCGCAGTGTGCATCGTCGCCAAGGACACGCGCACAGTGAAGCCTCCCACGGATCAATCACAACCAGAAACACTATGTTCTGTGGGGAGAGGATGGAGTTCAAGATAATTCATCACCTGAGAGAAAAACCCTCCTCCGGCAGGCCTCTAGGGGGCAGTGCTCCGTATCGCCTCGACAGGAGGAAGGTTCCTTTCCAAACAAAGTCAATTAAGCTAACTTGAATTAAACTGGGCATCTGGCCTTGTCAAAAATAAATGCTTTCTTTGTGGATATTAAGTTTATTCAGGATGTAAATTCAAACAGCTCAAGAACTTTTAATATCTCAAATCAGAACAGAAACAAGCTGTTTTTATGTGGGAAACAATTAAAGTCTTTATATGCTCGTGGGTGATTATTCTGTTGTGTGTGCCTGTTAGAGACGTATCTCCCAGACTGTCTGCATCTTCCCAAACATCTGCTGCATGCCGACTCTCGTGGACTGGAGGATTACATCACGTGAACTTTCACAGATGTGTCTCGGCCATGGGAAAGGTATCATTTGGGCTAAGAAAACGTGTTGCGTCACCATCAAAGACTGTCTATGGAGACAAGGGGGCGTGTCATCACCTATTGGTTAGTGGACTACAGTTTTAAAGTCTGAAGATCTACATTTTGGCCGTCGACATCTTGTTTTTTAGAACCAGAAGAGACGGAAGAGGATGCAGTACAACCAAACGCTGAATCATTGTTAGGTGATCAAAATGTTACAATTAACTTCCATGAAGTAAAAACACACTGTGAAAGGGTTAAAGTGCTAAGATGAAAACACTGACAACACCCAGACTTGAAAACCTGTCAATCACCTGGCAGGTAGCCCCGCCCTAAAGCGTCCCCTGCTTTATGGTCTGTTTGTCTCTAAATGACCATCATTTACTAAATGAACATCATGCTGTATTGAAGAAGACTTGAAACTAGAGATTGAGACATAAACTCATGTTTACAATGTTTACTGAGGGAATACATCAAGAGAGAAGTAGAGTCATTTATATAGACTTCTATACAACCAGAGGAGTCGCCCCCTGGTGGTCAGGAGAGAGAATGCAGCTTTAACACATGAAGCATAGACTTCTATACAACCAGAGGAGTCGCCCCCTGGTGGATCTTAGAGAGAATGCAGCTTTAACACATGAAGCATAGACTTCTATACAACCAGAGGAGTCACCCCACTGCTGGCCGTTCAAGGCACTTCCTCATTTACTTCCCTTTTCAGATTGGGAGGTTGGGCACGATGCCAACAGTCTGTATACATTTTGATAAAACTTCAGTAAGTGCAACATTTTGTCAAATAGTTGTTGAAATAATAAAACAATGTTTAGCAAGACCATGATGTACAATATGTCTGCTATTGGATGGATAGCTGAACATACTTCTGATAGGAGCTAACCGGTCTCCAGAGTGCATCTTCTGGAGGGGGAATGCGGTAAACATGGTGGGAACGCTGAAATAACCCCTGGTTTAATTCAGTGTGAATCCTCAAAAGCCCAAGCGATGGCAGAGAACCTGGATCCAGTATCACTCACGACCAAAGGGCTTCTCTTCAGGTACAGTGACTCAGCCTCATTGCGTCTCAGGCCGCCTCACGTCTCGTCTCTTGGCTTCACCCGGACCAAAAAAGGGAAAACTACCTGGGCCTCTTTCAGTAATGAAATGTATAGAGCTTTAACAGAGGATAAAGAGCCGCTCTTTATTGACAGCTCGGCCTCATTTATCTCCCGGCGCGCCACACCCACACCTCCTCTTCCTCCTTTTCCTCCTCCTCCTCCTCACCTGCTGAGAGGGAGTCTGATCACCCAACATGTGTCACTCTATTGGAGCTTCCTATTCGTGTCAAGCCTCCCCTCATTATGAACACCGAGCACTGCCCCCCACATCCAACCCTTTAACACACACACACACACACACACACAGACCCCCACCGTCCATCATGGATCTATCATGTTTCAGACGCAGCTCTTATCTCTGCTCCATCCTCCTCCGCAGAGGAGAACAGGATGTGACGGCAGTGGAAGAAGAGATGCGAGCCACAGCGGCATTCTGCTGCATGAAATCCGACCTGGAGATTCAACCTGATGTTCCCGGTCGATTAATCAATCCAACTCTTTGTATCTCTGCTGCTGCGTGTGGTATTACGGCTTTGAACGGCTGTCAGGAGCAGAGGGCTGCAGGATCTTAGAAGCGGACACTGGTGAGTCCAGGCTTTGCTAAACGGAGCACAGGAGCATAGCTTTCATGAGTCCATGTTCTTAAATACATTACTATGAATTTGAATCCATAAGTCCCTCGTGGATCCTAGACTTCCCATACTGGTAGCATCTCTTCGACCATCCCTGTCTGATAAACAGCCACTACTATAAATAAAAAACATTCCAGTTTTTCGTACAGGCGTTCTGTTTCAAAGCTGCTAGGATAACGCTAGCCATCATGAGGGTGATTTACTCAAATTAGAGAGAGAGTCGTACTGCCAAGGAGGAGTACAAAGATGTCACGGTGCTCAAATATGTCAACTGTCCCTTTAAATAATGCTTGAAAACAATATGTGTCTATATGGGCTGGTGTCTGTATCTAATATATACTGAAAGAAGCAATTGCAGTAAAGAAATGCTAAAGGTGGCATGGAAACAGCGACGCCATTCCACCAGAGAAAGAAACTGTGTTTGTCATATTACATACTTTTTGCACACATACATGAAATAGGTCTTCTGCGTTAGAGAGCACTGGAGAGCAGATTGTTCAACTATAACACCTTCCACTTGTCAATAACCAAAACTAACAATGCATTAATCAATATTGTATTAAACTATTAAGCAGTGAATCTCTGTCTCTATGTCCTTCGCCTATCTCGAGAACCGTCCATCCCAACTACTTCACACTTGACGGGTGTATCGGGTGTAAAAGGAGTGCAAGGTCAAAGTTGGTGCAATATGGACCAATGTGCAATAAGTGATGCCAATATTCTGGAGTCAACGAGCAGTTCTCTACGATCAGCCGGTTCCCAATAACCCCGACACAACACTGCAAGCAGCATACCAGGAGCCAAGCAATCGGTCCGTCCCAAACCCTCAAGTGCTCTGAAACGGCCACTGCACTAGCATTAACAATGGATGAAAGGACTAAAGTGGTTAGCCCACGGAGATATCTCACTAAACTCTGTCCTTCCCTTCAGCTCTTTTAGCCACTTGTAATTATGTTTGGGGTTTTCCAGCCAACAAACTCTCACAACAAAACCTGGTTGTTAGTGAAGAAGCTCTGACAAAGCCGCTGTTTACACTAAGTGCCCATCACGACGTTAGCATCTACTGCTGGTGTCAGATTCCTGCTCAGCGGTTGGTGGAGACCAAAGCAGAGCTCAAAGGAGATTAAATATTAGGCCTTCAGTCACCTCAATTACCAAGTGACCAGAAACAACTCCAATCCAGTGCAAATGTGGCTCTGTGTGTGCTGTGTGTTCGTCTCGGCAACTGCTCGCTAAGGTGTTAGCAGCAATAACATAAGAGGAAACTATGCCAGATGCCCCCAAGTGGGAAACAAATAATACACCTTAATAGCATCTATAGTTATTTTAGTCATCAGGCTGTTATTCCGACCAAATCTGACCAATCAACTCATTTAATTAAGTTCTCTGAGATATGTTTAAACATTACATGATCATGATGATAAGATGTGCAGGTAGTTTTTATTTACCTGTATATGGAGCTGTAGCATGAAGCGGGCTGCCTGTGCACGCTCATATTTAGAGTTAGGAACTTCTTCTTGCTGTGGAAATGTTAGTATTCCGTAGCTTTAGCATTATTCATTCCTTTTAGCCCGTGGCGGGAACATCAAGCAATTAAAGGAACAAAGGTGTTGCATTAGCCAGCGGCCCAGAAGCATGGATCCATGTAAACACGGCCAACAGGCTGGCTCCGTGAGCGAGTCAGAACAATGGCCCAATCACGGAGAAGCAACGGGCCCTCAGACAGAGATGCAGAGGGAACGAGAGACAAAGAGCGCACTGATGAGAAAATGATAGAGTCACACGGCAGCTCGCCGCGCACGTCGGGGATTACAGGCTGATTATCAGAGCGGCACAGGGACCCGCTGCACCCTCTGCCGAGCTAAACTACGAGGCACAAAGCCGACTCCCTCTCCTCTCAAGGACAAAGTGTGTCAAATTGGCCCTCGGTGTCATCAACATTCTGTCACAGGGAAGAAACGTTTGGCAGAGACATCAGGAGGAGCAGTTTGAGGTGGGGATCTCGGAGGCTACCCGGTCCGGCCGTATGATGCTGAGGCGAGAAAAACGGAAAGAAGGGAGGAAGTGGACTTTTTGTATTTTGTATTTTTGCATTCAACTAAATACTGAATATCTCCTAAACCACAAGGTCTATTTGAGTCATTTAAAAAGCTATAATATACAGAAAACCCTTGTGAATATAGATAATAAGTTCATATATGTGTTAGTGGTATATTAGTTTATGATAGTACACAGAAAAGGACAAATTAAATATATTAAAAAGAAATCAAAAAGTTATTTTATTATATCATAACTATATTAATGAAACCCAAACTTTCATTTCATGCAAATGAAAGTTTGGGTTTGATTGAGTGAAGTTAAGTATTTTTAATAATTCATTTAGTTCAGGGTTTTCGAGCGATCGTGTCTAACTCGGCCAACACTGAAAGTTCCCACTCCCTGCCTGGTCCCTGAACGGTCCTCACTTCACTCTGGCCTGTGCAGCAGGCTGAGAGGAAGCAGAGGAATCTAAACTGATGAATCTTATTTCAGCCATAAGTTAGTCCATGTTTAGGGGGCTCTGGGGTTCAGGAGGTTATCCATCATTATTGTCTGCAAGACGTTCGGGGTAGAATGTGTCAGAATACACAACCAAATGAAATGAAAGACTGTTGACCAAATAAACGTTCGTCAGCTGAAATACTGCAGTGTCACCAGCATGAGGGAATACACAAGGAGAAGATGAATTACATGATTACATCATCTCAGGCCCCTCGTCATTTATGCTCATTGTTATAGGAACTGTATGCATACTGTAAACTTTGTTAATTTAGCACTTTGCAGATGATTTCATGCCGTCAAGTATTTTACAGCAAGAGGGTTTCATTCCTGGTTAGAGGTGTTGATTCCCAACATGATATGTCCTTTCATGTTTTTAAAATTTGAAAATCATAGTCATTGTCTTTTGAAGGTCACGTCCTGTCTCTGGTCACATGCTTAAAGACACAGCGACTCAACAGATGGACAGTTAGAGACAAAGGAGGGAGTCAGGTGACGCAGGGTAAAGAGACTGTTTGTGTGAGTCCTTTTAAAGTTACCGTGAGTCTCAATGTACTAGCACTGGCTCTGTATGACCCGCATGGGTAAACAAGCCCATCAGAGAGGAGATGGACTGCTTGAGTTGCCTGAACCCAACCACACCGCCACAGATGAAAGTGAAGCACCTGATTTAAACTGCGTGGTGAACGGCCTCCAGCAGCGCTGCTGACAGGAAAGGATTGTAAAGCCCTCTGAGGGTCATTTGTAATTTGTGATTTGGGGCTGAACAAAATAAACTGACAAAATAAAGCTGCCGTGTCCCTGACTCTGCTGAATTATGTGGTTTGGCAACCTTGACGATTAAACACCAGATATGCAGGTAATGATTCATCCCATTGGCTATCAAGCAGCCTAATTCACTGCTTCACTCACTGGTGAAAACTGGAAGAAAAATACTTTCTGTAGGAATTGTGCAACCTTTACAGGAAGCTGAGAGGCGTACATGTCCTCTTTCTACATACAAATGTGAGGTGAGGGATAAAATGAACTGATTAATTGTGTAAAACTACATTACAGTAAAATGATCTAATAAAAGGATGATCTTACAATCTGAGAGGCGGGTGAGGAACTAAACCGTGATGACGAAGGACGAAGGAGCTGAGGTGGTGACCATCGTGGTGTGAAGTGAGAACAGGAAGCCAGGGCAGAGCAGATCATCAAAACACAGACGTAAAAAAACCAAACATGACAAATTGCATTTTTAGTTAGTAATAATGTAGAAAGCGTGGGCTGAGGCCATGAGGCGTAGATGAGGGAGGCAACAAAGTCAAAATGAGGATGTTGTGTTTCATGGACACCATGACCAATGATTCCTCATACAGGTGATGCAATTTATTTATTTTGACTATATAATTGTGTAATATTCACAAAACTAGATGAGTGGGACGTTTTATATATAAATATAGTAATCGTAGTTTGACCATTTTCAAAGCCTGTCCCATCCTCTTTTTGACTATACTATGAATAAATAAATAAATAACAAATAAAATGACTGCGCTATAACGTTTTAAAATAAAAAAATAAATGACTATTCTATAAATAAATACATACAAAATGTAATGAATATGCTATAAATTAAAAAAAAAAAATATATATATATATATATATATATATATATTAAATGACGATGCTATAAAATGTAAAATTTAAAATGAAATGACTTTGCTATAAATGAGAAGACTAGAAAGGTTCCAGTCCCTTTCAGGCCAATAAAGGACAGTAGAAGTTACAGCAAAGAAAACAACAATATTGAAAATGCAGGAATGCGTTCACAACCTGCCAATAACTCACTAAATATGTTCATATAATAGAAGCTTCAGGGATATTAGGAGGAGAACGTGTTAACTATAGGCAGTCCGGTCTCATTCAACCACTCGTCCTTGACTTTGATGGAAAACGTCACGAGGTAATTATGAGAATATGCACAACGGCACGACGGAGTGTTTTTTGTTAGAAGCAACATAATTCATAACACAAAGAAAATGAGAACAATGTTGTACGATTCAAGTTATAAGACTCCTGTCCAAAGCAGAATCACACTTCCTGAGACGGATGTGTTCACGTTATCCATAACGTACACTCACATTGTGAGATATGACATATTGTATCACAGCGCTGACAGATGAACACTCACATGAAGGTTTCTCTCTTGTGACCTTCAAACTGACTGTTCAGGCTAATCCTTCAGTTTGTTGTTGCACATAATATTTCATATACCATATTAAGTATTTCTTAATAATTACAAACATATTTGTAAACCTTTCGGACAAATCTACAGATATTAAATGGATAAATGTTCCACTTTGTCAACGTGTAATAATTGGTTTGTAAAGTATAAACATCCGTTAGATGTTATTATAAAGTTGTAACCAATCATTATAATACTTTGTCAAATGGTGAGTAAATAATTTGTAAAGCATCGGTAAACATTGTTTAGTCAATGGGTTTCTGGTAGTATTGGTGTAACGTTTACACATGTTTTACAAACAGTCTGCTCGTCTTCTTCTCTTCTCCCATGTGTTTGCATGCACACACATTGGCTTCACCTTCCTTTGCATCGCGTCCAGAAGAAAGTTGCGGCGTCGTGTCAGCGGTGGTCAGAAGCCCCTCCAGGACGTGTGTGTCTCTTTCCCTCAGTCATCATGCGAAATAATAAACCTGGCATCTTTGGAGGCGTTTTCTAACGCTCTCTCTGCTGATAAGCTGCGTTTTGTGCTGATGTTCAGCGCGATCGCTGTAAATGAACTTGTTTTCATTTAAAAAACCTCTCCCAGCGTTGGCTCCTAAAGCTGCATTGCCGTAGCGGTGAAACAGCACGCTAACCACCGCTGATGGTTGGAGGCCATTTGGAAGTTGTTTATGGTGCTTATTGCCTCCTTCAAGACAAACTAATGAAAAAATACCATTATAGCAGTACTGGTAAGAAGTCAACATTATAAGATAAGATAATCCTTTATTAGTCCCGCAGTGGGGAAATTACAGGATTACAGCAGCCTTGCTCACAAGTGAATAAAAAATTTAAAAAAGGAATAATACAATAGAAACAAGTA
This sequence comes from Myoxocephalus aenaeus, assembly GCA_038501785.1. Classification (NCBI taxonomy): domain Eukaryota; kingdom Metazoa; phylum Chordata; class Actinopteri; order Perciformes; family Cottidae; genus Myoxocephalus; species Myoxocephalus aenaeus. The sequence goes on along the minus strand of JBAMJR010000076.1, from coordinate 2,771,905 downwards.
ATATAAATAAATATAAATGAGCAGTAAAACAGTAGAGAAATATCAATATATAGACTGAATAGAAAAGTACTTAAACGTATTGCACGTAATTCATTAACAGTAAAATAACTATTAAGTTGAATTAATGGTAAATTGATCATTAATGATGATTATTATGAAGTATTATTCCTCTTGCATGACTATTGTGTTCCATCTATTTCCCTCTTCCAGAATACACGACTGGACTCTACAACACACACACACACACACACACACACACACACACACACACACACACACACTGCTGCTGCGTCTCTACAACACACACACACACACACTGCTGCTGCGTCTCTACAACACACACACACACTGCTGCTGCGTCTCTACAACACACACACACACACACACTGCTGCTGCGTCTCTACAACACACACACACACACTGCTGCTGCGTCTCTACAACACACACACACACTGCTGCTGCGTCTCTACAACACACACACACACACACTGCTGCTGCGTCTCTACAACACACACACACACACTGCTGCTGCGTCTCTACAACACACACACACACTGCTGCTGCGTCTCTACAACACACACACACACTGCTGCTGCGTCTCTACAACACACACACACACACACACTGCTGCTGCGTCTCTACAACACACACACACACACACACACTGCTGCTGCGTCTCTACAACACACACACACACACACACACACACACTGCTGCTGCGTCTCTACAACACACACACACACACACACACACACTGCTGCTGCGTCTCTACAACACACACACACACACACACACACACTGCTGCTGCGTCTCTACAACACACACACACACACACTGCTGCTGCGTCTCTACAACACACACACACACACTGCTGCTGCGTCTCTACAACACACACACACACACACACTGCTGCTGCGTCTCTACAACACACACACACACACACACACACACACACACAGCTGCTTCGCTCTCCGCTGCACCAACAGGCCCCGCGACGTCTTGCAAGGCTCCAAAATGAAACAGATAATCATCTGTCTCTGATGATGAATGTGTTTACCGCAGTAAATGTCAAAGCCTCTGTAATAGGCAGAGGAAAGACAAAACACACACACACACACACACACACGCTCACCATCTTGCGGATACAAGTTTCATTACACGTCCCACGGAGCTCAATGGGAAGTCTCCGAGTGAAAGTGGGGAATGTTTAATTGATGAGAACCGACTCAGAATACAGTAATAAACAGTAAAGGACCGTAAAAGGAATGAAGCCACGCACAATTCAAAATGCACATTCTGTCTCATGCCAAAGCTCCTCCTGTGGAAACAGAGCCATAGGCTTTGCATAGTGTTCCAAGAGAGAATTCATAGCAGCAATGTGTGGGAGGAATTACCATCACAGCGCAACATTCTGCAGTGCAACATGTCTTGAAGGAGGCAATAAGCACCATAAACAACTTCCAAATGGCCTCCAACCATCAGCGATGGTTAGCGTGCTGTTTCACCGCTACGGCAATGCAGCTTTAGGAGCCAACGCTGGGAGAGGTTTTTTCATTTACAGCAATCGCGCTGAACATCAGCACAAAATGCAGCTTATCAGCAGAGAGAGCGTTAAAAAACGCCTCCAAAGATGCCACGTTTATTATTTCCCATGATGACTGAGGGAAAGAGACACACACGTCCTGGAGGGGCTTCTGACCACCGCTGACACGACGCCGCAACTTTCTTCTGGACGCGATGCAAAGGAAGGTGAAGCCAATGTGTGTGCATGCAAACACATGGGAGAGGAGAAGAAGACGAGCAGACGGAACACCATGCAGAGGAGGAATGCATCAACTGCAAAGGTCTGGCCATGTCTAAAGAGATATAAAGGAAGGCGGGTTGTAACGGCAGTAAAAGGTCCCCTATATCGATGATGACCAGCTATAGCGTGTGAAGGGGGACGCACACATCTGATATTAACAATGATGTATTTTAACCTCCTTTCATTGTATCAAAACATGACAGAAGTGAAACAAATCGCTGCTTAAGGAGGGATTGTAAACTGGTTGATGATCACACACACACACACTAGGGCTGGGCGGTATGGCCAAAAATTCATATCACGGTATTTTGTAAGATTCTGGTGGTTTCACGGTATATCACGGTATTGTTTTTAGAGTAAAGACATTCATTCGTTGTTCTCCGCTCGCTGGCCAACTCGCTGCAACTGGCCAGCGAGTGGTGAGCAGCTGTTTGTACGTTGGTACATAGAGGGTGTTAGGAAGTTAAACATCGAGGGACTTAGGACCCAGGGGAATGCAGGTGAAAAAAGACCAGAAGGGTCTGTCTCTTCCTGTTTTTTTTTTATGTAGTGACGGAGTTTCTTCTTGTTGTGATAGTGGGCGAGCTGTACCCAGCATGCAGTTCGGCGGTGTAATTTTATAAATGTTGAATTATTAGTGTTACGAATTGTTTATGTCACAAACTGTTGTGTCGTGATGTTTTACCTGTTAAAGAGCATTAGTTGTGGGTTATTAATTGTTGTTATAAAGTTATAACCATGACTAAAGTTATAAACATGACTGAAGTCATAACCATGACTAAAGTTACAACCATGACACGTAAGTAGCTCCGTCCGCTGCGTCCTCAGCGGTGAGCTGTGAACATTACATTTTGCTGCCTGCCGAAGAGCGACAACAGTTGTTACAGCTATGCACCGGTATGAAGGTATATGGAAAATTCATACTGTATGGAAATATAAAAACGGTTTGAGTTTGTGAAAAAAAGGACGCATATGAATATATGTGAATGCATACAAATGTCACAAATGAAATGACACAAATGACTATATGAACTATATGATCTGTTTATTGACAAAATTGCAAATGTAAAACAAATCTTTTTTTGTGGCATTTAGTCCAGTGCTTCTTTAATGTGTCTTGTCCATATATTGAAGCAATAATGATAATTCTAAATAATAAATACTTTATATAGCCACATATTAAAATAAGAAAATGAAGACACTTTTCAGTCCTCCTCATGTGGTTGGGCATATTTCTCTGAAGACTGAATCTTTCCCAAGAGTCGGCGATTACCTATCAAATAGGTATGAAAGTCCTTGCAGGTCATGTGTTTGAAATTGTACTGGGTGCACAGAATCCCCTTTAGTGATTCAACAGGCGATTTTTTGAGTTCGTCCGTGAACTTACATTTACGTTTGGGCATGGCTGCAGATGTCATGTGCTGTTGTAAACAATGCAACGAGTGGAGGTGGCAAGGTGCTCAGTGTTGCCAGATTGGAAAGGGCAAAGTATCGTACCAAAGGCTCAACATGGTCGTATTTGGAGGATAATTATCGTGCATCTGGCAACACTGAGATCGGTCGACCGATGACAGTTCTCTCTACAGTCAGAGCTCGCGCAAGAAGGTGGAACGTAAGTCGTAAGGAAGATACCATTTCCAAAACTTGTAAGGGCGTAATAACTAGTTTGTGAAAGACCCAGAGAAACACAAATATTCAACGAGGCAAAATCCCGGACGTTTTTGGAATCCCTGCCGGACGCATTTTTTAGGTCTCGAAAAGAGGACATGTCCGGGAAAAAGAGGACGTCTGGTCACCCTACATTACAGGAGAAAAGACTGATGGCGTGATATAAAAGAGAACAGCTTACTGGCTCGTACAATGATAACTTTAACTTGGCTCAAGTTACTGCCGCCCACACCACGTATGCTGAGACGTGGGAGTGGACTCAGTGGACGCAACTACAGCAACACATGTAACGCCAGGTATAATTTGAAACCAATGGGCTCCTGTGATTTTCGATGACCTGAGTGGTACGTGCTGGGCTCATTTAGTTGTATAGTTCGACAAAACTAACATCTGTTTCTTTGAAGGTATTTTTTTTATTCCACTCTATGTGAATATACATGATTTATGTATTTTGTACGTTTGCTTTCCGAACTGCAAATCTTTTTTTCTTTTTTTTCTTTTCCTAACAAAGCATCTGTGTTTATTTCAAATGAATAAACATTTAGTTTAGTCCCTTATAAAATCCTGCAGGAATGAGTCCTAAAATCTGCAGATGACTATGAAGTATCATTAAATATCCCACTTGTGAATTCAGAAGCTTTCACACGTCTTATGAAAGCCAACAAGTGTCTGACTGAGACTACGAAGCGTCCTCACTACAACACTAGCTCTGCCTTAGTTCAGGTGGCTCTGCGCATCCATTCCACTGAATCTGTGGATTATTTTAAAGTCAGCAAAATGCATCCCTGTTTAATGTATTTATTGTGTATTTTAACGTATATTGTGTTTTCTTTTGCTTTGTCTTGGTCACTTCATCTTCCCTGATTTGGGCTCTGTTTGTTTAAGCACTTAACCTTTTCCTTTGTGAACCCTAAAAGTGTTAATCGGATGACATCCCTCACTTTGCTGATCTACCACTAAAAGGCAGATAAGAGGACCGCAAACATGGAACCAAGCAGGTTTCAATGCACTGATTTGTAATGAATGAAGCTGGAGAAAGTGCCATCGGGTCTGGCCTCAGAAGCAGGTTTCATTAAAACCTCTCCATTAGGTTGACATTTGGTCCTGAAGGTGGAATCAAAATGGAAAGGATTCATCCTCTTGGGAGCCAAACATTTGTTCAATAAATGTCACGGCATACGCCCAATAGAATGAAATTAGACGGAGGTGCAGCTCAAACCAAACGGGTCCCTGAAGACACCCTGAATGAACATGTCCACCGTTGATTTCCTGGCAATCTGGTAAGTCGTCTGCCGGCCTGTCGCCTCGCTTCAGACTGAAGGGTTGGACGGACCGAGACTCTGACAGACCGGACCGGACCGAGACTCTGACAGACCGGACCGAGACTCTGACAGACCGGACCGGACCGAGACTCTGACAGACCGAGACTCTGACAGACCGGACCGGACCGAGACTCTGACAGACCGAGACTCTGACAGACCGAGACTCTGACAGACCGAGACTCTGACAGACCGGACCGAGACTCTGACAGACCGAGACTCTGACAGACCGAGACTCTGACAGACCGAGACTCTGACAGACCAGAGACTCTGACAGACCGGACCGAGACTCTGACAGACCAGAGACTCTGACAGACCGAGACTCTGACAGACCGAGACTCTGACAGACCGGACCGAGACTCTGACAGACCAGAGACTCTGACAGACCGAGACTCTGACAGACCGGACCGGACCGAGACTCTGACAGACCGAGACTCTGACAGACCGCGACTCTGACAGACCGGACCGGACCGAGACTCTGACAGACCGAGACTCTGACAGACCGGACCGAGACTCTGACAGACCAGAGACTCTGACAGACCGAGACTCTGACAGACCGAGACTCTGACAGACCAGAGACTCTGACAGACCGGACCGAGACTCTGACAGACCAGAGACTCTGACAGACCGAGACTCTGACAGACCAGAGACTCTGACAGACCAGAGACTCTGACAGACCGGACCGAGACTCTGACAGACCGAGACTCTGACAGACCGAGACTCTGACAGACCAGAGACTCTGACAGACCGGACCGAGACTCTGACAGACCAGAGACTCTGACAGACCGAGACTCTGACAGACCGAGACTCTGACAGACCGAGACTCTGACAGACCAGAGACTCTGACAGACCAGAGACTCTGACAGACCGAGACACTGACAGACCGAGACTCTGACAGACCGAGACTCTGACAGACCGGACCGAGACTCTGACAGACCGAGACTCTGACAGACCGAGACTCTGACAGACCGAGACTCTGACAGACCGAGACTCTGACAGACCGAGACTCTGACAGACCAGAGACTCTGACAGACCGAGACTCTGACAGACCGAGACTCTGACAGACCGAGACTCTGACAGACCGAGACTCTGACAGACCGGACCGAGACTCTGACAGACCAGAGACTCTGACAGACCGAGACTCTGACAGACCGAGACTCTGACAGACCGAGACTCTGACAGACCAGAGACTCTGACAGACCGAGACTCTGACAGACCGAGACTCTGACAGACCGAGACTCTGACAGACCGGACCGGACCGAGACTCTGACAGACCGAGACTCTGACAGACCAGCCCTCCCAGAGCGGCGCTCTAACAGACGTCGGCATTGTTTACAGCGCCGTAACACTGGAGGCACTAAAGCACCATGAGTGTAATTGAACATGTCTATTATTAGGTTTACTGTACAGACTGTGTGTGTGTGTGTGTGTGTGTGTGTGTGTGTGTGTGCGTGTGTGTGTGTGTGTGTGTGTGTGTGTGTGTGTGTGTGTGCTCGCTGCTGAGCCCTCCAGTGGGACATGAACACAGACACAGAGAAAGCTACTACTTAGGGCTAAAACCGTGTGTTGATAGTTGAATTATCTGTTGATTATTAAATCAATTATTGTTTTTTATTGGATATTTTTTTTAGTTTTTTGTCTTTTTATTATCTATTTGTCATGTTTGTTTGTTTTTTGTTAAAAGTGCACTATGAACACAGTTTTATCATTACTATATTCATTATTATATTTGATCAGATTGAAGATTCACTTCAGATTTCTGACTGATGGCATGAAATATTCCAGAAAAAAATGTTACGTAATAGGCCGCTTATACAGAATTGCATTTGGATCCATGTTTGCTTCCTGTCGCTGCAGCTGGGACATATTTGGAATGTTAAATGTACAGTTGTGAAATGTTGTATTCTCCAGCGTTAATTCTGATTTTGTTCTGTTTTGACCGACAAATGCAAGAATAAAGATTCCTTTGGAACCAAACGTAACTGTTTTCTCTCCACTTGGTGATGGATCAGTGTAGCATTTATTCAACGTTACCTTTAGAATAACTTCTCCAGCGTCCCGTCTCCGTTGATCCAGGTTTTAACGCCTGTTAACTTTGTGCATAAATTACAACCTGCCATCATGTAATTTCATTTCCTTCTCTGTACCGTGAGTCAAACGCTCACTCCGGCTAGATATCGAGACCATAACCTCATGTTCACAATGTTTACTGAGGGAATAAAGTACCGTCATTGTCTCATAGACTTCTATACAATCAGAGGAGTCGCCCCCTGGTGGACATTAGAGAGAACTCCAGTTTAAGGCGTCACTCCTCAGAGTCTCTGCTCCTGTAATTCCTCACGAGTTACAAAAGCCCTCATTGGCTGGCTGGCTGCACTCACAGAGACGATGCCATGTCTTGCATCATAACATAGACCCAACTAATCGATGATCAAATTCCCTTCCAACTGCTTTTTATAATCGCTTTTAATCAATTAGTCGTCGCAGCCCAACGAGTGTTCCTCACACAACAGGCGACAGCTGTGTTTAAGTGGATCCAGAGTTTAATACAGCCGTAATTGGCTTTCGCCGAGATGAGAGTTTATGATTATGTGTGATTTCTGATTACACTCGTGCCACATATGGAGCAAACAGCACAAGTGGTTTTACAAACACATTAATGGGCTGATGATGACAAACTCTCGCTTCTAAGTCTCATGGCTGCGGTCACAGTGTGCTCAGCCCACAGCCAGAAGAGAAGGCAAAGCAAGATTAGTGTGTGTGTGTGTGTGTGTGTGTGTGTGTGTGTGTGTGTGTGTGTGTGTGTTATCCCTCCCTCCTAATACCCATATCTCTCAGTAGGGATGTTACTGTTGCTGATGTGATGGTCCTGTTTCCCCCCACTAGCGCCATAAGTCTCTGTAGAATGGCCACTTTGTTCTAAGACGTAATCCTATTAATATGAAAGGCAATTGCTCTGGATAGCAAATCAAATCAAGTCAGATCCCATTCAGATGAAAATGAGCTAATCAGAAAAGCTATGTGTTTGCACAAAGGGAAGGGGATTAAAACTGAAAGAGGACATCATACGCAACCGGCTGCTTTCAAATGTCATTCCAGCTCAGTTTTTCTCGTAAAAACACATTTCACGCACACCTTCAGTGTGTTGCATCAGACGGGTTCCTCTGTTCCTTCGTCCAATTCTAAACACATGCATCCGCAAGGGATGCTTTTTGAAGCACGTGTCGCGGTTGATTTGTACTCCAGCTCTGCACGGATCACTTTTTTCGGACCAGTCTGCTCCCAGTTCACATAACCTGTTGTTATTCATCACAGCACACCATTTCCATCCAGTGCCGGTTCTCATCTAGGATGCATTAGTCTCTGTTAGAATCATCTGTGAGGTGCGTCCCATGCGCCTGTGTGGGGATAAATACGCACAGGCAGACATGAGTGTTTCCAGGTGACAGGGTTCACTCGTACGCTGTGGTCCAGATTGTGTTCTCCATCGCCATCATCTCAACACTAACTATGAGCATATCCTTCAGAAGAATGCCGTTCGTCCCTTTCGGAGAGTTTCGCCAAAGTCTCAAATCTGTCCCGTTAGAATTCCGTGTCCGGCTCGAGGCGAGGACCATTGTTTAAATCAGTGATTCTCAACTGGTGGGTCGCAGGCAAAAAAAAATAAAAAATCTCTTTTTTTTTTTTTCCATCCTGTGGTTTTATTTTGAAAGGACTTTTTTATGCAGCGGAGTGTCATTATTTTGCCGGCTCTGGTTTCAACTGGTTTTGCACTTGTCCCTCCATGTTTTCAGCAGCGTGGGCCAGGTTGGGTCAAACCATCCTGATATGAGGGAGACTCTGGGTTTTTAGGATAATTAAATTAAACAGCCTACTGAATATAACATTGACAACTGATGGCGCTGCCTGCATGACAGGAACACACTCAGGGGTTGGGAGGAGAATTGAGTGCTGCTTAATTTTCTGTAAAGCACAATGTTTTTCAGTATTTACTGATGAGGTAATCACAAGAGAAGTTAATGTTGTATATATGAATACTTTTGAATTCCACTTTTGTTTAATTCATTTTGAGTTAGTGGAAAAGCTGCTCCTCAACACAGTGACGTGTTCCACAGTAAAGTGTTTGTCATAGATTCGGTGAGTGTGTATTCTCAGTTAAAGTTAGGTCATTTCAGTCTTTTTGAAACTACTTCTTAGTTGTTGGACTGTTTGTGCATGAAAGCTGTTGAGTCTGTTTAAAAATAGCTGAAGATTCTGAATTGTTATATATGTTGTAATACCTCGTGTCCTGAAGATGCACTTTTAGTTTTGCAGCTAATTGAGTGTAAAAGGGAATAGTTCCCTCTCTATCATCGCCACCAGCTGCTCGTTTTGGTTATTAAACTTGTTTTTGTGTTAGCATACATATTCTGTACTATCTCAGGTTCAAACTGCACCATCTTTTCATTCAATACATTGGAGAAGTTGAGAATGTTCCTCGATTTGGGTCGTGGCTCGTCATTCAGGGGTGATGGTGGGTCCCGGAGCCAGACCAGTTGAGGACCACTGGTTTAGATGGACTGAAGAGAGAGAGAGCGCTCACACAGCTGCTGCAGACGGATCACGTGAACTTAATTCTCCTGTTGACCCGACTTCTGCAAGGCGAGGCCTCCTGCCCACGGAGGATCGTCTACTTATTCTTCTTCACCGACAGCAGAAACAACTTAACAACGTCCCGCCCACCGGATCTTTCTCTCTCTCTTTTTTTTGTTGCAGTGTGAGCTAAAGTCTGGGGCCAGAGGTCTGAGTTGTTGCCGACAACTAACATTTAGTTGTTGCATTGCCGTGGTTCTGTTTGGCCCATGTGTGACTCGAGAGGCTCGCCCCTCAGCAACTTCCATCACCTGCTCCGGGAAAAATAATCTCTGTTAAATTCTACACCACCAGGCACATTACTGTCGAGCCCTGATGTCTGTATTATCATTTCAAAAAAAGGATATATTATTTGTCGTGTAATAGAAAGATGTTGCTTTGGAATCTGCACACCTCTTTGAGTGAGAGAAAACAGATCAACCGCTTCTGAAAGTGAAAGTGACATCAGCGGAACGATTATGTCACTCGCTATTGATTGGTCGGGACAAAAGTGACATTTCATTCAGGAGGGGAGGAGGTTAGAGGAACAGTCCATGTGACCTCAGCACCGCGATCAAACACTTCTCCTTCTTTGTTTCATCTGCACGTCTTTGTGTCGACGTCCTAACACACGCAGCTCTGCGGTGATCGGCACCGCAGTGGACCCTATCGAGTTAGAATCCAAACCTCAGTCTGAAATGAATTGGTTTTGACTGCGCTTGCTCGTTGTTTTCAATCAGGAGAATTTCATGTTCGTCAAATAGTTGTGAATGCTCCAATGGGCTCGTTTCTGGAAAAAATAAACTCCACTCCAGCTGAAATATTTTCCAATAATTTCCATAGTTTTGCTACATTGGCTTTATTGATTCATTGTGAAGTCATTCAGTTTTACAACCAGCTGGTATGTTTCCATAGGGGAGGAGTCTCTGCCACGCCAGCACAGCTGATTCCTGGGGAGCTGAAGGTTAAGAGAAGCAGCATGAAGACCATTCTATCCACTACACCCACATTCACCACGTCACCAACCTGTCACCAACATGAATGCTTCTGATGCAGACACACACACACACACACACACACACACACACACACACACACACACACACACACACACACAATGTGTGAGTGAGTGCAAAGCGATACATATTTATTTGTCCAAAGCAGTGCTGTGCGTGGACGTGACACACACACACACACACACACACACACACACACACAGAGGCACGATGACTCAGCGGAGCAGCCATTTGTGAAAACGACCTCAGAGGATGACGTGGCGACTCTTCATCCGCACATGACCTCACAGTCCGATGAAGACTCTGTCATCCTGAACATCGTCATCATCGTCGCGCTGCTGCTGCTGTGCAGCTAACTTTATAACATTTTGTTGTTTATTACACTTGTATCATTATTAGTATGCTCATTTTAAACTGTATTTCCTAAAGTTATTGTGTGCTGGATCTGTGTGTTGATTGTGTTTGTTTACGTCATCAACCAAACATGTCTCACAGCTAGTTATGATAGCTTTATATATATATATATATATATATATATATATATATATATATATATATATATATTAATAATAATAATACTATTAATGATAATAATAATAAATAGATAAACAAATTCATTAATGAATAAATAAATACATATTACATTTACATTCCCATAGTGACATTAAGAGACTTTAAGAGTATGCATCACATTTTAAGATATGATGTCACCATTTACGGCACAAAGAACTGTGGAATTATGACGTCATTTCTTCTTTGCTGTTGTCCTCATGCTCGACTGTAATTGTTTCAGAGAGATATGAGTGTATTTATTAATCAGCAGTCTGTATTCATATTCATCTTCACAAAGCCATTCTGCTCTTTGCGCTGTTGCACAACCCAACCAGCAGGTGTCCTGGGCGACGCCCACACAGCCCTGCACCTCCGTAACATTGTGAAGAAAAGAGCTCTATGAATAGAGTGTGTTATCATCAGCATTGTCTTATTAAGACAGGCGACTCTGCACAATTATAAGAGGGCCAATCGTCGTGTTAAACCATAATTATAATAGAGATCTGTAATCACAGTTTCCTTGAGTTAAGCACAATTTTCCTAAGTAAGTATTTTTCAACCATTGCTTACGGTCAATAATCTCCATTATTAGAAAGTCAGCTGACAGGAGCAGTCGAGGTAAAGCGTGTATATAAGATGTCAGCACTAACTTGTGGGAATGAACTCTAACCGTCTAAACAAATACAAACCACTTCCTGTCCTGCACTTTGAGGAATATGAGAGAATGAATTAATAATGTTTCTGTTTTGTAGGTTACATTTTTGTGGGTTTTAAGTGGTTAATATTATACATATTAAACTGTGTGAATATTGTTTCAAGTCTTTTTATTGCTTATAGCAGAATTACCAAGTCGTGTGAAGACTGCATATGTGCAGCAGTAGTCTTTGAAACATCAGCCCGTCATGTCGGAGGCGAGTAGCGTTCAGAGGCCGTTCACTGTGCGTCTCTCTCAGTTAGAGCAGGAGCTCGCAGTGGAACCAGCAGCCGGAGCGAGAGAGAGGGATTCTCACCGCTCACAGCGGGACGAACGAGCCGTGAGAACAAAACTGTGTTGAGCGAGCAGACGCGCTGGCTCAATTCCTCCTCAGACTATTTCCAGCGCTGAAATCTGATTTCACAGGTTGTGTTCCTGTTTTTTCTTCTTCTTCTTTTTTTTTTTAAACGCTGTCGTCTATTTTGGGGTCGCGGGGATGAATCACTGTAATTCACTGGGAGACGCTGGAGGAAGAATGTCACACGGGCTGGGAATCAGGTTCTGTGACATGTGCACACACACACACACACACACACACACACACACGCGTATGTCCTCACCCTTCCCCTTAACATATTACTGCACCACACATTTCATTTAGACACCATACTACCATACTATTTAGTATGCAACCCAAAAAAAAGATGCATGTCAAATGCAGTATGCAAGAAAAACCTGGACGTCCTACTGCATCCGGTCAAATGTTGCTGTTTGCAAACCAGCATGCTTTTCTGGCTATTCTGACCCACAATCCTTTGCGCAGCAGATCTATGTGAGCAACAGGGTCAAAGTTCTGCACGCATGCAACAGTCCGCACATAAAGGAAACAGAAGAACGTGTGTGATTTGGAACCCAGTGAACGTGTCGACAAGCGAAGCTGCTTATCTTCTCCCAGAATCCCGTGTTCCAGTGAAGATGCTCCGGCAGCCGTATCGTACCGTTACGGTCCCATCTTTCTTTTTGCAAGAGTGAGCTAACATCTTTTCCCACTCCATCAAGGCGAGACCGGAACATACGCATTCAGGCTTACTGTAAATGACGGCCAAACACAGGGAAACAAAACGTTGCTGTTCTCAACACAGAAAGCCCAACAAACAAGGAGCCGGCGTGAGAAAAACAGCTCCATTGATCATCGACCTGTAGCGCGCTGACACCTGCTGTTCAGAGCGGGCTCCTGTACTACCGGGCAAAAAGAATTAATGAATAAAAGCTGGGCAAAAAATAATAATTTGAAAAAAGGTCAAATAGTTAATGGGCCAAAAAGAGCGTTTAGCTTTTTTCTTCTTCGTGGCAGACGAAACGGCATCATTACGAGCAGCTGCCTTAATAACAAGGACTCTGCTGCAGAAAGCAGAGGAAAAGCCTCCATGTGTCCCAGCAGCATGTTCACTCAGTGCTAACAGACACAGTATGTTCACCCTCTGCCTGCAAGACCTCGTCATCGTGGAGGGGACACCATCACTGCTGCTCCAGGTCTGAGGGGGTCCTCCTGTAGCCCAGGGGCCACACACTTTTTTGATGGATTTCCATGACTTTAACCCAAATGTCCATGAGCAAACATTTAGTGAAATCTGGGTGTAAACATGAAAAAGTGAGTAAATGTAGTATTTAAACTAACAATGAGAATACAAAGCATACAGTAAACCTTAAATGACACAAATGAATGAGACAATAGTTTGATTAAAAGAATAAACATGTATATAGATGCCTGTATGTATGCCTGCTTATATTCTGAGCGTCTTTCTTTTTAAAACATATTAATGATTTCAAACTCAGCGTGAATGAACGCCATGAATATAACACATTCCGATAACTTTTCCAAAACCTTTGAGATTTTGTTTTTCCCAAGGACTTTTCCCAGGCCTGGAAATAATCATTTTAAAATTCCATGACTTTTCCAGGTTTTCCATGACCGTGAGAACCCTGGTACCCACAACGCGTTGCTGTTGATGGCTGCAGAAATAAAGACCGCACGGTGTTTTTGGTAAACCTGACTCTTAATATACTCGCTTCGTAGAGATGACATGAGTAGCATTGCTTCACATAAATGCCTGCATATGGATGATTAAAACATATCCAGAATCAGGGCAGAATCCAGGATGCCTTCCTTTAAAACGTGTGCTTTTGCACAGAGTAAACATAACTCAACCTGTTGAAAACAACGCGGCACATTGAGACGTCGAGCAGCCGTGGGAAGAGAAAATCTGTCTCTGCAAATCAGACGGCCTCTGGTTTTTATAAAGGCTTTCCTTTACGAGAAAAAGTCAGCCGTGAAACAACAGATCCACTCAGCGGGTGCTAGTGTAAGGACATTCCTTTTCAGACGGTGTAGAGCAAGGGCTTTGAAGACATGATCACTGGATCCAAACACTCAAGTGGAGAAAGAACTCGGTCCAATTCAACACGATGCAACGACCACTGACTTGTGGTCAAGTCCTACCATGGAGCCAATCATCAGTAAATGGACTGAGTAATAGACGCGCTTAATGGACAATAGTGCTTTTCTAGTCTTCCGACCACTCAAAGCGCTTTAACACATGATGTCATCATTCACCCATTCACACACAGATGGGAGGAGCTACCCTGCTAGGTGTAACTAACATTCATACAACATGTGCACACCACACCGTAGGCACAGATACCATTTGGGGTAAGTGTCTTGCCCAAGAGCACATGGACATGTACAAGCAGAGCCAGGATGCTCTGGCCACAGTTGCCCAATAGTCTGACCGTCCACTTTGTCAACCACTAGTGGGACTTCATCTTTCTCTGTTGACCTCACAGGAGGATCGGTAGCCCAAGGCTCCGGGGGACGCTGGAATCACGGGGGCTTGAAGAAAAGTGGCACGTCTGCATAACCACGGACCACGGCGCCAACTCCGTCCAAGCAGTGGCGCCGAACGACTCGACAAGACTGCAGGGTTCACCTCGCCATCGGTAGGTCAACATCGGCCAGGTGTAACATTGTATTGTAGTGCACGTCTTTGATGAACCAGTTTGAGTAATAGTTAATAAATACTAACCCTGCTAGACGTGGCCTCCATCCAGGGAAGAATAAACCAAAGCTGCAGCAGAGATTCCCTCACTGCTAGAAAGGCAGAGCACATCCATAGAGGAGTCGCCAAGACTGACGAGAGAAGCTGCAGAAGAAAGGAACCGCAGAAGAAGCTGCACCAAAGGAAGCAAAAGCAAAGTCTGGGTGTCTTTTTCCAGAAAGACAAACGCTGAAGAGCGTGGCCCAGGTGCCCTCTCTCTCCGACAGAGATGCAGCTGAAGCTGCTGCCTGCTGGCACTGCAGCTTGATAGTGAGTGTGTGAGTGGTGGAGATCGCACAAAGCTCATTTCCAACGAGTGCCGAGCCGTCCAAGGAAGTACCTCCGCGTCCGTAACTCTAGTGGCCTTCAGCTCGAGTGGCCACATTGTGACCTTCCACAGATCTGCTCTGAAGACAGTCGACAGACTCATTTTCATGGCGTATGAATAAGTAGCAGCTGGTATAAGTCAACCAACACAAACAGTAATGTTGACATTATTTGTTAGAGTCACTACAGTTTTTTTTTTTTTTTTACTGTTTTTGCAATAATAGCAAATCCTGAAATACTGTAACTGAAGAGCAGCTACTTATTTTGTAATTTTTTCCGATTTTAATGTTTTATTGTGTCTTTTGGTCTGGAAATGAAGGTCTTGTCCTGCTGGTATTGAATGTACTCAATGCATTGGCTGCCAGATTGTGTTGTATTTACCAGAACAAGCAAGGAGGCCAAGTAAACATGCACACTGGGATGCTGCCACCATACGTTGTGTTGGGCTTTGCACACGCAATCACGCCAAACCCTGCAATACTTTCACTGAAGAGGAATCACTTGTGAGTTTCATTGTGAGTTGATTGGGGCACATAAACCTCCTGTCCGGCTCAACTTCAACTTTTATTTGTGCAGCTTGGTTTTATTCTATTTTTTTACAGATGGAAGTCAGTTGAGAAAAGGTTTTGCATTCTTTTATATTTATTACTGCAGTTTTGCACAATAAACTTTCTCAAACTACCTCTCGGAATACTATGTGAAATATGTCCAAGTAATACAGGTAAGAGTACAGTAATAGCCCAAAATGATCAATGTGATGTCCATATACTGTATGATAAGATATAAAATGATCAATCACCTTGACCATAATTAGCATCATATAGCACAATAAGTGTAACATAACAGATGCAGGTGTGTTTAAAGTTCCTAACCATTTGAGGACGTTAGTGTATGGGACCTTGTTATGTGTGTGTGAGCTGTGCGTTTCATTAAACTGAACTCTGTGTGTGAAGACACTCATAGACAGACGAGTAGTCCTGTTTTTAACCGGACCGTGATGCTTCTATTTGTTACCAGGGCCACTGCATGCTGTATGTAATACACCTTTGTCATACAGCGTATAAGGTTACCTCAGCCTGGTGACTCAGACGGTCCACAAAAGAAGATGTTGAATCGGTTGAGAAACCACGTCGAGCTCGCGCTGTGGCCTCATTTGCATTTGCAATCACGTTTATTGTAATTTAACGGACACACATTTCCACGACTCAAAAGCTCATTTCTGACGATGAGCTCAACATTTCTCTTCTTCATAAACAAAAGGATTTCCTACCTGCTCGGTTCAGGATGTCACGTTTGACTTTATTAACCAGCTGATCACGTGTGCAGCTTGGAGGAGGCGTTCGATACGAGCGCAGTAGATCACTACGCACCGAGCCGACGCGGCGGCTTCACATCCACTGGACCCTCGTGGGCCGACCCAAAGTATGACTTTGGCTTTAGAAATGACAGCTGCGTTGAAACGGAGTTGGAAATGTGCTTGTAGAGGGTCGGACGAGGAGTCCGAGTGTGGGAAATAAAGGCCGGAGCCAGCGATGCAGCACAGACCTGCACTGTCCTGTGTGTGTGGAGGGTTCCCAGGGTTGAAGGGCTCCATTGAGACGGGCTCTCCTCTTTTCCTCTCATTGCCATGCAAAAGGGGACCAGCTGCCCACACTCGGCCGTGACGGCTGAAATATTTACCACTCTGTTTACCGGGGACGTCCTGACTGACAGTGCTACCCGCCTCCCCCCTCCTCCTTCCCTTTACCTAAAACTCCATCCCTCTCCGTTCTCCGTCTCCCATCGCTCCTCGCTGGCTGCGAGCGCCTTACACTGGTTTTGTCGATAATGGACTCTTTGATTGACAGATTTTAATCCTGTCCCATTCTAATGATATTTGCACTTCCCTCAGTGTGTCACCCGCTATCAAAATGTCACAGGGAGATTTACAAACGCATAAGCTGCCAAACAAAGCTTATTTTAGGCCGGGGAGCAAAAATCCATATATACTACAAATCAATGGGGGAAATTTACGGCTGGCACCTGTGGACTCAAGATTGTGAGCAGCCCGCATATACACACAAAAGAATAAATG
Organism: Myoxocephalus aenaeus; assembly: GCA_038501785.1. NCBI lineage: Eukaryota > Metazoa > Chordata > Actinopteri > Perciformes > Cottidae > Myoxocephalus > Myoxocephalus aenaeus. The sequence goes on along the minus strand of JBAMJR010000076.1, from coordinate 2,754,745 downwards.
GCATGGGTGGATTTGATATATGTGTGTGTTTTCCAGTCTATTGTAGCAGTTTGCCATACACATCACAATGAACTTGTGACACAAATAAGACTCTATTCCTGTTGTTGATGCTGTGTTTTTATTCCCGTTTTAATCTGTTGATAGTGAGGGTTTACTTACATGCATCTATTCATATGAACCTGTCAAATTACACATTAAAATAAACTAAAATGAAAAAAGTACATTCCTATATTGTTATTTAGAAATGATCCGATCTTGCAAAACTGTATTTCTTTCCATCGTTATATTGTTCACATATTTCTATGACAAGGTTTTTGTCCTTATTGTGAACAAATAAGCAGAACAACGCAGCAGGTATACAAACACAGCCTGATGTATATATGTCCACACAGTGTGGGTTAATCCGCTGCTGAAAATAGTTCCACACAAATGCCCTATTCCCTTCTGCCTGATGAAATCAATAGGAACCAGCCGCTTTATAGAAATTATTTTTAAATGACACGATATATTAATATTTCTTAAAAAGGCAGACTTCAGAGCTCAAACATGTCCTACTCCTAATGGCCACTAGGGGTTGAATGAGCGCCTCCCAGCAGACAGTAAACCTGACATGACACCAGATTCTCCTTTCTATCTGTGTCATCTCCTTTCCTCTGTCCTATCTATCTCCCTCACTTACCATCTATGCCCCGCTCAGTTGAAATGCCTCTGGGGTGTTGGTGTGATTCCTCAGTGCAGAAGTAAAAAAAAGAGAAAACACACATGATATGCCTTGAGGGCACAATTACCCAATGCCAGCCACTATTACTGTGGTTCCTCTACAATCGTTCCCTGAGGGAAGTGGCCATGGAGCCAACGCAGCACCTCCCTACTCCCTTGAGTAATGGATTTATGATATCCCCCTCTCCATATGGAGCCAACGGCCAAATATACATACACAACCTGAGAGTGTTTCTCTTCACTGCACCCATATGTCCATAACTCCTTCTGACTTATTCAACCAAAGCTGTCCTAAAGCATATATGCATTTCCTACGGGGCCATGCACACAGTTTTTTACAACTCGGCATATAAAGATTAAGACCGACAGCGAGAGAAAGACAATCATCTCTAAAATGGCTGGAAATGAAAAACCCAGCTTGGGGTCGTAGTACTGCTTTACATCAGTGTGGAGGTTTAGAGACAGCGTGTGGTCCTTTACTCACCTGGCCCTCTGACTCCTCATATTTCTAAGCATGACAGTCTAATTTTGATCGTCATCCTATTTTAGTTTACGTCATTGTTTGACACTCTGATGGGAAATAAAGACAAACATAGTTATTTATGTAAAAAAAAAAAATTTCTATTTGTCTTAATTTACCGCGTCGTCAAAAGGTTTCCCTTGAAACGTTTCGTTGGACAGAAAACATATTTTTAGGAGACAAGGTAATTTTCTCCGTATTTCATAGGAATTTGTACAAACGTTTTGGTTATTTTATGATCTTCAATATTTTTAGAAACAATATCAATTTGACTTATTTTCAGCCAAAAGAAACCAAATCATTGTATTCCTTTGAAACAGCATGGTCAAATAACAACTTTCCAAAAATGTGTAAAAATTCAGATAATGAAATTATAAATTCACATAATTCAACACATTTTGGAGACTTCATGATTGTCTTCTACGGCCGACGTGTTCTGAGAGTTTGGAAACCTCTGGCTGTGAGCGCGGTCCTACTGTGAGTGTTTAGGTGGATGACGGTGTGTGTCTAATACTTTCACAAAACACATTCATGATGCAGGAAACACTTGGCAAACGCTGAATATGTCAAATGTATTTTTGGATATTGTGAGAAAGGACGGGGCTTTTGTGTGTGAGTGCTGTTACAGTGAGAGACAGAGTGTGTCCCTGGCGGCGGGCCACAGTGTACATGGCTGATTACACACATTGACAGACTGCTTCATCACTGTGGACAAGCCTATGACCAAGCACACACACACACACACACACACACACACACACACATTTAGTCACTACACATTCTGTCTCTTCCCAAACGTTCTGCTCTTTCTCAAAAGCAGATATTTTGATCCACATTGTGTTTAAAAGTAACGGGCTGTGGCGTTTCCGTTTCCATTGACGCCTGTTATTCCTGCTCTCACACTGATGGAAGCAAAAGTTTAGCTACTTCATGAAAGTTTGAACGTTTCGTGTTCAGAAAACAGAAAAGGGTGCACAGCCAGCCAAGCTGGCAGAAAAATTAAAAAAAAAATGTAAAAACTTGGGTAGTTAGCATAAGCAGTGCAGAGTAGACAATGAAAACAGTGCCAGCTGTGGAAACTCAAACTTCATCAACAGAGCATGTAATCTGTTGTTGCAGCTACAGGCAGAGATGAAAGCTTTGAGAGGTTCCAGACAGGGCAGATGGTGGGGACAGTGAATTAAAGGCCAACGGCCACAATCGCGTCCAACACGTTTAGCTTCTTCATTAGACAACGGGGCGGGGGAGGTGGGACAAGTGACACTTGATTTGGTATTTGCCTGTTGTCAGTTTGAGTCCACTGCTCTCTCTTTGACCTCGAGCCAGAGCGAAACTCTGGCTCCCATTGGCCGCCTGGCATTCTGCTCTAAAGAAAGTCAGAGCACGGGATCGCGTGTTTCCCCGAGGAGCGACGAGACCGGATGTCAACGTGGAGTTCTGAACCTTTACCGTATCAATAACAGGACTCCTTTAGACCCGGCGGCCCTTTTCGCCCGCCAAATGTCACCGCCGCCGTCATTCAGCATGCTAATAACGAGAACAAACTGTAAACTGTGATAAGCTTATGCTGGCACTCATGGCCTTTTCATTTACGTTCTTCCCACCTCAGCACCCTTCAGCTTTTAACAGGGTTCATCCACATTCTGATCAATGCTTTTCCATGACTTTAAACCAAATGTCCATGAGCAAACATTTAGTGAAGTCTGGGTGTAAACATGAAAAAGTGAGTAAATGTAGTATTTAAACTAACAATGAGAATACAAAGCATGCAGTAAACCTTAAATGACTCAAATGAATGAGACAATAGTTTGATTAAAAGAATAAACATTTATATATATAAAACATTTATATATATATAATGGCTGTAGCTCAGGGGGATGAGTGGTTGTCCCGCAACCACAAGGTAGCCGGTTCGATCCCCAGTCCCCCCATAGCTCACATGTCAAAGTGTCCCTGAGCAAGACACCCAACCCTCAACTGCTCCCCGGGCGCCCCACAGGGCTGCCCACTGCTCCCCATCCAGGGATGGGTCAAATGCAGAGAAGAATTTCCCCAAGGGGATTAATAAAAGTGCATGTTTCTGTTTTCTAGATGCCTGTATGTATGCCTGCTTATATTTTGAGCGTCTTTCTTTTAAAAGCATATTAATTATTTAAAACTCAGTGTAAATGAACGTCATGAACACATGAATATAACACATTTACATGACTTTTACTAAACCTTTGGGATTTTTTTTTTTTCAAGGACTTTTCCAGGCCTGGAAATAACCATTTTAAAATTCCATGACTTTTCCATGTTTTCCATGACTGTGAGAACCCTGTTTTAACTCGTCCGCTTAGGATGGGAGGGAAAGGAGGGAAAGGAGGGAAAGGAGGGTCGGGTGGTCAAAAGGTTCACGCAGGAATCCGCTGTTTGTGTCCCGTGTGAAACCAAATGTCAACGTTGACTTGTTTTATCACGTCCGTTGGTCACATTAGTCAGTCGACCACGATCTTTTCCTAAACTAAGTCTTGTTGGTACTTCTTGGGAAGACAGACTTTAAAATGGCACGATGCATGTAATGAAACAGCGTCCAACACGAGAGAGGACCGCTCACCAAGCCGTGGCTTTTATCACAGAAAAGTGTATTTCTACACGCCGTTCCCCTCTGAGCTCTACAAGGTGATAACAATGTTATTATGTTTACAGTCTGCCCTCAAATGGCAACACAATTAACATGTACTTTTAATGAAATATTGACTGTATATCGCCATCAAAACAAGCCTAAATGTAAGGGCTAAATATACGTCAACACCATTCTCCCCACTCACCCTGCAGGCTGACACACATGGAAACATCTGGCCTCCTCGGCTCGAGGCGACGTGCCGGGGCAAAGTCATCGTGATGTTCGCTCCGTCACAGACAGAGATTCTTGGACTGCTTTGGAATTGCTGGCATACTGGATGTTACCAGCGGTAACTGGGTTATAAAACACGGCCTCACTGAGTTTGTGGTGTCGTGGCAGAAAGTACGGGCAAAATACTTTTGCAGCAAAGTAAAATGGTGCACAACCACACCGGCACACCGGCCAAGTCCAATCTGAAGACGACTTTGTAACGTGATTCCATCCCACCTTTTTCTTTTTTTCCCTCCATCCTCCTCTTCTCCTGCTGCGGTTTGAATAACGTCAGCACCACCAGCTGTTTATCTGGATAAACGCACTCCTTACATGCGCATGACAGCAGTGGAAGGAAGAGCACATTCATTAGCATGTTTATCAGCCACATACACCTGTTGGCCTCACGATCATTGAGTCAAGGGCGTATTATCAAACTCGTCTACATTTATAGCGGCTGAATCCAAAGACCTTTGCCAGGTCTTTCACCCATTTGCACGCACACTTACACAAGCGAGCTACCGCAGCCAGCCACCGGAATAATTAGGGCTTCACTTTGAACCCGTAATTACTCAAAATCACCCGTTATGATATGTAAATGAGAGGGTCTGGGTTTAAATAAAGACAACACTTTTGATTCCATAATAAACTTGATGACGGATCAAAAGGAAACCCGTGTGCTCCCTGCAGCCACAGACGGAGCTCCACTCTGGAGGGTTCCTGTAGTTCCAACATATCCAACAGAGGAGTACGCAGCAGCACCCACACCTTTATGTGATGATATAGATTCAAGCTTATGAACGTAAACATTTTTAGAGGTTAGAATTGGCAGATACACATTATTGAAGGACTTGGATTAAGACTTGATATGGGTAGTCACACTCTAATATTCTCCTACTACTATGGTCCATCTAGTCGAACAGACCATAAAGCAGAGTATGCCTTAAGGTTTGGCTAGTTTGTGATTTTAGGGATATAAAGCATTTGAAAGCACTCCAAGAAATAACAATGATGTATGGCCTGTGTATCTTCAATAAAGCACCGAGATATATGCAGTGTACATACTAATGAAAAGTTGCATAAATTCCCAGATTATTACATTAATCCTGAACATGTTGTTATTAATTAATGTAGCTGCTTTTGGATTGTACCGGGTTCATTGTTTTATGTTAGCGGTTGGGTTCTGCGAGGTCTCCGTCTGTACCGGGTCTCCTGTTGCTTCAGGACGGGAGTCGGCCAGAAGCAAAACAAAACCGCTTCGCCCGCTCCTGCAGACGCCAGTCACTGACATGAGTAGACTGCTGATATAGCTGGGGAGGGGCAGGGAGATAACGCTAACAGCCACAGACTGAACAGTGACAGAGGCTATCACTGTCAGAGGCCGCACACTGACCCACACCATCCATCACACGATACGGAGAGGAGAGGATGAAAGGCCAGCGGAGGACGGGAGAGAGGAGTTAAAGAAAAGAACACGGCGAACCAAATGTGAGACGACGACGTGGCGAAAGAGGGAGAGAGAGAGGGAGAGCTGGATGGAAGTGAGAGGAAAAGTGGAAGGAGATGGAATGGAGGAGAAGAGAGAGCCAGTGAGACAAAGGACAGCGGAGATTTAAGAGGACAGATATGGGGAAGCTAAAGAGCAGGAGTTGATGCAGGAGGAAGTAAATGAAAAAAAAAGAAGAAAGAAGAGTGGTCAGGTATCTGGTCTCTTAAATTACATTCGCTTGTATTTTTTAATTTATTAGTCCACCGTTAGCTCCACATGGAAGCGCGTAACGGCAAATTAACAAGTTAACTGCAATGTCATCTAAGTGGAGGAAAACAACATTGCAGATGTAATGAGGCGGAACGTGGAGGGGTCACAAATAGAAGCCGCCGTGCAACACAGCTGACAGCGGCAGATTGAAAAGTCAGCACTTCGGGGCCACATGTTTTCCTTTTTGGGGAGACAAAAGGTTTACCGGGGTTTTTATCTCGCGGAAGACAAATTGCCACCAGATGTGTTCTGGATATATGGACCTCCTTTAGGAGAAATCCCAGGCCTTTCTCCGTGACAGTGACAGCTAAGCCCGCGCAGACATCTGTTTGGGGAGAAACGAACTGCAGGAGAAGCATAATGAGCGTGGCCTACATGAGATGTTACTGGAGATCAGCACTACTGATCAGCATTCTGAGCGAAGCTCCATCATCCCACCATCCGTCTTGAGCCGCGGATCGCCTCCTTCAACAGATGGACCCTAGTTATAGCCTCACAATGGACACCGTGGACCTGAGACTTGTCTTTGACTTATCTGGGTCTTGACTAACATGAGACTTTTAATTATTATTCTTTTGCAAGATATATATCTTTTTCCTTTTCTGTGCACGATCATAAATCAATATACCAGTAACACATACTGTATATGAACATATTAGCTATGTTCCCATGGGTTTTCTGTATATTATACCTTTTTAAATTATTCAAATAGGCCTTGTCGTTGACGAGATAATCAGAATTGTGTATGGGTGTATTAACCATTCGGATTTTCGGGAAACAGGGCTTGGTGCCATAAGGTTAATGAAAGGTTGAGTCTGGGTCGGGATTGCCTCCACATGGCTCTCACCGGTTTGTTTATCGGCGTAACGTTGATGCGAGTACATTTGTGTGGAAGGCTCCATAAAATAGGCATACAAATAAATAGTAAACAAAAAGATATACATATATAATAAAGAAAAAAAACAATAAAGAGGTTGCAATCTTTAGCCACGCTCTCAGTGCTAACGACGCTAACGGTTCTGACAGAGCTAACAGTGGTAATGGCGGTTATCAGCGGTAACCGCCGTGAGAGCATCGCTCTGCTGTGCACGCCGATTAGCTAGCGGCGTGACGTGAACACAAAGGGAGGGAGGGCCAATGGTTTAAGGGGAAGAGCCTCACAGGCTACCGAAACAAAGAACAAAGGTTACCTTATTGTAACTCTAGTTCAAAAAGCACAGGCGGAGCCCTCAGTGACGGAATGCATGTTTGTGATTGGACGAGAGTATTACCCCATAGAGTCCAGTAGAGGGCACACAACAACACACACGTCTTGGTTCTTTACACAGACAATAGTTGTCCTCTGCTACAGTAATGCTCTGCATGCTATGAAGAGAACCTGAGAGTTGACATGATGGTGCTCTGACTTGGGACTTGACTTGAGACATGAGACATCCTCTGGCGTGACTCTTGAGACTTGACTTAAACTTGCCATGACAGCTTGAGACTTTCATTTGACTTGCCTTTAAGGTCTTGGACTCAACCTGAGATGCACTTTGACATGAGGCTGGACTTGGACTGGTCCGATCTACAGGGGATTACCTTTTGCATTGGATGTGTCTCATTACGAATACCTCACATTAACCCACTGAAAACCTGGGAACTAAAAAGGAGCAATCATCAGAGGCCAGGCCAGGTGTGTAAACATGCAAATGTGTAAATGAAATATTGTTAGTCCAGCCCTCCAGGAGAGAAAACAAGTCAGATGGCAGCAGCTTGTTCTTTACTTCTGTTTTCTTTGCTTCAAACGGAGGGTTAGCAGCTCCTAGAGGCCAAACGTGAAATCACACTGAAGTCTCTCTTCAGACATCTGTTGAAAAATAAAAGATACACATGTTTCCAAATTGTGCTAAAAATGTTCCACCTTTGTGATAAATGAAATGCTGGAGAAACAGCGAACCCGTCCAGTGTAAGCATGAAGAACAAGAGCAGCGGTGGAGCCGACTCCACATCTGGAGGAGTGCCGTTCAGTGGGGAGAGTGGTAATAACCCTGATTAGTTCCAGTGTTGATGGAGCTTCCAGGGGAGACTTGAATAGAGATGGAAATCAGGGCTCAGCTACGGATGATTATCCAGCCACTCCAGATCAAAGATTTCCCTCCGTCTCATCACGGAGGATAAAGAAAAGATCATTTCCCCCCGCGCTATGAAACTACCTGTTCTACGAGGTGATCTGAACAGAGCGGCGGGGCTCTGCACTCAAACAAACCGCCATTAAACAAGCCAGCATGCATATGTGCGGCTCAGTGCACATACCAATATCATTGTATTCGAGGAAAAAGCGCTGAGGTGATTTAGAAAACCTAAAGTCTTATGAAAATGGTTATTTGGCTATGCATGGAGCTATGACTATTTAATGAATTAATCAATAAAGTGTCATGAGTTCATGAGAAAATGCAAGAAATTACATAATAATGTGAGAACGAGAACTCCTATTTTCAGCCAGAAAGGGGGTCACGACACCAATGAGAACGCCGTGGAGGAGAGGCGGACCGAACCATCTGGGATCTTCTTCTGAAGCGAGGTGTCCGTGCAGCTACAGTCCGTGCGTGGGGGGGGATGCCGTGAACACGCCTACAAGCATGTGACTAATATCTGTGGCATTTCTTCAACTCGTGGAGTGCCAGAGCCGCCAGAGCCGACAGAGCGGTTGTGAAGAGAAATTGGCCTTCATTGGAGAATTTCGTCAATAGTGTAGACTAATTGGGAAGCCTTTGGACATATACCTCTCCTCTAAGGTACAGTTGGTATCTTAAATAAAGAATACGTTGTTGTTGTGTTTTCTCAGACTTTGACCCTGCCCTGACACTAGTACACGAGGCGGATCATCTGTGAAAACATCAGGTTCCTCTGCCTCCTTATAGTTCCCCTAGTGGCCTTTCCCAATCAACCAATCAACCAAAATCGTAAAATCCGATGAGAGCAGATGGTTTCAGAAAGGTATTTTAGTGACTGTTGAACTGTAAAATGAGAAGGTTTGGGCTGCATTGTTTTCAACGTGGCTGTCGGGTCACAAACTTCCTCATTTTACAGCTAAACGGCAACAAAAAAGTCAACATCGGCCAGTTGACGGCTGCGTTAGACGGCTTCTTGCCTCGGATTGTTTTTTGTTTGGGTGCAGTGGAATCTTACAAATGCCAAGAGGAGACCTAAACGGAGGAATACTGTCAGTCGCGTGTCAAAACCATTTTCTTTTTTTTCATAATCAAAATCACCAACAGTTTGAGAGTAAATCCTGTCGCTCTTTAAAACAGCAGCAGTTTTTCAGATTTGACATTTTAAAAGGATTTTACAAGGAACTACAAAGAGCCAGAGTAAAACAAAACAAGAGAGTCTAGCATTTTAAAAAAATCTAACATTTAGATTCACCAATATCCAGGCTCTGTCATTGTTTGACAATCACGAGCAGCAGAGATATTTTAATCTCTGTGATTTGCCACAGCACAAGCTCTGAAAAACACTCCCTCTCCCGAAGCTCGTGACCGGAGTGATGATGAAGATGAAGCAGGCGGTTGCTATCTTCTGATCCCACTGTCTTCCTCAACGCCTCTCTGTGAGTATCGTCCAGCTCCTCCGTCAGGTGTGACGGTCAACCAAACTACTGGCAAGGGAAGTTTATATTACAGTAATTAGTATGAGAGCAAGACTACTAACGGAAAATCCTAAGGACAGGGCCAACAACTGGTCTGACAGTACAGCTACGCTGACAGGTCGGTCACATAAGCTGTTGAATAACCTTTAACATGCTCTCCTTCATATTTTGCATCTTACATGCACATGAGCATATGCAGACAGGCGGCTCACACATGAGCCTTTCCTTTGTCATCAGAGGTTTCCAGAGGAACAGACTGAGGTGTGAAGGTGTTTCCTCTGCTTCCCTCACACTCGCGCTACCGCGAAGATAGAAATAGCAAAGCCTGCTAATTGAAGACCTCACGGCGGGGCAGCTGGGATCCTAACGCGGGGAAACTGCTACTACACAAGGGTTCCACCGGCATTGGGGTTGGAGGAAAATATCCATACGCTTGAGTATTGCCATATTACATTTTGGGATACTGTATCAATTTTTTCCTCAATAGCAATCAATGCAAAAAGAAGTGCTTTGAGGTTGTGACAGAATGGGATGCAAACGCAGATCTCACTGTTCTGATTGCATAAACAAGTAAACTGTGTTTATGCGTATGCTGTGTTCTTTACACTCTGACCGGTTTTCTAAATTTAGATTTTATACCAACAGTATAGTGAGGTATTGCAATATTTAGAAATGTAGCCACTGCATCCTGATGCAGCACATCATCAGCTCAAAACAATAGAAAGCCAGACACCTTTAATGATATGTTTGACAATAATCAGAAGCAATCAGATGATATCATGCATTTAACTACACAATGTAATATATATATATATATATATATATATATATATATATATATATATATATATATTACATTTAAAAGCAGTCAAGTGGCATCAAATCCATTATGTCAGAGTAAAACTGACCCAGACTCTTCTACCACACTAAAACTAAATTATTTCTACAAATAATTAACCTTTTTTTTCTAAAAGTGCTCCAGTATTTATGACAGCGTGTATTTTTGGCCAGACACCGACTTCCACCTGAAGGCTCCACCTTTGTCTGAGAGCAAATGTATTTTCAGAACTAGTTAAATGTTTAAAGGCAGTACTAGAGGTGAGACATCGGTTCATTGTCTCAAAGCACGGCGTTACAGAATGAACCGTTCCAGCACTGCACAGCATCACACACACGTTTTAATAGCAGTACAATAAGACAGGGACAGTATTCACTATAGTCAGTGTTATAGTTAAATGTATGCGGAGTCTATCTGAAAGTTATTCCATGCAACAGCTGCATACTTTTTACCCTTCGCAGTTTAAATCTAGGTTCAGACAGAGGAAGAAAATGTGTTTCCACCTTAAACCACTGATGCCTACAGACCCGAGCCATAAAGACTCAGAAGTAAGTTGGCGACAACCTCAGGATGGCCTTATAAATAAATGTCAGGCGGTGAGTTGATCTCTGCATATAAAGCGATGCCACTGCATCCCTGTGTCGTAAACAGAGTCTCAGGGCAAACACGAGGAGGGTAGCCTACTGGTATATGAAATGAAAAAGAACTACCCACATTCAGTATGAAATAGAGAATTGTGAATCTGAATGGATGATTGTTACTCAAAGTTCTCAAGTGTAGAACGAAGGAAGCAACCTTTGTTTGCCTTGAGATGTTACAATCTGTTCCTGTTCCCTGAGAACAGCATCTACTTCCTGTTGTCCGGGTTGGAGGACCGGACCTTTTTTACATCCGACTGCTGCTTTAAACTTGTGTAGTAACATTGGAAAGACCAGATTAGAGTACGTACGGATTTCATAAATGATCCAACCCAATGCTGGTCCAATATCCCGGTTTGAGTTTAACCCCACCAAACCCCACCGGGCGCTAAATCTACGGCCCTGAATCACCGAGACTAGAAACATCAGCTCTGAGCCGTCCCACTCCATTTGATTTGCACAACGTTGATGCTTTAAGAAACCCAATAATAGTTCTTCAGTCGCTGTCGAGCAATAGACTGCTTTGGATCCGAAGGCGTGTTAGTCCATGCTGTTGTTAGGTTGGTAGCTGTAACTTTATTAGTTAAATGTTTAAGGGTTTGATAAAGTATTAGTTGCTGTATTTGACTGATTGCCTTGCGAGTGCTTTTCCTCTTCCGTTTTGTTTTACCTAACCCACACACACGTACACCTGCTCATACACACCTGCTCATACACACATAGGTTGGGCTTTTATTCTCATGTCAGTGGTCTGAACTTGAGTGTTCAATCTACACAATATTTGTATTACAGTGCTTATAAATACTTCTGTCAAGCAGCCAGCGTTGAGCTGAGTTTATGCTCGGCCGCTCTCTGGACCCGTGTCTCCAAACAAAAGGCCCTCGGTACAACTGCCCAGCTTTTGTAGCTTAGCAACAGGCAAGATTAACCCTTCGTCCACTGAGCCCGCGGTTTCGCGTGGTGACACTTGAAACGTTTCTCTAAGTTTCTAAAATATTCACAGCACCCCGATAATACATCGCAGAAATATAATTTTACGTCTGGCGGAAAGAGACGGCTTCCTGCTTCCGGGTGCCTGCCCAGGCAGAGCCCAGCATAATTTTAACATCATCAAGCAAGCGAAAGGGCAGCAGTGTGTCATCTGACGCTGGAAAAAAAAAAAACGAAAATCCTTCTCGGTGATTTGTTGAGTCATATGTCCGTCGCCACTTCGTGAACTAAGCAACCAATGTACACTCAGGAAAATCTCAAAAGGACAACCCACTTGAGCATGTACACACGCTGCAGTTTTCAGTCAGAGAAAAGCGACATCATGACGACAAAGAGATTCAACACGGAGGAAGCAAAACGCATGATTCTGGAGACCAGCGAGGAGGAGGACGAAATCGCGTCGTCTATATCAAACGTGTTTTGAGATGACTTCTGTTAGTCTCTGTTTAAATAAATGTAACTAAATTAAAATATTAAATCTCAAATGAACTACAATAAACTACAATATACGCCAATATTTCAATTATTTTTCCCATAATAGCGTTTCTGACCTGATGCTTCAATCCAAGATGATATTGGGAGTCAATCCCTTCCAACAGCATTACAAACTAAATGATCTCAAATATGTGACCTGAACACGATGTCTTGGGTTTGGTTATGTTGCAAAGCCAGCAGGAGTGCATTAGATTTAATGAATGCAAAACCCAGCCAACATTTTTCCAATGAAAGTATTGAGCAGCGCTCGCTCTAAAAGTTGCTAAATATAGAGATAAAGTGACCAAGTGGTCAACACTGAGCGCCCGCCCCTTCAGGTCTGCTTTCAAAGCCACGCCCCCAAAATGATCACGATGAACGTAAACCATGAACATGGTTATTGTTTCTCACGGCTGTTAAGCAATAGCAGCTTGTTGAAGACGCACAATGAGTGTTCAGTGCTGTCGGGGAAAATGGAATTCTTACGTGTCCTAACATCAAATTTAAAATAACGAAACTTTGATTGGTTTTCCGGGAGACGTGACCGCCAGTCTCCTGGGTGAAAGTCCTACGTTTGACCAGATTGATCCAAACTGACTTTCCACTGGAATTCTTTCCGTAATTGTAATCAGACTGACCATTTGTCCTGCTACTTCTGCATTTGCCCTCGGCAGGCAAGAGTTAACATTTACACAGCCGCTGCAGGCGTGACTTAATACAACATAGGTTTCAGCAAATGACTCATGGAGGGAGGAAAGTGCAACTTCAGAATGAAGGTCACAAGAAAAAAAGAAAAACAACAAATAGAAACTGACATTTCCAACTTGTTTGGTGAGTATGGTGTAATGTCAGTAATGTTTGAGTTGTATCATTGCTAGACGACTCGCCTATGAAGCGATTAGCTGCTACGTTTTGTCACAAGTACTTTGCGTGACGGTTCCAACAACCTGCATCAGCTCATATTAGCATCAGACACCAATTGCGTCCCCCATATGAATATCACTGAACGCAAACGGCGACTCGAGTCGGGGGCTGAGGTGTGAGGGTAGCCGTCGAGGAGCTTTGTGTCCGTTACATGCTTGTCAGCCAAAGTTCCCGTCTCACTCCGCACATCGGCCAAGCCTCATTAAGCTCCTGGTTTGGCCCCTAATTAGGGGAGCCGGTGGTGTTGCAGGATCTGGACAACCTCAAGATCTTCTCCCCACAGTGCTGTCGACAAGCCATTAGGAACTTTCAGGACACGGGGTATTGGCATGTTTCACCTTCAAAGTGCCTACGTTGTGTGTGTGTGTGTGTGTGTGTGTGTGTGTGTGTGTGTGTATTGCCGGGTGTCACACACAGAGGCAGCAGGGTAGCACTGTCTATATGTCACACAGCCCTGTGTCTACAGTCCCTCTCTATCTCGCCTCTAATCCATCTTCTATCATCCTGCCGACCGTCTCCTCGCCGCCCATCTATTCATCAGCCCTTCTTTCAATGACTCCCTCTGTCCGCCCCACCTACCCGCCCACCCCTCACTGTCTCCTCTTCCTCCCTCTGATGTCACAAATCCAGATATGAGGTCCTCTGATAGCACGCAGCCCCGGACACTGCGGCCTTGTTTGGAGAGGAGTGATCAGAGGGATGAGAGGGGGGGGCGGAGGGAGAAGGCGAGGGGCGATGGGTATTTTCCGAAAGCAAGCGGGAGGATGTAAGACGCAGAAACAAAGGAGGACATCTAGGTTAAAGAAAACATGCATGAATGCCTCTGAAAAGGCCCGTGTGTTGTGTCGCCGGCTCGTCTCATCCCCGTGACTCGGAGCCAGCCGTGCCTGTCAGGGCACTACTGTTGAGTCTATTTATGTTCTTTCTTAGCGGATAAAACATTTGACTGCTAATATTCATACCTGGGGGGAGGAGGGGCACGTTCTCAGACCCTGAACCTGGCGCTGTCCCAGAAATGCGTGTCCTGTCACAAGAGCAGACAAGTCCTGTACGCTTGACTCCCCTCAGAGTCTCGTGGCACCGTGACAAAAAAAAATGCACTTTTTTCTTTTTTGTTGGAACAAAAACATCACTGAAAACGGCATGAATCTCCCTTGGTAGGGCGAGGGGGATGTTTCTGTGGTGGTTTCATGTGTTTAGGTTGATGTGGGACTAATGTCTGCATGGCCTTAATTTAAAAATGTAAATATGAATGAGAGGTCAAAAATAGGTTCAAACCACTGGACCGCAAATGTGGTACTTTGGGGAATGCAATTTTGTATTTTTTTTGCATCAGAAGCCGCAGTAACATGGTTCCTCCTGCAGGTTTTTCCTCTGATGGGGATGGATTTATTTTTAAATACAGCCCCAAAGTATAAGATGCATCAGTAAAAGGGAGACGGATAGAACACGAGATAGCAGATCATTACACATGACCCTTTTAGGACATTTTTTATCAAATTTGACCTAAAATGCATAAAGTATCCCTCACTCTGAATAGTTATGCACATCTGGACTGCTTTAAAGAGGTGCTAACCCAAAATATGTCCACTAATATTCCATTTGATGGTCTCTAAATATTGGCATCAGCCTTTAAATCAGTCAACTCTGACATCTCAAGTTTGCTTCTCCGACATTAAAACGAAAGCGTACATGCATCCAAACAGCAACAATAACAACAAAGCTTCTGCTCATTCTTTAGCTGGTTTGTGTCATTTTGTAGTCTTTTAAAAGCCACGTCCTCACCTGTTGAAACACCCTTTTGCATGAGAACGCGCCGTAAGACTCCCTTTGAAAGTCCCTTTGCAAGGAAAGCCACATTATCCTGCTATAAATCAGCGGTGGTCAGCGCAGCACATAAGCTAAAGGGAATTGAACCTGTCTTCTCCACAAGGACCGGCTTACGTGTTTTTACAGCGCCCCCAATAGTGTGATCTGGTAACTTGAACTCCATCATACCAGGATGAAGGAAAACACAACAAGAACAACATTGTTGTGAAAGTTTCTCAAACAGCAACCTACCCCGCCTGACTCCTCTTCATCATATTCCGTGTGCACGTGCAGCGCTGCCAATAACTGGACATGGGTGAGTGTTGCAGCAGCAGGGGAGCTGAGGGAGGCTCCTTGCACCAGGAGGGGACAGTGAATGACAAGCCCATCCTGTGGCCAATGAGAGGGCTGGCCCTCAGTGGGTGATGCCAGGCTGACTGAAAGTGCGCCACAGCAATAGGCTCAGAGCCTTCATCTGCCTACTCCACTGCAAAGGAATCATCCGCGTGCCGTGGTCTCCCAGGAGCATCTCCTGCCTCCTCACCAGGCATCACCAAGGCGTTGCTTGGGCACATTCAGCAACATTCAATCATTATATCAGCTTTAAAGTTAGGGCCCTGTGGGGGACGCAGTACACAAGGATCTTGTCTTTCTTTTTTACTCCAGCTCTGTTCTAACTCAATGCTCAGCCTGTTAGGACAATAGTAAAGGAATAAGACAATATCTAGTCAATTAAAATGTGACAAACTCCGACACGTCATGCATTATCTTGGATGGACAACCCAAAAGTCAAACCCAATTGTCTAAATAAATCTTGCATTGAAATGTATCCGCGCTTGCCTCCAAACCGGCACAGTGCTTTGGAAAGGCATCCCAGACTAGAGGCTCCTATCAGCCGGTATTCCTCCCAAAGAACCCGTCACCTGCGGAGGCTGGAAGACAGACAGCACGTTTGGACGGATAGGGAAACTTCAGAACCGGGTCTGAGGAACCCATTTTAAAAAGTTGTTCTCTGAAATAAATGCTGCTGGGTGTGTTTCATGTGTGGTTCATTCAGAAAAAGAAAAAAAAGAAGAACAAATGTCTGAAATTGCGCCCAAACGCGTATTTCACCCGAGTGAGTGAGCAGAGATGTATTAAATCACATGTTTGGGAAACGAAGTTAAGCAACACTGCATCGCCCGGGTGGACACGCCGTCCTCCGTCCTCCGTCCTCGCGGGCTGGACCGTGAAGCCCGAGACAGCGACTGTCCACCGGCGTCGCGACTCCCAGAGAACGGACCGGTTGGGTGCGCGTGTGACAAATGAAAAATGTAGTGCCGGACTAAACGCAGCCCACATGTGGGGGTCACAGAACAGACTACATCTCCGGGAAATGAAGCCTGAGAACTTGATATCGGTCTCCCTGGTTTGTTTTCTTCCCCTAAAAACCGCCAAGAACAGTAGCCACAGCAGCGCGAGCTCACCAAACCAAACGCAGTGCTCATGGTGTGTGTGCGTGTGTGTGTGTGTGTGTGTGTGTGTGTGTGTGTGTGTGTGCGCGCGCGCGCGCGCGTGCGCGCAGTAAGCTGGAAGCTGAGCACTGGTGTCAGGGAGAGGTCAATAAGAGTCAATATCATTCCTTCAAATAAATAAAAAATCATTTACCTTGAGTAAGTTAGCGGTCCCTTTGATGCATGCCGTCAGTGGCCAGAGCTCGGTGCGTTCACGGGGCATTCGCCAATCCCAAAAGCCGGTGGATAACTCCGAGGATAAGTCCACACAACGCCTTTTTATAAACGGTATTTGGTTTTACACTGAGCAAAACGGACGCAACGTTTTTTGGGGATAAAGAAGAAAACTCAGAGAGGAGTTCTGGAGGTCCGTTAGATCCCAGTGCGTAAAATGGTTTGAGAAAATCCCCAATGTATTCACCGACAGCTATTTTCTTACATTGTTCCAAAACGACACGTCCTCCGCTCCTCTTTTCCTTTCTAAAAGGGGAACTCCTTTTTCTTCTTCTTCGCAATAATTGCTGTGTTTGTTATTCCAGAAATTCTAAGATTCGTCTTTAAAAAAAAAAAAAAGTTATTCTCCAAATCCTCGTCTTCCAGGTGTCGCGGTCTTCCAGGTGAAGGCGAAGGTCTAACAGAGCGACTAAATCGGAGAGTGCTCGCGCGCGTCTCGGGCACCGCCGTCCCCAGCTCGCGGCTCTGGAGCGTCCTGTCTGTCTGTGTGTCCGCGCGCAGCAACAGCCGGATTCCTTATTTGGAAGCCCGGGGCGCGCGCTGCTGTCAAGAGAGTCGAGTTGTGGCAAAAAGACTTCCAGCTAAATCTTTCAAAATAAAAAAAAACCTAATTGGAGGGAGGCGCTGCAAGAAGCTGGAGAAGCTCTTGATTAAAGCATTAAACGTTACAGTAACCATACATCACGTTTATTCAAAAATCATAGTTAAGAGAAATATTTTAAAGAAAGGACATACATATACATATATATATATATATATATATGTATATATATATATATATATATATATATATATATATATATATATATATATTGTAATATATATATATTTTTCTTTCTTGTATATATATATATATATTGTAATATATATGTTGTAATATATATATATTTGTTTTGAAAAGAAAAGCATTTTCATTATTATTGTTTATTCTAAAAATGAAAAGAGTAGATGTGTGCAAGTGAAGATACCTGATGAATTTAACATTTTTAAATATACAATATAAACAATACAGTGTATGTGTTTTCATAACCACACATCCAGGCATCGACACACTGAAGCCAGCTCATTTACTGAGCGATGGTGGCTTAAAGTAAAAAAAATCATTTCTGTTTGTGTTTTATTAAATGTGTGAAAGTAATCACTTGTGTCTTTTGTACATGACAGCAGTTCTGAAAAAACAATAATGAAACAACAGTCAATAAAGAGAGGCTTCTCCCCTGGGACTGCTTTTATTTTGAAGGCAAAATCGCCCATGTTTCCTGCCGGAGTCTAGCTCTGCTGTGGCCCGAGCGGAGGGGCTTCCTGTCTTCACCCATCAGCCCCCTCTTCTGGAGTCAAAGCGCGTCAATTGGATGTCGTGTCAGGTCCGTGGCACCACTTCACCACACAGAGAGGACTCGTAAGGAATAAATAGCCCCGACACGGGGCGTTTTTTCAGGCTGTAGAACAACATTCAGGGGATGAAGTCAGTGAGGCACTAGTCTCTGTGGTGGGAAAAAAACATCAGCCAATGGCTCAATCTTGTTACGCTCATATCCTAAGCAGAAGAAGAGTGGGGTGTCTGCGGGGCCACGGATGAAGACCCCTGAGGTCTGTGAGTTCAGGGTTATAACAACCACACAGTACTACATGTGGTGCGTGAAGGCTGCTAGTTGTATTTTTAGATTGAAGTAATATATAGACATGACTAAAATCCAGTATAGGGCACCGGCTCAGGGGCCCTGGGCTAAGGGCCACTACGAGGCTCCTACTCTGTACATTGTGTATGCGTCCATTGCCCTTGAGCATCAGCACACACAGCAGACACATTTCTTGCAGAGAGACCCAGAACTCAAGCGATACTCCAGAATGTGAACTGGCCCCAGGTTTGCTGTGTCTCAGTTTGTGGTGGATTTATGAAACTCAGATTCTTTTAGAAATATGCAATCTATCTAAGCATAAATATAGAAATATATTAGCAGCAGGCCCACCATAAGGCGGGGTCTCAATCGTGAATACAAATGCAGGAGCCGCCTTAAGGCTCTTAATAATTTGCATTGTAATATCTTTATAAAATGTTATTTTAAATCATAAACGGCTTCACACACCAGCATTTTGTTATGCAGTTAATTCAAAAAGATCCTGGTAGTTGGCCATCTATCTATATTTTTCACAATCTATTCAAACTTTTTATTGAACAAGTGTTGCAACTATCGCAAACTGGCATCGCTGCCGGTATAATTAGTTTTCTTCCGAAATATTAGCAGTATTTAGCATCGTTTTAATTTATTTTTTGTCACGTCCCCGATGGAAAACCCTTAACACTTCAAAATGTGCTTTATTGGTATTAGGGCGCTGCTGCGTCTACCTCCAGGACCTCGTTCCCCGGGCAGCTGTCCACTTTGTCCAGTTGGTAATCACGTTGGTACAGCGCTTGCAACAGCGACCTGTCAGTCACCTTGTAGCCCCGCCCTAAAGCATCCCCTGCTTTATGGTCTGTTTGACTCTAAATGACCATAATTTACTAAATGAACATCATGCTGTATTGAAGAAGACTTGAAACTAGAGATTGAGACATAAACTCATGTTTACAATGTTTACTGAGGGAATACATCAAGAGAGAAGTAGAGTCATTTATATAGACTTCTATACAACCAGAGGAGTAGCCCCCTGGTGGTCAGGAGAGAGGATGCAGCTTTAAAACATGAAGCATAGACTTCTATACAACCAGAGGAGTCGCCCCCTGGTGGATCTTAGAGAGAATGCAGCTTTAACACATGAAGCATAGACTTCTATACAACCAGAGGAGTCGACCCCTGGTGGATCTTAGAGAGAATGCAGCTTTAACACATGAAGCATAGACTTCTATACAACCAGAGGAGTCGCCCCCTGGTGGATCTTAGAGAGAATGCAGGTTTAATACACGCCTGAATTGGCTTCACTCAGCCGAACCGGCCTGGTATTAACAGGTGAACAGGCAACAGAAAACGGCAATGCAACAATGATGAACTGACAAGTAAACAAAGGAAGTGGCAGCTATGTGTAGCGAGTGGCTGATGAGGTAAGTGAGAACAGGCGTGCATCTGAATGAGGAAGTCTATAAGTAAAGAAACGTAGTATGAACTAGGAAGAAGAATTTGTGGAATAAAACAAGCTAATGTCACACCTCATGCTGCATCAAATTGTATCCTTTTTTTAGGAATGAATGTGTCGTCTGACTGATGCTTTTTGGCTTGTGGGTCAGTGCCCTTTCTCGCTTTCTTCTCTGGCCTTGGGCATATGCTAATGCAGCAGCTGCTCAGGGCTGCCGGTTCCACAGCCACTACTGGCCTGAATAAACACAGTAGGCTTGGAAAAACCTTGTTGTTTTTCTTCTAGAATTAAAATATATGTTTAAATTCCGTTTTGAATCTTTTTGGGGTCTTTTACATTTGATCAAAATGTCTTCCTTTCCGTGATTTCAATTGCAGTCCAAAACTCTCTGTGGCAATCATTTGCAGTTTGCTCCTCAGTTAATACACAAGTGGCTTATTGTTGTCAACGTACATTCCAAGTTTCCTTGCCTGTAAACGGTGTCTCTACGTCACTCCTCCGATTTCAAATATGTTACCGTCCGTTCATGGGTTTCAAATAAGCCAAGATGGCGACGACCATATGTTCTTAGTTGAAATATTGGCTTGATTTGTGTAGTTATAATTACTCCATAATCAATCTATTAAGGTTATAAAACCGTTTGGAGAGACTTGGAGACTGGGTGGGATGTTGTCTGATCCCTCCTCCCCCTCTTTCTTATTAGAACTGCATTTACTGTTCCTACTTTGAACATTATAAAACGTTGTGTCGGTGAAATGGGATAAATGTGTAAATGAAATGTTAAAATAAAAGACAACTTGCTTTCGTTCACCTGGACCAACCAGCTGACGCCCCTCCAGTGTCCAGCAGAGGTTTATATATCTGGTTAGTGTAATTTGGACCACATGCTGAAGCCATTAGGCCACATTGGAATAGATGGAGTGTAAATAATGTGCGGCGATTTTAATCTCACCTTGAACAGAAGTGCGGTGACCGTCGTAGGAGAGTCATCCGTGTTACACCATGCGCTGCCATGTGGCCCAGAGGTGTAAATGGAAAATACTACA
Organism: Myoxocephalus aenaeus; assembly: GCA_038501785.1. Lineage (NCBI taxonomy): Eukaryota > Metazoa > Chordata > Actinopteri > Perciformes > Cottidae > Myoxocephalus > Myoxocephalus aenaeus. The sequence goes on along the minus strand of JBAMJR010000076.1, from coordinate 2,733,722 downwards.
TTACTGTGCTGTGCTCTCCTGAAGGAAGCTTCCTGCTCGCCGTACACTGAAGGCAGGACGTCAGGCTCGGCACTCAGATGGTTCAGACAGTTCCATGTCAGTGTGAAGAAACAAATGTCATCAACAAATGTCAACTCGTTTTTTTAATTGTCCTTTATTACTCTGTTTTCATAATTTTGATGATTTTTTTAGGGTTTTCATGGAATAGATGCAACCACTCACACTGGTCCCAGATTGTCTCCTCTACCAGAAGTTTGTCCCAGCAGACATTTTGACTCATCGTAATATGAAAAAGCACAGGATGAACTACGAACATTAGTGTGCCAGGAAATCTGTCCGCTGAGCCAGCATGTATGATAACACTTACATAGAATACAGGCTTCAATAAAGGGTAACATCGGTAGTTTTTCCACCTGGACTTTATTTCCACATGTTTTTGTGCGTAAGTGACGAATGGGGACAACACTTTCTAAAACTGGTCCGGCATTGATGGAAAACGCTGGAGACAGCAGCCGCTCACAGGCTGCAATGGGATCCTGTTGGGGCAATTACTTACACCCACTAACATTGCATGTTGTTGACGGGGTCTGGTGGTTATTATAAGTGTCTGACAACATCATAAGAGTCTCACTCAAAGAGAGGTCTCGTTCTGAAATCCCGCTAGTTGACGTGTTGCCAGAAGACAGCGGTGGAAACGTGAGTCCGTTGTGTTGGAGTACAGACAGCGGAGCTTCCAGTTATCTGAAAGATTGTCAATGTCACGGCCGAAGATTTTGATGAATCCGACGATGTAGATTAAGTGCTCCACTCGATGGCCGCTCGTATTTACTTTAGCCAGAGGTTACGGATGGAGAACTCCAACAAATACAAGAGTTGACGAGGAGAGAGAGAGAGAGGTGAACCTGATGCAAGGCAGCAAAGCTCAGGAGACGGGTGGTGCTCCTGTTGGTCCTGGGACCCTTTGAGGCACCACAGAGAAAGAATACTGTGTCTTGTGGAACCTTCCGGTGACAGCGTTCTCCCTCAATACTGGACAGATTAAAACAACTGTTGGTCCCCATTCGTCACGTAGACACAAACACATGGGAAAATAGGGTCCATGTTCAAAAATACCAAACTTGCTGTTTGATGGGATTAATTACACCTTCGCTTTTCAAGCTTTGAAAAGGTTTATTTGAATGGTGGGAGACTTTCCACTTCAGCCTTCACAGACTTGCATGATTGAATTGCATGTTTCAGTCCTAAACGTTGAATTATGCATCGTGAAATAACTCTTAACCATACCTAAAAGCTTACGGTGAGGGATTAGATTGAGTTGCTTTCCATGGTCCCGCGTTTTCAGCTCATTTCACGAGCTTATGAAAATGAACTGGAGGACCCGTCTGCAGTCAGAGGCATGACACTGCAGACGCTACTAAGGCAGACTATTAGGCAAAAGCCAAGATGTATATCACAGACAATAAGAGAAGTTCATGATGGCAAGTGGTTGGCTGGAACGTCCCACTGGTGGCAACCATCCCACTGGTGTGGACAGGAGGGAGCAGCTGACGACCACAGGGTCAGGACCACGGACGAGCTGTCCGTGGTCCTGACCCTGTGGTCCACTGTGTCAAACTAATGGTATATTGCAATGTGTAGCAATGCAGTTACAAGACACATAAAAAGATCTTTAAATACCCATTTTAATTTGCTTTGTTTATCGTTATTTATTCATTTATTTTTAGCCACACTTTTTAAATGTTGCAAACAGAATACACCCCAGGAGGCTGTATGTTATCAGTCAAGTTTGACAAATTGTGCACTGGATTTAGCGTCAAAGGTAATTTTTTAACTTGGAAATTGTAGTCTGAGAAAAACAGTTTCTCCAGAGATTTTAACCACCATATCCTATTTCTCTTCCTCGGCAGGTACTATTTTGTTTTGCTGTTACAGTCTTTTGTCACACTACTACACTATTTCCAGGTTAAGAATGAACTCTGATGCTCAACATGTAAGCCAGCAGAGATGATACTCTCTGCTGTGAGAAATAGTTTTGTTTTTATTGTACAATGTTTTGTGTTCAAAGAGTTGGACGATTTACCACTTGGAGAAAGAGGCTTTGTAATATCTTTCTCTTAAGAGGATAATCTGAAGGCCCTACACACCCACGGTCCACCCACAGAGGTGTTTTCACTTGTGTTGTCTGATTAGACCTGTCTGTGGGCGAGAGAACTAACACCTTTAGCATTATTATTGAAACTCACTTACGCCTTCTGCCCAGCTTGAACCCGAGTGAGGTCTGATCAGACAGACTACATTTAATTGCAATCATCTGTGTGGGTGTGCAGCGTCTTTAATTGTCAATGTCTCATTTTTTAAATCAGTTTCAGATTATTTCCTGAATGCTTTCTGGTGGGCAACACTGACTCCTGGGTTGAGGATAAAACTACTTTGAATAGTTATGTTTTCACGAAATGAAGTGTCAAGGCTCTGCAAGTCCTTCTTCACAAGATAAAAAAGAAAAGAAAAAAGAATTCAGTGGCATCCTGATAGTTGTGAAATCAATAGCCTGATGGAAATATGATCAATTAACCAGGTGGTGGAATGCCAACAGTCTGATTCATCCTCTGGGGGAAAGAAACGTCATGTTGTCGAATGTTGCGCTCAGTTTTAGCCGTGTTAGCGGTGAGGCTACAGGGAAGGGAATGATGGCAGTCGGCTACTTGTTTGTCATTTTTCATTTACATGCATGATCGCCAGAGGATGTATCCTTCTGACTTTGGTGATCCCCTGACTGTTCATCCAGCACCATCTGACATGTTAGGCTCATGCTGAAATGTCTTGACAACTATTGGATGGATTTTTAGGATATTTGTTGCAGGCATTCATGCTCCCGACAGGATGCATTCTCTTAATATTGGTAACCAAATAACAGGACAACTTCTGACAACCCGAGTCTCAGCCCAGCTGTATTTGTATTTGGTGCTAATTATTAAACGTTAGCATGCTTTCATTATAAACTAAGATGCTGAACAATACCATGTTAGCATTATCATTGTGGACATGTTCGCATGCCATAGTATACCTCTCAGTCTCATTGATATAAAGTAGCCAATGTACGACAGTGTTTCTAGGAGAACCTGTGACCTTTGACCTGATGAAGGTTGTTGAGTTGCATGCAGAAACATTCTCAATCTTTCTCAAATCATGTCAACTCCAGATACACCCAAACTTCTTAACCATCCAAATGTGCGGTTACCAGGTGTGCTGAATGATGAATCCTACTTTATATATTTTAGGTGTGTGGCTAATGATTTATTATGAGCATAGGTAACGCCCCCTAAACACTATAAGGGTTGTGTTGTGTGAAAATACTCTTCAAGTACACCCAACACTTGAAGAGATGCCACCAGAAAAAAGGCTGTGAGAAGGAGAACTCCACCAGCAGTGAAACTGAGATGAACTTAAACAAACTAAACATGTGATTGTTCAGTCAGTACTGTCACTACAGCAAAACCCAAAAACATGGAAGAGCAGTATGTAAGCCATTCGGAAGCTAAATGCACAAATATCACCCAAGGGTTTTATAGCCTTAATTGGGATCAATAGACTAATTATATTTATTTGAACAATCCCATTATTATAATTGGTCTATATAATAATCTGAATTTGATTCTGTGATATGAATGAAAGTTTCAATTTTCAAGATAGCTTTTCTTACATTGTAACACATTCTTAACCACTTGTAAAACAGTTGTTACCAACGAGGAGAGCTACAAAATAAATAATAAAAAACATTGGTGGATCCCAGAAATCAAAGGTTACAATAATAAAATAAGAGAAGATTAGTTCTTAAATCACTTCCTGCATGAGGCCCAATGGGTTACCAAAGTTATTACAAACGATCTTTTGGGGACCGTGACTATCTAAAGCAGAACGTACAGCTCACCGGTCTCACTATCCAGAGACAAAGCCGAGCCAAAGCAGCGAGCAGAGCTCTCGCGGTGTGGTGATGCGTTCAGCTCTGGCTGTCGGTGGAGGACCTCGTGTCAGGAGTCAGTGTCGCAGCAGCTAGAGCCCACTGTAGCACCCTGAATCCTCCTGGACCAACAAGCAAGACTTTGCATCTATCTCCTCAGTCTCAGTTCTCAGTCTCCCCTCAAGCAGCAGATGATGTGTATTCAGGCATTGCCCTTCCTCCACACACAGACATATAACAACACTTTTAGCCTCGCCGCTGGGCTCGGCCACACAGCTGGGAAACCCTTCTGATGTGCAAGCCAGAGCGATCCGATAGGCTTCACGCAACACACAAATACGTCTTCCCTCCTTGACTGGCATTGTTTCCACTTCAATCAAATACAAGCAGGCATGTACGAGTGCACACAAGGACGCGTGCTCACAAAAAATCCATCTTGAGGCCACTTAGCAAACAGTGTTGTCAGGGGGTACGTATGAGCAAGCTGTTTCACATATGAATATTTCATGTTGGGGTTGAAGCATTGATGCCTCCAAACCTTTTTCTTTAGAATCGCGATGTCTGATTATGTTTGCAAACACATTTCCTTTTCAAGCTCCGTAATACACGGCGGCGTTTCCTGAAGCGCTTGCCAACATCCCCTCTTTTCATGAAGCAATCAAATTCCTGGCACAATCAAAGTCTTATGCAGCCTCGTCATGAATTGCTTTTGCAGGAGGCTGAGGGTGCATTTTCTCAGGCTCTTTGTGTCGGAATTATGTTGAGCTAGAGTCCAAGAGCGCAGGCAGAGCATGGGGATGAGCACGAGGGGAAAGCAGCTGTGTTAGCAGCTGAACTAATGCAAGAGCGTTTAAACAGGAAGGCCCCACAGTGACGCGGAGGAATTATGGATCGCTGCGTTTTCAGGAATCCATTAATGCTCGGCATGAATGAATATCGCTATTCAACATCATTTAAGGATACAAGAGCCGGGCTGTAAATCATGCCTGTCTGTCCATTTTTGTTTTGCATTAAGGTTGTAATTTTGGGTACATTGGCTTTAATTGCCAACATTGCCTCATGTTGTGACATAATTTGATGACCTCATTGTGGTGACGCATTGATGTTTTGCCTCTGTTGACCCAAATTTCACAGACCTATTGGTTTTATTTGCATAATTTGTTATACTTATCAGGCGGCAAACCTCTGGTTCTGAAAAGTGAAGTCAGATTGTTTAGAAGTCTATGAGAAAATGACAGATCAAAATGATGTGCCGTCTGATGTGCCCCAAAAAAACAAAAACAAAACTCTGGTCTTGCTTCACAATTTGGAGACACTAATAATGGTCAGGAAAGGATCTAGATTGATTTATTAGACTTGTAAGGGTTACTTATCAAGGTTATAATCAAAACGTTATAATCGCTTAGGCATGTTAAGGAGTTTATGGAATTATTACAACTTAACAATCTTTTTTTTTAAACGTAAAACTACATTTTACTACTCTTCTCACAAGGTCTACGGTACTTTAACAATTGAAATGAATTACATTGACCCTGTGGATGAGGAGATAGCACAGTTTTAGTTGTGAAAAAACACAATTCTCCTTTTCAGGAGGAAAGAAAAAATGGGCGTCGTGTTTATAAGGTTAAGCGGGGTCTGCTCTTAAGGTGGGGCTACAAGGTGATTGACAGGTTGCTACTCCTACCAGAGCTGGATACAGCCTCTCAATCCTTTTTATTAATTATTCGTATTTAAAATCACTCATGAACATGCGTTCATTTATGCACATCCATCACAGTTAGACTGCTCATTTACACGGTTGTCGGGGAGCGTTTGCTGAATCACTCGTACGAGTCCACCGCACAAACACAAAGTAAGAGAAAGGTAAGATAGGAAGACCAAAATGTTCTTTCAAGAGCCGCGTTATCAGCGTCTGACCGAGCCAGACTAGCAGTTCTCTCTGCCTCCAGCTGTTGTGCTCGGCTCCATCGGGCTAAACACATCCTGGAGCCGTCTCTGCACACACAGACGGAATTGATATTGATTTTCTTGTGTGACAAGGTATTACGGCAAAGCAGCATATTTCCTTTAAATGTGGCTTTCAGGTTCCATTCTGGTCTTTTAAAAAATATTCTTGCAAAAAAAACACACACACACACACATTGAACTTCTCTCTTCTATTTGGTAATGTGGACAAGCAGGTTGCGCTGCGGGGCTCTGGAGACTGCAGAGGCCCGTCATCGGCACCGCGCACCATTATCAGACATGACTAATTCAGCACGTGGCCTAAAGACTCTAAATGTGCAATTAAATATTTACCACCTCTCTCTGGCCATTTCTGTGCAGCGTTTATGTAGAAAAGCAGCGGCAGCTCGGGGCTTGGACTGTACCTGAACACATTGTAGCTCTCGCGGCTCCCCTGGTCACGTGTCCTGTGGGATTTAACAAATGCATGTACACTCTGCACAGAGAAATGCCTCAATGTGAACCATGCTGGCTCATCATCCTCTGTGTACACGTGTAATCGTCCTGATTTGCCTCGTTGGCCTGGATTGTTTGTTTTTGTGTGAACTCTTGTCGCTATCTAATCTGTGGATGCAGCCCCTTGTCATCTGAATTTGTGCAGCTCAGGCTGGATAACACTGTCAGGGACGTTAAACCCCAATTTGAGTGTGACCTTTTTAGCTGCTTTTATCTAAAGGACTCAGGGAGAAGGGCCCTTTTCTCCATGATTTCTCCATGAGTCTGCTCAGTGGCTATTCATAAATTAGCCTTTGTCCCCGTCTAATATATGCCAAATTGTCCAAACCGTACACTTACACAAGCCTAATAACCTTTTACATGTGGATGCCGCTACATTCCCCGTGTCTTTAATCACACAGTGCTATTTTTAAAAGGCCGCTTTTTGTACAAGGATAATTTAAAGTGATGCATTGATCCTCGGTGCCCGGATACATTCGGGCCCTTGTCGAGCCCAGTGTGCTGAGCTGGGATCTGGCCCCGGTCCACTTCCACTGTGACTAGGGTGTTAACTGTGCGGGGGAGGCTGGGACCATCCGAGCCAGAGAAATCATCGCCGCTCACATCTCATCCCCCAGCCATGTTTCTGCTGAGAGAGGAAGAAACGGGCGCCAGAGATGTGAATATGTGTCAGCTTATGGAGCATACACTGAATAATGTGATCGCACCAGTGTGTGTGTGTGTGTGTGTGTGTGTGTGTGTGTGTGTGTGTGTGTGTGTGTGTGTGTGTGAAGAGACTGCGTCGCCACGTTGCTGCACTCATGCACTGAATGAGGGCAGGCCTATACATAGATACAACTGCAAGAATGTGTTGGCCGCCGCCTCTTGGTGCTACCATTCCTATGAAGGTTAATAATTCCATCACCATGATAGCATCAACCGAGATGAAAGCAGACGATATTTGCAATGTTGTTACTTAAAGTTTGTTTGTGAAATGGTAAAAATCAGCCACTTCCCTCTCCATGATCCTGTCTGATATTTAGGTTTCCAGGCAGTGCTTGTGCCAGACCGTATACATTAATGTGCATGGCATACAATGCAGCTCTAAATATGTTTCCCAAGGGAAAGTCTAAAGTCCAACAGGTCACTATAGATGTCACAAGCAGTATGTTCATATTTTGAGAGCTTCACGAGTAGGGAAACTGAAAATATGAAGTGTCCATAGGATGGTACAAGAGAAAGAGTATTGCTAGTTACCTTAAGCCCCGCAGGCCCTATGTAGGGCCTTTTCTCGAGGTTCACCGTGTTCAAGTAGTTCAAGTAGTCGTATGAACCTCAAATTAGTTATAATACTTTATTATTTTATACCATTTTTTTCAGAATTTCTTTTTGAAAATGTTTTATATTTATCAAAAAAAAAAACTTTTAGAACATATTTTGATCATAACTATGAATAACCAGCATGATCTAAGCAAGATTGGCCGAAAATGCTTTTCGAGCGGTTTCCGACATGTTCAAAATGTGTGCTTTCAGACCCTTTCCAAGGTTCCACATACTAATAACACACCTTTTTGGAAAGAACAGGCCCGAAAGAACCCATATCTGCATAAAAACCACAGAAAAACAAAGTGTTGGGGTGATTCAAAGGTTTTATAGAAAAAAAACCTGTGTAAATCAGTTCAGAATTGGAAAAGTTAAAGGTTTTATGAGAAAACTACATTCCCCATAGGCCCGGATGCGTTCTCTTCAGTAGGCTCCGCCGGTGCTGTCTGATGTGATTTCAAGATCGTAAACAAAACAGGAGGACCGTAAAACACGGAAGCGTGAGATGGCGGAAAAATAAAATGTTGTAAAGGGTACTTATGAGGGCTTTTGTGAAACCTTACTGGCGGCACGAAAAATGGACGGACTGACGGCGAGCCGATGTCTTCTCAAAAGGGTTGCAGTATTGTAGAACTTTAAATTAAGTTAAACAACGATGTGGTTGTGGAGAAAATGAAGGAAACGTCAAAGGAAAACTTTTTGTCCGTCCGATAATGGGTGTGGGGGGGAATCAAGCGTGGGGCTTATATGGTTAACACGTCCACTACCACAGGACAGACCTGGGCCATGTCATATTCCACAGCGATGAGGAACCAGCAGATCATTTGGGGCTTCTTTTTTTTGTACCACCTGGACAATATTGTGCATGTCTACATGAATGTCAAAGGCATTTGCTTGGACTTTTCTTTCATTATGGATGCTAAGTGGATTATTAATCTTAATGTGTCGACCCCATGCCCTTCCTTCTTTGCCAAAATTTCGATTTGAAACACAAATATCATCATAATTTAATGAACATACTGCCTTAAATTTACTCAAAGATTTTAGGATTCCCTGAGGATAAACACAATGTTAACGTACACAGGATATATCATATCCCATAACTGACTATAACACACAGTTTTCATGTGGGGTACGGAGCCCGTTGATGCTTCAAAAGGTAACATTTTTATTTAAAGCAACTACCAGAAACTTTCCTTTTGTGTTGATTTTGTCGGCCCCCGTGGACAAAAGCGGTAGTGTTTCCACCAGATTCCCTTTTGAGAAAAACAAAATAATTTTCCTGCAGCAGGGTCGGACAATCTGCCCCACTCAGTTCTGGTTCTGGTTCTCCCGGGCCTCCCTTCCCTCCAGCTGGCCCGGCAGTACGGCCTGGGTCTCCAGCAGCGTGGTGTTGACTGATTTACTGTGAAATCTGACACCAAGATCTGGCACCAATGTGAGGCATTAATAACAACTATATAGAAAGTGTACATTTTCTTGCTGAGGTGTCCATTTAATTTAATTGGTCATATAGTGGCATCAGTATTACATTGAGACTTTAAAAGTCCCTCATAGTAATTAGAAGCTAGAATAATAGTTGGGCTGGTATGGCACCGTGACATTGGCCGGTTCATGCACTCTGCTCTCCACCACCTCGCCTGCTGGGTCACATTAGGTGGGCCGTTTATGCCCTTGAGTGCTTTGCCTCTTTTGATTATTACCGCTACATTTTTTTTAAATCAGTGTCTGCTTGAAGTCTGGAAACTGCAACACAACTTTTGAATAAATAATAATTTTCCAAGGTGCTTTGAAGGTCTCCTGGAGTGGAAGGTAATTCGCTTTCATTTCAAGGTGCCTGCTCTCCGCCACAAGACCCTAGATTGTATGCATGGTCCTGCTTGTGCATGCCTCTGAGTCACTTCTGTGTATTAAACTGTGCACACACTGTGCATGTTACAGAACGTTCTCTACACAGAGGGGCTGACAAATTATAGATACGTCGACAAATCATTGACCTTTGATTTAAGATCTGGAATGGTTCAGGCAGTGTTTGAGATCACAATTTTCATCCCATGGTTCTGTCAAATACTTTAATTTGCAAGCCATACACACATTTGGTTAACTTTTCAACGCTCCCCAAATAGATGGATGATTGAGTGATTGGCGATGGGGATTCCAAAGGATTGTTCTTGGTCTTGATTTGTTACATTGAAATACTTGTGTGACGTCTCAGTTGGTTTTAAAAATTTGAAATATTACTTTTGCTTGAAAAGTAATGCAGGTGTTTTTAACTCTCCTGCTCCGGCCATCATGTGCAGCATGATGCACATGGTTTGATGCAATACATCGTCAGCTCAGAGGCGTAAATATAGACTTTGCCGGCACTGGAGGCGTTGGAGTGGGAGGGGCCTATCGAGACAGCAGGCCCTCCGACAAGGCCCTTGTGACTAATTCAGATATCGTTTTTAGCTATTTCAGTTAATATCAATGTTCATGACAACTACATTGGGTGTAAATGGCTTGGAAATGATTACATTTAAAGACAAAGAAAGACGTCAATCCAAACTATCAGTATTGGCATTATTAGATTCTGGATTTGAATGAATGTATGGAATGGATTTTTTACTTTTGAAATAATGTTCTCTATCTTAATACAATGTTCACTTGCGACATGTATGTTAAGAGAGGTCATTGTTACAGTAATCATTCCCCCTGTTCCGGTCTGGAATGTGTTTTGCCTCGGTTAGCACGAAGAGTGGAGGTAGCCTGGCTTAATTATGACTAAACAATGTCAGTCCTTCAACACAATATCTTTTAAAGGTACTTCAGCAAACCGCCCAGCACTAACAAGATCTACAACATGTTTCTACAAACTTTGTCAGTGAAGAAGTAGCTTCAAGGCATGAATATGTTTGTAAAACCAGTGTCTCATCTTCTTTCCAGCTTGTGTTAAATAAGCAGGAAACAGTTGCTGGCAGGCACACGTCCCATTTGCCAGTGCTAGGATAGATATTTCCTTCGGGATCTAGTCTGTGTGCAAAGTGAGCGCTCAGACCTGTCACAGTTCAGGTAAACAGACTATGGACCCAAATCAGACACTGACTTAGCAGAGACTTGGCAGGAAGTTAACTGTGGTCAAATGCAGACTCACAGACGGCTACACAGTGCAAACAGGCAAACTGAACCGGAAAAGCGGGCAGGATGCCAACACACGGACCAGGATACCAGCCAGAAATGGACAGAGACAATCAGCAACATTGACAATCTGGCAAAGGATTAATGGAGGCTGCTTACTATTTAAAGTGGGGGTTAATTTGCAGTGGAACACTTGAGACTGGAAAGCTAACTGAGAAGATTGGTGACAGTTAAGTTCAGTATGGCACGGTCTGGGTAGTGGATCATCTATACGGACCCCAGGGGATTAATACAGCCCATATTATCCTATCCTAAAGGAGAAACTGGTTTTCAAGACAACAAAAGCATAACTAACTGCTGCATACGATGAGTGAATTAAGTGTGAAGGACATTGCATCAACATTGTTCATTACCCAGCCTAACTGCAGGAACAAAAGACATTCAGACCCTATCGGTGGAGCATTTTGGCAATAGGAGCCGGTTGCTGTGAGGAGGACGGTCGTCCCATGACAGAACTCTCCAAAGCTTCCTTCTGGTTCACTGATGAGTCCGGCCATTGATAGATTGGCCCCAACAGACAACAGCATAAAGAAAACCCATGTAAAAGAGGCCTGCTGAGTTGAAATGACCCGAGCTTCCAAAGGAAAAGATGATGGTATACCAGAGGCACTGCCAAAGAGAGACGAGGAGAGGTATTAAAGCAATCAGACAAAACAGTACAATGATGTCAATAACAGAGAGCTGCTAAAGCGCAAGCCAACTGTTCAGCTAATCTCGTGATCATTTGGGAGACTCGCACATCCACTTAGCTTGTAGACAGAGCTGCCTCCTCAAGCTCGCCTGCACCTGCTCTCCGTTTCTGCCGTATCAGCTCACAGCCTCTCCCTTGCCCTGCTGGACCTTGATCCTGGCGTGTCACCCTCTCCAGTGATCATCATCATCATCATCATCATCATCTCGTAGTGTACCTTTAGGACTCACTGGTGAAATAGTTCTTGATGGAGGCTCTTCTCGGCCTTTCCTCTCTGGGCTTTTGCATCGCCCCTTCACCCTTTCAGATATTAGGTATCAAGAACAGGTACTTAGCAAATCCTTATAGAAAATGATATTATAGTATGGTCTTGTCCATCTAATATAAGGCTTTTTATATCATCTAAAACAAACCATTTCAGAGAAGATGATTGATTATTTTAAATTTGTTTCTGTTTTGTTTGCAACTTCCTGGCCTCGCTGCCACGGAGGTCCAATTGAAAGCACCTTTCAGCTCGTGTGCCGCTGCATCAGATGTGTATTCCTGGCTTCCTGGATGTCAAGGGTTAACACTGTTTACACTCCTGCTGGGCCTATGGCTTTTTCAGCTCACAATACCAGCAATGCAAGATGGGAAAGTCGTCAACATTGCCAATACGACCCATTCTAGTGGGACTATTTTATTTACCTGTGAGCAACGAGTGAGGGGTGTGTGTCCATATACTGGTGGATATATAGTGTAGCCATATCAGTTTGACTTTTACTACCCTGTATGTCTGACCAGAAAGACTTAAAGCAGCATTGATGGGTCTCTGCAGACGTTATACACCCAGAGCTGTAGTAGTCTCATCCAAGTCTTTGCTTGAGGATCCCAGCTGAGTGGAGAATTAGTTTTTTGGCTGGAGATCTGTGAGCACATTTGGAAACTAATCATTCCATCCTACCAGGATTCCATCCTAAATACTCCTGACTATCCGACTGACTTTGCTGTACCACAATTGTTCGAAGGTTCTAATCAGAGTAAGCATGAGCCTGGTTCCCTCTGTGTGGTCCTGGGTCATAAACACCTGAGTCTCTCTACATTCATGATCCAGGCTTGAATTAATAAAAACAAACAGCACAGACATGAAAAGCAGGTAAAGAGTGTCTATCACTGATGTGTTCGGTTACGTCGAGACAAAAATATGAATGGTTTTGCACAGCGCCATTGACAAGACATGGATTCAACATATCAAGAGAGAGCACAACTGATCAACACATTTACTTGGCAGCTTGCCAAGCTTACCACAACATGTGATTCCATCATGAACATGGTTTCTCATCTCATGAGAAAAAAGAAAAAATAATATATATATATATATATATATATATATATATATATATATATATATATATACTGTAATCACATTAAACTGTTCACAAATTATCAGAAATTTTGCCCTGAAGCTGGTAGCATTGATTGCTATTGCAATAATGTAAACATTTCTAATGTATTTGAGTGAGAGCTAAGTTGTCATAAACAAGGATGTAGAGCCCAGAAAATGCACAATGTTGCTTCCATCTGTTGTCATTCTTCCTCCTTGCAGTTTGTTTTTGACGCAATGCCAGCAAGTTATTATGTATATCTCTCTTTCCATGTTTTGCATATGTAATTAAGCAGGATGATGATCATAATGATGATTTGAGAGTCCTATGCTGACGTGTTTTAGGCTTTTTGCGTGACAACTCATCACGTGAAAGGAACGCGGTTATTTAAAGGTTACAAAGCTACGGCGACGGCTGCAGTTAGGGTTGAGGCAACTAAAGCACTTAGTAAGGTTCAGGAAAAAACATCATGTTGTGCTTCAAATAAATACATAAACTGAGTAAAATATGTTGGGAAACAACGTGGAAAACATGACTACCGTCATTCACAACACTACCACCCTGGGACACCAGTCTCAGACACGGGTCTCCTGTTTGCAAGTCGTTTGACTTCCCACACCGGCTCACCACGAGCAGTTTCTCTCACATCTTATAGTTATAAAAGAGTTCCACACACTGACAGACTCCATGATAAGGAGAAGCTGCTCTGGACCCTCGTGGTCATAGACGTGCTAGCAGCTCGGATGGGGTGGCCACGTCCACCGCAGAGAGCAGCGAGGTTTACTGTGAGCTAAAGCCGTGTCCTTTGGTGAAGTCCAACAGTCCCAAGGGTTTCAGCCACTCCGTGTGATTCTACACTCCGTCCGGCTGATCTAATTTGGTCAAGGGTGATGTGACCTTTCAAACTCAAGCTGTTGCAAACTGAGCTAATCAGAACGCTTATTAGCAACCAGACTTGTTAAAAATTTGCACGTTTTGGATAAAACATAAACACGACACCGGTAGAAACTGTAGAAATGACTTGCAGTGAACAGCAGCAGCAATGTCAGTAGTTCCACTGTTCATCGACAAACAATCCATTGATAATCAGTAAAGTGTTGAATTATGTTGAATAATTGATTACTTGTTTCAGCTATGAAGTCTAAAATAAAATCTTTATTATTGGAGCGTTTTGAATCAAATGTTCTTCATGGTCACTTGCATTACTTATTAGAACAGCCTCTAATACAGCTTGTATGCACATACGTGTGTGTGTGTGTGTGTGTGTGTGTGTGTGTGTGTGTGTGTGTGTGTGTGTGTGTGTGTGTGTGTGTGTGCTGTTACCTACCTATCCAGCAGTGGACTTAAGCATTATACATTTATCAACAGGGGACTCCATCACCTTTTGATTATGCTAAAAATTAAGCTCAAATCACGTCTAAAACCCTCTGGTGAGTTGTATTTTTTATTTGAGCTAAGTGGGGACTTAAAGGTGTAGGAGTGTTTAAGTCCATGCTGCTGGCTGCAGTGAGGATGTTAGCGACTCACTCACTCCGTGTTTAACACTCCTCCATTGTGTGAATGGCTTGCAGCCCACAGACAGTCTGTCAGGCTGTAAGGAGCTCTATAGGTGACTGAGTGAAGAAACCAGTCTTTTTAAAAATATATTTTTTTAATTATGTTCATGTAACAAAATATAAACAGTCAATTTAGTGGATATCTTAAGTTCCAGTTCCGGCGCTGTATTGAAGGCAAGAGAGTATTATGCATTTCAGAACCTAAAAGAAGGTAAGAAAATAGAAAAACTACAAGGATAACATTAGAATGTAAATAGTCATCAGTAAGATCCTTTCTTTTCAGTTGTAGTTAATTATATTTACTTGGTTGGTGGTAGTTTGGTTATTCATTCTTATTGATGAGGTGGTTGCTTTGACTGATAAACGCAATCTTATATTTTGTGACGAATATGCCAGACTTTGCATAATTCTGTATATGGAATTCATGAGTCTTTTTATATATATACATACATATATATATATACATACACACATGTATGTTTCAGATCTAACTCAGTAAAAAAAGTAAGGCTGTGTTCATGGTTCAAATGTAGCGGCAATCTGGTCTCCGTCCGGTAATCCCTATCACCACTACTGGTGCAGTCTGTGTGTGGGCAATGAGCTTGAAGCGTAATGAATCTTCAGAGGCAGTAACTCCATTTTAAAAGTTTACTCAACAAAAATAAAGATACAAGAATCATTCAGTGCTCAACTGGGCACAACGGTCAAAAAACTGTCTTGCTCCTGATTAACCTCAACTGAGGGGTATAGGCTATGACCTAGTCAGTAACGTAATTTAAAGGAGCATTTCAACACACTTTTATAAATCACTAAACACATCTTATTAAAGTCTATTATGGCTCTTACAACAATCTCATATTTTGTGATGAATATGCAAGACTTTGCACAATTCTGTATATAGAATTCACGAGTCTTTATACATACATGTATGTTTCAGATCTAACTCAGTAAAAAAAGTAAGCCTGTGTTCATGGTTCCCAAAGCCGCGACACACTTTATGCATTGCCTTTGTGATCCATCTGGGCTGCTACGTTACCGCTGCACTTGATGTCTTTCTAACTGATGATTACAGAAGAGGACCTGGTGTCACTGGGTCTGATCACCAGCACAAACACAACGCGCTTTAAATGCAGACGGTGCCTTTGGAGATCTTTGTGACTGCATTAAACATTATGTAATCAATATTTTTAATAGGTCCTGATGCCGAATGAGTAGAGTATTGAGTTGTGTATCGAGGTATGGATTACTGTGGTATTGATCTATGCCGCTTCCTCACAGGAGGCACTGGTCCAACAGCAGGAAACCTTTCCTCTCCTGGGTCCAGTGTTGTTTCTGATCCAGCGTGTTCTGAAGGGTTTTTCTCCCTCCTTCTGTTCCCATTCTTCTGTTCCATCTTCCTTCATTTGTATGCACTCCCACTAATCTGAAGGATTAATTTATTCTGCATCTACCTGTATTCTTTGATTATCGCTGAAAAGCCTGAGTGCTGGAAACTGGCTGGGATTATCTCCCAGTGGAGTGTTGGCTGTTCCCCTCTTAATGAGGCTTAAAACATGGCCTTAAATGTTGATATAATGGTGCAGCATATTAAAAGCAGTTTTTACAGACCCATCGCATTCACTCAGGCATGTCCAGTCCTGCATCAATGTAGGGTCACACCTGGTCAAGTGGTGTTTATGCTCAGCCGCATCGCAAATAGTGTTGATAGCTTAAGGCAGTGATGAAAATCAGACACGCATTTTGAATTGCAAACATCACGTGAATGCAACATGATGTATACACACACACACACACACACACACACACACACACACACACACACACACACACACACACACAGAGTGGGAGATAGATTGACAGAATGTGTGTGGTGTCCTTCTAAAAGACTTGCATTATTTTAGGGGAGCCAATTTGTACAGATTGCATTCATTTTGTTTTACTGATGACGTGAAGGAGGAATTCTGCTTGAATTAACAGTAAAAATCGTGAAACCGCTATGAAACCTGCCTTTCAGTCTGTATATTTTTAAGTAGCTTGAATTGGGGGTTTTAAATTCTCGAAAAAAAACAAGTTCAGGCCATTTATAAAATGGAACAGGATTATTAAATTAATTGACTGGAAAAATCAAAGAAAATTGTCAAATGTTGTCTTGAATTAAAACAAATAACCTTCAATCGCTCTCTTTGTCTTCTCAGCAGCAGGTGGACATCGGGCATAAAAGAGATGAATGAATATTTGACTTCCACTCGTCAGGTGACAGGAAGGTGCTCTCCTCTTCCCTGCATCTCTAGGTCTTATGCAACATTTATAAACAATAAAACACATTGGAACTTTCAAATGTGTTGTTGAATTTATTTCCTTCTATACAATTGAGACAATGCATTCAATCTTAAAATCAAATTGTATAATTAATTTAACTAAAAGACTATGAAACTAATGAAAAACTAACTAAACTAATGATTTTAAGTAGCAATAAATAATGTTATATTTGTGATTTGTTATGTGTGTATGGATGTTGAACTTAAAATAGTTCTTTCATTAAACTTAGACTAAAGAAAATAAAAAAATAAAGTGAACTAATGATTTTTGAGATCACTAATGTGGACTTAAATATGTCTCCTGCATCCATGTGAACACAACTTGACCCGTTTAGCTCCTCCATGTGTTTAAACTGAAACGCTTCGAGGCAACGGGTTTCAACGCAATGTTCTGGGAAAGTCAACTAGTTTGGGATAAGAATAGACCCTAAAGCAGAGTACGCTTCAGGGTGTGGGTCAGACGAAATGAAATGTTTTAATTCATTTGACAATTTGGTAAACATTTGTCGATGTAAGCTCGTCCAGAGAGACGGTGTCAATGAATGCGTTTGTAAAGTGTAGACAAGACTATGATTTCAAACATTTTCTCTGCCGTTCTAAAATCATATCCCACATCTCCAAACAAGTGCGACATGTTTTGCACAACGGTGAGCTGAGACATTTAGATGAAGAGATGAGAGGAACTCAACTCAGGGAGGCAATCATCAAAGGCAGTGATTTACTAATACACCTTTCACATCGTACACAGTCACAACTCTCCATTCCACGCTTCTCCCTTATTAAATCTTAATGTCATCATTGTGATTTATGTTGGGTTTTTTGCTCCGGGGTCATGGCTTTATGAGGGTTGTTGAATCGGTGTGTTTGGGAATAGTTAGAGGGTTTATACTCAACATTTGAATTATCTCTTATTCGCATTATTACATACGTTTCAAAATGATATCCGCTGCAGAGCTTCAGAGAGCCTGATGGCTTCCTCCACCCTGAAACCAATCCAATCCAAGCCCAGCTGCTCTGTTCGGACCAATAAGTCACGGTTCACTAACTGACCCTCCAAAGGACCGGTCATGCCAGCCCGTGTGTGAACAGCATGGAATACGTTAGCTGGGAGAAGACTGAACGTGCGAGCAGAGATCACTCGCACGTCCTCGTCCCTCAGAGCGTCTGCTTTATTTCCCCCGCTTGTCTTTACAAACATGTGAACTGAAGCCGGAATACAAGATGTTGTTTTATGATTTAGAAAATGATAAATTGATCTGACGGAACCGGACTGATGCAGGGCAGCACTTTTTTTTTCCCTTTCCAGAAACTTTAATGCGTTTCTATAAATGCTTCTCTCATCAGATTCGAATGCCAAGTCGAGCAGCCATCAAATCAGAAAGTTATTCCACTTTGATTACTTAAATGGGAATACGTTCTGGTCGATTGATATGTCTGAGCTTACTACAGCTGGCTAACCTTGTGGAAACCCCAACTCCAAACAACTCCAAACCAAACAAAGGAGCATTGGAGGCCGAGGTCTCCTCCCGGACTGGGTCTTGTTTTGGGCCGGTGATCGATTCTCTCATGTCCGAGTTGACGGCCGATAAAAGTGTCTGCTAATTTATCACTTTTTGCGATGCCAAGAATCAAAACACATGTTGTGAGAAAAAGAGTGGCTCAGCCCTCTTCATAAAGCCCAGGAGTGACAGGAAATCCATTTCTGTCGCATGCAATTACCAGCATGCTGATTCGGGGAAAACACTCCTGCTTTATATTTCATCAAGGCCATAGAGGAGCTGAGGTGGCGCTCAATACTGGCCTCCAGAGCAACACACACACACACAGTACAGATGACTATTACATGTATGGACATGCGTTAAATATGCTGTAAAATGCTAAAAGATTAAATGTACATTCAAGAGAAGTCCACTCAATTTAGTTCATATGCAGAAGAAACGAAAAGAGACGAGAAGAAAACAAAACTGCCATTTATAGGACAAAAAACAAACAGGATCAGAACATTATATCCATCTTAACATGACCCCTGAGTACCCGACCACCACACACACACACACACACACACACACACACACACACACACACACACACACACACACACACACACACAGCTAGTCTAACAACTCCTTATTGAAAATGAATTAACACTTGGACCACCGGCATTCTAACACTCCCTTTAGCCGCCGTCTGTTTCATGAAGTTACTCGACATGATGGGAGATAAACAAAATATCACAGATCATAGAGCAGGATCAGCAACTTTTTACGATTTCCAATGGTCTATGTACTGTATGTTTTTGAATGCCCATTGATGTATTCATTGTTCCTGCATATAAAACGGACCAATGTGCTTTACAATGATAAAAAACAACTAATATATAACGTGTTGCCTACTATATTGAAGGCTTCAGGTCCAAGTATGTCGTATACGGCATACTTAATATCTCTGAGGCGCTACATGCGAGAGACATACTTTTAGTCACAAAGTTAACCATAGTGCCGTTTTCATTTGGGAATATACCTTTCAGAAGCTTTGTAATCCAGCCGGTTGAGTCTGTCAACCAATCAAAAGACTGCTTTCCTAACTTTGGACCAGCTTTGATCTCAAACACATTGTTGAATAGAACAACATGAGATTGAACAATTACATTATTTGGAAATAATGTATAGTATGGTAACTGTGGTCGATATGACCGCGGTGGAATAAAGGCTCAGAAATCTTGTGTGTTTTATTTTAGGACTTTCTAGGCTTCAGACAACATCAACAATACATTGAGGAAAAGTCGTGGGCTGAAAGGCTTGAAGTTCTCTATTAAACAGTTATTTGCATTATGAAAACCCAAATTGTCCTTCAGATTGTTGGTGTTAAAACCTTTTTGCTGCCTGTGTAGGTTAACACAGGCACAAAGGTCTTCTACTGAACCCTGAATAACTGAATCCACGGGTTGAGGGAAACACATCTACTTACAATGGAAGTTAACATTGTCAATTGAAACAAAACGAAAATGCAACAAAACTCCCTGGTTGGCTATAGTAGAAACATTATGTTGTGGCTTCGACAAAGTATGTTTGTAACATTATTTAATGTGTAGGAATAAATGTAAATCAACACGAACCTTTGGTTTCAGACAGGACCCAGAGGTCCTTGGGTGAGTCCGTCTGGTTGTAGCCATCGCCCCGTGTACAACCCTCCACTGGAGGTCCGCCACCCTTTTCTCAACGGGTTTGCTTGTACAGGGCCAGCCAGAGTCTTCTCAGAGAAAGGTCTGGACCAAAACCATCAGTCCACCTGGACTCCCACATCTCAGATGGACGTCAGGTGGTGCTGTTGACGTCAGAGGCTGCCAGGCCTGGATAACAGACTGATGGAAAGCTGGGAGTCAAGTCTGGTCTTCTACCTGCTTAGGCATTAAAAAAGAAGAAAAGAGGAGAAACAAGAGGATAATTCAGTTTAACTTTTATCTTTGTGTTGTGATATGTGAATGTTGAGGTCACACTGTCTCTGTATATGAGGCTACTTGTTGCCTTCTGTTTGGATAATGAAATTTCATCTTTATAGTCTCTGTCAACCTCACGGCTTTTTGTTTTTTAATGGTCTTCCTCTAAGTTTTATTACCTCATCATGGATGTGATAGTATATTTTGTAAGTTCCTATCTCGTCTGCTACCCCAGGAGATTATTTGCTGTTATCTGTAAACAATTGATTGGTTCTGTCATATATATATATATATATATATATATCTATATATATATATATATATAGATATATATATATATATATATATTTTTTTTTTTTTAAAGCAGATGTATTAGTAGTTTTTATATTTTGTTTCGATGTCAGCATTTAAAAATATAGCTGGATGTTTAATAAAGTGTGTTCAGCGGCCCATTCCATGAGGCCCCATCATGGGCTGGCGTCGTGCCATGCTAATGGTAGCATTGCAGACTGCTTCACTGTGTGAACATGGACCACAAGCTGCTTCATCCGGACCGATAAAAACGGTTTAATAGTATGCACCACATGAAGAAAACCAGACCATGACACAGTAAACAAGTAGTAATATCAGTGGTGGAAGAAGTACTCTGTAAAGTACTTTGTAAAACACAAAGATACTTTGTGTTTTACTAAACATCCAAGACGTAATACTGAAAGTACAGATAAGTAGTTTGCATGTATTGACTGCAATTTTGAAACATTTAGCGCCACTTTCCTCCAGGGCTTTTCCCTGTTTAATGCACTCCACCTAAACAATGTTTTCCTTCTGTCTTTCACCTGTGCTGTCCAGTTTTTCTCCAGACGGTAGACACACTGACGGACTGTAGCTGCCGCTTGTTTTCACTTTGATTTACCCATTTCATTTTGCATTTTTAACACTTGACTGACACTTGGGGCCAATCAGCTGGCCAGGAAACCAGGAAACCGCCCAGTTCCCCTCTGCTTTATGGCGAGTTTCAGCAAAAGCAGACAGCTGTTTTGAGTGAAAAAAGCCAGAAAAAACGCCTATGATAGTGCGTGTCAATTATTGGATGCCTGGTGTAGCCTCCGGAAGAACTCAGTTCAACAACTTCTCTCGTTCTCTAAATTTATTTACTAAATGATCACAAGCAAAGTAGTAAGCGCTGCAATTGCAAAAGCAGTGAGTGGTACAGCCAACACGCAGGTAGGGCAAAGAACAACTGCCCCACCAACGGAAGTGGGGCCTTTCATACACAGTTTATCGTCACACGTTTGTCTCGCCTCGTCCTAACATCTGATTCGCTCTATCCTGTCAAGAGGAGGAGAATCCCGTGTTCTCATCTTTTCTCACAAGACTGGAACACAACGACCAGTCTGCTTCCAGAATGTCAATATACTGATAAACAGGTGTGGGTGTTGAAATGCGCGGGCGTGTGACTAACTTCCCTTGGGAACTGGACATTTCATAGACACAACCAACTCCAGCTGCATAGCTGTGTTATACTGACCTCGCTAACCTGAACTTTAATAGACATGAAGAGTAATGCAGAATATAAGGATTTATATTATCACCTACATGCTCAGCACCCAACTGTTTTCTACAAAAGTCCTCATCATAAAACTAAACTGTATTCTCAACCACGATTTGAAGCAAAAATATTGGTCTCACTTTTAGGCACCTGGTTAACATTGCAATTTGAAATATACCAAAAATACAATAAAACTGTTTGTTAACCTTTTGAGCCCCGGAGAAGCCCTTCTAGAGGCGTTAGTGAGGTCTGTTCTAGTAGTCGTATGAACCTAAAAAAAGAAGAGAAAAAGAATTACAATAAAACAAAGCCTTGGGGAGTTACCATGGAGTTTTAGTAAAAAAAAATGGTTACCATTTCCACCATCCACCATTGAAATAACCACCAGTTCTGCTTTATACTTGTTGAGGAAGTCCCACACACGTCGGAACATCAAACGCCCCGTGTCTGGGTTCATAATGTTATCCGTAGTCGCACACAGCTCCGACTCCTCCAGGACGAGTGTCTGAATGAAGCTTCCAGCGCTCCTTCAGGCGGACCAGCAGTTTGATTCAGTAACGGCAGGATGGCGGTGATGACGGGCAGAGCTTCTCAACGCTGATTGGCTTTCACACCTCACCGTCACGCAATTTTTTCGCAAGAGTTGGAAAATTTTAGCTCACGCAAATGAGGCGAATTTTTCGCAACGCGCCATTTGCGTCGTGTTATTCGCGCCGCCCGGTGGAAACGCTTTTGGTGTGAACTCAGCATAAGAGGCCCCAAAAAAATATTGAATGTAGGTTTACGTTCTTACAAATATTGACATACATACTTGGTGGTACTAGAGAGCACATTAAGCCATTGTATCACGTCACTCACATAATGTTCAAAAATATTATTTACAATGTTGCAAGCTGTTTACATGCAATATTTATATAATGATATGCAAATGTGTTAACTTAAATTAAATATACACGCTGAAAACAGGTTTGTTCATTGATGTATGTAAACATATATCAATAAAATATGACTCCATTAAACTTTAATGAATATTTTACAGTGTATGTTTAGAAATTCATGATTACCCTCTCAGGATTTACTATAGTTTCATCTGGAGTTTTAATAGTGAAGACTCGTGTTGCTTGCCTGAGGCCACTCCAATGAATCTTTTTAATAGTTGAAATCTCCTCCAAGCTCTCCAGTGAGCGTTTCATGAGCACCCTGTACAGTTTTGTCTAACCTCCTAATATATCGTCCGATACTGTTAGAGCTCACTGCATGAACCAGGTTGACAGTTATTTGGAGGGTGAGACATTTTCCTCAGCTGTGTCATCCAACATCCATTTTTTAACCCCCGCCAACAGTGCTGTTAGGAAATGACTCTCACGGGGTGACGTGGCTGCATTCATTAGCACTGCTGTAACTGCAGCCTGTGCAGTCTGGCTCCAGCTACGATGATGCATCCATTAGTCATCTTCAAGATCTTTTTTTTATCATTTTAATGTCACACATAGCAAATGCACTATGTGTGACATTAAAATGCAAAAAAAGATCTTGCTGTATTTTTATCTACAGGTGAAAAGTAGCATTATGCCGCTACTCTTTTTCTTTTCTGCCATTCTCTCACATGTTTGAATCGGAAATGTCAGTCATGTGACACAGACATGTGACGCTGGACAGCTAATTAAGTCAACAAAAGTAGGGAAAACGTTTGGAACTGATGTAGCACACCGATGTTTGTATAAAACAATTTTATCATCACTATTTTAACATTTCATTTTAAAGGAATCAAGACCACTGGAGAAGCCTTTCAGTATGGAAATATTGATAACACGGAATCGATCCGCGTGTCTCTTTGTTCCTGGCACTGTTCTAACGGATGAAGGTCCTCTGTAGATGCTTGTGAAGCTCAGAGACTTGAATACTAACAGCGGTTTGTGACGGGCGTCTCCGTTTTTTCCAAGCAGATGCACCGAGACACATTTACTCTTGAGTTTTCGACTTCCGAAACGGATGTCAATCAAGCACAGGTGGTACGTGCCCACGATCCGACAACAGCAGTGAAAACACCTGTTTGGGTTTCTCAGGGACTTAATCCTGTCCACAAAACTCTGATTTGATGATCGTTTCTCCAGCCACAAAAAACAATGAGCGAACACCTCACCTGTGGGCGACGATTCAGAGGTCTGGAACCATCCGGGTACTTAATGACCTGCAATGTAATTTGAGGGCAGCAGAGTTATTTATTACATTTTTTTACAATCATTTCCAAAATGCTTTTGAAAAGGTTTCCTGTGAAAAGATCTATTGAGGCAGAAGCCTGTAATTTACCTGCATCGGGTGCAGCCGTGTTAATTCTAATTAATTGATGACTTCCATCAACCTCAGCTGGTCTTTGTGTTGAGTGCTAATTGGCAAATATTAGCATACTAACAGGCAATAAAAAACAATGTCAGTTGGCAGTCCAGGGGAGGAGACCGAAAGGACGGTGCAGGTCTGATTTACAGACTCCTGAGTCGAGCTGACTCCACTGCATCTCTAACAAGGTCTCAGCTTCCTGAAACAAAAGAGAATATCACAGCCAACCAGCGAAGACAATAAATAAATCGGTAATAAGTCATGTATGTTTGTTTAATGAATGAATGTGAGGAAGGTTACAGTCTCCTCATCGCATCAAACAGAGCTGATGTTTTCATCTGCTGTGATTGTATCATCATTGGAGCGGAGGCTTCAGTGATGTTTAAGTCACACACTTCATGTTCTTCATGGTCAATGTGCTGAGTCTGTTTCTGTTGCACTTTGTTGCGTTTCACACTGTCGCCATATTTCAACTGTTTTGCGAAGGTGGACAAAAACTCAATTATTGGGAGCATGCCAGAATGATGAGATTAGCATTTAGCCTCAAAACTATGGATGTATATTTTAGAACTGGACACAGTGCTGCGGTTTCTTCAGTGGCCACCTGTGGTATTGCAACATAAACGCCCTTGTGGCCCAAAAGCGTTTTTCCCATAGACGACCATTGTTCAAGAGATGTCTGAAAACTCCTGCTTTAATCATTGTCAATTACTCTTTGTATTGTTTATGTTTAAGCCATGGGGGTTTTATTTTTGTGCAACAGAAGTCGTATGCATTTATTTTTGTATGGCGTGCTGTATTTTTAGTCTCTTAATCGTAGGTGTGTTTTGGCAGTAACATAAATCAAACCAATAACAGTATCATTTCCTATTCCCCTTAAACGCCAGGTGTGCCTGCACCTATCACACTGCAGTTTAAATGATCTTATTCAATTATAATTAAATAAAGCGGAATATTTAGTTTGGACTTTACAATGCTTTGGAGCTATTGAACACCTTTTCAAAAAACAAAAAAATCCAAACAATCCTAGCCAGTGATTCTACTAATAGTATATCACTAACAATACTAGAAAATAGATTTTCTGCAGAAAATGTGTGGAAGCTGAAATACGATTGCAAAGCATTCAAATGCAGAAACCAAAGGGTTGAAAGCTGATTTCCTGAAGAAGCTGAAATGCATCACTAGAAGAGCTGGAAGCTAAACTGTAACACTATCAACATGTCAAACTAGAAATACTCTGACAGAAGGTAGTATTTGGATGAAACAAACTTATAAAACTACAAGTCTTAACCTGACCATTACCATTTCCGTGGAGAAGAAGCCTCATCCTAAATTACCAATGTGACTTTTATTTTGAAAACAAAAACAGCCTTCCCCGAGTTCACTGAAGAAACCGTTTCCTTCTGGGCTGTTTCATTCCTAACACGAGGTACATCCCTAGATTCCTGTTGACATACTTAGAAAGTTGGTGGCTTTTATTTTTGGAAAACAAGACTAATCGTGAGCTTCCTGTTAAAAACCGGTTCGAGACAGAATTACTGTCTGATAGGGGATCTTATTCAATAAGAAGGGTATGATAGCAAAAGTTCCTTTATGGCCTGCTGACATCTTTTTTCACTTTTGGGACAGACAGGTGCCCAGTTCCCGTTTACAATTTAAAATCTGATCTGACATGGATAGGTAGCCAATGAAGAGGAGCTAAAAATAATAATGTTCACAGCAGCAATTTTGAAATGTCATTGCAGGGTCAACACAGGTGTAATTAATTTAATGTAGTTTTTTGCTGACAGTAAGAATACGTAGAGAAAACGTGTGTGCGTCTCTTTGTGTGTTAAATTGTACTAATTAGGTCATTTCAATTACCTGTGTCTGTCGAGCAGCAATTAACGGTTGCCATGGTGATGGCGACTGCTCAGCGACTCCTCGGTCAGACAGGGCGCACATAAACCTTCACATTTAAAAACAGTAACTCATATTTGTTTTACGTGCGGATCTAGGACCGTCTGATAAAGAAATCTGTGTCAGAAATCTGAGTTTGTTGGATTCCAGAAAAGACATGGGGGCCTTGGAGTCATGGAAAAATGTGTAAGGGCGTTTGATTCCAGAGCAATATGTTTCCTACATTTTGACCAGAAATGATGTATGAAGAGTGGAAATGGGAGATGGTTAAAGATATTTTTTACAGAAGATTTGAAAGGTCCTCTCCACTCTAGCTGGGATGTCTCCCACTCTAAGCAGCACAATACACATGAATTATTAACTGAAAAGCTCTAAAAACAGCATAAAACAAACGGTGATGCAAAAACTGAAATGTATCCAGGGTACCCGCGAGGTCTTAAAAACTTGAAAAAGTCTTAAATTTAGTTTTAGTTTTTAATTTTTACCCCCTTCCTTATTTGATACGGCGCCACAACATTTGTTTATTGTTCGTTGTTACAACGAATCTTAGTACACCCAAACGTCGCATCCAAAATATCAGGCAACCTGTATATGGCTCTGAACTGGCTGAGACCTGTAGAGTTTAACAGCTGATCGCGCGCCACCCCCCTCCCCAAGCGCTAACTAGCGCTAACTAGCGTGCTCGCAGGTTTGCATCGAGCTATGCGAACCTGCTTTCCCGTTTCCATCGCGTGTCTCACCAGCAGGGTCAGATGCACCTGCCAGTAGTGTTACAGAGTCCACAGTCCTCCAGCTAAAGATGTTTCTTCTCTGTAAATTAAAGGGTTCTTCCCCAGGTAGCCAAAATGACCTTGTCCGGATCCGGCTTAAGCTAGACACGCCAGAAGAAACATGTCCGGCCCGGGTCCCGTTGCCGATTCTGCTGAGACTCGGCATGAATGACGCCCCAGAATCGGACCGAATACACCGGCCCGATTCCGGCGGCCGTCACTCGGCCGTAATTGAAACTAACCTGGGGCCGGCACTGGCCTGAAGCCGGCTACAGAAAACACGTCGCCAGGGTCCGGTTGCCGACTCAGCGAAGTCTCAGAATGACGCCCCAGAATCGAGTTGAATATATTCATCATGACACAAAAACAATACTTTACTTACTAAATTAAGCCTATCAAGATCCCATTGTTTGGTAACACAAGCAGTCCAACAAATGCCAAATAAGATAACATTTTATATATAATAATATATGATAAGAAAATATTGTTCATTATTATATAATACAATAAAATAAGACACGTAGACCAAAATGTTAGAGTACATTTTAATGAACTGAATGCACACAGGGTCAAATTAAATTACATTCAAAATAGACTAACTAAACACGAAGACCACCGTCACTCCGGCATCTTCACGGAGGTTGCAGCCTGGTAGAAAACAGACAAAAAAAAGAGTTGTGAGATCTCACAAAAATATTCTACTTCAATCCATACCGTACACACATTTCACTGCGATAAAAACGTCTGCTAGATCGTAACTACATTTTGATTTCAGGAGATAAAACATTGCAATACAATTTCACCATGTGTTCATTAATTTAACGTTAAAGCTAATCCAACCCTGCTTGCCTTTGTAAACCAGCTGGCTCGGTTAAAACAGTTATACGGTGCAGTGCGAGGCGTTGTTACACATGTCTTGATTGATTGATTTCCTATTTTTTTCATTCATACGCATATCAGGAAAGGTGCGATGTTGGTCTTAAATTTCATTTAAAGTGGCCTTGAAAAGGTCTTAAAAAGTCTTAAATTTGAGATGAAAAATCCTGGGGGTATAAGTCGAATAAGTCTATAATTTATTTGAAAGTTCTGTTTTTAAACCCATTTAAGGTTTAAATGAAGTCTGTAGTATGTGAGGCAGAATCATGAGCATTTTTGGGGGGGATTGAAAACAATAAAGGTAGAAACAAGAAAATATAGCCTCAATGTTTATACAATATCTGAGTGGTTTGTGTAGCTAAAAGTAGTAGATTAGGGCCCAGTTCCAATGTCCCCCTAAACCCTCAAACCCTGAATCCTCAGGGACTTACTGACGAGAGGCTGTGAGGGCTTGATGGTGTGAATATGAATGGGACAGCACTTTGCTGCAACATATCACGTGACTACATAAAACAATATTGTGTATTTATTTTATACTTTTTAATTCACTGATTTGAACGTCTTCCTCGCAAGATGAGAAGTCATTTTTAATGATCTATTTAACGAAATGTTTGAATGTAAATAAATATTAGAAATATAATTTCTGCTTGCGTTCCTCTGAAGAGATGGTTTTGGAGAATGACCTCACAACAATTCAAGCCACTAAGAAGTGGGAAACCGTGAAGAAAAAATACAGGGTGAATCAGTTATATCTGGTGAATGGGCTACTGGATCACATAGGCCGCAAGGTGAAGCACGAAAAGTCTTCTAGAAAATGATTCCCGCTCCACAGTCGCGCATCTACACAATCTTTAGCTCATAAAAAAGAACGAGTCGTGCTAAGCTACCAAAAAAAAGTTCGTCGCTGAATTTCCAGTCGATTCTCGATGCGTCTATGTTTTACGCAGAACGATTTTCTTCAGAGCGTAATAATATCTTGCTCGCGAGTGGTGGCACGGTTCGACACGTGATCATGCTACACCAATAAGGTAGCTGATTTTTGTCAACAGAGTTGCAAGATGGCGGCCACCGTGTCTTCGTCGAGCAGTACGGACGACGAAGAAGATATACCGGATTGTCTTATTGCATCTAAAATCAAATTTTGTTACATGCATATAACTTCAGTGAAGCACGAGGAGGTACATCATTTCACCACTGCACGATGGAATACTTTCAGGACAAGCCTACAAAAGTGGCTCGGGTTGAAGGGTGAGTCTCGGGACGTGGCTGAGAACTTCAAACACTGTGTTGATGTGGAGTTTGACAATATTCCCGAGGATGCTGGCTTCCATCACACGTGTTATCGTAGATTTACGGACAAAAACGCCATCTCAAAGGTGGAAAGACGTCTCTCACGTGAGAGGCAAGAAGCTACGCAAGACCACGAGGCCATTCCATCGGCTTCTACCAGCACGAGTCCAACAAAGAAACTGTGATCTAGGTCAGGGCTGGCAATCGCAGGCTCTGGCCCCGTCCTTCCTGCCCTGTGCATAATTTGCAAAAAAAAGGAGAAATTCATCAACCGAGCAGGCAAACGACAAAGGGATCCTCTTTCAAAGGCTGAAACATTAACAGCAGGTAAACAAACACACACACACACTGTGGTTGAGTGACTGAAAGGTACAATTATGTGTGAGTGATATGTCAACAAACTCATTGAACTATCCTTTTTGTTTTGTTAAGGCCAATTGCAGAAAGCTGCCGAGTTGAAGGAGGACCAAAGTATATTAATAAATATAAAAGACAAAGACTGTGTGGCTCTGGAGGTGCAGTACCACAAAGGCTGCTACAATCAGTACACCAGGTTTTTGACGAGGCCTGAAAAACCAGAGAAAGAACAGTAAGTTATTTATTATATTGCATTTCAAGGAGCTCATAACTTAACATCATAAAAGTAAACATTCAAACTGCATTCTGTTGTATGTGCACACAATCACAACACTTAATTTCTTTACTTCTCATTCATATGTGTTTTAGGAATGAGCCCATGTTTGATGTCAGCTACAAGATATTCTGAGAGGATCATTCGCCAAAGGCTGCTTGTCAATAAAGAGGTGCTGAGAATGGGCCAGCTGAGGAAGGCCTTCATTGAACTGGTGACAGCAAATGAAGGTCTTGATGCTTCAGACTACAGGTAACTGCAATGCATTTTTCTCTCAAGTCTTATTATTTGTCATGTGCAAGGCTAGCTTTACACAAAATGTATGTGACAGGCTTGTTTGGAGAAACAGTTTTTAAGTCTCGCTGTTTGCACAGACATGTACCAGTCGGCACCAAGGAGAACTGTGTGTGTGTGTGATGTTGTGTGCCTTTCTTGAGCATCTTTGGTGTTAAATGTGCAGTATGGCAGATGGGTTCTAGCCTGAAATGTCTTGTACCACCTCCACCACTCTCTGCTTTTGATGGTACTCCTGTGACTCTTAATTGTCACTGTTTTGTTGTGTTGCAGACAGGATATGTTGAAGAAGAGGCTGACTTGTGATTTCCCCCAACTGATGTTTCACATCCCCAACAAGTGCAACATCTGCGAGCTGGTTTTTGCAGAGACTCTGTCAACAGATACACTCGTGGACATGCTACCTTATCCATCAGGTGCGGAAACCACACAGTCTAGTGAGTTGAGCCAGACGGACAGCCAGACTGAACAAGGGACAAAGTGCCAAACAACACAAGAGGACGTACCTTAAGGCTTTTAAAAGTTTAGGTACCAACTTTAACTTGGAGCAGTCAACATTTGCACTTCTTTGCCAGTATGTGTGCCACTTGTATGATCAGCCAGCTGCCGAAAATGTAAATGAAGCTACCTAGGTACAAGGCATCATCGGCCTTGCCAGAATTATGCATTCCCCCTACTACTGATGCCCTCCATCAGCACTGCAAAAGGGCAAACTACCAGGCTGCAATAATGAGGTCCTGTCTCCAAGGAAACATAAGTGCTCCATCACCTGCTGGACATGGTTGGAGAATAGAGGATGGGACCTTGCACGTCACCGGGATGACCAGAAATCCGGCCCCTGACAGTGTTTTACATGTAATACACTGCGGCTGCAAAAGTGCCTGTGAGACAGGCAGATGTTCCTGTGTTTCTGCAGGACTGTGTTGCACAGACTTATGTCGTTGTTGTAATTGTGCCAACACAAAAGAAACTGAGGAACTGGAAGATGACTGTCCTGACACTGAAACCGAGGGCTGAGTTTCCTTATTCTGTTTTGTACAGTTGTGTGTGTGTGTATATATCGTGTTTCATATTTTTCATAAAGATTGTTTTTATGGTTGATCAGTGTTTTCATTTGTGGAAGAATGAATGAATGAATAAACAAATGGTCATTGGTATAAGTACAGTTACTGCCTTTTATTGATACAAGGAGGTTTATTTGTCTCATTCATAGAAATACTAATGTAAAGCATTTAGTGAAATTTCGTTTGGTGTTGAGGTGTATTCCCAGGTATTGTAAGAGATCAAGAGATAGTTTTAATGTCATATGCACAGATAACAGGCAGTTATTCTGTACAAGTAAAAGCTTATTTTGCTGGGTCCTCCTAACACAGAATTACAATAATCTTTAAGGAAAAAAATAAAATAAGCTTAAGACCAAAAAAATATATAAATAAAAATAAGGCACAAAATATAGTGACAGTATTGCACAAGAATATGTATAACATTACATTACATGTCATTTAGCTGACGCTTTTATCCAAAGCGACTTACAATAGTGCATTCAATCATGAGTACAAACTCAGAACAAGAATCAATAATCACTAAAGTACAGTTTCTTCAATAGAGTTAAATTACAAAAATTACAGAAAATTACAAAAGTGCTATCAATAAGAGACATCACAGTGCTACTAGAGTGCTAGTACAGTGCTACCTATATAACCTATATAACACTTGATCTAAATGACTTAACATAAACATAACATTATCGTACATTTGCCTCATTGTTCTTCTTGGACGCGGCTATGTATACAGCACTGTTTAGAATCCATTTGGCCCACTTTTGAGGATGTTCGAGTGTTTTCCTCTTCATGGTAACGTTATATCGGTCCATGGGGGCCGCCATCTTGCCATTCTGTTGACAAAAAGCAGCTACCTCATTGGTGTAGAACGATCACGTGTCGAACCGTGCCACCACTCGCGAGCAAGATATTATTACGCTCTGAAGAAAAGAGTTCTGCATAAAACATAGACGCATCGAGAATCGACTGGAAATTCAGCGACGAACTTTTTTTTGGTAGCTTAGCACGACTCGTTCTTTTTTATGAGCTAAAGATTGTGTAGATGCGCGACTGTGGAGCGGGATGAAACGATAACGGGGTTCACCTTGTGGCCTAACATAGGCTATTTCTGTCTGGGTTTACTTCACACTGATGGTGAATCTTCTTGAATGATCGGTCTTTTAAGTTGTATTAATTAAGTCAGGCTTTATACAAAATAGGTACTGTGTTGATCTATACATACGTGTCTTTTACACTCAGGATCTGTTATTACCAAAAACTGGCTCGGGGACCGAGGGTGGCAGTATGACCGCTGGAAATTGGCCTTCCTTTGAGGCCATGCACAAGGCTCTGGGGCAAAGAGACTCGATCAAGCCTCTAAACCAGAGGTGGGCAAACTACGGCCCGCGGGCCGGATACGGCCCGCCGAGTATTAATATACGGCCCGCCGAGTATTATAATTATTATAACATTAAAAAAAAATATTAAAAAAAAGTTATTAAAAAAATATATTAAAAAAAAGTTTTTTATTTTAAATAATTATAAGTTATAGTAAAGACCGCTGTAGCGCTTCTCCGTTCCCAAGTTCAGTTTCCCGAAGCACGATGACCACAACAGACCAGCGTTGATGTTTCTTCATGCTTATTTATTGCACAGCGCTCTTTTAGGCTTTTCGTGTGTGCAGTGGCTGTCATTCAGACGCTGTTGTGCGACTACAGATAATATTATGAACCCAGACACCACGGAGTTTGATGTTCCGACGTATGTGGAGTTTACACAACAAGTATAAAGCAGAACTGGTGGTTATTTCCAAGGTGGATGGCAGAATCGGTATCCGTTTTACGGAGATAAGACCGGCGCAGTTCCTGGACGAGTCGGAGAAATTCACCGAGCTGTGTGCGGCTACGGATAATATTATGAACCCAAACACAAGGGCGTTTCATGTTCCGACATGTTTGGGACTTCCACAACAAGTATAAAGCAAAACTAGTGGTTATTTATTCCATAATCGATACCAGAAAAGACAGCTCTTTTTCACGGAGAGACCCGACGGCGATAAGCCACGCCCCCTTTGTCAAACGCTCTCCATCCATCTGATACTGGCCCGGCCCGTCTGTCAAATTTTTTAATTCAATGTGGCCCCTGAGCCAAAAAGTTTGCCCACCCCTGCTCTAAACCTTATAGCCACTGAAGAGGACTCGGATGTGCCCGATGAAGAGCCCGATGAGGAGCCCAGTACCTCTGCTCCAGGGCCATCCAGCCGAAAACTCTGGGGGTTCCAAAGGGCCCAAATCACGAAAAAGGCAGAATGAGGTTTTGGAGTACCTTAACCCTATAGGGTCTTAGCCTTTTTCTCGATTTTACATAATTTCTTAAATTCTCCTTTTTAAGGCACTTGGATTTAAGATACATACCCATTTGTTAAATCTAAAATTGCAGAACAATCTCAGCTATCTATACAATGAGGCACAATTGTCATAAGGCAAAAGTGTAAAGTGATAATATGAATCTAAAGTTGAAAAATTAAAGTTCGATTAAAAAAAAAAATGTCATATATCTTGTGAAAACATTTTACACTTTACTCATGTTGACGAAACGTTTTGGAAATGGTATCTCCCTCACGTTCCACCTTCTTGCGCAAGCTCTGACTGTAGTAAGTTCACGGCATGCTACACACTGCTGCTACCCCCCCCCCCCCCCCCCCCGCGACGAAGTCAGTCAGTCAGTCAGTCTCTCTCTCTCTCTCCCCCCTCCACCCCCCCCCGGAACGAAGCGTCCTCTTTTTCACAAACTCAAATCTGGTCACCCTAGTTTACCAAAGGTATTAGGTTCACAAAAGCAGTGAAATATATACATAAAATGGTAGTTACATGTAAATAAATGTCTGAAACCCCCAAAAAAATATCGTTTTTTGAGCAGAAATGTGGCCTGTCACACCTTTCACCAAAATGATAGAAATGGGACTGAGAAATCACTTCATACTGCAGATAAAGCTTCATGGGGTGTGTGCAAATGAAAAATTACCATCACAATATGTTTTGTTTTCAAATAAAATATGTATTATTCATGAATAAAAAAATATTTACACAATATACATGTTCAGAAATAGAAAACAGACCGGGGCTGGTGGGGATGGCTGTGCTAGAGGGGCTGGTGGTGGTGCATCCTCTCTGTAAAATAAATGACTACTAGTTAGTAGTTTGAACAGTTCAACAGGTGTACGTGTGTAGCTGAGCTGTGTTTACCTGGTAAACACGGTCCAGGCCTTCAGTCTTCCACGTCGATAGCATAGGTGCAGGTGGCTGTAGCGAAGCTGCATGTTGTCCACTGGACCCTGACAGCTGTGAGTCCTCTCTGTAAAATAAATGACTACCAGTCAGTACTAAGTTCAATGAAAGAACGTTACGATTACACACCAAAACAGTAACAGAGCTCCGGGCACGAGCTAAACGGTGCGTTAGCACGTTGCTAATGTAAACACATACCGATAGTTAGCATTACGTCTTACAAACACGTAACGAAGTTCAGCAGCACTAGTTGGTACTAAGTGATATTGACGATGCAGTCGGGTAATAAGCTGATACTACCTCCAGTGGTGTCCCCGCTGTAGCAAGCTATCTCCCGTTAGCTCGCAGAGCTAGCGCTAGCTCCCTGCTAGCTCCCCAACAGCCAGCCCCGTCTCAGAATCAGACTCGGGCACCGGGGGAAACCACCGAAGGGATCGGGACCAGCTAAATGTGCTCACTGTGCTAGCGTAAATATGCTAAAACAAAGTTGAGTTAGTAAATACACGTACCCATCTTCCAGTGGATCCCTTCTCTCAGCATAATCCTCTCCAGGAGTCGAAGCCTTCAGGGCCTGTCTGACGCTCCTCCGTCCTCATCGCTGCTGGCCAAAATTGCTGCAACGTCTTCCTCTGTTGTGAACTGTGTTCTCTCCATGATCTCTAGATTCTGTCTGACTGTAAACTACAGCATGTATATATAAACCTCAGGTGTGTAGGTTATTGTATCCTAGGTCCTTTGTAGCATAGCTGGGTGGGGAGGGCCTTAGGGATTTAAAATTAAACTATGTATATCACGCCAGCGATACGCTAGACCCCAGAGGGTTAACCCTGCTGAACCGGCACCCGCGAGTCTGCGGTTTGACAGTGGTTACGTTTTTAAAATATTCATATCTTCGGGATAATACGTCGCAGAAATATGGTTTGACGTCTAGCGGAAAGAGGAGACTTCCTGCTTCCGCAGCCTGCGCCCTGCAACATTTTACCATGATTCAGACAAGACTTAGGGGCATCGGTGTGTCATATGACGCTGTGTCAAAAAAGTACTCGTCACATGAAATCCTTCACCGTGATTTGTTGAATCATGTGTCTGTCGACATTTGGTGAAAGAAACTCACACAGAACCAGCATGTAACTACACACCTGAGCTCTGTAAACACGCTGGCGTTTTCACTCATAAAGAAGAGATATTATGGCAAAGGACGCACTTTACTACGGAGGAAGCTGTGGCGCCGATCTTGCTGACGAGGACGACCCTG
Organism: Myoxocephalus aenaeus; assembly: GCA_038501785.1. NCBI lineage: Eukaryota > Metazoa > Chordata > Actinopteri > Perciformes > Cottidae > Myoxocephalus > Myoxocephalus aenaeus. The sequence continues at coordinate 2,698,232 of JBAMJR010000076.1, read as the reverse complement.
AAGGCTTTGACTCTGTCACGGATTCCCCGTCATATTAAGTGTTTTTCATCCTGTCTGTCATTTCTAACCACTCTCCTGTCATTCCAGATCCTACCACCCACGTCTGATTACCCCTCATCACCGTCACCTGGCCCTCACACTCATCTCACCTGCAGCCCGTTCCCTCATTAGCTCACTATTTAGGTCCCCTCACTTGCACGTGTCCTCTGCCAGATTGTCTTGTCCTTTGTGCCAAACTCTCCAGCGTATCCCTCTCTTTGCCTGCCTGTTCTGACCCCGTTTTTGCCTGTCTAGTGTACCGTGGATTTTTGCCTGCCCCTTGTCGGATTTGTTTGCTTGTTTGACTGATCTCCTGGTTTTGACCCCTGCCTGAATACCCCACTAAAGAACTTTGCCTACCACCTGTCTCAGAGTTGTGCTATTGAACTCGACTATCTACTGTGCCTCACAGTACAATCTGGCCAACATGAGTTCAGCCGACTCTGCTCAGGCCGCGACGGAACCTCTGACTCCAGCCGACATACTACAGCGCCACGAGCAACAGCTCACCTTCTTGACCGAAGCAGTGCAGGCTATGGGCGTGAGTCACGAGCGCGGCATGGAGTCGCTCCGTGATCATCTGCTGAGGAGACCCGCTGGAGAGCGGACTGCCGGCAGTGCTTCCAGCCCGCCGCCTCGCACTTCTCCCGTGTCAGAGGCACGTCTGCCTCCTCCGGAGCGTTGTTCTGGTGCTCCTGGTTCCTGTCGGCCATTCCTGACCCAGTGCTCTCTCGCCTTTGAGCTCCAGCCATCCGCCTTCCCCTCCGACAGGGCCCGAGTTGCGTACGTCATCTCGCTCCTCACGGGCAGAGCCAAGCAGTGGGGAACTGCTGAGTGGCAGCGACAGTCGCCGATCTGCTCTTCATTCCTGCTGTTCTCCAAGGAGCTGCGGAAGGTCTTCGATCACGCCACACCAGGGAGAGAGGCCGCTCGAGGCTTGATGGACCTGGAGCAGGGAGGAAGATCCGTGTCGGATTACTCCATTGACTTCCGCACCGCAGCAGCCGAGAGCGGCTGGAACGCTCCTCCGCTCCTGGATGCCTTCTACCACGGTCTGTCGGACCGCATCAAGGACGAGCTGGCGGCTCGCGATCTTCCGACTGAGTTGGATGACCTGATCGCGCTCTCTATCCGTATCGACGGCCGCCTGCGGGAACGGCAGAGGGAGAGGCGGTTTTCGGTCGCTCCACAGGCGCCGTTTCACCGATCGGCCGAGTCGGGGAGGTTCCCTTCAGAAAGGGCCTTTGGCGGTTCTGCCGAGGCCCATGCAGCTTGGGCGGGCCCGACTCTCCACCGAGGAACGACAGCGCCGCCTGCAGGAGAATCAATGCCTGTACTGCGGTCAGAGCGGTCATTTCGTAACCTCCTGTCCCGTAAAAGAGAGGGCTCACCAGTCAAACAGAGGGCGCTGGTGAGCCGAAGTGTGAATTTTGAAATGCCCTCTCGGCCTCTGATGACAGTTCAGCTATGTTGCTCAGGGAGGAACCACCCGGTTTCAGTGCTCATAGACTCTGGTGCAGATGCTAACCTCATGGACATGGCTCTGGCTTCACAGCTGGGGATCGGGCAGGTGGTTCTGGACGAACCCATCCACGCTACCGCTTTAGACGGTCGCCTCCTCTGCAGGGTTACTCATCGATCCGCTCCCCTGCCGATGACCATGTCAGGTAATCACAATGAAACACTCACTTTCCATCTCATCAATTCACCACAGCAACCGGTCATTTTAGGCTATCCATGGCTCACGAGACACAACCCACACATTGACTGGTCTACAGGTACCGTTCTACAATGGAGTGCTCATTGCCATGCGGTGTGTCTAAAACCGGCTCTATCATCTGTGTCAAGCTCGCCTGTCTCTACTGAGTCCTCAGATCTCACCGGTGTCCCCAGGGAATATCATGACCTAAGGGAGGTTTTCAGCAAGGCTCGGGCCACCTCATTACCGCCGCACCGCCCGTACGACTGTGCCCAGAGGTAGACTTTTTTCCCTATCTGCTCCTGAGATTAAGACCATGGAGAAATATATTAACGACTCCTTAGCCGCTGGCCTCATTAGGCCGTCTTCATCCCCTGCTGGAGCTGGTTTTTTCTTTGTCAGCAAGAAGGACAAATCCCTGCGCCCCTGCATAGATTACAGAGGACTTAACGACATCACTGTAAAGAACAGGTACCCCCTCCCACTCGTTTCCTCTGCTTTTGAGTTGCTCCAAGGGGCAACCATCTTTTCCAAACTCGATCTCCGCAATGCTTACCACTTGGTGAGAATCCGAAAGGGGGACGAGTGGAAGACTGCATTTAATACCCCTAGTGGACATTATGAATACTTGGTAATGCCATTTGGACTCACCAATGCCCCCGCGGTTTTCCAGGGGTTGGTGAATGATGTTCTCCGAGACCTGCTTAATGTTTCTGTGTTTGTGTATCTAGATGATATCCTTATCTTCTCCAAATCCCCACAGGAGCATGTGGTACATGTACGGCAAGTTCTCCAAAGACTCCTGGAGAACCACCTGTTCGCGAAGGCCGAGAAGTGTGAGTTCCACACCTCTGAGGTGGCATTTCTGGGATTTGTTATCAAAGCAGGTAGCATCCAGATGGATCCATCTAAAACCAGTGCAGTGGAGAACTGGCCTACACCTGCTACACGTAAGGAGCTGCAACGCTTCCTAGGCTTCGCCAACTTCTATCGGCGGTTTATCCGTAACTATAGTTCCGTGGCTGCCCCGCTCACTGCTCTCACCTCCCAGCGGGTGCCCTTCAGGTGGACCTTCGAGGCGGCAGAGGCCTTTGGTGAGTTAAAGACACGCTTCTCGTCTGCTCCCATCCTAATATTCCCAGATCTGACCCGCCAGTTCATTGTGGAGGTGGACGCCTCGGACACTGGGGTTGGGGCTGTTCTCTCGCAGCGGGCTGCCGGAGATCAGAAGGTTCATCCTTGTGCCTTCTTCTCCCGGAAACTGTCGCCTGCAGAGAGGAATTACGACATTGGGAATCGGGAGTTGCTGGCAGTGAAACTAGCGCTGGAGGAATGGAGACACTGGCTGGAGGGAGCGCAGCAGCCGTTTGTAGTCTGGACAGACCACAAGAACCTGGAATATATCCGCTCGGCGAAGCGGCTGAACTCCCGTCAAGCTAGGTGGGCTCTGTTTTTTAACCGTTTTGAGTTTGCCCTCTCATACAGGCCCGGCTCCAAGAACATAAAACCCGATGCCCTGTCTCGTCAATTCCAGCCTGAAGGCTCCTCGGCTCACCCTCAAGGCATCCTACCCTTGGATTGTGTTGTTGGTGCAGTGTCCTGGCAGGTGGAGGACAAGGTAAAGCGCTCCCATGCAGAACACCCAGCTCCCAGTGCTTGTCCCGATAATCGCTTGTTTGTCCCAGACAGTCTCCGTTCCCAGGTACTCCAGTGGGGTCATTCCTCCCGTCTGGCGTGCCATCCGGGAGTCAGACGCACCCTGGCACTACTCAGACAACGCTTCTGGTGGTCTTCCATGGCAGACGACACCAAGGGATTTGTCAGTGCTTGCCAAGTCTGCGCTCAGCACAAAAGCCCCCGCAAGGCTCCCTCAGGTCTCCTTCATCCTCTGCCAATTCCTCATCGCCCCTGGTCCCACATCGCATTGGATTTCGTAACCGGCCTACCCACCTCCAACGGTAACACAGTCATTCTCACGGTCATTGATCGATTTTCCAAGTCTGCTCGGCTCATCCCACTAACCAAATTGCCTACCGCCAAAGAAACAGCCCAGATTATGTTACAGGAGGTGTTCCGCCTGCACGGTCTGCCCACGGATGTGGTCTCCGACCGGGGTCCACAGTTCACCTCGCACTTTTGGACTGAGTTTTGCAGGCTACTGGGGGCCACGGTCAGCCTGTCATCAGGATTCCACCCTCAATCGAATGGACAGGCGGAACGTATGAACCAGGAGATGGAGACCGCGTTACGGTGCCTCTCCTCCCGTAACCCGCAATCCTGGTCCACACAACTCCTGTGGGTTGAGTATGCCCACAACACCCTTCCCAGTTCAGCCACTGGGCTCTCCCCCTTCCAGTGTGCCCGTGGATACCAGCCCCCACTCTTCCCGGAGCAGGAACAGGAATCCAGGGTACCTGTCCAGGCCTTTGTCCAGCGATGCCGACGCACTTGGAGGCAGGCCCGATCCACACTATTGCGCACCTCCGAGCGCTACCAACGGTCAGCCAACAAACGTCGTCTCCCCGCGCCTCAGTACGCTCCGGGACAACGGGTCTGGCTGTCGACTCGGGATCTTCCCCTCCGGGTAGAGTCCAAGAAGTTGGCTGCCCGTTATGTGGGTCCGTTCCCTGTTTCACGGGTCATTAACCCTGCAGCCATCCGGCTGCGTCTGCCACCAGCCATGAGAGTCCATCCCACCTTCCACGTCTCCAGGGTTAAACCTGTCCGGGAAAGCCCGCTTCAGCCCTCCCCCAGACCCCCGCCACCCCCCCGGCTCATCAACGGGGGCCCTGTGTACACAGTCCGTCGCCTGCTCAAATCTCGGCGACGGGGTAGGGGACTACAATACCTCGTTGATTGGGAGGGGTATGGTCCGGAGGAGCGCCAATGGGTCCCCACTCGCAACATCATGGACCCCTCCCTGATCACGGCCTTCCATAGGGCTCACCCGGACCAGCCAAGGGGGACGTCGAGAGCCGTCCCTAGAGGGGGAGGTTCTGTCACGGATTCCCCGTCATATTAAGTGTTTTTCATCCTGTCTGTCATTTCTAACCACTCTCCTGTCATTCCAGATCCTACCACCCACGTCTGATTACCCCTCATCACCGTCACCTGGCCCTCACACTCATCTCACCTGCAGCCCGTTCCCTCATTAGCTCACTATTTAGGTCCCCTCACTTGCACGTGTCCTCTGCCAGATTGTCTTGTCCTTTGTGCCAAACTCTCCAGCGTATCCCTCTCTTTGCCTGCCTGTTCTGACCCCGTTTTTGCCTGTCTAGTGTACCGTGGATTTTTGCCTGCCCCTTGTCGGATTTGTTTGCTTGTTTGACTGATCTCCTGGTTTTGACCCCTGCCTGAATACCCCACTAAAGAACTTTGCCTACCACCTGTCTCAGAGTTGTGCTATTGAACTCGACTATCTACTGTGCCTCACAGACTCCTGCGACCAAGAGGAAGATGCAGACAGAAGGGATCCATTTGAAGATGGGTAAGTGTATTTAGATACTAAACTTTGTGTTGCAATGGCATATTTATGCTAGCAGACTGAGTACATTTAGCTGGTCCCGCTCCCTTGCTGCTCGAGTCTGGCGTAACGCAGGTACGCACGTAGGTTGTTTACATTAGCCGTTAGCACAGTTAGCTCATGCTCTGAGCATAGTCCCTGCTGGAGCTCTGTTACGGGTTTTGGTGTGCAATCGTAACTTTCTTTCAGTGAATTTAGTAGTGACCAGTAGTCACTACTCAGTATTTATTTTACAGAGAGGATTCACATCTGCAGCAGTGGACAACATGCAGCTTCGCTCCAGCCACCAGCACCTACGCTGTGTGGAAGACTGACGACGAGCCGGCACATCAAACTGTGTGAAGTTAGTACTGACTAGTCATTTATTTTAGAGAGGATTCACCACCACAACATTTTTTGTAATGGTCATTCTTCATTTGCACACACCCCATTTAAGCCTGATCTGCAGTATGAAGTACTTTTCTCCCATATTTATCTTGGTGAAAAGTGTGAAAGACCACATTTCTACTCAAAAAACGATAATACAAAATCTAGTTTTAGACATTTATTTACATGTATACCATTGTATTCATATATTTCACAGCTTTTGTGAACCCAAGACCTTTGGTAAACCAATTTCAAGCACCAAAACCGATCTACCACCTGCGTAAAGTTATGTTTTCACAAGAGATGAAGAATTTCCCAAAATCGAGATTCCATTTTTCAGCTTCAGTCATATTTTCTCTTTACACTTGTGCCTTACGATAATGGTGCCTCATTATATAGAGCTGATATTGCTCTGCAATTTTTTTATGTAAAACATGGGTATGTATCTTATATGCAAGTGCCTTAAAAGGTGAATTTAAGAAATTATGTAAAATCGAGAAAATGCCCTCAGAGTCTGAAGAGTTAAGGAATACACCGAAAGGGAAGAGAAGAGGGAGAGAAAAAACAAGAGCAGCTGGACACCCTTGTTGACATCTTCAGGAAGTTGGTGGAGAAGCAGTAGCCGGTTGCTTGTTTTCATTGTAATTTGTGGCTAGCCCTGTGATTTGTTTAATTTCATGTGTTAAAATATGTACAGCTACAATACATTTGTTTCTTTAAGCTGACATAAAACCTGAGTTGCATTTCATTTGTCTCAGTGCCGTGCTTTTTGAATTGAGATTTCCAACATGATTATCTAAAGAGTTTGCTTTAAGGGAGATTTGGGTGCAAAACAGAAATGTGTGTTGAAGTGTCATTCTTGTATCAAAAAAACCTTTAGCTCCATCACAAACAAGAAACCATGTTCACAGTAATGTTGGCATGTACAGCTTCATGACCACACAATTAAATAATTTCAACAAAGGTTTTAAGGATAAAACCTTAAAGAATTTGTCACGGTTCAGCTCCACACCTTCCCCCTTACTAGTTGTTGTCATCCTGTGTCACTAACTCTCATGTCATTTCAGATCCTGCTTCACACCTGATCATCCCTCATTCCCTTCACCTGGTCCGCAGCTCCACACCCTCCTCAGTCAGGGTTCTTACGGTCATGGAAAACTGGAAAAGTCATGGAATTTTAAAATGGTTATTTCCAGGCCTGGAAAAGTCCTTGGAAAAAGTTTTGGAAAAGTTATAGAAATGTGTTATATTCATGTGTTCATGACGTTCATTTACGCTGAGTTTGAAATAATTAATATGCTTTTAAAAGAAATACGCTCAAAATATAAGCAGGCATACATACAGCTATATAAATGTTTATTCTTTTAATCAAACTATTGTCTCTCATTCATTTGTCATTTAAGGTATACTGTATGCTTTGGAATTCTCATTGTTAGTTTAAATAATACATTTCCTCACTTTTTCATGTTTACACCGAGATTTCACGAAATGTTTGGTCATGGAATTGTTGTTTAAGGCATGGAAAGGTCATGAAAAAGTCATGGAAATCCATTAGTCAGAATGTGTATGAACCCTGTCAGTCACTCCCTCCTCGTCAGCCCTCATTCCCATCACCTGGTCTTCATGCCCGTCTCACCTGCAGCCCATTCCCTCATTAGTTCCTCACTACTTAGGTCCCTTCACTTGCCCTCTGCCAGATTGTCTTGTGTTTTCGGACCTAGCACTCCCGGGGTTGTATCTCTGACCCTGCCTGTTTCAGTAAAAGTAATTATATTCATTATCTCTGTCTCAGTCATACTTCTGGGTCCCTGTCTAGCACACTGTTACAGGATTATGGTAGCTGGTAATACAAACAATATAAATCTACACAGCAATTTCTCAATTCATCTACTGGCATACTCATGAGCCCCTAATGAGCCTTGATGGTGCTGATGTGTGGGCACACAGCCGGGCCCACTCCTCTCCTGGATGTCATCAGGTGGACCTGGTTCTTCAGGCTGGAGGTCTGGCTCTTCCATGACATCCCCACATCTCAGGCACACATTGTGAAGGAACCCACAGGCCAGGGCAACTTCCGAACAGAATTTGGGCCAAACCTCGAGTGCTTTGAAAAAAAGGTGGCCCGCCACCGTGCCTTCAAATGTCCTCTCAATTACTGAGCGGGCTCTGGCATGCTTTTTATTGAAGCGCTCCTGCATCCTCCCTTCTAATGGCTGTCTGAAAGGGGTTATACTACCAATAGGGAGCTCGAGACAAGGGTAGCCTCATGCTGTCCAAATCCTCGGCCAACTTCCTCCAAGGTGTTCGGACTGGGGAAGGAGATGACCTTGGATTTGTATCGGCGAATTTCTTTCGCGATCCTGTGCACAACTCAAAATTGTTGATTTTGGCACATCAAAAGCCCGTGCTGTCACCCGGCAAGACACCCCATGGATCAGCCAAAATACGAAAATGAGGATCTCCAAATGATTCCCCCAGCCATGATCTCTCTCCTGGTGCAGTATGGTCGGAGGACCGTTGAAGGCCTCTCTGGACATCCTGAAGTCCATCCTCATATCTCTTTCTACATTCAGGTAGAGCCTGAGGACTGGCACATGGCGGTTCAGCATGGTGTAGTGGGTGCAATGGAATGCTTACATTTACACAAACACAACATTAAGGATTTAAGATGGTGCATAAAACACATTAAATTAAGCCAATGCAAGCATATTACAAAAGTGTGTTCATCAATGTCTTAAAACGTTTGCTTTATGATATTTTGACAAATACATTATCTGAGAATTTACCTGTCGTCCACTCTGCAAGGCAAGAGCCTGCAAAATATTCCAATCAGGCAGTCGACGCCTCCTTGGCCGCAAAGCGCGTAACTAATTTAAAATAAACATTCCCAAACTCAGAATTGCATGCAACATCTTTGGCTCTCTGTCAAAGTGACGTCATATGACTCAAAGGGCTGTCCCATTCCTATTCATACCATTCCGAGCCCTTGCAGCCTCTCACACTCAGGCATTTAGCAGGTGACGTCAATTAAGTCCCTTAGGGTTCAGGGTGGAGTTTGGGATTGGGCCTAGGATTGCAATATGCTTGTAACGGTTCCATGTTCTCCTGCCACTCTGTCTCCCACGCACTGAATCAGTTCATTCAGTGCACCTGTTGGTCACACCTCGTCAGCGCTATCACTCACCTGCCCACTCTGCTGCACCTAGTCATTCAGTATATAAGCCCCAGCTTCACTCGGTCACTGCCAGGTCGTTCTCCATGTTGTGCCAGACCATCCAGCACTTCTCACCGTGCCCTGGTAACCGCCCTCGTATTCTGTCCCCGACCCCGAGATTCCTGCCTTCTTTCTCATCTGAATCCTTGTGTGTTCTGCCTGAATAAACCTCTGCTTTCCACCTATCATTCTGTCGTACAGCTTTTGCCACTGTGCAATTCCATAATAATAGACAACAAAATGGCGCTTCCCTGTGTGTAACAAGCAGAGTGTACGTTGGGAACCCGCTTATGTGGGCGCCTCTTACTATCAACAATGTGCTCTTTACATAACCGGTATATACTGTGTCACTAACTGAAGACCAGGTTGTTGGTCAATGGCACGATCACTTAGTTTCCTTTAAAACTCACCTGACCCCATTCCAGGGCCCTGTTTCTCGTACCTGGTTTACTGAGTTAGCGGGCTAATTGTCAGGATAAGATGACGTAGGTCTGGCTTATTCAGTTTCTCGAAGCAAGCTTAGATAAATCACCATAGCAACACAGCCAAAAATGTAAACCTGCTCCAGGGCAGGCTTACTGAAATTCACTGGATAAACTGGCCACTCCCACCGGACAAAAAAGGCAGCTCCCTTCCTCATTGATGAAGGAGCGATATTAGTTATATTAGTTTTATTGTGAGAGAATTATTTGAGATCGCCAAGATCCGTCCTCACATCATCATGACTTCCTGTACGCGGCGCAATATATTCTGCCGACAAGGAATCATTTATTTACGAGAGCTTCTCGAGCCGCGGACACTGATCACTACAGGCGCATCCGATCGCCCGTCTCACAGACAGAGACTCTCACCCGCTGCATGCCGCGCTGTTCTTAAGTTTATTTAGCGCTTAAGAAATGTATGGATGTGTTGAAAGCACTCATAATTATGACAGTGTTATTAGTACACCATACATATCATTATTGTAGAACATGATTAAGGTGGACTCATGATAAGAATACAGAGAATCACACACAATTTATTTTCACTGCTTCAATTGATTGAATTTCTGATTATGAATAATACATATATACTGATCCGCCCATACACATATTCAAACTCCTAGTTATATGGTAGTCTACACATACATAGTACATGATACATACGCGCATACAGTACATATATCCTCATAAGTATATAGTAATGTGTATACTACTGGCAGCAGATATATTTAAATAAATATAATCTGATTGATTTGGGTGATGAAGGACTTAAACTTAGCCGATACATTTTCCCAAAACTGACACATTTAACTTGTCTGATATATTTGCGACGCTTATGTCTCACAGCGGGGCGGGTGTTATGCTGCGTTCACACCGAAAACTTTGCAAACGCGTTGCGAATATTCACAACGCGTTTGCTGTGAATGATTAAGGTAATAAATTCCTCATATGTCTTCATGATCATCTCCTGCTTCTCAGTGGAGAAATAAAAAGAGGTTCCTCTAAGTTTATTTGCCATTGTACTGTTAGAACATCGTGGTGTCAGTGCTCCATTATTATCCATTCTGAAGAGGAACGGACACGCGCATTTATCCAGATGACTGACGTCTGGTTAGAATTAACGAGACCGTTTCAGCGCGGATCAGCCGTGAAGAAACCCAGATAGCCTGATGTCAATCATCTCGCTAATTTAAACTGGAGATTAGGACATTTGCTTGACTTTGTCTAGCCAGGTACGAGAAACAGGGCCCAGGACCAATACGCACAGCCACAACGTGGATGCTGTCCGTGCAAATAAACACTACGTCCGTCTGAAACTAGCAATGACAGTTGCGCTGAAAGTTCCTTTTTAGATGGTGCTCATTATTGAATATTTTTAAAAAGCCACTCTTGATTTCTCATTGAGACACGGATCACCTATACGACAAAGTAAAACTGTGGTATCCACCAACCTCTCCAACTTTACCTTTTTAAAAGCTACTTCCTACACTGGCACTGATCATTGGTTGGTGGACATAAATTGTGTCTGGCAGAATGTTCCGACTGGGCTAGTACTTTGTAATTTCTCTAAAGAATGCTGACGCCATTAAGAAACTGGACAGGAGGAAATTAGATGGCATTAATTAAAAGATTTTCTTCCTTTTTTTTGTATAGTGCAAAGGTTTTAGTCTGCAGTGGTAGGGGTGCCAGCAGTGTGCTTTACCTGATCGTACAGCTAAAGGGACCAGTGTGTGTGTGTGGGGAAATGACCAACACTTGGTGGTCTGGCTGGCCATCCTGCAGAGATAGCGTGGAGCAAACAGAGCCAGAATTAGAACACTACTAACTGTGTGTGTGTGTGTGTGTGTGTGAGTAAAATGTGCTTGTGGGAGATGTAGTGGAGACTGAACGTGTGCACGCATGGGCGTTTAAGTGCTTTTGTCTGTGTTGTAAAGCGGAGGTGCCGGCTCTCTGAATCGTTTTAAATAGGAAACTCTGTCTTAGTCAATAATTAACAACCTCTTTGTTTTCCAGCTTTTGTCAAATGTAATAAAATGAAAACTTTATGAGGGTTTCACGCATGAGAAGCGCGCTAATAATAAATAAGTTAAATGCAAACGTCATATTGCCTGCTGTTCGACCTCCGTCTAGAAGACACTTCTGAGAGCAAAGTGAAGCTGACTCTTGTCATGTCGAGTCTTTTCTCTTCCTCGACTTAAGAAGAGACGACTCCAGGATTTTTCACTGGAGTTCAGATTTTTCAGTCAGTCCAAAACTCGATTTTTGATAAAGAATGGTAAAGTACTTGCCATCTCCCGAAAGCATTCATATTTCCACTTTTATTTTATTTTATTAGAACTCATTTGGGGTTCATATGACTACTTGAACACGGAACAAGAGGTACAGAAGGCTTTTAGCCCCCATTTTTGGGCCCTCCTGGGCTCAGAAAGAACCCAAAGTAGTAACAATTACCACACAGACAAAGTTAGCATCTAGCTGGTGAACATAGGTGAACTCTTCGCAGCTAAAGAGTAGATATTTCCCTCAGGAGTTGATGTTCAATCAAAAGCTAGACAGTGTTAATAGTAGACGTGTCAGGCAGACAAACTGATCTGCATGCTATAATGAATTGATATCAATGTCGCTCTGTGTTCAGAGGCGACACTTTGCTACAATGTACACACAAGTACTTCCAAGTGGCCATAACACTTTAAAGCAGTTTTGCAAAAACTAACCTAAAAGTTTGTATTACCCAGAATGTAATTTCTTCTTCTGGTGGAGAAGCTTGCATTGATATCTTTTCAACGTGTCAGTATCTAACTGAATGATTCATTGGTTGAAAAAACAGTAAGCGTCACCGCCATTTCCTTTGACCAGAGCACCATCCCGAGCCTGCCATTGCGGTCACCACAGTGCATCAACACATACTCGTCCGCCAGAGTGGCTGCTTCTGCCGCTGTCTTGACTTTACGTTCACATATGTGTAGCAATAGGACGAGGAACAGAATCTTTAAGCTGCTCCAGAACTATCAAGTCACACAAAGCAACATGCGCATGAACCCCCAGTGAAGTACACCAACGACTGAAGTGAGTTGTAAACTCCATGCGCGTCTGCCTTTCAGACTTCTCTCAAGACCTAAACCTCCGTCGGTATGCCTCCGGCACAAACTTGTATGCTCTTAACGCTGCCGCTTTGACAGACAAACTTTATTTTCAGCTACCCAGAGCGCAGAATACGCTTGCTGCGCCTTTCTGTAAGAATACGTTGTAAGAGTAACGTACGGTCAGCATCCAACCAGCCTCTAATCGCCACTACACGCTCAAAAAGCAAGAAAAAGGTATCAGGGTCTTCACAAAATGGAGGAACCAACCTCAGATTAACAGCAACATCAAAAATCTGTGTAGGCTCAGCAGAACCTTGACCCACGCCACGACCATCACTCAAACTTAACCTGTGCTCTTCTAGTTAAAGTCTTGAATCCACTTGCAGCAACAACTCGTTCCAACATCACTCACTCCAGCTCCACTAGAGGCAGATGCACCAAACTTGTCTGTTTCAACCAGATTCTCTTTTAAGACGCTGTTCATGTTCTCCTTCAAACGCTTATCCCCCACATCCATCGGAAAATGCTCAGCAATTTATCAACTGATCCCGAGAACAACGTTCCAAGAACTCTCAAGAAGTCCTCAACATTAGCCATGACAACCCCGAGGATTATTTCTTACTGGCCTGAACACCCAAAATAAGTGTTTTCTTCGGGATTTTCAGTGATGTTTGGGACGTTTGATCTGCGGCTGTCACCCGACAGCCGCAGATCAAACGTCCCAAACATCACTGAAATCCCGTCCCTCTAACTGCCTAACCAGAGACTATGGGTTTTAACCCTCTGAGGTCGGCGCCCGCGTCGAAGCGTTACACCAGGTGTCTAAATGTTTAATAAAATTATATCATCACAATAATACGTCACATAAATATGGTTAAAAATCTGGCGGATAGATATGGTTTCCACTTCCGCGTCTGAGCATCTAAACATGGACATGAGGCGTGCAAAGCTTCCCTGTGAGTAAGAAGGTGCCAAGCAAAGAGTCCTGAGCAGAGCTATATTGGAGGGGACAGACGGCGCAGCTTCAGAGCCTGAAGGATTCACTAACAAGGAGCTAGCCGGAGCTAACGGGCCAGATAGCTGGCCACAGCGTTTCTGTGAGACTGAACGGTGAGTAATCAATTGTTGTCCCTATCACCATTAACTTGTTACAGTGAACATAGTACGACCAGTAGTGCTGGACCTTCATTATGTGTTTGTAAGACAGTAAATAACGTGTGTTGACGAGAGCTACGAGCGGTTAGCACGTCGGTAAATAGTTCTGTGTTGGCTGTTATCATCCGTATATATGACTAAACGGGGCATAATCAATTGTTGTCTCTATCACCGTTAACTTTCTTACAGTGAACATAGTACGACTAGTAGTGTTGGACCTCCATTATATGTTTGTAAGACAGTAAATAACGTGTGTTGACGAGAGCTACGAGCGATTAGCACGTCGGTAAATAGTGCCGTGTTGGCTGTTATCATCCGTATATATGACTAAACGGGGCATAATCAACTGTCTCTATCACGTTAACTTTCTATCAGTGAACTCATACTGACTGTATTAATGTATTTTACAGAGTGGATTCAGAGCTGTGAGGGTCCAGAGGACAACATGCAGCATCGCTGCAGCAGCCTCCCTGTCCGTCTGCCTGAACACATCACCTAGCAGGCCGCAAAGCCAGCCACAGCTCATCATCCCCACCATATAATAATACATTTTTTTAGACATTAAATTACATGTGTCTACCATTTTATTCATATATTCCACTGCTTTTGTGAACCTAAGACCTTTTGGTAAACCAATTTCCATCACCAAAACCGATATCCCACCGGAGTAAAGTTATGTTTTCACAACAAATATGAGACATTTCCAAAATCAAGATTCAATTTTTCAGCTTTAGTCATATTTTCATATTTACACTTGTGCCTTTGGTACAATGGTGCCTCATTATATAGATAGCTGAGATTGTTCTGTATTTTTTGATATACAACACATGATTTTGTATCATATGCTAGTGACTTTAAAAAGGGGAATTTAAAAAGTATGTAAAATCAAGAAATTGACCACCAGACCTCCAAGTGTTAACATTGAAGGGTTTTAACATTGAATGAGACTTTTCCTTCACAGAACAAGACTTGCATGTCCCAGGAACATGTGGACCAAAGAATAAGTTCATAGCTCCTTTTATTTATACTTTTAATCATGTTTTATTGATGATTCCCTAATTTTTCACCCGATTGAGCCTTTTTTTAGGGTCCCCCCATGATACCTGTTTATGGTACTTCAACTTGCCTTGTATTGTCGTATTTCAAGTATATTTTATCAGGTACATTATATCGGGTGAAATTCACCCGACGTTAGTGATTGTGTGACTATTTTTAACGTTAGTGTGCTAGGGTTAAGCTGTTTACATGGCATGCCATTGAATTACATTATATTCCATATCAGACTATCGGGAATCTAACATTTTCTGATTAAGACATTGATCCGCTGTCTAAACTGATTAAATGCAAATAAACAAGTGTGAAAATGTTTGAATGGAAACAAATGTAGAAATAAGCATTTCAAGAGGGAATTGAATAAACAAATTATATATATATAAATAATACCCAATATTTGTTGACTAGGTATTTATCATGCTATTGTATTTATGTTTCTGACACTTTGTTTTCTGACACTTGTGTTTCCGTTTATTCCGGACAGATTTACAACACCGAGCATGAGTCATCATCACACAGTACACAATGTAAGCAGTGAGTAAAATGTCATTGTACTGAAAACGCCCATCATGCAGCAAAATTTCCCAGCCTGATTTTGAAACTGAATTCCAGCGATGCAGGTTGACCTCAAGGCTCTCATGACGTTACCACAGACCTGCAGGACTCTACCAGCTGGAGCTTCTCTCGCACTCTGGTCCTCCCGTTTTAAATGCCACTTTCAAAATGCTTCGCAGGGTGACTTAAAAATCCATTTCCCACTTCACCTCCTTGTTTGCAGTCCATACATCTTGCCAGGATTCCTGTGTTTTGTGTATCGATTTGCTGCCTGCTGGTATGCTCCGGACTGGAGGAGACCTTGAGGAGGGGAGGCCGGTAATGGAGTCGTCTCCCCCTTGTTATCCCCGTCGTCTGAGCAGGACATGAAGCAGCTGCGACTCCCATCTGACCTTCGCCTCCTCCCCAAAAACCAGAGGCGACGGGCCGTCCTTTCGGCATACATTAGAAATGAACTGGGTGAGGGACGTGTACTTAGTTCTCTGCCCTCTACCCTTCAGACACCAACAGGAAGAAGAAGGCCCTGCTGGGGATGAACTTCCTGCTAGAGTTCAACCTGCCTCAAGAGCTGCTGGTCCAGGTCACTTAAAGGGGCACTGCACCAATGTTTCAATATATCAGTTTACTAGTCATGCTAAGTTCACGACCCGGCCTGTGTGACTCATTTCATAACATCCTCTTTGTTAGCATGTCGATTGGCCATAGAGACAACATGAGCCGATCAGGAGTCAAAAAGTCGTGAGATTGCACTTCATTTTATTTGCTCTTCTCCAGCCAGTTTCTACCGGTCTCCACGCGTCCTTTGCAAACAAATTGAGCCCCTTTTATACACCCCTGGTGACTAATTACAGCAGACCTACCATCGCAAGGTCAGCCTCTCCATAACCAAAATAAGTGCACTAAATAATAACATGACTTTACCCATACCAAACATATTCCTCGTAATTCACTCCTATTTATAACTTGTAAATAAAGTAACTTATAAATCCCAATAGGTTTATTTACCTACACACAGCAACACATAACTTCACTTTCCCCCTACCCGCTTCCTCCAGTTGGTACCTCCCGGAATTATAAATGGGTGCTCAGGCCGCCGGGGAAGTCTTTTGCCCGAACACCCTGGGAAGAGGAAACAGGTAGAGGTAAGTTGTTGCAATATATCCACACAAATATTCTGGCCCTTTTTATATCTATCACAATTTCAGTTCACTTATATCACCACTATACCCTATCAGTGGTTGGTAACGGCGGCGCATCGTTACATGCTCTGGAGGAGTTTTGTCAAGTCCAAAATAACAAGTCTCATCAGTAATCTGGATTTGGCACTGGGGATCATAGTTCGTTGGGTTAATTAAACAATTTATTTGGATACCATCATTAATCACCTAATAAAATTTAGTCGGTGAGATAATCCTCTTCTGTAAATAGCGAACCTTCATTATTTTCCATTACTAATGGATTACCTCTAAACTACTTTAAAAAGGACATGTAAAAGGGCTGGGAAAAACTGTGGTTGTTCCTTCAAGGACTCTTTAACAACAAAAGATTATATCACATTGTTAAAATCATGCTGAGCTTAGACGTTGACATTTAGCCGTTGACATTTTGTCCCGTGAGTCGTTGGTGTCGTCAGTCATGTATTGTGTTCCTGCGCGAGCCTGCCGGGGACTACAGTCAATGAATCCGATGACTGTGGACTTGACAAAATCAAACCTGACTTCAGTGTGACTTGGAGCAGCCAATCACAGCGCTCGAGCAGGATGGAACGGTGCCTTTTATCAGACAACGGACCGGTTGTCACATTCATTTGTAAATACTTTGTGTGGTTAACAAAAAAGACGGCAGCATGCACAATATTTGGTTATTAATGAGTGTACTGTGTCACATGAAGGACACAGTACACTTCACATTATACTTTGTGAAGTTCTGCATAATGACTTGTTTAAGAAACGGGAATGAGCTTGACTTGAACTTGACACAACACTTCATAGCCATTTACCCATTACTTGAGACTTTCAAGACAATGGCTTCTTCCCGCCTTGACTATCGAGCTGCATTATAGGAAATGTCTTTGGAGCGTGATCCCTTCTCTGCTGCTTCAACGTTGATCTCCCGTTTATTTTGTCCTGTTTCCGCCAGGACAAATTCCTTGTATGTGTAAACATACTTGGCAATTAAATGGTTTCTGATTCTGTTTAGAACTAGTTATGGGTAAAAGGTAAGATGTTGCTGATAGAGAAGCTCGCAACGTTACGGAAAGAGCAAGTTTTTATTTTTTTAACTTTTTTTTACTATTTTTTTCAATATATCCAGTCCTCTATTGTTCAACAGAGCTCCTCAAAGCTTTCAATAATTTTGAGCTCAAAGTGTCTCTGCAGTCTCGAATGTGACGGTCAAAAACAGCAGGAAGGATGTGCACACCTCAGTGGATGCAGAAACTACTTATGGAGGATCAATCAAGAGCATTTGAGCCAGACCCAGCATGCTTCTGTTGGTCACGCAACACTGTGGGTGCGTTTGATTTGTGTCACTAAGCATGCTCAGTGGGGGATGCATGACGTCAGTGATCGATTAAGTAGATGTTACCTTCTTTACCCCTCAACAGCGCAGTCACATCCTCCTCATTGTCTCCTCTAAATCTGAGCTCCAAGTGTCCTGCTGCGTGTCTCATGCGGTCCACTCACCACATAGAATCGCCACCAGCTAATCTGTTTCTCCGGCTTCAGCTTGAGTCTAGGTAGCTTCTCACTTCTTCATCTTCTTCTTTTTGGGTTTAAAGGCAGATTTATCTAACAAAAGGTGCATTACAGCCACCTACTGCCGCAGTACCATCGACCAATCACAGCGCACGTTAATGGTCGTGAATGACCAGCTAGAAGGCCTCGTCATATAGTTTAACCGGCTCTTGATTCCATAAAGAAGGTGAAATGTGATTGTGAGCAAACAGCCAGCAGGCTGTACAATGAGAAAATAAGCTAATAGGGAAAAATAATTATAATACATTTAGTGTATTTGTGAAAAACAATTAAGTTATAAAATAGATATAACTTTTAATTATAAAAAAAAAGTTTTATAAAGAAATAATATTAAAACTTTGTGATTCTGTTTAGGCCAGCAGAGAAGGCTTAGCAGGCCCTGACGGCCCGCCACTGCAGGGTGGTAAATGTACGTGCCGGGACCACAGTAACAATGCCAATTGGAAGTCCGTTAGGATCCATTTCCGTGGAGGACACACAAACTCCCATGTTCAACAGAAATACTTCAAATCAAAGTGTGCACATAGAGGTTGCAGTGGTGGATGGTTGGGTCCTAGATGGGGCTTTAACCCAGGAGGCTGGGTTAAAGCCCCTGTGTGAAAGAACAACATTTAGTTTTTTTTTTTTTTTTAGGTAGGCTACATAAGAAGTTCACAAAAAACTCTGTTCCATTACTACAAACTGGTCTTTTTAACTTACATAGGCTATGGAAGGAATTGCATAACAAATGTACATGTTTTCTTACCTAAACCGAAGTATACATTGTTGAACCTGACAACCTAATTTTGTTGCCTAAAACAAATATTAAATTGTCACAAACTACTTTGTAAGCTTACATTGTTGAACCTAACAACACGTGTTGTGTAAACCGAACGTTAATGTTGAACCTGAACATTTTTGTTGTTGCATAAACCTAACGTTAACCTGACAGTAGTTTTGTTGCCTGATTCTGACGTTAAGTTGATTAACTTAACAACAGTTTTGTGGCTGGATGCTGATCTGGGACCTTCCATTGGTTCTATTCGCACAGTTTTTGATGGTTTTTCATGACTTTTTTTCTGTAGGTGACTTAAAATGTAGGGAAGCACAATGTGTAACAATACAATTCTGGATTTTCAAAAATACTCAAAAGCTGTAAGTAAGCAGCATGTACTTATCGTAACGTATTAATAAAATGTGTTACTACCAGCCCTGCATAACTAAATATGATAATTATGGTTACGTCAATCATGAACTAATGGAAACCATCCAATATAACCTAACTCTGAACGCGTACGAGGATAATCCTCTACTTGAGGAGACGCACCAATGTTATCTAACAAAGTGATAATGAAGTTATAATGCATTATTCAGTATGGTGGGTTTTTGATGTAAGAATTCCAGAAGGTACTAAAATGAATTACACAAGATTTCTGAGCATGTATCCCCCTGACCACGAGACCGTTGTCATACATCAGTTACCATACTGTAGCCGCAGAGACCCGGTTCAAACACCGTAAAGGTAAACACACACAAGAGCCAGCGTTCTTATGCAGCTATCTCTTTTTATTGGGCAGTAGCAATAGTTGGTGTAACCAGTGACGGCTGGTTTGGCGGGCAGGAGGAGTTCACAGATCCTGGGCCATGATAGGCAACACACACCACTTAAAGAAACATAGAAAATAAACAAGAGACCAAGGCAGCGTTCCACTAACTGGAAAAGAAATAAAACACAAACATAATTAAGCAGCAGTAACTGCCAACAAGGAAAAGACAAACCCAAACAGAAGCTACCTCAACACACTAGCTGTCCAGCAACCCAGCCACCCCACTGATTGGGTGCACTGCTCAGGAAAGCTCTATAAAACATTACATTTTTCATGAAACACAAATACATAATGACAACCAATTCACTTATCCATAGAGGCTCGTCCTTCAATCGGCGGTTTGAACCCCGGCTCCGTTAGCCCATGTCAATGTGCCCTTGGGCAAAACACTTAACCCCAAATATGTCCCGTGTGTATAAATGTTAGCTACTCCTGATGGGCAGGTGGAACCTTAGCTCCTCCCATCAGTATGAATGGGTGAATGGTGAAGTAGTGTGAAAGTGCTTTGAGTGGTCGGGAGACTACAAAAGCTCTATACGAGACAATTTACATCAAACAACAATAACTTGTCAACACGGAAAAGTCACTGTCCAATTTTTGTTTGATTTATTGTTGGATGAATTTATAGGAAAACAACGGTTCCATGCAGTTCAAGGATGGTTTACAAAGATTCTGTGTCATGGTTTTGAGTTTCTATTTAGTGTGTTTTGTTTTATTTTGAATTACCCTGCCTCTTGTTTCCTGTGTATGTTTACCCACCTTTGTGATTGTCTGCCCTGCCCCTAATGGAGTCTCCTGTCTCAGTGTTGGTTCGTCTGCTTCTATCCCCGGTATGCTCCCTGCTGTGTCTACTGCTCCGTTAGTTTTGGACAGCTTAGTTTATTCTGCTCTGTTAGCTTTGTTTGTTTTGGACATCTTAGTTCATAAAAAATTCACCTTGCATCATCCCTCTGTTTCCCCGTGTCTCTGCATTTGGGTCCATCCCCTGGCACCATTTTTGCCCCTCTGTTCTGCCCTGTGACAGAACCAACCAACCTTACAATATCGAGGAGGAAAGCTCCTAGTAGGGAGGTGAAGGAGGCTGCATTAAGGTTGGCACGCAGGGTGGTGTCCTCTGTGCCATGGCTGAGAAACTCCTTACCAGCCTGGGTTAAGGAGTTTCTTGGCACCTGACGCTCAGTTTGTTAGCCACCAGCCTGCCCTAGTCCCTAACCCGTTCCTGGGAACTCTGCAAGCTTTTTGAGGGCCTCAGCGTCCCAGTTTTATAGCGGAAGGACCTCCTCGTTCCAGCTGTCACCGCCGAGCTAAAACAACCCCCGGTTCCCTTGCTGGTGGTCCGGCCGGCTCCAGCTCCACGTGTCCTGTCGGCGCTCCTGCCACTGCCGATCCTGAACCAGAGTTCCCAGAGCTCTGAGCCTCTGAGCCCCAGCGGTCGAAACTCTGAAACACCTTACTCCGAAAAACAAGGAGTGCCTAAAGAAAATACTGATAAAACCCAGCTGGACACTCACCTGGCTAGACTGAGGAAGCTGTGGAAGGTTACACTTAACAGACTATAATATAGACATCCAGATTTCAATACTTAGCCACTGGAGACAATCTGAACACAAGGAAAACACACACTTGCCCAATCAGTTCTTTCAATCCCGGACTAGCCCCGTAGTGTTGCGTTCCCCAATTAAGTTCCAAGGGATGAGGTAGTGTTTATATATATATATATATATATATATATATATATATATATATATATATACATACACAAAGAACATTCTTGGCCTTGTATTGCTATTTTACCTGTTATAACAATATCAAACTCTTATGAAGAGGAGAAAAATACACTGTCATGTGTCGGTCTACATTGAAGTCAATTAAATACACAACTATGCAGGCCTTGAATCCTTCCTATATATCTGGCTCATGTGGTAGAGTGTTTGTCCTTCAACCACAAGGTAGCAGGTTCAATCCACATTTGGACTTGTGTCTGAGGATTTTGAGAAACTTGTCCATGCATTTATCTTCAGTAGGCTTGACTACTGTAACGGTGTGGTCACAGGCCTGTAAGGCCTCCCTGTGAAAGGGTTTTTACTATCTTTATTTGGGGAGTTTTTCCTGATCCGATGTGAGGTCCCGGGACAGGGATGTTATGTGTACAGATTGTAAAGCCCTCCGAGGTAAACTTGTATTTGTGATGTTGGGCTATATAAAATAAACTGAATTGTAAAAAGTAATTCAGAACGCTGCAGCTCTCGTCCTCACTAAGACCAGGAAAGTGAATCGCATCGCTCCAGTTCTGAGGTCTTTGCACTGGCTTCCTGTCCAACAAAGAATTGACTTTAAAATCCTGCTGCTAGTTTATAAAGCACTGAATGGTTTAGGGCCTAAGTATGTTTATGATCTGCTGCTACCTTATGAACCATCCCGGCTCCTCAGGTCCTCTGGGACGGGTCTACTTTCTGTTCCAAGAGTCATAACTAAACATGGAGAAGCAAACAGAAGACTTTTCTGTTTGCTGTTGCCTTTAATTGATCCAGATTCATGGATATTAATCAATTGCTGCATCTCACTACTGCATTTTCATTTCTTAAACTGCACTGCAACTTTTATTCAATCTCTTTTTGCTTTTTGACTTATTTTTTTATGTTTTAATGAATATTCTTAAAGCTTGTTTTCACCTGCATTATGTTTTGATGCTTTTAATGGTTTTATGTGAAGCACTTTGTTTTGAAATGTGCTATACAAATAAACTTGCCTTAAATGCACTGGAAAAGTCAATGAAAGTGACTCTCACAGAGCACCGGTTCCATCCAGGTGAGACTGAGCTCGTTGCAGCAAGTAGATGAAAGTCACGACTGTTTGCTGTCCTGGCTCCTCAATGGTGGAATGAGCTCCCCATTGACATCAGGACAGCAGAAAGTCTCTACATCTTCCGCCGAAAACTAAAAACGCATCTCTTTCGACTACACCTTGAATAAGGAAGGTAGCACTGTACTAGCACTCTAGTAGCACTTTGATGTCTCTTATTTATAGCACTTTGTAATTTTCTGTAATTTTCGAAATTTAACTCTAGTGAAGAAACTGCACTTTATTGATTATTGATTGTTGTTTTTCTGAGTTTGTACTCATGATTGAATGCACTATTGTAAGTCGCTTTGGATAAAAGCGTCAGCTAAATGACATGTAATGTAATGTAATGATGGCGTCGTCCACGCCCACATGAGGCTGGTATGCAAATTGCAGAGGGTCCAGCGATGATTTCACCTGTGGTCGGCGGTGGGCCAAGACCAACCTCTCCAGCACCTTCATCACAAGCTCGTAGACATCAAGAGACAAACCGGCACAGACTAAATATACAGGGGAACGAGGCACAGGTGGAAACAATGAGGGCAGGGGTTGCAATCACACAGGAGGACGGCACACGAGGAGGGAGGCGTCTGAAACTAGAGACAAGGTAAGTGACAGACAACAGAAAGAAACAGTGACAACAAAACTACCCAGAAGGTCTGGGCGTTAGTCTGTCCGCCCGAACAGACCTGAAGCCGGGCACCGACGCGCTGCGATCCCGAAAATCCGCGTGCAGCAAGGTCTCTGTAAAACACATGAGGCTGCACTCACGGAAGTCCCTCTCAGTCTTTACTAGTGCGCGCTGAGCTCGTCCGCCTTTTTGGCCAAAGACCTCACGTTCCCCACTGTAATCGCCGGTACCGAAGGTTTTCAGTTCTCCGTTTGGCCCCGAGCCCTTCTCCGCAGTTTCTCCAGGAACACGGGCCTGGCTCCTGGCAAAAGCCGCGGTTGACTCTGCGCAATCAGCTGATCACGGGGAAAAACAATGGTGTGTGTGTGTGTGTGTGTGTGTGTGTGTGTGTGTGTGTGTGTGTGTGTGTGTGTGTGTGTCTTCGTTACAAACGGAAAAGCCACGAGAAAAGTTGCAGTCCGTTTTCCGACCGTAGTTTAAAACAAACGTGAAATAAAAGAACCAGAAGAAGAGCGGAAAAGACAATACATTAAAACACACAGGGAGCTACTGCGACAGGCAGCCGCTGGCACGGCGCCATAACCAGCAGCAGCAGTTGAGTTTGGAGACTTGATCCACTTCTTGAAAGTATATCTACTTTGCTCAGTTTGCTGCAGCAGTTGAGAAATCGTGCTGTGTGCTTGTTCTGGAAGAGTCTTTCAACGTGTAATGTTTTGTTGTTTGCTAATTTCTCGCCACATATCAAGCAGACAGGTCAGCATCGTTGGCAGTGAAAGCAAATAATACGTCCACGCAGAATTAAACTATTTTTCTCTGACTTGTTTTTATCCATTGATAGTTTAGTGAGGGCTCTGTCAATCACGATTAGCCCGCAGGGGAAGACTCTTGACAGCGACGCAATAGGATGCGAGGCACAATTTAGTTAAATATCAAAAATATATATATATATATATATATTTTCAGTGACACAGTATCACCTCAAACTCCAAGATAACAGGTGTTCCCTTTTTGAAAGATAAAATAAGTGTTTTTATAAATTTTCTATCAAAACCTCAGGGAGCCGCAACGGAGGGACTTAATTAAGAGCCGTATGCGGCCAACCCCTGCCTTATGCCGCGTTCACACCAAAAGAGTTGTGAAATACTAGTAGAT
Source organism: Myoxocephalus aenaeus (assembly GCA_038501785.1). Classification (NCBI taxonomy): domain Eukaryota; kingdom Metazoa; phylum Chordata; class Actinopteri; order Perciformes; family Cottidae; genus Myoxocephalus; species Myoxocephalus aenaeus. The sequence continues at coordinate 2,674,097 of JBAMJR010000076.1, read as the reverse complement.
TACATGTAAAGTCAATGCACAGATGCGAATGGTTGCGAATGAGGCGATCAGCGTTGAGAAGCGCCGCCCGTCATCACCGCCGTCCTGCTGTTGCTGAATCAAACTGCTGGTCCGCTGAAGGAGCGCTGGAAGCTTCATTCAGACACTCGTCCTGGAGGAGTCGGAGCTGTGTGCGACTACGGATCATATTATGAACCCAGACACGGGGGCGTTTGATGTTCCCACGTTTATGGGACTTCCTCAACAAGTATAAAGCAGAACTGGTGGTTATTTGGATGGTGGAAATGGTAACTGTTTTCACGGCGTTAAGCCACGCCCCCTTTTACTTGAAAAAGCGAAAAAGAAAATTAACTACAAAGTCGAGCGAGTAAAGTCAGGCGAAAATTCGCAACGCATAATCCAGTAAATAGACTCTGACTGAGCTCCAGGGATCCTGTGAAGATGGGAGTCACAGAAGGATAACGATCACTCCATCACGGGGTGAAGGTAATGACGCACAGGTGGAAACCATGAGGGCAGGTGAAGGGAATGAGCAATCAGGAGACACACGCGGGCGGAAGACAACAGGAAGTGCGGGGACACAGAGGATACCAGAGACACGAACTACAAAATAAAACAGGAAGCCATCCAACACCGTGACACAATTCAATTTATTTTGTATAGCCCTAAATCACAAATTTGCCTCGGAGGGCTTTACAATCTGTACACAGACATCCCTGTGGGATGGATTGTTGCGAGAGGGCCGTCTCGATCGTCGCTGCCCTGAAACTGTGGAACTATCTCCCGCCCACCATCCGATTCATCCCCCACTTTCTTCAAGAGCCATCTTAATAAATACTTCCACTCATAGCTTTTAACTGTTGCTAACTTGATGAGCTCAGATATTTCCCCTAATGTCTCTGGTCTGTGTTTATCATCACGCCGATATTCATACTCTATTATCTGTTTCCTTTTTGGTTGTCCGCAGTGTATGTGCTGTAAAGAACTTTGGATGAACTGCGTTGTGTGTAAAGTGTCATATAGATATATAAATAAAATTATCTGATATCTGGTACACTTTTCTCTGTCATCCTTTCGTGCCATCAGGTTGTGTTTTTTTTGGGGGGGATGAAATATGAGAACAATTATTGGATGTATTGCCTTGAAAGTCAATACACACATAAATGTCCACCTCAAGATGAATTGTAACCACTTTCAAGGTTCCCTGACTTTTTAATCTACAGCCATCGTGTCAAAAATAATGATGTTGATATTGTTCATGAACAATAACCCAGAAAACTAATAACATTCCAATCTGGTTTGTATGACATTTTAAGAAAAGTTATTTCTGTGCATTTTCCTATGAATTTCCAGCAACATGAGTGATCATCAGGCCCCCTGTGATGTTTAGGCAAAACACTATTCTGAATCACATGATAATAGATAAAGATAATAGTGGCTACTGCTACATTGGAAGAACCCAAAGCCGCCTAGCACATACTCCTGGTCTGAAGAGGTAATGTCATTTTTACACCTTGAAAACAATCAAACACACTGTCAGAGGATCTCTGAAGAAAATTCACAAAACCTGGGCCCCTTTCTTTCCTTATGCAAATAGCCAGCCCTCTGCCAACAGCTAACCCCTTCCCCTTTTCATTTGTTTGCTTGTTGTTTTTGTTCTGTTTATTCTACTATTTTGTTTTATTTTACCAATGTAGTTTTATTTTCCTCTGTCTGCCAGTGCTATCCTATGCATTGTGATTAATAGGACACAGGGATGGGTGGGCGATGCTTGTTCACAACTGCCTGGTTGGAAGGGAGGTGGGGGGGGGGGGGGGGGGGGAGAGAATTTGTGTGTATCAAAAAAAGAAGTAAACTGTCAAACCCTGTTAACCAGTCATTCCCTATACAGCTTGTATCATTTTTTGAGGTTTGATCAATAAACATATAAAAAAAAAAAAGATAATAGTGGCTCTGTTCTAATAGGGCTTTATCCTGCATTCATAACGGCATGGTTAACATTGTACCTAACAGGTCCGTGTACTTTGCGGCCAACGGATTTTCGTTTTGAAATGAGAAAACCAAAATCGGGAAACGAGCTGTTTCCCGATTTTCGTTTAGAAATAGGAAAACAAAAAACGGAAAATGACCCATTTTTTGTTTTGATAACGGAAAACGACCCGTTATCTGATTTTCTTTGATGTGCTTAAATATGGACATCGAGAATTAAAATACTGCCTGGAAATCTTCTTTCTCAATTTTGCGTAGGTTTTTGTGTTGTGGAAGTTGCTCCCACGAGCTTGACAGTCACATTCATGTCAGCAGAGGGCGCGCTGCTATTTGACTCCAATGGAAAGTTTTGTGTTGTTTCGAGGACCCAAACGGGTGACTTGGGGTACATCCCAAGTCTCTAAATTGCATCCCCGTTTCCCTCACTTGCGTCCTTTCCTTGCGTCTTAGTCCCTCCCACCAGGGATACATAGAGAGACGCAAGGAAACCAGACGCAAGGAAACCAAACGCAAGGAAACCAAACGCAAGGAAACCAAACGCAAGGAAATATGTTTTAAGAGACATGAGACGTCCTTTCCTCTGAAGCGTCACGTGAAGCGTCGTCGGTTTCTGATGACTGCAGCCGCCTGATCACATCTGATCAGCTGTCAGTCGCTTTAACAGCTGAGGAGTTTTGTCCGGAGAGTTTTTTGCGAACATTCCAATAAAAATGCACTTAAAATATTGATCAAAATGATCGTATGTTTTGACTGTCAAGCTCGTGGGAGCAACATCCGGGTCACAACACAAAAACCTACGCAAAATTGAGAAAGAAGATTTCCAGGCCGTATTTTAATTCTCGATGTCCATGTTTAAGCACATCAAAGAAAATCAGATAACGGGTCGTTTTTCGTTTTCCATTATCAAAAAAAAAAACGGAAAATGGGTCATTTTCCTTTTTTTGTTTCCCAATTTCTAAACGGAAATCGGGAAACAGCTCGTTTCCCGATTTTGGTTTTCTCATTTCAAAACGAAAATCCGTTGGCCGCAAAGTACACGGACCCTAACATCAGGGAGATAAATGCTTAGTTCTTTGAAGAGTTCCATTCTGACTGCATTACATGTAAACTGCACATGTGCTCACACATAGACACAGTCAATTTAATGATGGATACAAATTGTGGGCAGCACCAGACGGCTATCATTAGAGTAGAAAACGACTTTGCTGCAGTTCCATAATCAACACTGTGGAACCTTGTTACTTTATAGCCTTCATTCTGGAGAGTGGGAGGGACGGCGAGCGCACGCTTTATTCGTGCAATAATTCGGGTCCTTATTAGGCTGACTGAGTGGTTCACTTAGCGCTTGGTTTACATTTCCCGTCTTCGCTCTTGCTCTGGTTCTCCAGGTGTCTCCAGGATGATTACCGTGTGAGTGATTCCTCCACTCGCCACCATCTGGGTAGGAGGACCGGAGTGCACAGCCATCACACCGCCCAGCCGGCTGCAGCGCGCAGAATCACACAGCAAGGTGTGCATGAGCGCCTATAATGCAGACGTGCAGAGCAGCTGCGAGCCACACACCAGAAATAACCACGCGCATGCTAAATGCAGTGTTTGCATACTATCAGCCTTACAAGGCACACTTTCAGTTTGTTTGTTTTTCAAAGCGAGTCGGTTGCAAGGACCCTTTTAGCTCAGATTTGATCACATTTCTTTCGATTAAATGGATCAATATTTTAATGAATATATTTATTTAATTTAGTTGTCTTGTGTAATTCATTTTTTAATTACCTTTATTAATCTATCATAACTTGGCTAAGCTGTAACATTACAATGGGCGTATACTCATTTTACTCCAGAGAGAGTGTTGTGGCATTGATCACTTCCTGAAGTGTCCACAGAGTGACTGGGACTAAATGATTGGCCCTAGCGTTTTGGCCCAGACCCTCCCACTGCAATTGATCACACACACTCCATTTTTGCCGTCCCCTGTATGAAGACCTACCAACAGCCCTGAACACATTGAAGCCTTGTAAGAGAGAATCAAAGATGATTAAGAGAGAGGAAACATGATGAATGACTTCCCAAAGTGGCAACTGCAAAATTGTACAGGCTACTCAACTCTAATGAACAGGACTTTCCACAAGGATATGAGTGGGAAAAAGCAGCCAGCCTAAGCTTTAGGATCTGGTGTTGCCACTCATATAGGGGCTACGGGGTAAAACTTTTGGCCTTAAAAGCCAAAGTTGGGTATAATGAAAGTATTTCATCATATACACTGATCATAAGCTTTGCATATACTAATGAGTTTGCCTATCCAATTGTTAACATAACTATCAACCAGGTTGTTTTTCCTCTACATAACTAACTGGTTTTGATGACTAAACTCTTTAGTTTTAATTCACAACGTTAAGCGTGATTGCGACCGCCGTGGAGCGTCACAGTCCGACATGCTGTGGGCTACCCAGTGCGTTTGAAAGCGTCAGCAAGGGTCCTGACCGAGTTGTCTGTCGGCTGAGGCCAGTGGAAGGGGTTTAAAGATGGGATTTGGCCGCCCAAACAAATGGGACGATCTACCTTGTTTATGGGACGGTCAGAAAAGAAAAGAACATAGTCGTTGTCGCCTCTAAAGGAAAGCTGACTGGGAACGTGTCCAGTCTGCCAGATGGCTAGAGGAAGTGTCCTTGGACGAGGCTCTGAACTCCAAGTCGCTCCGATGGGCAGGTTGCACAGTAGTGAGATGACGCTTCTAATATTTTATTGTAACTTTATATTATAAAGTTTATGGTAAATCTTTTAAAGATTGGGTACACATTTACATTTGTGTATACATTTTTTATTAACTTTTAATATATCTTTTTCATGTTAATATCATGGCCTCTTGTCAACATTTTGTTTGTGCTTTGCTGCTGCATTTTGAGAAAAGCCAATATACATCCAAATGTGTCTTCTAGTATTTTCTTATATGTTAATGAGGGAGCTTCATCATTCCAGGCTCCGAATCAACAAGCCTCAAGTCACGCACCTGCTTCTCTAACGCTGCTGAAAGAAAATGCACAATGCATATATAAGTCAGTCAGGTTTAGAATATCTGATTTGTACAATAGTGGCATAAAACAGCAATGCACTGTGTGGATATTCAGGAATACCGATGCACCCTTAAGCCAATTTCACAAGGATGAACAGTGCAGCAGAGTGAAGAGAATGGCACAGTTAACCTGAGGGATTGTGTTTGTTATAGACGCAGTGGGCTGATGACCTATAGATCAGCGTGAGTAAAGTGAGCTGTATATGTATCTGTGTGTGTGTGGTGACACTGAGGAGGCTTGACAGACGTGTCCTCTGTCAGCAGATGGAGGCATGCATAATTCAATCTGGAGGCAGTTTCATGCTGTTTCTTTTCCTGTCTCATCACTGTTCCCAAAGACAGACAAAGCAGGACAGAGGGGAAGCATGGGTTACAAGGCGTCTTCCCTCACTGCCCCAGCAGTCTGCCTTCCACAAACACTGGCAACCCTCCAGAAACCACCGGAACAAGCGTACGGAAGACGGCATCTCACGGCGCTACAATAAAGAATGTTGATCAGATTCAGTTCAGCATTCAACACCATGATCTCCAAATTCAGTGATTTTGGCATCAGTACTTCCCTCTGCAACTGGGTGCTGTACTTCGTCACCAACAGCCCCCAGTAGGTTAGCTTCCAGCAGGAACTTCCAGCCGATGTGAAAGAGTCTTAAAACCTTTTCTTTACTGACCAGCCGGGGGAATAATAATGTATGGAAGTCTGCGGAACACTGCTCAGACGAGATTGCTTTGTCACTGTTTACCTTCAGCTCCGCTGGGGTGACATTTTATTCATGGAGGTGGGGTGAAGCTATGAGAATTTGCCAACAGTTTGAGTATCCAATTCAAGAGCGATATTTAGTCACAAGCTCCTTTTTTATTACTTTTCATTGGTTAATTATTCATAATATTTATATCATTGATTTAGGAGAAAAAAAGACGAGGTTTCCACCTTCTGGGGACAAAATTCTGCTAGAAAACATTAAATCTTGGGAACTCGAGAAAGCACATTTTTCATGTCAGGTCAGAGTCAATAGATATATGAAGTATTTAAATGAACTTAATCTCAACTGAAGATGAGAATGTACCTTAAAAAAAGAAAACCAGAGTGTCAGGCATGAACCTCTGATTCCGAAAAGGTAAGCCAATGGGGCAGTGCATTAAAGTTCATTCTCTCTAATGTCCATCAGGGGTCGACTCATCTATGAGACGCTGGTCTATCAGAATCAGAAGCATTTATTGCCTAGTAAGTTTTTTTTAAAAAAATTTTATGTGTGTATTGTCTCCATCGCTAGTTTCAAGTGTTCTTCATTGCAGCATGATGTTCATTTAGTAAATTGCGGTCCATTTAGAATCAAATAGATAAAGCAGAGTATGTTTTAGGGTGGGGCTACTGTGATTGACAGGTTGCTGCCGCTACCAGAACCATATAAGGGGTCACTATGTCACTCCTCCACAGTCCAAATATGGTAACTTCTGTTCAACGGCCGTATACGTAAGATTGCGGCGGCACGATTGCCGAACACGAGGCAAACCAATAGGTGACATCACGATGACTATGTCCACAGCTTATACAGTCTAGGGTTCGATTAGATGACCACACGTCCTTTTGAACGCTGGCATCCCACAGGGCTGTGTGCTGGGTCCTCTGCATCACAGGATCAGAAAGCACTGCAGAGGGTGGTCAACATTGCCCAATGCACAAACTGTTCTAGATTTCCTACAATTGAGGAAGTCTAGCATAGGCTACTGAACATACACTCGCGTATCTATAGATATTATATTAATAGTACTGATTATACTGTAAACATCTGAGTAGTAGCAGAAGAAAATATTATTCAAACATCTACTGTGAGAATTGTTGATGTTTTACAAATCTTTTCAGTAAACAATCTCGTAACCCATCGGCTGCCGATCTGATGACAGATGAGCCTCTGGGGGCTAGGGGCAATGTTTCCAGGGTTCTGGTGTTGCCAGCAGATATCCGGGCCACTACGTCCTTTACTGAGTGCTCATCATGGTTTACAGGGATATTTGCAACTTGAGATGCAAGACTGGAGTTGGAGTTGAAAGACCCAAGTAGCCAGTTTCCAATCTAATTTAAAGCCTATACAAAGCAAAGTCATTGACAGACGGCAGTGGTCGTCCAATGTGTTCCACCTCCTTTGCACTCCACACAGACTGATTATCTACATTCAAACAAACCTGCTTGAATGTGATTGGCCAATGCTACTTAAATTTAAACCTTAATTTCCATTGCATCCAGATTATGCATATGAAAGCAGAATATGGTTGTGTTTGGTAGGGTAGGTTTATGCTTTACATTTGGATGCCAGTATTATATTAAGACGGTTTAGACTTGAAAATATAGTTCCAATAGGAAAACCAAGTCAAAGGCAATTTAGCTAATTATGTTCCTCTATTCCTTAGAGGCTTCCCAAAATAAAACAAATAAATAAAGTTAATGAATATAGACCAACTGTTTGTCTAAAACACATCATTTCAGCTGTGCTGAATTTGGATAGTAGTTTCCTTCATTCCTCCTTGGAGCTCATTGGACGTGCAGCTGAACTGTGGTAATGTCTGAAGCATCTGTCCAGTTAAATGTCCGTCTGTTGCCGTCTGCGCTGCCACTCCCCAGCGCTGCTCCTTCCTGCTCATGCACTTTGTGTTTGGCACATGCTGCTTTGACTCTCCACGCTGCTTTATTACTTTGCTGAATATTTCTTTACAATTGTTGCACCCGCTCAGTTGTGGTTTTAGAATTGCCTCATACCAATTTTAATGTCAATTTTTTTATTTTGTGTGTGAATTCTTTTATCTGTGACGTTTTTTATTTATCACAATAAGTTTTCAATTGTTTCTGGATATTTTTATTGGTTTCCATATAATGTTGTGGCCGTTGCATGAATGCACTCCTAATGACAATCCTAATAAATCAGTGCATCTCTATTGCTTTCTCCACATCTTTCTCCATTAGCGGAGGGTCAGCAGTTTATATATTTGTTTTGTGGAAAGTACTTCCGTTCAAAACTGTTTTCAGTGGGTTCTGTTGGTTGTCATGAAAAACATGGACATAGTTTCAGGAAAGAGAGCAGTTCAATTTTAAATTACATTTTTAACCTAACCCTCCAGATGGTTTGTGATACAGTACCATCTAAGAAGCCCTCATTGGAAACTGTTTGAAAAAGGGAAGACATAACTGATGCCATGGCACCACATAGCCCTTCAGGAGCTATCGTAGTTTTTAAAAGAAGAGGTTTCCTCTCTGTGTCATCTTGCACACACCTGTAGGAACCTTTAAACGATTATATAAAGACTTTAGAGGACTAATAAATGATTATCTTATCTTTAAACTAACTGCAATCCAATCCACCTCAGTATTAGATGCACAAGTGATTATTATAAAGAGCGAGAAAGTCCTCTTAGGGAGGAGGTTGTATGGCTAATTGGATCAAACATACACAGATTTAGGATTCAAATAATTAGCCAACAGACATAAATGCGTAAAAAAAACAAAAAAACTTATTTTATATAACAAACCACAATTGTTTCTTAGTCTAACCAAGTCCATTTTGTTGCCGTAATCTAACCAAGTAACCCAAACACCTATGTTGGAAGTTTATTTTGAAAAAAGACTAGTGGCTAGCACCGTTGCCACACAGCAAGAGGGGCCGGGTTTTGAGTCCCGGTCTTGGTGGTTCTGTGTGGAGTTTGCGTGTTCTTCCCGTGGCAGTGTGGGTTCCCTCCGGGTTCTCCGGCTTCCTCCCACAGTCCAAAGACATGCAGCTCAGGTAAATTAGACTCTAAATTGCTCGTAGGTGTGAATGTGAGCGTGACTGGTCGTCTGCAGGGCACATATGTCTATATGAGCCCTGAGATAAACTGGACACCTGTCCAGGTGAACTCTGCCTTCGCCGAATGACAGCTGTGATCGGCTGCAGCGCCCTGCGATGCTGAATAAGTGGCTCGGATCTCTATCCATGTAAACTGCACATTTACAAAAAAAGAGACTTTATGCATGCATTGAGTGGAAACTGTTTTCTGTGAAGGACATTTATTTTGAAAAGAGTACCTTGAGTGTCAAGTATTTGATGAGTTGGGAGTGAGACTGTGTTGATTTGACCCGTTGTTAATATGAAACATTTGATTGGTTGAAATAATATTTTGCACTTCTCCTTTAATGGACAGCTGGCAGTAGAGAGAAAGAGAAAAAAAAAAAACATACAATTTGTATCACATTTCAGCTCAGAAATTAAAAGTCTACATTAAGTTTTCATGACTTCTCTAAGGCTAGATGACAGAGCCTCTGTCAAACGTCACTGTCACAGGCCAAAGTGTTTTTAAGGCGGCGCGGGGCAGCTTGTTTCACACACTGACAGCATGAAGATTGAGTAAAGAGAGGCGAATCGTCCATCATCACACACACCCGTCCAGTAAAACACTGACTGGCTGAGCTCCAAAAGATGTCATTAACAGCTCGATTACTAGATATATCAGTCTCACTGTGGACGGGACAGCTGGCCGCGGTCTCTGCCGTTTTTCTTGCCATATGCACCGTACAGATCGGACAGCGGGAGGGTGTGAAGGTCACTCTGGTGTCAGGGAGGCAGATGTCTCAGTGGACACGCTGCCCCTGAAGAAATCCCAGTTTGTGGTTAAAAAGAAAAAGCAGTCGGAGCAGAGCAGGGTTCGACCGCACAACAAAGCGCAGCGCGGAGCTGAGGGGAATGTTAATGGCAGAGTTAACGCAGACAGAGGCAGACATGATGCCTCCGCTTAAACACTGCTCCTGTGTTTCAGGAAATGAATACCAAACAGGTTAAACAAGAGTTTAAGTCCAAAGACAAAATTCTGATTTGTATTCTGATGATTGTTGATGAATTAATTCCTTTTCTTCTGCTCATGTTTTGGATAATATATCCCCTTATCAGCTCAATATAAACATATTTTAGGTTCAGGAACTTACACTTTGAACGTATCCCGTGTTTTGCTGAAATATCCAACGCCAACAGTTCTTTCATAATATTGTGTAATAGTTGTGCAACCATACATAATATTTGGTCTACATCATGCAGGACGCTCATATCGACATGAACATAAACTTGCCAGTTTAAAAAGCTTCTCTCTGAACTAGTTTTGGAATGAATTCATCTTTCCTGGAGGAATCTTATTTTATTGGTTTAATTATTGAAGTTCAGAATCAGAAATGTTATATGCGCCGCAGTGGTTCTCAAACTGTGGGGCGCGTCCCTCTTGTGGGGCGCGGAGGTATTACAGGTGGGGCACGGGGGGGGGGGGGGGATGATTGTATTTTATTAATCCCACAGTGGGGAAATTATTCTCTGCATTTGACCCATCCTTAATAATGAAGGAGCAGTGTGCTGCTGTGAAGCTCTGGGGCTTCAGGTTCTTGCTCAAGGACACTTCAACATGAAACTATGGAGACCAGGGATCGAACCGGCGACCTTGTGGTTTCAGGACGAACACTCTCCATGAGCTACATGATAACTTTACATAGTACAAAAATACAAAGTACACGGACATAAAACGTCATTAATAAAAATACTTTTGTGGAAATGTTTACGTTACGCGATTAACAATTACGCTTGCGCAACTTGACGATTCTTGGCGTTTTGCCAAAAGCCGATCTCCGTGAGGTCGGCTTTTCTGCTGTTGCGTCTCTCAAAACAGAAAACAGATCTAAACTCAACATTGAGCATGAATTGAGTCGTATCAAATCTACAAAAAGATTTGTAGAGGGAAGCAGGCTCATTGCAGCCACTAATACTGATATGTGATGGCTCACATATCTGCACTCATTCTGTTTTGTACAGGTTGAACGTTATTGTTATTATCTTAAAAAGATATTCAGTACAAAACAAGTTCATTACAGCCACAATAGGCATTTTTTTTGCGGTGGGGCATGAAAATGTTTCTTCCTTACAACAGTGGTGGGCCGTCAGGGCCTGCTAAGCCTTCTCTGCTGGCCTAAACAGAATCACAAAGGTACAGCTATTTTATCATTTTAATTTTAAATTTTTGTTGTTGTTGAAAAAACTGCTGATAGAGACTATGAGTCAGACTGAAGCGCAGGTAGAAAATCCACGGCCCGCCACTGCCTTACAAAGTGGGGCGTGACAAAAAGAGTTTGAGAATCTCTGTCTTAAAACCTCACATCCGTTGTACTTAAATGGACCGTCAGATGATCATTTCAACCGTTTATGCTCGCACTCAGTCAAGAACCTGAGTACTTTACACAGTTAAGTAGCTCTCTGCCCTTGTAATAGACACGTTAAGGTGACGGCAAAGCAAATAGTTGGATGTGTTTTGCCTTAATAGTCCCTTGACTGTAATAAAAGAAACAAAAGAAATGGAGAAGGCTGTCTAGTGTATTAGCCACCGTGGATTCAGTAACTGAAGCCAGAAGTGTTCCACACAATGCATTTCATTTCAAATTTACACTATTTTCATTGATTGTATGACATGAGTCATGAGTTTCAGATCCTAGAAAAGAAAACAGCAAAATGTAGATCTGAATGTATTGTATTTGATATTGATGATGCATTTTAACATAGTTGCAATACAGAGCGTGAAATGTATGTACTGCACCGATAATTTAGACTATTGCTAATTTGCAAATATTTTCCCTGATTGGGCTTTTACGGATGGGTAAGTCCTACTCTGAGCCAGTTGCTCTACGTGGCTCATGTAAACCAGGCGCGGCAGAAAGGGAGTGGCCCAGATCTGGAATGAGAATGGTCCGGTTTGGCTCAGACTGGCTGTCCAGCTGGGTTCACTGTCAGTCTTTATAGCTCCAGCATCTGTGATGAGTGGTGTGGTCTTTCTGTTGTCTGCATGTAATAATAAGATAATGATCATTGATGAGATGGTACATGGTCTGGATGGACGGGGCAGGCAAATGAAACAATTAAAATCATGTAAAAGTATAAAATATTCATTACGGTCTCATGAAATCACTGCCTTCAGACGCTGTTGTGGGACTACGGATAATATTATGAAGACACCGCATGTTATGAGCAAATATGGACACAGTACACCATCCCTGACATGTCTAAAACTGATGCTAGAGGGGTACATGGAGCGTCAAATCCTACGCATTGTCTTTAAGATTAATAGACATATTTTTGGCCAACCAGGAAGTTACCATCGCATTGGCTCCCTCAGCCTTTTTCCATTGGATGTTAGATTATTGTAAAAAATAAGCTCTGTGGTAAATAAACGTTCATGATACTTTCATGTTTTGTTCAGCAAGATAATCCTCACTAATGAACACCATCCATCCATCCATTTTCATCTGCTTAGTCTGAGGTCGGGTCGCGGTGGCAGCAGGCCCAGCAGGCTGACCCAGGCTTCCCTTTCTCCCGCAACATTTTAGAGCTCATTCTGGGAGATCCCGAGGCGTTCCCAAGCCAACCTGGGAGATATAATCCGTCCAGCGTGTCCTGGGTCTTCCCCGGGGTCTCCTACCAGTTGGACGTGCCCGGAAAATCACCAGTGGGAGGCGCCCGAACCACCTCTGCTGACTCCTTTCGATACGAAGGAGTAGCGCCTGATGTCCGAGCTCCTTACCCTATCTCTCAGGCTGAGCCCTACAGAGGAAACTCATCTCCTTATCCTATCTCTCAGGCTGAGTCCTACAGAGGAAACTCATCTCCTTATCCTATCTCTCAGGCTGAGCCCTACAGAGGAAACTCATCTCCTTACTCTATCTCTCAGGCTGAGCCCTACAGAGGAAACTCATCTCCTTACTCTATCTCTCAGGCTGAGCCCTACAGAGGAAACTCATCTCCTTATCCTATCTCTCAGGCTGAGTCCTACAGAGGAAACTCATCTCCTTATCCTATCTCTAAGGCTGAGCCCTACAGAGGAAACTCATCTCCTTATCCTATCTCTAAGGCTGAGCCCTACAGAGGAAACTCATCTCCTTATCCTATCTCTAAGGCTGAGTCCTACAGAGGAAACTCATCTCCTTATCCTATCTCTAAGGCTGAGTCCTACAGAGGAAACTCATCTCCTTATCCTATCTCTAAGGCTGAGCCCTACAGAGGAAACTCATCTCCTTACCCTATCTCTAAGGCTGAGTCCTACAGAGGAAACTCATCTCCTTATCCTATCTCTCAGGCTGAGCCCTACAGAGTGAACTCATCTCCTTACCCTATCTCTAAGGCTGAGCAGAAGCATACAACTAACATTAGGCTACAAAGGAACTCCACCACAGTCACGTGACTTCAAGTCACCATCACTAAGGTAAAGGAGAACTAGTGTTCTCGTGATGACGTCTAGTTGTTTAATCGAGCCACCTGGCAACCTTTATTACACGTGACAGCTTCAAAATTATGAGTGGGGTGTTTACTGACATATTTTATATTGATGAACAAACATACCTTTGTTTTCAGGCAACTAGGATATATTTATATCATATGTATTTGCATGGTTACTAAACTAAACCTTGATGTCATTGTCATCCACATCCTCAGTGTGGCTCTTCATGGTGAACAGAGAATGTTGATCTGGCTGCTGTTTTTTATGCCATTTTATTGTCTCTTGATATGTTTTCCTTGTCACTACAGAGGATCCTATGCTGAAAGTGTACAGTGGAACATAAGCCAGCTGGCTCACACTGGCATGTTTACAGGAATAATGCTCATTGTCTTTCAAAGTCCACAAACAATGATGACTAATATTGCTGTTGCATCAAAAGATCTTTGTCATTCGGATATTGTGCTATGAGGAATTATCATTATTCGTCATCATCATCCATATTAAAATGTCATCCTATAATTGTCAAGTGTATGTATGTATGTATGTATGTATGTATGTATATATATATATATATATATATATATATATATATATATATATATATATATATATATATATAATGCTATCAAGGTAAATAAATAAGTGGACATTTTAGTATGTTTCTTCTGGCCCTTATGTTACCATTTACTGCATTATTAAAATAATCATACAATTTACTAATATATAAAATACAATGTAATGGCCAATTTATATCTTGTCATTGCTCCACTTGTTCAAATACATTACATGAAATTGGATCAAAATATATTGCTTTTTAACCACCACACAGGATCCTATTTAGAATGAAATCACATCCTTTCCATCCCCTCAACTACAAATCCCAGAGATCCTTGCTGGGACTAATCCGGTCATATGACCAGGCAGCATGAGCAGGTGGTCTGGTCACATGATGTTGTTAGCCGAGGCTGAGGAGCAGCAACATCTGAGCTGAATCAAAGCCCACATCTCTCCCTACATTGAAAGGTAAAAGCTGGAGCAATCCCTCCTTTTCTGCCCGTGTTTTTCTTTAGTGACGGATGCTGCAGCCTCACACAGAGACACGGGAGGAGGAAGGAGAGGATGAGGGGAGGGGAAGGGAGGCAGGGCTGAGGGGGATGGGAGGCCATCAGAGATGCTTCTCCGTGGCTTTCTATAGACAACAAGGAAGCACAGATGTTTGTAGTGTGTGAATGTATCTGCTGTAAACACGGTGTGCCCTGAGGTTGTGTGTGAGGACTGTGTGTCTTTGGAAGCAGGCCACATTGTTACATACAGGAATATGACAGAGGAGGGATGGCTATGTGAGGGTGCTACCATCAGTTCCCTTTTCAACATAAGAGCTGTCTGTTCTTCTTCTGGCAGGAAGTCAAATGGGAATGGATGATTCTTGTTCTCTATTTCTTTCCTATTCTCTTTTCCATTCACACTCAAGTCGTATGACATTGGGTCTTTAGAAGCAGTAAGTTCAGTGTCTTTTTGTGATTTCCTGTGTTTAAAAATCAAGCAGGCTGACTAATTGGTGCAGACATGCCAGTGAAGTGAGGGCAGGGAGGCTTTCCATTGGCAGCCCATTTGGTTGACACAATATAATAACCATGAAATCACATGTTTAGCTCAGACATTTTTCTTTTAAGGAGACCATGATTCCTTCCCTAAGAAGGATATATTATTCAGAAAGTGTCATCCCTTTCTCTGTTACTCGAGTACAACTATGTTCATCAAATAGCCGTAGCTATACCCATTCATAATGAAGAGACACAGGGGAGACTGTCTGGCCCTCACTCCGTGTAGCATCAGAGCTGCTAGTCAGAGCTAACCGTTAGCAGCAACTGTCTCTGGGGTTCTGCAGCGGGGGTCTGGTCCCTCATCCTGTGCTGTGGCCCTAGATGCACATGTGTGGCCCTTTGCGCGGGGAACTGTGTGGGTACCTGTGTTGTCGTCGTCGGGGCAGCTCTACTTCTTCGTCCTCCCTTGTTGGACTGAGGACAGACTGGACGCTGCTGTGACTCACTATCGCCCCTCCAGGTACAAGTGGTATTACGAGACCTAGGCTAGCTGGTTAGCGTGATATTTTAAAATGGATTAGCTTCACTTTGTGAAGGTCCGTAAGGAAATTACGATATTAAATTACCAGAATACAGCAAAGCACAGGAAGACAAAACATAACAGAGGAAATATAAGACATTATGGTATTCTGCATATGAACTAAGAAGGCCCTGTAGTGTGAGTGTAGGTGTACCGTGGAGTGTCAGATATGATTCAGCGTATCACATGTACCATTTACATATTATATAACTTCTGAAAGTTAGAAAAGCGGATGAGTCTTTGCTCAAGTTTATTAATATAATCTGAGCTCTCCATACTTTTTGGCATGTCTGAGATTAATTCTTCCTCTGTGGTGTGTCAGCCAGAGGATATGTAACGGGATGCTGAATGGTGGGTGTTCTCTGCATGACTCATTGCTCATCTAGTGGATCTGGACAGCAGATAGCTCTCTAACCACTTTTCTTTCATCTGCCTTATTTGTTATTGTAATTACTATTTGATTATCTGCCGCTTGTACACATGTGTACACTAGACCAACCCTGGCTTTGGGGTAGTGGGACCTGACTTTACACTGTAAAGGTGTTTCTGTTCCACAGCATTTATTTAATAAGTATATGAGAGAAGCCATTTCAAATTCGGTAACATATGCAACATACGTTGTTCAAGCGCTGCTTGGATGGAGACGGACGATATTGGCCGGGACAAGTTCTTCCTGCACACTAGTTATATAACTAGTGTGCAGGAAGAACTTGTCCCCCAAATTAGTCGGCACCGAGTTTGACAGAGTTACTGACATTAATGGCCTCCGCTGCTTTCTACTGCTAACTAACCCTCTGTACGCTTCAATACCCAGACTACCATAATATGTTGTATCCGGGAAAACCATTTAGTATGTCCCAGCACATAGTAGCCTTTGTCAAATGCAGTATGCCAGAAACACCAAGATGTCCTACTGCAGCTGGTTGCAGTTTGCAGTCTGCGAGCCAGAATGCTTTTCAGGCTATTCGAAACCTTTGAGCAGCAGATTTATGAGGAAGAAGGTACAAAATGTTATGTGGAAGCATTTTTCCCAGTTGAATGCATATTGCATGTAACAGTCTGCACTTTATAAGGGCAGCTGCAATATGTACTAAAACGTAAAAAAAAAAAGGGCATCCATGATGTGTCTGGCGATGGGAAAGAAGCTTATTGCCTATTTTTAGCAGGTATTCCAGTTTTTTTAATTTGTATCCACATGTATGAACTAATGTTGGTGGAAAAGGAGTATAACTGAAAAAATGCCGACCTGTGCACCCTGTTGGGTGTCTCTAATGGACCTTAGTATCATGCCATACAATTTAAGTACAAACCTAGAAATGCCCTTCACATTAAAGTTGGTGTTGCTTTGCTTAATTAAACCATGTAAGAAACCATCACCTCAAAAGCAGGAAGTATAGTCGTGTTTGTCAACCATCTATGACCTCTGACGTCTCTTTAGGGTCCCCAAAATCCTCCAGAACACAGTTATTATGGCACCATGTATTAGTGACACATCCAGTTGGGCTGGTTTAAAGTGTGCAGTATTGCGATCCCCACAGAGAGACTCGGCTGTGTCAGCGTGACACAAGACCCACAGCCTCCATCACATTTGTGAATAATGTTTACGTATGGCTCCCATTCAGAACCGCCATCTGCTGTGCTGTTTGTACAAATGCATGCTCATCCTTTGGCTCAGTCACACTGTGTTGATAGTTTGCTTGGTATTGTATGATTATTCTAGCAGCCATAACGCTAAGAATAACTCTACTACCCTCCAGCCAGCATACAGGCAACAGCAACATTCTCTCACTGTAAATGTACATTTCACTACAATATTTACGTTTCTATATAAACATATCACATTGCTCTGACGGGTAACTGACATTACCCAAAAGTTTTGTGAGAATATCTAAAGCACCGTATGTAAGAGGAACACCTGACTTCTTTCCTATCTTATGGGTAGTTTTGTTAACCCCATCGGCTCGGAGCTTTTACTGCTTTTTCCGAAATGAGGAAGTGAGTTTTAAAAAACTCAAACGCTTCTAGATCATCAACCACAGGTCCGATTTAATAAATGTAAATGGCTAAAGTACTGTAAACCCTTGTGAGAAGAGAAACGATGGACTACATTTTCAAATAAAGATCGTTATATTTTTATAATTACGTAATTCCGTAAGCTCCTCAACATGACTGAGCGATTATAACGTTTCACTATTTAACTAATAACGGTGGATTCCGCTCAAAGTACCACGTATGTAACCAGGGGTGGATTGGCCATAGGGAGTACCGGGAGTTTTCCCGGTGGGCCGGTCAGTAATGGGCCGGCAGTGGCTGACCTTTTTTTTTTTTTTTTTGTTGTTGTATGTAAAGAGACTCATAAGTGGCCCAGTGGCCCTATGACAGGCCCAGTAGTCCCGCCCACGCATTTTCCAGACCCCTCCCTCGTCCAATCACCTGTAATGATGAGCTAATGACACATCATTAGCAATCTGTGAGAGAGAAGAGAAAGAAAAAACGAAAAGGCGGTGCAGCAAAACTGAGGAAAAAGAGAAAAAAAGCTCTCACAACTGATGCTGCTAAGAGCAGAAATATAATAAATATGTTTGCTGCTGCGGGGGCCGGCGGCGGGGGCGTAGCCTCCGGCTCCGGGGCTTTGGCTGCGCGGGGCGCGGCGGGTCCTCCCAGGAGGGGTCGTCGGACAGCGAAAGTGAGGCTCCCGCTGCCATGGTGGGACAGGAGGGGGAGGAGGAGAGTGGTGGTGGTGATAGCAGGTGAGTGTGCTAGCTAACATGTTGTGGATAAACACTCATTCACTAAATGTTCAGAAACGTTGTCTATGAACTTTACTTGACATAATAGATAGCGTGTGGTGTAAATCTAGTTCTAAAGTGTTGGAAAATGATATACTATCCTGATTAATTAACCACTATTTTATGGTGCTGTGGTTTGAACATGCAGATCTGCTTTTTCACAATTTTTATAATTACAAATCAGGTCACCAGAGTTAAAGTGTTTTAAGTATCAATACACTTTCTTCAAGCCCACTGTCCAATTTGTTCAAATATGCTTTACCTATTTTTTTCTGTCAGTGTTTATGGTTTATTGTCCTTGCTTTTCTTTTTTTGAACACTTATTTATGGACATTTTCTGATTTAAATTACATCAAATAAGAGACAAGGAGACATATTTCACATTATACAGTTAAAACTAATGAAACACTGATTAACTACTGTTACAATTAAACATCTGCATACATATTAGGGGTGTTCAAACATATTCCGTACCATTTCTCTCCTTTTCACGTCCAGGTTTGTGCCCAGTACATCATCTCTCTCACCAGAGACCCCAAGCCCACCCATTGATTATTTCACCCGTCTCAACCCAGACACCCTTCAGCTATTTGCATCACCCTCAACAATCAACAACAAGTAACCCCAAATGGCAGAAAGCTTTCCGCTGCGAGGATGGCACACTTCGAAAGTGGCTTTCATACAGTCAGGGACGCCTTTCACAGGGAGTTCTATTTGTATTTGTATGAGTAGTTGTATGAATAAACACTCTTGAATCTTAAATCCTTTCTCCAGTATCCTTAAGAGCAAGTGAGCAACATAATGTGTAGTCATCATTTATTTGATTCAATGCTCCAGAATATCAAGGGATATTATTCAGTATAGTAGTGTTATTAAGGGCTTGTGTGATTATATGTACATCAATGGACTGAGTTGGCACAGTATTTGCGCGCGGATTGTGGTGGGTCAGTCTGGACCAAAAAGTCCAGGGCCGAATTTTTGTCCCAGTCCAGGCCTGTATGTAACCGTAGAGACTGTACGGATCCTCCAGTAGTAGGACTTCACTGTTTGTAAAGTATTGACGTCGCGAGCTGCGAAAAAGCAACGGCAGTTTTTCCCCATTTTTGCTTCCGTGTTTCGAGGTCCTGCGGTCTCATTGGCCCTTAGACTCATCTGAAAGCATGGAAGGAGACGGTCATTTGAAGTACATGTAGCTCATGGTGCGACCAAGATTCAGGTCAAAATTGCTAATTTTTCTATTTTTGAACTGAAAAACATGATTTTTGGACTGGAAAGGCTTGAAAAAATTTCATTGCTTGTGTTTATTGTGATTATTATTGCATATTTGGATGCTTTAGGTCTTAATCTTTCTAAAGAGGTGCAGTATTACTCTGTGGCATGATGGGAACGCACCAAAAGTACAATTTAAAAAATAAAATAATAATAATAATAATCGAGGAGTCATTTTTTGATCAGACTTTTGATCATATTTATGCAGAAAATAAATATTATTTTTTTAAAGGCAATGAGTTGCTGATTCTTTAGAGATCAAGGACAATAGGGGCTGGTATTCATATCAAGGTCATGTGCGCTGTAGAACACCTGTAGAAGATGATGTTAATATATATATATAATATTATTTATTTTTTTCATTCAAAATTAAATAAATAAATGGCGTTGAAATGACTGGGAACTTGGGAAAAAAGTTCTCATCTGCAATATTAACTCAAGAACCACTTACTATTTTATGTCGGGGAACGGCATGTCAATATAAGTTAATTACATGCATAATGTCTTTTTAAAATAAAGTTGAGACAAGAAAACTACTTGGAAGAGAAAAGAGCGTGGTTGACTATCGAGGGCTTAACGAGTCAGGTGACTAGCGGTTGGTGTGGCAAAATAAGTAAATGTTGACTTTTAGTTTTACTCGGGACATGAACTGTGGTCACCTGAGTAGACGTCCTCAATTCAATTCAGTTTATTTTGTATAGCCCAAAATCCCAAACACAAATTTGCCTCAGAGGGCTTCACAATCTGTACACATAGACCTCCTCTGTCCCGGGACCTCACATCAGATCAGGAAACTGTCCTGTGTTTGTTTGGCCCTTCCACCACCAGTTCAACCTTCCCAATGCTAACTTCCTCTCTCTTTATACAACATAATGTACTCTGGCTGTTTGTGACATCATGATTATTTTATTGAATCTGCTTCCTGATGATTTATTACCCTGTTTGTGACTATACTGACAACACTGTTTGTATTTGAACAATTTGCCCCTTTGGCACTTGATATACAGTTTTTCAACATTATGAGTATTATTAGCATATTCAGTGCACTGCAGGTGGTATTCATTCACTGTTCATATTTATACCTACAGATACTAATAGACTTTAACTGGTGAATAACCCATGTCATTGTGAGCCAGGACATTCAGGGCTGCCTCTAAGGAAGTCAGCGTACGTAGAATAAAAAGAGTAGCAAAGTCCTCGTGGTGAGGAGGTCTTGCTGGGTGGTTCAAACACACGGGACTTTCACCCAGGAGACCACGGTTTGTGTTTGTGTGAAATCAAAATACACGTAGACTTACTTTTGTTTTGTAACATACAGTATGTATTTAATAATGCCACCTACGTAAGTTGCGTAACACAAGTTCTTATTTTACGTAATAAAAACACTGCACGATCGCGTGTGCTGCTCAAACTTCGTAGAACGCACGAAAAATGAAAAATATGTTTTCAGAAGATATACAAACCGTTGAATGAGAAAACCTAATGCAGTTACCTTCAAGAAAAATGCAAACAACAGATCAAATAAAAAAGGTAAACATGTCCCATAAAGGGCAGATAGGAACACCTGGATGAAGATGGGAATAGGATAAACTGAGGTTGAGTGTGTGGGAGATTATATTTTTGATATTTTTGCACAACATCAACATTTACTGAATTGTTATGTACTGAATTTACAAAAGCACAGTTCATGCTTACTGGAGCATAGACCTATTTGGGACACTCCATGAGCTTTCTTCAGAGTCCAAAATATCTACATTGCACACAAAATATCTCAAAGAAATATTGCCATGGAAATGCAAAAGCAAATTCATGTTCGCTTCAAGATAAACCCTTCTCCCATGGCCTTGCCTGTAGCGCCAGCATGCTGGTTGTTATGTACGACACTAATGTCGCTGGGTTTAATAAACATTGTAGCCTCTAGCAGGGCTTTACACCTTTTATTCGTGCTAGCACAAAACAGGGGAATGCATTTTTATTCAACGTTTTCTTCCTGCCTATCAGAAAATGAACATTGTAGCTCACCTAATAGCTTAAGTAGGTGACTTGAATGCGGGATGACAACTGAGAGCCTTTAGCGAGGACATTTTTCTGGATTTCATTTGTGGATTCGGGGAGACAAGAGGCTTTGCAGCTCGAGATAACAAGGCCATGCTCTGTGATGTGTGAATAATGGCCGGACAGAGGTTTAGACATCATTAGAATAATCAGTCCCGATGTGGCTGGAGATGCACGGCAATACAGCGGAGGCCTGCTGATGGTTGATAGTACGCTAATTAAGATGCTGCTGGTGCACTTTTTTGACAATGCAGACGTGTTCTGATCCGACCTCTGCTTGGGCCTTTTGCTTCAATATGCGTCTGCTCCTTGTTTCCGTCTAACACGCCCATTAGTTTATTCATCTTTAGTTTCTTATTCATTAGACCTCCATGTTTTCCTGCATGCATTGTTCTCTGCTCTGTTACAATGTTGTAGCGGTTTCTCCTTTCAGTTGATGTAAAACAGTTGAGCTTTTGGGAACTATTTGACTGCAACTGATTGTTGCTGGAGAGCATTCAGCATGGTTGAGGTTTTATCGTATTCCGCTACTCATCTTGCTGTCCGCCGGATTGGAAACCCCATTGATCATATCAGATTGGTTAAGTAATTGATTGTTACTGGTTATTAACCTCCCAGAACTCTGGACCTGTTTGCCAGCCACTGAGAACAGCCTGTAATCAGTCACAAATGGCAGCCGCTAATGAAATTAGTTCCTGGTTCTGCCTCACAACTTTGTTTGTTCCACAAAGTATTGGCAAGGGCATAGAGATGCCATGGTTTACTCTCCCCAGAGAATGGACTGATAGAACATCAGAATGCAGATAATGAGCTGCGGGGCCTTTGTTGTCTCTTTGTAATTACTCATGTGTCTGACCAAAATATAAAGATGAGGACATGGAAACTTCTGCTTGCCACAGTTTGTGTTGTCCATCAATATTGGTGAGCTATTTGACGCATTCTATGTTCTGATCCAATATACTTGTATTCACCAAATTGGCATAAGTTGTCTTCAAGCATATGTGACATTATGGAACATTTATTTGTGGGCTGTCTTAACTATAGCCAGATTAACCTGCTGGGGGTGTTTGTGAAAAGAATTGCTGTTTGGCTCTGCTCGCACACATTTTGCAATATGCAGCATCTGATAATAATGAAGGTCATACATAGATGTCTGTCTTGCTGAACTGCTGCATCTCTTAGTTTTGTGAAACTCACTGGGTATCCCACTGCATAGTCACAGTGAACATAGTTTACGGTGTGAATTCGGACAGAAACGCTTTGGTTTAAAAAAATCACCATGGTTTGGCTTCAAATAAGCAAAATATGACAACACATCACAAATGTAACTTCACAATAACTCAACAACACTTTGGGACAGGAACACTGATTTCCTGGTTGAAAGTCCTGTGTTTGTTTGACCCATCCATCATCAGTCTTTCTCCCCGTTCACACTAGCACTAGCTCTGGGCATTGCATATTTACATGGACGTGTTTAAATCCACGACAACAGATCCTCATTTTAACACATTACGTCACACGTTGGGGTTGTTTCACGTTCATGTTTCATGCTGCTCCCCGCATAAGAGGGACCAGTGGCGGCTGGTGGATTTTTTTTTTTGGTAGGGCCATCTAATCAATGTCAGCAAACATCCCAGTATGATTCAATGCAACAACAAAAAAGAAGGTATTAAACACGCATTACTACTTTGCTGTGTCAAAGGCACAAAAACATTAGCTTACTCCTTGTTTGCATATTAACAGCACACACACACAGAGCCAACCCTCAGGCTAATTTCCTTAAAACATAGTTATTACAACTTTAACTAACCTTGTGCCTCTTCGGGGGAGTGCTAAACCGTTACTGTTTCTGATTTGTATACAAAACTGACTATTTTCCGTAGCTTTTTGACATTCAATCCACACACAATGCCACTTCCTGTTTAATGGAAGCCTCCTTTTGAGCCTCCTTCAAAATAAAAGCAACTCATCTAAAAACAGACGAGAACGAGAGACGAGAACGCGCACCTCTGGGCCAAATCATTTTAATCTATTTTAGGACGCTGATTGGATAAATTGTATGCCAGTCATTTATATCTTTAATCAGTGATTGGCTACACTGTGTATTAGACCCGTCTTTTGGCACGGCCCAAAACGTGCACAGCCCAGCACGTGCACAGCCCAGCACGTGCACGGCACAGCAGAGACGTGCATGGGCGGAGAGGACAAGCAGGAAAAGCATATATGTTGCGCAGATATCCTATTTTACAAATATTACTGGGTATATTCCATAGCTCAAAAAGACAAATATTGACAATTTGTATAATGTATTAATATTTTTTATAGTTAATAATATTATACATATTTTTATTTTTGGTGGCTGAAGGTGGGGCCAGGCCCCGTGGCCCTCTATTGGCCGGCCGCCACAGAGGAACCCTGAGTGACAGAATCGTACCGTGATTCCCAGCGTTGCATCGGCTCCTGTGTTTCACCAAATGTTTTTGTTCAACTGTCTTCATCATTCTGAAATCAGAAAACAGCAACTGTTGAGGATAAATCATTTTCAGTCCTGCCATTTAAAGTAAAGAGCTTTTTCCTGATGTTACATAACATAGGTAGGGTAGGAATTTGGCACAACAGCAAACTGCATTACTAATCTAGAAACCTATTCTTGTTATGTTGGAGTCGCAGAATGAATGCTGACAAATCTGCTACATTTGAGTCTGCTGCATTAAGATGCTTAAATAATCTGGACTGCTATAATTGCAAATCAAGATTCCCCAACAATGCCAAGTAAATCTGTTCAACACTGAATTGGATTTCAGGCCACCAGAAGAACGCCCCGTCAAATAACGTTGTCCTGCCGATACGGTCGTCAGATCAGAAAACACATTTTCACAAAATGCCGGACTGTTCCTTTCAAGCTCACAGATACTGCTAATTAGCGTAAAGCCCAATACAACCGGTCTGCGTAGCGGCCTTTGTCACTGCAATTTAATTTCTTGAAAGTTCTCTTTCGTGCGTGCTTTCCACCATTTTGTCCACCTGCCCGTGTACCTCATCTAACACGCTCTGCGGAGTCAATGTGATTGCCACATAATCAATCGTGTTCCCACAGATTAGCCTGAGTTTATCAGTCAGCCAAAGCAGCCCGATTGTTTCCCAAAGCGTGACCAGATGACAGCTCGCCGCTGGGTTTGGAAATGCCTCCGATTATCTTGCCATAACCAGGGAGTGGAATCCATCCACTCAAGAGCCGGCTTTTGTTGAGGCTCGACTGAGACACATCTTATTGTCAAGTACCAACGATTGGGCTTCATGTGAACTCTGAATATTAAGGATATGAGAGAAAGTGATGCTCCAGCTTTACCAGTGTGAGGTAGGCTGATGCCATGATATCCAACAGTGGCTTTGGAGCGCCTCGCATGTGGGGATTTAGGGCTTCAAGAAGGTTTCAATACTGGTGTGTGTATGTGTGCGTGTTTGTGCGCGTGGACGCTGAGGTCTGTTCCCCACAACTGGTATTGTGTAGCCATGGTGATGGCTGTGAGGGACTGTGAGAAAGCAATCTCCAGGAAGTCATAGCCGCGGGATGAAGCATATGTGGCATGAGGATGGCACCAGAAGGCTGTGTCGTGGATGTCCATTTGGCCATCTGTTGTGGTCCTGCAGCCAGGGCCAGGAAGCCCCCCCCACCCACCCCCTTCACAGAAACCACACAGAAAGGACGGCATTTTAAAATGCCAGGGCCCGGGACAACGCTTGTCTCCCGCAGGAGCTTCCTCGGCACATCCCAGACACTGAGCTTCAGATGCTCTCGGTGGGACTTCCAGAAAACATCCCGACTGGAGCGATGACTCCGTGCGGTGCATTTGTTGGTGGGCAGCGTGGGACTGCTAGAGTGGAAGCGGCCACAGCATGGCTCACTCATCGGCCAAAGATCATTACTCTTCCTCATCTCGGGCCAAGTCCTCGGGCTGCTCCACTCCGCTCCAAACAGAGAGCCCATTACCAGCCAGCTCACTGGAGGCCTGTCCACACGGCCTGAGGAGACCTATTGGCATTCCACCGCTGGTTTGGGGAAACATCTGTACTGCCGTTAGCCATACTACACCGAAAAGCATATAAAATGCTCCGATTTCTATTGACATAGAATAGTGACATGTCAGAGGTTGGGTTTCAGTTTGAAGGGACAAGGATGAATGAAAAAACTGTTCCTGAATACCTTTGGGACAATAGTTTTGAGTGGTTATTTAGTCTTTTCCTGTAAATGGTCGTTTCACATGACAGCAGCCTCTGATGCGACAAGATGCTGCGGTTGTTAAACATTTGTCCCAAGGAATATGATATTTATTCACGGAATGTGTTCATCTTAAAATGTTTTGTGTAGTATTTGAAGGTTATGCGCATTTAGTCATAGATAACTTTCTTCTGAAGGGGCTCTACAACAACTTTGCGTCATCGCGAGAACTAAGGTTATAAACACAATTGCATATAATGTTGATATTTCTAACACTTTGAAGTAACTTTTTGATGTAATGTGTTAAGGGAAGGCTGTACTTGAGGCAGGTGCGGCTTTGTGGATGACATCATTGACGTGCAAACATTTGGACTGAGAAACACGTTTGGCCAAATCTTCAAAGGTTCTCTATTCAACATTCAGAGCATTAATATGGCAGCAAACAAGTATTGTCTGAGCAGAGAATGAAGTCTCTGTGTATGTTGTTATCAGAGCTTCTCCTTGCTTTGTGGACATGACAGGGCCGGCCACTGTAAGCCCTTGAGTGCAGGTTAGTGCATGTAAGCCTGCCCCACTGGGTAGCTCACGGTAACCCGTCTGCACTGCTCTCATACGTCGGTTACAGCTGATCACGCCGTCCCCACCAATCGTCCTTGTGGTAGCGTAGCACCCACCCGCCGGTTCCTAACACCGTTAGCTCTGTCAGCACTGTTGCTTTTGTCTGCATTGTTAGGAACGTTAGCAGCGTCAGCCGCTAGCAGCGTCAGCAGCTAGTCACTGGCTATATTGAGAGCGGTGTGGAGGCAATAGATGTGCTCAGAACTTTGCATTGAGCACCTTTAAAATTATTATTTGTATTCATTCTGGACAATACATTTTCTTTTAACCCTCTAGGGTTCAAGGTAATTCTCGATTTTACATAATTTCTTAAATTCACCTTTTTAAGGCACTTGCATATGATATATACACATGTGTTGTATATAAAAAAAATTGCAGAACAATCTCAGCTATCTATATAATGAGGCACCATTGTCCGAAGGCACAAGTGTAAAGAGATAATATGGGCCTAAAGCTGACACTTTACTCATGTGGACGGACTGTTTTGGTGCTTGAAATTGGTTTACCAAAGGTCTTACCCAGGTAGCCAAAATGACCTGGCCCGGATCCGGCACGGTTCGGCACGCCGGAAGAAACACTGTCGGCCCGCATCCGGTTGCCGATTCGGCTCCGACTCGTAATGGATGGCACCCCCGACTCGGGCCGAATACACTGGCCCGATTCCGGCGGCCGACACTGCCGTCACTGGGCCGCAATCGAAACTAACCCGAGGGCCAGCATCGGCCCGAAGCCGGCACACCAGGCCCCGGTCGCCAGCCGCCGGTTCGGTATCGTTTTTGTATCATGATGAATATTTAACATGACACCAAAACAATTGAATTAATTATTATTATTATTAGTATTCCCACCGCTGCCACCAATGTAACCGAGGGTTTCTCTTGCGCCTGTACTTGTACAATAATAATAAAACAACAACACGCTGCTCCGTTAGATTAGACAAGACCGCAACCACTTTATTCTTGACTCGCTCCTCTCTCCTTAAGTTTTCCCCTTCAGAATAAAAGCCCCAGAAACATACATCAGAACACTGCTTCATAGAGAAATGTTTAAATACACCATACAATAGCGTACAATTATATAACAATACGATAAAATAAGACACGTCGACCAAAACGTTACAGTAAATATGTTTTTTATTAACTGAATGCACATAGGGTTAAATCAAAAATAGAACTAACTGAACACAAAAAGACTACCGTCACTCCGGCATCATAGATTCACGTCCAAAAATTAAAAATCCGGAGGTTGCAGCCTGGTAGAAACAGACAAAAAAAAAACTGTAGTGAGATCTCACAATTTCTAAAACATAAATGGTAAATCTATCAATAGTATTGCAAACCGTTCTCACTCATGTATTGAATATCGTGTCTGTATATAATGTAATAATATCTGACACCGTCCACGTCTGCTATCATAACAATACATTTTGATTTCAGGAGATAAAACATTGCTATACAATTTCGCCACGTGTCCATTACATTAACGTTAAAGTTACTCCAACCCTGCTCGCCTCTGTAAACCAGCTGGCTCGGTTAAAACAGTTATACAATGCAGTGGAGGCGTTGTTATACATGTCTGTGCTCACACATCATGGCTTGATAAATACAAAAGTGTTCTTTCATTACAGACTAGTGAGCTAACAGCATTATTCGGGTCCTCAGGAGTCAGGACACGTTTTCTAGCTAACGTGCTCAACTCCCCTGACATGGTTAGCTAGCTTAAGCGCGGTTAGCATTGAATATACACGGGCCATGTGGAGGAATTGAGCTTCACTCAAAAACGAGTAATGTATATAACTGTTAAATAGACATCTCCCACCATATTTGAACAATTTAATAATGCGGGTACTTACCAAGAGCGGTTGTCGGTGGAGAAAGAAAAGTAAGAGCGACTGCATGAGGTCCGATCCTTTTTATGCAGAAGGACCCACGAGGGAAGCCCTAATGGTTGCCTGTTGCTTTTACAACTATTATTTAAAAAAACTGTTTCTGTACTGGTTGCTGATAAACCCGACTGCCATGTCTCAGCCAGAATAGGCCCGTTACTATGAAGCCATATACGGCCCAGAATCAGCAGCCATCAACGGGCCAGAGCCGTTTCAGTGCTGGTTGCCGATAAACCCGGTTGCCATGTCTCAGCCCGAATCGGCCCGTTTCTATGAAGCCAGATACGGCCCAGAATCGGCAGCCATCAACGGGCCAGAGCCGTTTCAGCGCTGGTTGCCGATCAACCCGGTTGCCATGTCTCCGCCAGAATCGGCCCGTTTCTATGAAGCCAGATACGGCCCAGAATCGGCAGCCATCAACGGGCCAGAGCCGTTTCACTGCTGGTTGCCGATCAATCCGGTTGCCATGTCTCCGCCAGAATCGGCCCATGTCCGTAACAGCTACATCCGGGCCAGATATGGCAACAATGAATTGGGCCAAAGCTGGCTCACATTCGGCAGCATCGAGCCGGAACACAGCCGAGTCTGCCGCAACTCAGCCGCAATACGGCCGAGTCCGCTGGCTACCTGGGTAGGTTCACAAAAGCAGTGGAATATATGAATACAATAGTAGATACATGTAAATAAATGTCTAATACCAAATTTTGTATTATCGTTTTTTGAGTAGAAGTGTGGTCTGTCACTACTTTCACCAAAATGAGAGAGGGACTGAGAAATGACTTCATACACCAAGCTTCATGGGGGGTGTGCAAATGAAAAATTAATATTACAACAGTTTTTGTTTTCAAACCAAATATTTACTATATATTTGAGTCAAAATATGTACTATAGAAAAACAAACCATTTACTAGGTTTACACTATGTGCATGTTTCAGTTTAGTTTGTTCAAGAACAGTTTTCCGAACAAGAACCACATATATGTATGTATGTACTGTGTACTCTGTATGTATGTACTGTGTACTCTTTACCAGCGCATGGTTGTGTGTCGCGTAAAACTGAACAGCTGATCTGAGCTGAGATCTCTCTGTAGCCAGTGTTGTTTTGCAGTACACTGCAAGAAAACACTGGTTTTCAGGTGGGTAGGTGTGTTGTTATGAAAGGTAGATTTGTGTCTTTATTACGCAAACCCCCAAACATTTTGAGAGCAAATTTCTCGTAAATGATGTGTTAGTTGTTAGCACCAATATAAACTCCTGGCTCATTTACCAGCGTATGCCCCGCCCACTACGTCCAAAACTCAACTCGTAGCTTCTCTTTTTGAGAGCGAAGGTTGTTTTTAATTTTTTAGAGCAAGGTTATTTTGGATTTGCAGCCCCAAAAAAAAACAAATAATGTACTTACAAATGAGAAATTGGCTCTCAACACATTTTTTTTGTTCGCGTAATAAAGCATCTGAATCTTATTTCTGTGCCGTTTTTTCACGGAGCTATTAATAGAAACATCCTGTAAACATCATCTCCACCGACGCGGACCTCAGAGGGGTGAGCAGACTTCAATCAGGAGAGACTTCATTCAAGAGTGAAATAACAAAAATGTAGGGGATAGACATGCCATGATTATTACAGGAATATCCACTGATACACAGAGGTGGGACCAAGTCATTTTTTTGCAAGTCGCAAGTAAGTCTCAAGTCTTTGCCCTCAAGTCCCGAGTCAAGTCCCAAGTCAAGACTGACAAGTCTCAAGTCAAGTCCAAGTCCTGCAGTTTGAGTTTCGAGTCCTTTCGATCACAGAGTAATAATATATTTACACAGATCATGTATGCTTTTAAAATCTGTATTTATTTATTATAAGTACAAGTATGACTTGTATAAGTGCAATTGAATTGTGCTGACATTGCACTATTAACCAGTCATTTTTAACATTTAACTCATATTTTGAAAGAATATTCTTCATTTTAAACCACTCCTTTACAGAATGAACACATTTGAAAAAACAAGTGCAACTGTAATTATTTGTACAAAAGTGCTAACATTGTATTTTGCATTTTAACTAGTTCCACAGCAGTTTCTGTCCTGTATTTATCTCATCTCATTTATCTCACCTCATATTGTCTGTGTGTGTGTGAAACGTAACAAATACATGAACATAACAATGAACAGGGTTGTGCTTTTTATATGTCAGGGCCCTATGCTGCATTGCATTTGCAAAAGACCAAATTGGCCAAAAGTCTGTCAGTCATTTGTGCACGATGGGGACGTAGTATGATTCCACCATGGCTGAAAACTCGCTCCACTGGAGCACTGGAGGCAGGCACTGCCAGGACGCTGATGGCCACTCGGAACAGTGAAGGAAGAGTCTTCATGTTCAATGCCCAGAACAAAAGCGCGTTCTGTCCTTCGGCTATGTCAAGGTAGTGACTTAGCTGTAGTGCTGGAGTGGTCCCAACATCCTTCTTCTGCCTCATATGGTATGCAGCAAACAGCCCGTCTCCTTCTCTAAGGTCCTCTTGCTCTTCTTCATCAACAATAGGTACAGGTTGCTCAGTCTCTGCAGCATCATGCAAGATCAATTCTGGCAAAACATGTAAAAACAAAGCATAAACAAAAGAGCCCTTATTACCATTTGTGTTGGTGATGCAGTGTGTTAGACTGAAATACTTAATTATTGTTGCAGTCAATTATATTAGATTATGTGGGGAAAAGGTACACGACTCAGTAACATTTACCTTTAACACGTTGTACCACCTCTGTCTTGGCGTCACGACTGACCAGGACATGGGGCTCCACCCACAACAGAGAAAAGGCTGGATCCAAGGCAGCTGCTTTGAGGTAGACTGGATCTGAAAAGGGGGCAGTGATCCCATCTTGTGTCCTGGCCATTTTCATGTTGATGAAGATTCCAAGAAATCTTTTGTTCAGGGATGCCTGGAGACTTCTGACCAGGCCACTCAGGAACAAGACTTGAGGCTTCATCTTCTCAAGGTGGTGGTTGAGGGACAAGATGGATGGAACAACAGCACTGATTGTGATGACCTTCTCCCCCTGTGTCAAATCAGTCGCTTCTCCAAATGGCTTCAAGATGTCCACCACCTCCTTTAGCAGATTCCACTCCCGTGCTGTGAATGACAACTCCCTGTGCCCAGCCTTTTCTAGAACAGCACCAAGCTTTAGATGATTGCACTGGAGAACTGCCTTCACTTGCCTCAGTGTTGAGTTCCATCTTGTGTTGACTGCAGCAGGGATGCCTTTCTGTTCCCCAAATTCAGCATCAAACACATCTTTGAATGTTGTGCTTGTGTGCAGCAGTGAGCTGAGTTTTGATAACTTTGAAAGAGAAGGAGATGCCACTTTTGTTTCTTTCAAACCATCTCCCACCACCAGCTGAAGAGTGTGCGCAAAACACTGCAAGCGCTGTTTCTTCGCCATAGCAACATCTACTGTTTGCTGATCTTCCAGGGTTAAGTCACACCAGAGCTCAGGGTCATCAAGATGATCTCCGTCATCGTCATCCTCTTGTTCACTAGGGAAGCACACAGTGAATGCTTTTCGCATATTAGCAGCATTGTCACTAATAATGTAGTCCAGTTTATCTTTAATGTTGTATTCATCACATATTGCCTCAAATTGGTCACAGATTCTTTCAGCTGTGTGTGAGCCTTTGAAGCGCTCACAGGCCAAGAGATTGGACTTTAGCTGTATCCTCTCTGCCTCTTTCTCTATCCAGTGCACAGTGACACCAAGGAATCCCCTCATCTTTCGGTCAGACCAAATGTCCACAGTGACTGAAACATGTTCAGTGTTGCTCAATTGAGTTTTTAATTTTGAACGTTTCTCTTCAGCAAGGTTCTCTGTTTTTGATGTCAGTGTTCTGCGACATACTGGGCTATACTTGCTGTCAAGCACTGTCAGAAAGTGCCGAAAACTCTTGTTTTCCACAATAGACAGGGGCAAGTTGCAATCAATAATCAAGTCGGACATTATTGCATTGGTGATAGCTTTCTGCTTTGGATGGCTCATGCTGTAATGCCCTACACGATTGTCCAGGAATTGCGAAATTGAGGGCTGCTGTGGTTCATTTGGGATGCTTTTGTTCATCTGGTATTCTTCAAATCTGTAAGAGGTAAGCATAATAAAACGGATGTCAGAAAATCCCTTATAGCCACAAATGAATGGTATTGAAACTACTCTTTATTACTCATATTATTAATATCAATCTTAACATTGTGTTAATATAAATTGTATTGTGTGTGTGTGTGTGTGTGTGTGTGTGTGTGTGTGTGTGTGTGTGTGTGTGTGTGTGTGTGTGTGTGGTAAACATCACGTTAGAGTTGCTGCTGTAACAGATTACAGCACTGGTCATGTATTGTAAAACTTATTTCGGGATTTGTGAAGTTGGGTTGTATGAGGGACTACACACAGAAGATGGCGGTCAACGCACACCCATTACAGAGAAGCAGACAGGGGTCAGCAGGTAAACGTATTTAAGCCACCTAAAAGAGGCAAACCTAATAAAATCAATGTCAGTTTAAGTGTACGCCATATAAAGAATATTTTCATTGCTTTACCTTGCCGTCACGACGTGCACAAGCCACCATTTCAGAAAGTGCTGCAACTTTAAACACAAACTAGCAGCAAGCTAGCGTTAGCTCCCGAGAAAAAGCTATTTTCTATTTATACATGCTGCTTCTACCGGGGCGAAACACACACACAGAAGCTAGCGTTAGCTTGCTGCTGCTACCTGCCGCCTAAAATATGCGTTGCTGCTGATCGCCGTCTACTGTGTGTGATACACTGACTAACGTTATGTATAAGTACCTCATACAACCCTGCTTTAAAAAAATCGCTTAACAAAAGTATGAATAAGGGAGTGAACTCGCAGTGGACGCAATAGATTACCGTGTGTGCAATGTAACGTTAACAGTGAATTTACAGCCTCGCAACAAAGAAAAGTAAGCTTTCATTCAAAACTTACCGTTCTTTGTGCAACTTCAAATGTCGAACGAAGTTGGAAGTTGTTGCGTCTCCGTCTGAAATCTTCGACCCGCATGTTTTGCAGACTGCACTTCGTTTTTTGTTGACCACCTCGTAGTTTTTATACCCGAACGAAACTATCTTTGGTATCATTTTTTCCCTAACTGGCGCGTTGTTTGACAGTTGCAATTCATTGATCTAATTTGATTGGATGTTGTGCCGACAGCACGTACACACACACACACACACACAGATGCACACATACACAATGAAAGATACAGAGCGTTCCTTAATAACATACTTTTTAATATTTGGGTTTTGGGGAAAGGAGCAAGTCTTATCAAGTCAAAAGGCTCAAGTCCAAGTGAAGTCACGAGTCATTGATGTTTAAGTCCAAGTCGAGTTGCAAGTCTCTTTACATTTTGTCAAGTCGAGTCTAAAGTCATCAAATTCATGACTCGAGTCTGACTCGAGTCCAAGTCATGTGACTCGAGTCCACACCTCTGCTGATACACTGGTGGTGGTGACGAGATGACAGAAAATCCTAAAGATCTGGAAGGATGTGATGGATGGAAGGAACCCTGGACACTGGATGCGACGAGAACACCTTTTGGCCTGCAATGATATGATTGGCTCTGGAATATCGTGGCAAAATGTGGTACAGTGTTTCCCCTAGCGTTATATTAGGGGGCCGCCCCTGCCTTCACATCTTGTGTCTGACGTCTTTGTGCTTTTGTCGGGCCAAAAACATGACATATGGTTGTGTTATTATGCTTCAGCCTTAATCCAACATGTGCCTTCTGGTTATTTTGTTATTTGCTTTTCCTCTTTCAAGGTCCGCCATTCTAAAAATACAATCAGCTGTGGTAGCTGTTGAATACCCAGACTTGAGATATGACTGTAGGTATGTGGGTGCGTGTTACACAACCCTGAGGAAACATAATGGCTACTTTTTTTTCAAAGGTCAGATGAAAAAAAAGGCCAGATATATCTGCAGCACGCTCCGCTTGTCCTTTAAAGAAAGGCCACAAACCAGATGGAGAGAAAGCGAAGCTGAGAAAAGAGAGAGCGGAGCAGTTCTTATGCACAGATTAGTGAGAGGAGTTTGTGGAATAATGAACAGTCTCCCCTTAGGACCATCACCTGCTCCACGCCGCATTCGTATGCATGCGAGGCAGCGGCGGGCGGCAGAAAACACATCCTGCCATTGACAATCCAATCAAATAAGTGCAGAGAGGACAACCTTTTTGGGTCCTTTCAAACAAATGAAAAGCAGCATATGTAACACTTTAGCTCGTCGACTCAAGGTCACCTTTCACAAGAGCGTTTCTAGCTCACTGTGGGACATGTAGGCTCGCCGTCTGTATCAGCGTTATTGATAATGGTCTGGCTGACCTGCAGGTGTTGTGCCCGGACGCCTGCCTCACGAATAAAGACACAGCCGGTTCCTTTCAGACGCAACAACAGCTTATGGATCTTTGCAATGAGTTGACCTAACGCTGAAAGGAGCTTTCCTACCCCTAATGGTGATATGGTAGTCGCCAAGTTAATTGCTGCGAAATGTGAGCGTGACAGCTTTGCTAAAAAGAAGTCTGGCAGTGTGAGCGTTTTGCCCCAGCCATCCATACGGTTGAGCAACCTTTTGAAACATTGAATTGACACTTGATTGAAAAAATGTCAACAGATCGCGATTTCCTCAGAGCAACATGTTTCAGCTGAAGGAGTGACCGTGTTATCTGATGATTTTCAACTGGATGCGTCCGTGGTTGCTCGTAGTAACTCATGTAAATGGTTGGCCTAGATAATAAACACATAAGAGTATGTATCTAAAATGGATTCAAGGTTTTCAGGAGGACACCTACGTGTTCTGTTGGTGGTTTTAACAGCTGCCGTCACCATAAATAATACATATTTTTCAAATCTTGACGTAATAAATCTGTAGATGTTTGTGCTATGTTTGGGCTGTCAAGGGCTACCTTATGACGTTACCATAAGGTAGGCGGCCCCTGTTGTTTTTTTCCCATGAACCAGAGTCAGAAACAATGGTGAAATACCTTTTTTACTGTGATTGCTCATAGTAACTTTTGATTAAGCCATGTTTGGTTTGAAGCACTTATTGTTGCTTTTCCCTTCTAGATTCCAGTGATCAGATTAAATAACAAACTACGAGCAACGTGAAATGGATCTGACATAATTGCCCTCCCTGCCCCATACAGTCATGCTATGCAGACATTGGCATAATCTCTGCACCCATTTGTCCCAGAGTTTGGTTTTATTTCATTCCCTCTGTAGATACTGTGAGAAAGTGTGAGTCATCTTCCTTCCATACACAACGAAGTTGAAACATTTTGACTCTGAATTCTTTCAATTGATATTTGTTTAATCTCTGACTCCTTCGACCATTCCAGTGCCTCAAGTGCCTCATAGGACTGTCAGACATATTCAATCATGACTTTTTTTTTCCCATCATCACTTTTCAAGATTTCTTCTTTTATTAAAATAAAAACTGTTTTGGTTCTAGGAGAGCCACAGTGAAGGCATTTTTTTTTAGATGTTTTATTTTTCGTGTTGCAGCAGCAAGCAGGAGGCTTGGGTTCTGTCACATGGCAACCAGCAGGCTGAGAGATAGGTGATGCACTTCTGTGGACGTGGCGTTGATCTTTTTTCTTCCTGTGTAGACTCCAGTTTTTTTTTTTAAGAGTGTTTGCTTGTGGAGATTTAGTTCTCCAAACATTTAGTGCAAGCAAAGCTACCGTTGAAAGGGAAATCATTTTGATGGCTGAGTGCAAGAGAGGGTGAAGGCAAAGAGCAGCTTGCTATATAATTTAGATTCCCAAACAAAGAGTGTAGAAAAACATCCCTTGCAGGTTTGTGAAGGGATGTTTTGAAGCCTGGAGTTTAGATGTGTAGGTCGCCGCTGTCTTTGTCAGGTGTGTTCACAGAGGGAGGAATCCAGAGGAGGGATAAGGACCACGGCCGATCCCGCTAGTCATCTGTCAATCAAAGCATATCCCCATTTGATGGGGCGGCTGTAGCTCAGGGGGGATGAGTGGTCGTCCCGCAACCACAAGGTAGCCGGCTCGATCCCCAGTCCCCCCATAGCTCACACGTCGAAGTGTCCCTGAGCAAGACACTTAACCCCTAATTGTTCCCCGTTGCTGTGTCTACGGTGTATAGAGCAAAAATGTAAGTCGCTTTGGATAAAAGCGTCAGCTAAATGAAATGTAATGTAATGTAATGATGTCACATACTTTCTTTCTACATTCTTAATACTGCTAGCATGAGATAGCCTTATCAATAAAAAAAGCCAGAAATATGGATTTTAACAAATTACACGGACCCAGAGTTGATTTCCCTCAAAAAACATCAGCAAAATGTGTGGATATCAGCAATTACAAGATAAAACTACAAAAGCAGAGAACGTTGGCATGGTGAAGCTTTGCAGTGATCATGAATGATGACTTTCAATTTTGTCTTTTGTTTTTAGTTAATTAAAGGGGTACCAATGATTTACTATTGAAAAAATAAGCCTTTTTTTTTTTTACATTTCAGACTATATATATATCAAGGTGTTTCATAGTTTATTTTCCACATTCCATGTTGCTTGATACCATAAAATAAATACATTGAAAGACTTGACCAACCATCACTTGAAGCTGTATGTAAATGAACCCTGCATTGATAATAGTGCACCCGCCCACAGTACAAGCTGCTGTCTGAAATCTGTTTTCAACACTGCACTGATATATCTGGCTCACTGTCACTTTTTCCAACGTGTGTTATTACCCATCTGTAGCGCAGGAATGCATGTGCGTAGGTCGATGCGACGCGTCCACGTCGCTCACATCTGCCTCGGCTCTTTCTCGCCGCCGATACGTCTCAGTCACTGCAAAGCCAAGGCCACTTCACTCAGCCTCATCTCCTCTGTTGAAGGTGTCTCTTTCAGCTTATCAGCTCCCAGACGGAGCGGCCGTCTCCATGGTTTCCAAACCCAATTAAAGAGGCTCTTCCAATTAGAGAGCGGAGCGAGCTTGGGTGTGATAGGTAAGAGCATGAAGACCCTGGCCTCAGCCGGTCGGCTGGCAACCCCCTTCCTGTCCCTACGCTGTCAGTGCTGTACTTTTGTCTCTTAATTCCTAACAGTCTAGACAGTCATTTAAACAGCAGAGGCTGCTGGATGAGCTCAACACTGGTCTGCCCACATGTTGGCGATGCTGGCTGCGTCGGCTTAAGTGACAAATGGCTTTATGGTTGTTTTATTGTGGCGGTGATGACATCATAATGTACATGGATTCATTCACTAACACCCGGGCTGAAATCCATATGCAATGAAACAACAAATCCCTGCAGAATCTCCCATCAACATGTGTGAGCTAATGAAAGCAGAGCAGTGTGTTCCACCTCGCTCCTCACTCAGCGTTACGTATCGAGCCAGACCGCTGCCAGTGTTTGCCTTCCTGAGGCCAAAGCTGTGACAGAGAACAAACACAGATAACACATCCTCTTTGTTCCGTCAACCCCCCCCCCCCCCCCCCCCCAATCTAACGGTTGACTTTGCCGCTGCCAATCCACACACACACACACACACACACACACTACCGAAGAAGAGAAAGGGCCGTCGTACTGTAGATCGCACCATCTTGTTTGTGCGATGACACAAAGTGCTCTGCAGGGCGAGAAAGATAAAGATAAAGTGTCAGGCTGCTAACTGCTCCACATTATTACCGTGTGTTACCATTAGCTAGCTTGCTTTGGAGCAGAGCGGTGGTGTCGCATTTGTAATCACGAGGATAACATATGGGTGTGCTCTGGCATCTCAGAAGCATTAAGCACTGACACAACATTAGCTGCACATTTGTTGATAGCAGCGATGAATGATAGCTGCGATCTGATGTCAGAGTCTGACTTGGCTTTCACAAGGGAGCCGAACAATGTAGCGTAGCTATGCTGCTAATGTAGCTGTACATTTCCCTTAACCGTGAAATGCGTGTAATGGATATTTCCGCGAAATAAAATGTATAATCAGCATTATTTCTCCCGTTTGTTCTCATATGCATTAACAACGTCCCTGCTGTCCAATCTCCAGGGCACTAAGGTGCTAACGGATACAAAGCTGTTTTTTAGCTGTGTCGTCTAGCTCTGCGTTTCCAAGTCGACCTCGAGCCGGTCACGACGCCCTGGAGGAAATGCAACCAGCCGCCCCTGACCTGCCGAGTTGAATCCCTTCGAGCAGACTGGGTGGAATCTGACAGTTGAGAAGTAGCTAAATGTTTTTGGTTCATGATGAAACTGTGGCTGGCCTACTTCGATTTCATCGGAATTAGGCTACACAATGGTTAATGATGATTGGATGAAGGTCCAACATGTTAGACGAATGGTTAGATGCCATCGGCTTAGAGGTTTTAACCAATGTTCCATCACACCGAGACGCGTTGAAACACGTGCAGCCGCTTCAAAAAGGCCTCGAGTCGGCCAAAACAGCGGAAAAAAATTATTAAATGGAGACATTAAGCTCTTGCTGTTGCTCTGCTGAAGGAGGGGGGAATTATATGGTTCATCATAATTAAAAAACGTTCATATCAACCTTTTTTTTTGCCTTTGTCCATCCTTACCACATCTACAGGCATCAAAACAGGGAGTCAGTGGTAAAGTAGTACTACTGCCGGCCCCTTGCTCGATTTGATCGGCTGCCTCTGCCAAGTGTGACAGTGACGAGCGATAATCATTTCGAATATTTTTATCTTCATGCTCTTCTAAAAACTGATAGAAAAACACTGCGCAACGGAAGAGCGGCGGCCAGGCACATAGGAAAACAATGGTTTTGCGGGCGACGCATTTCTACCTTTAGAAATTATTACTTTATTACCATAACACCTGAAAATGCGGGTACAAAAAGTGTCATTGGTGCCCTATTCGGGCACAAATAGTTGTGGTCACGAACAGGTCTTTGACAGGACATGAACTACACACCTTCCACCACCCTGACATCCACACCCTTACTCTCGGGCCCACTACATAAGTGACACACACTACTTCATGTATGTGCACTGTACGTTGGCATTGGATGTAAATCATGAAGTGCAAAATATTCCAAAATGGACATGGTTTCAGGGATACTGTACTTGAACCATTGACTTTGAAGATTGGCTTTTGGAGTTTTTCGGTGAGTGAAAGGTTAACTCAAATGAATGGTGAAATGTGTATCCATTTCCTGGTTAAGATGATTTGCAATCCGATTACAAACGCTTCAGCTTCATTAATTTGACACGTGCAGCATATAGACTTATTGAAAGTTTCCTGTAAACTTCTGAGGTGTTGCCACTCATTTGGTTGTCTCCTGTACAACTTGCAGCATGTCTGTAGCTGTTCGTTTTGTATCACTCTGCAGCATTTTTTTAATTCTGTAAATATGCCTCTGTTGTAAAACTGATGAAGCTGTTATCTTCATTTTCCTTTGTTTTGCAATGCATTGAGCTTTTAGTCATAAATGTTGCTGTGAGGGGGAAACGACACTATTGAGCCCACAGAGGTATGTTCACGACAGTTTAAGAACGTGGGAGTGAACTCAATTTCACAATGACTGACAAAACTATTTTGTTTTTAAATCTGACAATCTTATTAATATATTCAGCCTTTCGTGCATGGAACAATATATGTAATGAGCGTCTTGGGAACATGACATTTAAACACTAGCCGTGTTTCTTTTATATTTGTATGTGCATTTTAAAGTATCACAGGAGAAAAGTTGTACGGAAATTTAAAAAAATTATCAAACACTCAATTGAGCGAAAAAAGTTGTGGAGCTCGCTTGAGTTTTTTTTTATTGCCTTGGTTGAAAACAGTTGATGCACTAAATGGAATATGGAAACACATAGTGAACATGTGACTTCAATTCCTGAATATCGCTCTCCATTTTACTATTGTTTAAGGGTTTAGATGGTCAAGCCAACTTGTTTTATGTCCGGTTCGAAACTTCCGGGGAATTACAGCCGAGTGTACCGTATAGCCCCAAACTACACCTTAGTTGAGTTTATTTGCTCCCTACCAGTTGATGGAAATTAGCATCATTCACATTTTCCTATGGTAATGGCTGAAGCTTGAACCCAGGTGCACAACTTAAAAACCGGCTGGTTTAGAGGTTCACATTTATTTGAATCAAAAGGCAGACAGGTGGTAAAACTAGGTCTTTCAGAAATGGCTAACTTTTCCATTCCAAATTGGTGTTAGGCATGGCATTATCAACCTGTGGATTGGGGTATGGCTAGAAACCAAGGACGGATCCAACGTAGTAGCAGAGAATGAGTGGAGATGAGCCAGTCCATCTACCATTGGGCTGATTAAGGAAATGGGAAGCCGGTGAGTCAGTGGCTGGGGAAGGTCCGGCGATGGAAAGAACGTGGTGCTGAAGGGCAGGAGGGAGTGGCTGGCTCTGCAGCCACACGGCAGACCACAGAATGAATGTCCGGAGCTGGCTGGTGTCGTGACACCTGCAGCATATTTCACTGTTTTGAACAGTCACTGTTTTAGCTTTTGGCTTACCTGTTTCGTTGGAAATGTCCCTGCGTGGCACACTGCCAGACCAAAGCTACCAGGGGCACTACTGGACCCTCCTAGCAGACACAGCTCCAGTCTGAGAGCAGATGCGATAGCTCAGCCTGGATGGCAGGTGCCACGGGATGGCAGGGTTTAGTTATGGAATAGAATGGGGTGATTTATCTCAATAATGACTCCTTTTTTGTGTGACAAGGCAATTTCACTGCCCGGAGGGTGGTTTTTTTCTCTCTCTCTCTCTCTCCTCTGTGGGCTGAAGGTTGTTTTCAAAGGGAAGCGGTGCTGATGGAATGGGCCGAGATCAGACCGGGGGATGGGAGAGGAGGCTTTTGTAAACACACACATGAGCAATCCTTAAGTTTGGCTGTGTCAGCTGAAGAGGTGGCAATAAAGAGGGGATGAAGCAGAGCCGCTGGAAAGAAAGACACTGGTTTTGAGTTCATCTTTCTTTGCTTTCCTGAAGAGGTTGCCGTCTAGGGTTGAGCCTCAAAACACGCTGCCTTTTGATTCTCTCCCTTCCCTTTGATCTCGTCACACAAATCTGCCGTGTGGCTGTGTATCTGTATCTGTAGTCCACATCAAAAAGCTTTCAATCAAACCGGCAGTAACTTGGTCCTCTTTGTGGCATCTGCAAAACATCCTTTCACTTTAATGTCAAATTACAAGCAGGCATGTGGCTTTTATATAACATGGCTTTAGAATCAATGTCAAAGAGAGCTGCTGAGAGGTGTGTCAGGCAGACGCATTCTGTAAGAAGCTGCTGTTATTTATACTGTATGTCCATAGCACATTATACTTTTTGATTATACCGAAGAACATTTTTGATTGTGCTGAGAAATGAGCAATCAAAGGTCGGCGTGACGCTCGGACGATTAAGACAAATAATGAAAATGATTGGCATTTAAAACAAAATAATTGTAGGGAGTATTTTCACAGTGAATTTACCAGCGAACACCAACAAATTAAAATAGGTGCTAGACATGACACTAGTTGATATTTCATCCACTTGCTTTATGCACAAATTGAAAATGCACATAAAAAAGGAGTGGAAGCTATGAAAATGTACCAAAAATCTCTACTGAAGAGACGGAAAAATGTGGCAGAATGAAAACATCAGGTTGTGTGTGTGAAGCGATTAGGAAACATTAATCCATTAAACAAACATAAATGCCCTCATTCCCAACATTTTCTACATAGTTTTTTACCAGTTGAAGCTTGACTGGCAATCATTTATTTACGTCATCTTGTTGCACCAGTTTCTTCTGTCATAGTTTGAATAGCATCTGGACCAACAAACTGCTAATAATCGCGTAATTCCCTTTAAATCTGTACTACCGTACTTTTCGGGTTATAAGCCGCTCCTACGGCTGATCAGTGTCCCCGCTGTAGCAAGCTAGTAGCGCTGCTAGCTAGCGCTGCTAGTAGCGCTGCTAGTAGCGCTGCTAGCTAGCGCTTCTGCTGCTACCGGCCACTGCTGCTGCTACTGCCCGCTGCTGCTGCTACTGCCCGCGTCCCCTCTGCCCAAGTCGGGTGTCGAGCCTGGTCCCACTACCTTCGGTGGTTTTCAGGGAGCTAGCGGAAGTTAGCGGGGAAGTGACGGAGCGCTAGCAGGAGCCCCAGCTGGCTACAGCGGGGAGCTGTCGGGAACACTGACCAAAGGCAGTAGCGGCTTATAACCCGAAAAGTACGGTACATTTGGATGGAAAGCTGGCTAATGTTTGAGAATGTATTCAATGTTTACCTATAGGGAGGGGAAACATGTGGTACCTTTTGATTCATGCATTCAATCAAAACTGTGGAACCAAATTCGACCAAAGCATCATTTGTAAAAGGTTATCTTTTCTTAATGGTTAATAAACCATGTTCTTACATTTCATAGATCAGTTGGAAATCATAAGGCACGTTTTGGGAAAATCCATTTGGTTGGTGTTAATCCTTTCAACTTGGTAATAATTAGTTATAAATGTTGGTAACTCATTAATAAAAGCTCCTTGGTTTCTCACTTTATAATAAGCCACAAAGTCTGCAGTTATGTTAGTCATCACATGCTCAGGACGTTTTCACTTTCTAATTAGCCATCATGTCCACATTCATATCCTCACCGTGGGTTAGGTTCTTAATGAAGGGCCGTACAATACCTGTCAAGTCTGCAGTTGTAAATGTTAACACGGTGTCAATTAATGAATTTTGGTCCACAGTCTCTGCAGCATTGGTCCAGTAGGTAAGTGGTCTACTTGCCTGTCTGATGAGTAAAAGCCGCCATCTGAACCATTGTGACGCTGAAGGAGGATAAAAACTTAGTGAAGTTATTACAATCAAATGTCCAAAACACAATTCCTGGCAATCCATCCAAAGACTGTCAAGAAATTTCCCCCTGAACTCCACATGTGACCCTCACTGAGGCCCAACATCATTACTATTCTTTACTAGGAACCTTGAAAGCTTGTATAATATGTTGTGCCGATCCAACCCGTTTTAATATTTTATAACTAATATATAAATCATTAGTGAATTGTGCATTAACCATTCATCAACCCAATATTTGATGGCCCTTTTTAAAATAAAATTTAAATTTGTGAATGATATTTCCTGTCCAACTCCTTTAGTAATTCATTCCAGCTGATTTCTCAATACAAATGTGTTTGTGCTAACAGACAACTGCATGATATAAAAATGAATTGTGGGTCTTTAAGTGCAGCCCTGTCAGTTCTCCGGGTTTATTCAGCTTGTTTGAAGAGTTGTGGCGGCGATGCTTTCTACTGATTGGCAGTTTCTGCTATATTGACATAATGTGAGAACTTCTTGGCTATTTCTGTTTCTCCACACCACCATTACAGAGTTTTCCGACCGGCCCCGAGGCCACGGATTCACATTAGATTTAAATGAGAACCATTACGGCTCACTGTGGAATATGGAATAATTCCAACAGGCATTCGTCTGGCTTGGTAAATGAATCATATCTAGCACATTTATATATCCATTAACCTGATCAAGTCAGTCAATTGAATTGTGTGTGTGTGTGTGTGTGTGTGTGTGTGTGTGTGTGAGAGAGAGAGAGAGAGAGAGAGAGAGAGGTATAATTAGGCAGTGAGCTTCCATCAGATTCAGGACTTCTTGGATATCAGAATGGGGAGATTGGTCAGAAGGAGCTGAGCTGATTAGTGTCAGTCTTAAAGAAACGTTGCAGCGTAAATGGTCGTGCCTCACTGACTCCGGGTCAGTCTTTGGTTAATTTCAACGAGCAGTCAGTGCAGGCAAGCGCTTGTGCTTTAGGCGTGTGCAGACATGCGTTGATACATGTTACCAGTGGCGGTGCGTCAATAGAGGGCGCTAGGGCGCCGCCCCTCCTAAAATTTTGCGATGAAAAAAAAAAAAGAAGAAAAAAATATATAATATATACTGTCAAAAAACATTATATATCAAATAATTTAAATAAGAAATATACTGTGTTGACGCGCTAAATGTGTGTGTGGGAGACCGTAAGCCTGTCAACAACCACTTAAGTTAAATATAATATATCGCCATTCATCATTACTGAGAAAAGCACCTCCCCTCTCGGGGCGCCGGCCAAATGTGTGTCTATGGAAAGCTAACAAACATTTCACCCTCGTGACGGCAAGGACAGCTTCTCATTGGCGGATGAAACGTGAATCTTCGGGCGCACGAATCTGCGCCCTAGCCAATGACATCGTTTCTTATTGCAACGTGATTGGACTATTCGTCCAATCAGAGACCTTTATCATTCCCTCACATCCCATGTAGCTACGCGAGCAACACAGCTAGCAGAGACTTTGATTATGTTAGTATGGCGACTGAAAACTCTGTGGTATCTCTACGCGAAACACCTTTCAAT
The DNA here is from genome assembly GCA_038501785.1 of Myoxocephalus aenaeus. NCBI lineage: Eukaryota > Metazoa > Chordata > Actinopteri > Perciformes > Cottidae > Myoxocephalus > Myoxocephalus aenaeus. The sequence continues at coordinate 2,629,441 of JBAMJR010000076.1, read as the reverse complement.
CCACGATCAGATGTTGACAAGAAGAGGCTGAAAGAGTTGGGACCCGAACGTCCGGATTTAAATATTCAGCAGCAAGGCAGTGAAGCTACATGCACCAAGCTACATGCTAACCGGAGCTGCTAGCTGGAGGCTCAGTATGGAGCAAAGCAGCGGCTCTGAGCAGCCGAGGAAGCGCCGGCTGTGAAGGAAGATGAGCTTGAAGGATTGCTGCAGAGGTGAGTGTCAAAATCAGCAGATGCCTGTGTTAGAGTTTAATGTTTTATCTTTCCCACAGCAGAACACATGTTGGACATTGTTAGATTTGGGTGGATATCATATCAGGCTATAACTTTATCTAAAATACCAATTCAACCCCCAACAAGTTAGTGTGTGTGTGTGTGTGTGTGTGTGTGTGTGTGTGTGTGTGTGTGTGTGTGTGTGTGTGTGTGTGTGTCATAGCTACAGCCATCAAGGTGGCTCCTGGCCTTTTGTCTATGTTGCTGAGCCATCAAGACACACAAAACATAGTTTTTTGTCTGTAGTATGAAGCCTGTTTGTAGTAGATATTTCCCCACAACTTATCTGTCTCTGTCTCTCTCTATATATTTATCTGTAGGTTTGTGACACCATACTTGGACACACCAGGGAACGCTTTGCCTTCAAAGACCACCTCACCAGTGCCACCTTACTGCAGGGCCCCCAGTTTGAATGCTACGTCAATGTATTCCCTGAAGTTGCTCTGGCCACCACATTGAATGTTTCTTAAACCATTCTGCTCTGAACCTCTCATGCCCAAAGTTACAGTTTGTTGATAGTTGTTATTGGACAGTGTTGAGCACTGTGTTTTCTTGAAATAAAGCTTTGTTTTTTAGAATATTCTACTCAAAACCTCTTTTCTTCTCATTGTGGAGTGCTATTTAAACCGCGCCGCCCAACTGCGCCCCCCCCCCAAAAAAAATGTCACCAGCCGCCACTGCATGTTACACACACATTAGGCATACACTGATATACGAGTCTGCCATGTCTTTCTATTCAATGTCACATATTGACCGTCAGTGTCCACTCTCATTTAAAGGCAGCACTACATCAGGGTCCTCCTGCTATGGAAACATGTACGGTGCTTCTGTTTTATTTAAAAGGACCCAACCGGTAATCTGCATGTTCAGATTGATTTTCTACCTTCCAAGAAGCTATTAGTTTAAGTTCGTATCAATATGCTTTGTAATGCAGACAAATGTGGATTTAACATTGGATGGAGAATACCACTAAAATGAATTTGCAGTTAAAGGTGCAGATGAGACTGAGCTGTAAAAATGTCCAGTAGGTCACGCCTTCCCTTCAGTCTTTGCACATATTAAGAGAACGCTAAATGTAAATACTGTTGGAAAATAGCTGCAGCTTTGAGATGACACAACCAATTCTGCCGTAGAAATCACATTCATACTTACAATTTGCATATTTGAGAGGAATATAATAGGCAGTTACATTTTGTATCAGCATAATGAGAAAACATTCACTGGCAACATGATTGTTTGAGTCAACACTATTTGCTAGTACCAACCAGTGGCGGCTGGTGACTTTTTTTTTGGGGGGGGCGCAGTTGGGCGGCGCGGTTTAAATAGCACTCCACAAGGAGAAGAAAAGAGGTTTGGAGTAGAATATTCTAAAAAACAAAGCTTTATTTCAAGAAAACAGTGTGCTCAACACTGTCCAATAACAACTATCAACAAACTGTAACTTTGGGCATGAGAGGTTCAGAGCAGAATGGTTTAAGAAACATTCAATGTGGTGGCCAGAGCAACTTCAGGGAATACATTGACGTAGCATTCAAACTGGGGGCCCTGCAGTAAGGTGGCACTGGTGAGGTGGTCTTTGAAGGCAAAGCGTTCCCTGGTGTGTCCAAGTATGGTGTCACAAACCTACAGATAAATATATAGAGAGAGACAGAGACAGTAAGATAAGTTGTGGGGAAATATCTACTACAAACAGGCTTCATACTACAGACAAAAAACTATGTTTTGTGTGTCTTGATGGCTCAGCAACATAGACAAAAGGCCAGGAGCCACCTTGATGGCTGTAGCTATGACACACACACACACACACACACACACACACACACACACACACACACACACACACACACACACACTAACTTGTTGGGGGTTGAATTGGTATTTTAGATAAAGTTATAGCCTGATATGATATCCACCCAAATCTAGCAATGTCCAACATGTGTTCTGCTGTGGGAAAGATAAAACATTAAACTCTAACACAGGCATCTGCTGATTTTGACACTCACCTCTGCAGCAATCCTTCAAGCTCATCTTCCTTCACAGCCCGGCGCTTCCTCGGCTGCTCAGAGCCACTGCACACTGAGCCTCCAGCTAGCAGCTCCGGTTAGCATGTAGCTTGGTGCATGTAGCTTCACTGCTTTGCTGCTGAATATTTAAATCCGGACGTTCGGGGTCCCAACTCTTTCAGCCTCTTCTTGTCAACATCTGATCGTGGATTGAAAGGTGTTTCGCGTAGAGATACCACAGAGTTTTCAGTCGCCATACTAACATAATCAAAGTCTCTGCTAGCTGTGTTGCTCGCGTAGCTACGTGGGAGCTATATTGGATGTGAGGGAATGATAAAGGTCTCTGATTGGACGAATAGTCCAACCACGTTGCAATAAGAAACGATGTCGTTTGCTAGGGCGCAGATTCGTGCGCCCGAAGATTCACGTTTCATCCGCCAATGAGAAGCTGTCCTTGCCGTCACGAGGGTGAAATGTTTCATGGCTTTCCATAGACACACATTTGGCCGGCGCCCCGAGAGGGGAGGGGCTTTTCTCAGTAATGATGAATGGCGATATATTATATTTAACTTAAGTGGTTGTTGACAGGGGCTTACGGTCTCCCACACACATTTAGCGCGTCAACACGGTATATTTCTTATTTAAATTATTTGATATATAATGTTTTTTGACAGTATATATTATTTTATTTTTTTCTTCTTTTTTTTTTTTCATGCAAAATTTTAGGAGGGGCGGCGCCCTAGCGCCCTCTATTGACGCACCGCCACTGGTACCAACCAAACCAATCATGTGTTTGTTTTTGCTTTTTACTTCTGGTAAGTAAGTCTGTTAATAATATAATAATAATATAATAAGTTCTGTTTTCAGGCTAAACTAATTAAGTTGAGTCTCATCCAGCGAAGTTGGAGGATTGCTTGTTAATCCTGATGACTCCATCTTGAATAGCAGCGCACTCTCAAATTGTAAAAAATGAGTAAAGAGTTGAAACCGCCATCAGCATTGATATTATCGCCTCAGTGCTGAGCATGTGATTGCGGTTCCATGAGATATGTGTTGGGAACATTGTACTGGTGCATATATTCTCATTTTATGTGTTTCCTGCATTGCCACTGGTGTCATGTTGTTCTACACTGTGCTCCACAATTGTTTCTACACTTATCATCCAGTCTCAGTAGTTGGCGAGGTTCTCCTAAATGAACATGCAGAAGACTTTTCTTCTTTGTCCCATTTTAAAGTCTATAGAAATGACTCTACTTCTCTCTTGATTTATTCCCTCAGTAAACATTGTGAACATGAGTTGATGGTCTCAATCTCTAGTTTAATGTCTTCTTCAATACAGCATGATGGGATATGTATGCTTTAGGGCGGGGCTACCTTGTGATTGACAGGTTGCTACCACAGTCGTGTCCAGTCTGGAAGTAGTAAGTGTTTTCTGTCTTCTTTAACCCTTTCACCGTGCATTTTCAGTCCGGAAAGTTAATTGTAACATTTTGGTTGTATAAAAATGTCTTATTCAGCATTTACTTGCACTTGGCTCCACCTTCTCTTGTCACTTCTAGTTAAAAAAAAACAGGACGGCAGTGGCCAAGTTGACAAACACAAGGCTTCAAAATGTCAATCCACAGAACAATGGGTGACGTCACAGTGACTAAATCCACTTCTTATACACAGCCTATACACACCATATGACATCTAAAACGTCCCACATATGGAATTAGATCATGGAAGGCATAAGTATACTGTTCAAATATCTCATATTTATCTATCTCCAGCTTCTGCTGAACATGATCAAACGCTTAAACAGATACTGAATGGACCTTGTGGTTTGATTGTTTATTCAGCGACAGTTTCGAATGTTAAGAGCCTCTCAAGCTCTTGTATGTTTATAATTTACTTATTTTGATAATTGCAAGAGATGTGAAAGAGCACATTGCACATTTGTAGAGAGTTCAGAGGTCCACTGCAAAAATGGAGACTCTTATGTATTCAAATAGATGTAATTAAATGCATCATTACTGAGGCGAGGGACAATTGTGTCATGGAATTAATGGATTTCACATCACCCCGCTCGATTTTAAATTCTGACTTGAAGCACAATGACATTTCCTTGAAATTGGTAATCCATCACACTGAACATGTACACGTTTGCATTTATTATTGTTGCAGTTCTGTGTTTTGAGAAGACACTGCTTTGACAACTTTGTCCAAATCTGCAGTTTTAGAGGTACCGGCTGCAGAGCGCTGACGTTTGGTAGTGTTTTACAGACCTGGGCCTTTATTTCTTTCATGATTTTTTTTTGTATGTTTGGGTAAGGAGGATATTTTTCTGGTCCATAATTGTCGTTCCCATAGAGAGAACAAAAACAGGGGAAGGTTTCAAAGAAAAAACACTTCAAATTGTATGAAGTGGAAGAGGTCAGGTTGGTGAAGCACATCAAAAGCAGTTCATTCCTAAAATCTTTCACCTGAGAGAATTATTAAATTATGAACTCCTAATTGGATAAACCTGACACAACATGACCTCATCCCTTTTCTATGCAAGTATAATCTCAAGGATTTCGTTTCAACTCAAATAAATCAGAGGTAGTTATCAGCTGTGCCAACTGCTCTTTTTTTCACTGTAATTACAACAGAGCTTCTCAGACCTCTGTGATAATCATAACAAAAAAAATACAAAGGTTTTCAAGATATTTCCTCTTTGAATTTATGAGGAAACTGTTGGACCTGCAAGTAGATTATTTTTTTTTAAATGTAATGAAATGCATCGAAACCAACCGCTTCCAGTAAGAATCCTAATAATCGAAATATTATGCTTGAGAGAATTGGCATCAGTAGTGTAAAGCATTGTGCCATTAATTGTTAAGAAAAGGAAACATGCAGTACACCTAAAGGTTGAGCACACAAACACAAACACATAATATACATTAACATGTTTAAAACATGTTTTATTTTGATACACTTACTGACATACTATTAATCTGACATGTCTGGTGTCACTTCCTGCTTTTGTGTGTTTGCCCTGCCCAGATTTGTGTAATCACCTCCCCGCTGTATTCAGCAGAGACTGTCTAGGAAGTGGGCGTAGTCATTGTGACACCACCTATTGGTTTGTGGATAGCGGTTTTGAAGCTTTGGGTTCGGTATTTTTTCAGTCGCCATCTTGGATTTTGACCATCACCATCTTGTAGCAACTAGTGAAGGAAAGTGACCATATTTGGACTGCGGAGGCGTGACATAGAGACACCATATATGGCTCTGGTAATGACCTGTCAATCACAGGGTGGCCACGCTCTAAAGCATACCCTGGTTTATCATCTATTGTACTCTAAATGGGACCATAATTCATGAAATAAACATTATGCTATATCGCCTCTTTATGGCCATTAGAAATAATGCAGATTTAAGGCACTTCTGCCTTAGGAATTTGAATTTAGTCGATGAGCGTCCTCTGTTTCATTGTTAGTTCGTCTTCTCTCCTAGTGTGAAGAAGGCCAGCTGTTTCTAGTTAGTCCTCCAGTGTTTGTGTTCCTGGTTTACTTTTGGATTTGCCTCTGTAGCTTGCCTGTTTTTGGACTGCATCTGTAAGCTTATTTTCGTCATTAAATCATTGAACAGCACCTGCTGCCTCCTCATCAGTGTTTGCTACCTTCAGGTCCAGAGTGTTGACACCTGGTGTGTCTCGAGACCCCCAAAGTGTGAGAGAAGACCATCCTCCCTCTTTTTCTCCTGCTCCATCTATCAGAAAGCGTCACCGCGAGATAGTCAGACAGCAGCGCCGCTTGATGTCCTCTGTGGCTCGCTGTGCCATAGAATCACCTCCAAAATGAACTGGTTCACAATAACAGGTCCAGACCATTTACTAAAAGCACCCACATGGTCTGGTAATGGCTGCAAGGACCAACAGAAAAGTCTTCATCTACTCCCATCTTCTGATGATGTGAAGCAGTGGATTCATTGGATTTTTGACTGGAGATATTTTATAAAATGATAATTGAAAAGAAACATCTCGTGAGAATGAGTGGTTTAGTTATTAAGTTAGGATTAGTCCCAACTGGTGAATGTTTGAAAGAGACAATCAGCTTATGTATGTGAATGACAAGGTGTCTTTCAACGGATGCCATTAACCGCTGATATTTAGCATTTCTACAATTATTAATTATAAAGTCCCAGTCTTTCTGCCGTGGCCACAAAAATGTCCGTTACTGGTTGTACATTCTGTGAGTACGAGAACTGCTCGGAGAGGAAGAGGTATGGTACCAAAATATCATAGTATATGAAAAGCGCAGCGCAGTGAAGATACAGACATTTCATACACTGATCTGCTGCTGCCCATTCATACGAGTGAGCCATTGTGTGTCTGATAGTAGGGAATCCTTCTCTTCACGGACAAACCACAGCATTGTACAGTGACATTAAGCTTCATGATTAAATCAACTGTGTGTGTCACGTCTACACTTCAGTCCATAGAGCTGTTTTAAAAGCTTCCCCTCATAATCAAGACGACTCATATGTGGATTTGTTTTGACGGGAACGTGGTTGTTGGAGCGTGTTTGGTTATCAGAAAGTATTAAAAACTAAACTATTCACATCAATAACATTGTTAATATCAATACAATTATTAACATATATTAATAGAAACGGGGCACCACCGTGAGATCAGGGACCAATAACCAAACAATAACTTAAGTCTCAACATTGTTGTTCTCTCTGAATGTGGAATAGTACTTTGACTATTGGCATTCTGAGTGAACAGTGGAGGTTCCCACCACACATGTACAAAGTAATCACAGAAAACTGCTCTTTAAAGTATAACAGTGTGTATTTACTTCAAACAATACTGTCAATAATATCATAAGCTATATATCCAAAATCAACAAACAAGTGTGTGTGTGTGTGTGTGTGTGTGTGTGTGTAAGGGGGGTAAGAAGCAAGAGAAAAATAACCTAATGACCTAATCTTGTATGCGATTACGCTGCACAAAACTACAAAGATGGCAATCACAGACACACTGACTTCCCTCTGCCCAGACACAAGCCTCTTATATGAGATTGCTTCGCAGCGGTTGCCGTGTGTCTTTAAATTTCTGTCTTCAATTCGGGACCCGGAGCTTCACTGCGCTGCATCTTCCAACGAGACCCCAGTGATGTGGTTTCAACCAAATCTCACATGAGGGTGAGTCTGATGGGGGTTCCATTCTAAACCGGCTGCCAGGTGGGCCCCATGCCTTGGTTTCAACCACATGGTGGAGTCCCAACATGGTTGAACGTAAAAATAGTGGATAACGACAACATGACTGGTTCGTTCCTTCTTTCTAGAAATATTGAAGTTAACCTTAAAAAAAAATACAATCACACACACACACACACAGCCCCGCCACAGGTCGGCCCTTGCTTGTTTGTGATAAATGCTGCATTTGTGTCCAGGGTGGAGGCTTATTCCTGCTCAGTTGCCTGCTCTGGCTAAGCTAAGCCTTGTGTTGCTGATAATGGCAGCTGTGAAAAGAGTGGGGGACTGAATGAAACCCAGTGGGGGAGGGGAGTAGCGGTGGATCCCGTCACTGTGCCCTGCCAGGCCTGTATGCACGATCAGTTTGTGTCCTGCGGTGTCACACAGGGGTGCACGCAACTCTGCCTCGCTTCTCTTCTTCTGCCAGCGTAAGGGCCTTTTTGTGTCTCTCTAAGCGACATTTCATGTGCTGGAGAAATCTTTCACCTCCCAAATATTGTCATATGTTCTGTGTGTGCTGTAAAATTGCTTTAACAGACGTATATCCTTAGGGGGGCAGACTGAGCGATTGTTATATAAAACTGTAAATCATAGCTTGCTTTATGAAAAAGAAAAGCCCAAAACTGCTGTATTTGGATGTATTGAACACCATAAGTAATATACAAGTGAAATATATGGTTTGGTACATGAAAAAATGTGAATGTCACAGATGCGCGCAAATTTGCCCCAATGCATATTTTGGAGTCCTTGCCTGAATGTTCTCTGTTCTAAACCCTCTTTAACTTTGTTCTGCTTCACTTTATCAAAGTCAACCTTTGCAGAGAGAATGTTCACATATTGTGCTATGATTTGGGTTAGAGAATGTTCACATATTGTGCTATGATTTGGGTTAGAGAATGTTCACCTATTGTTATGATTTGGGTTAGTGAATGTTCACATATTGTGCTATGATTTGGGTTAGAGAATGTTCACATATTGTGCTATGATTTAGGTTAGAGAATGTTCACATATTGTGCTATGATTTGGGTTACAGAATGTTCACATATTGTGCTATGATTTGGGTTAGAGAATGTTCACATATTGTGCTATGGTTAGAGTTGGACCTTACAGCTGCATCATTTCAAAGAAATAATCATCCTGAAAGTATTTTCTTTCTAGGCGGACCTGAAATATTTTAATTTTTTTCTGTGTCATCTTCATTTACTCTTAATGTATAGACTGATATTTACACATCTGAACTAAATCTCACATGTGTACCTTTTTATTATAACAACAATATTAATCAAATAGCGTTGCAGAGATACACCCTTTTTAGTTTGGGTATGACATTATCGAGGAAAGGGCCTAAAAATAGGGTGGTTTCCAAAAGGTTAAATTATCAAAAGAACTGCTGGATTCTTATATTTCAGGGTTGAAATTAAGGCCTTGAACTCCTCTGAATCTATTATTGTGAGTATGGAGTATATATTGCTATTATAGATATTAGGAGTGTTATACAGGTAATTGTTGTGTAGGCAGTGTAAAATAGGAACGTTTTGAACATTTCTGGAACGTCATGTCTTGGGAAAACAAGACTCGTCTCCAATCTCCTGAGGGCTCTATGACGCAAGGTGTAACGAAAACTAAGAAACCACATTACACCTCAAGGGGCTTTAGTTTGACTGTTAAAGCGCGATACAAGTACTTAGCATTTACAAGGTAGGTTTTACATTTACCATTTACAGCTGCTCTCCTGCCTGACAATAATTGCATGAAAATCAGCATTTAGCCCCAAAAAAACTTCACAGAGGGAAATTAATTGAATCTAAATGTGTAGTGTCATTTTATGGCTCATTAATCACGGGGAATTATAAAAAATACATAAAGAAACGTCATAAATACAGTTTACAGAGCACCAGTTTCTCATGTACAAAGAAATGGAAAGGTTGCTTTGCTTTTGACAGAAGACACATGGGTCTTTGTTTCTGTGCATATTGATTTTGGAAGAGTGTTCACATCACTCGATATGAATACAATTGCAGTTTTCACACAAATTGATCGTTGAACGAGTTACTACAAGTAAAAGTATTCACGAAAAAACTGCCAAAGGGAGTAACCAAGCTGAAGCCGTTCATTTTGCAACGGGTACTTTCCTTCTGTGGCGGTGAACACAACACAGCGACCCGCGGTTAACTGTGCTACTGTGTATTCAGCCTCACTAACTTTAGATGCTGAGGGCCGGTGAACAGTCAAATGAATTTAACCACTATGAACGCCAAGGCTTCCACTACGTATCTGGACCCAAACACACCTGGAGAAGCCATCCGATGCTTCGACAGAGGGCTGGGATTCAGAGGACACGGTTCTGGTGACATCACCAGGGATGATGCCATCGAACGCATGAGTAACGGGACAGCAGCATACCTATTTATTTATTTTTTAAATCACCCCCTAATAACCCCGACTTTCACTTTCACAACCAGGGGGATTTATAATTCGACACAGAAGTGAAGGGCAAGGCTACTGTGTTTGCGTGTGTGCGTGTGCGTGTGTGTGTGTGCGCGTGTGCATCTTGTAAGCAGATAGAGGCGGCGCGTGTCCACACTTCAGAGGGGACGCGAGGCGCAGTCACTGGGCTTGAATTTAAGCAGAGTGAAGATTGTTTATGGACTGCCAAAAGTAATTAATCTCCCTTCTCTCTAAAAAATTAATCGGATTAAACATTCTCGTGGCCCAGTGAGTCCGTCTCCCAGTAATGGGCGGCCGCTCCTCTGTCCCGCTCCGTGCCCATAATGCCAGTCCTATAGGCCGGATTCACTGGCTGCACCACGACAATTGGCTGCACAAAGACTCTGGAGTGTAATCACATTCTTGTCTGCTTGTCTGAATGCTTGTCTTTCACGGTGGGGGCAGAGCATTGGCCGCTTGACCAGGATCATATTCTGACCTTTGATAGAGATGCTGAGGCGCTGAGAGGGGTTTGTTGATTAGAGCTTCATCTGTGTGTCTGTGGCCGCGGGTGAAACACATGTTCACAAGATGATTTGACCTTTCCAGCAGTATTCAGATGAGTATTCTGTGTCCTCCTCTCCTCGGTCAAAACCTAAGGAGGCTGAAAACCAAATATTCACTGGTTACTTGAGCTCCTACTGTACATGCTTGATGCCGCCGCCGGTTTCATTTCCTTTCTTCTGAAGGGACCCACACACACATGTTTGATTGAGCCATTATAACAAAAACAGTATATTCATCGTGTCTAATTCTAAACTAGTCATGTTCAACCCTAAAAATTGAAGCCCCTGTTGGCGCCGTTATATCATGTCTACAACATCGACCGTATATAAGAAGTGGATGAAGTCACAGAGACGTCACCCATTGGTAGGGACTACAGATTTGAAGACATTTTGTCCATCGCCATTTTGGGACTTTGGCCATCGCCATCTTAATTTTGTGTCTTAACCCTCTTTTTTTAACCAGAAGTGATGAGAGGGTGGAGCTAAGTACAACCCAGAACTGAATAAGACATTTTAAGCCGACCAAAATGTTACAACTAATGTTCATGAACTGAAAACAAACTGAGAAAGGGTTAAAGTTCTACGAAGATCAACCACCTTGTAGACCCGCCCTAAAGCATCCCCTGCTTTATGGTCTGTTTGACTCTAAATGGACCATCAGTTACTAAATGAACATCATGTTGTATTGAAGAAGACTTGAAACTAGAAATTAAGACCATAAACTACAATCAGACTTATTTTAACAACCAAATGAGTCGCCCCCTGGTGGACATTAGAGATAATGCAGGTTCAAGGCACTACAGCATTGCCTCCACTTTTCATATCCAGAGGTTGCCCCCTGATCAACACAGGATATGTAACATGGGCAGCATGTTAGCATGTTAGCAGAGCACCTCCATCTGTGTCAAGGAGGATGGATTCAGGCACACGGTTTGAAGTCTACTTGTTTTGCCTTTATTTCAAAATAAGAGCACACTGTGACCCAGGTTAACTTCATTCAGGATTAACAAATTCAACCCTCAAACTGCTTTAAGTACATTACAACGCAAAATAAATGTATTATATTAGCTCAAGTCTAGAGACATTATTAGATAGAGAACAGAGAGAGAGAGGGTTATTTTTTTATTTTGGGGCCATGATGCCCGTCTAAACAAATTATTTTTCAGTCTATGACGGAAGATGATTTTTTTAGATTTGGCACAAACGTCCACCTGGACTGAGTCAACTTTGGAGCTCATAGTTCAGTGTTTGAGACCTCACAGTCATCCCATTACTGTGATAAATCGGGAACACATTGAGTGGATTTCTTTAAAAAAAATGGAACAAATATCCACTTGCACTCAAGGTTGAACTGATTAAAATGCTATGGTCAAACATCATATTGACCATATGCTTATTATGACAAGTTCACAAAACTAATAGGATACAAAGTGATGAAGCGATGACATTTTGGACAGACATGATGTACGCTGCATGACGACTGATTGGCGGAGGAACACAACTGCGAGACGGTTAATTTCCTTTTTATATTTTTTTTCTGGGACTGAACACAGACAGCTGTCCCTGATGGAACATAATTCCTATAATATTAGAGATTATATGTTTATATTTTTGGAGTGAGCAGAATTGTGGTGCAGCTGCATAATATAGTTTTTTAAATAGGCTAAAGTCTGAATGTGTTTTAACAGCATTTCATTGACTACTGAAATAAAGCCACTGAATGCTGTTGAGTCAAGGTCCATATTGATATATTTAATTCCACCACTTTATCATCCTTTGAACAAAAAAGGAATCTGGTATATGATGAATGAACACTGAATACAAATGTATTGTGTTAACGTAGTGACACTTTAGCCTTCTGCCTCTTTAGCTGCAAAACCTTCCACCAGCGAGCCGCTTTCTTTGTCTGCCTGCTCTTCAGTCTGCACTTTCAAACGGTTTTACTGTTGTAAGTTGCTTTCATGATGTGTTTACGTATTTTACTACTGGTCTTAAGTCCAAATATATGCTTTTCCTAAAGCTAATCTTATTGTTTTCGTGGTAATGGCACGTGATTGTTTTGGAGGTGTGATCGTGTCACGTATTTCTGTGAGATCACGTTGATTTTGGGGCGTGTTTGTGAGTTGTTTTCCTTGAATAAAAGTTGTGGTGGGTATGCCTACAAATTTGCTTATGTAGTTGCCTAGGATGTTCTGGCTCACAAAGGTGGTAATTGGAAATTCAAGCTGCAATGTGTTAAAAACCACCTGTCCAAATCTAACCTATACAAATTTTGTGCAAAGTGGAAATAAAATGTGTTTTGTTGTTGAATTCGGTTATGTTTCCTTCCCTAGGTGCCTGTAGCTGACACGCCACCAACCATCAGGCAGAATGTCATATGGGTCCATTGATGGAGGCTCCTTTGGCAGTCGCAACCCATTTGGAGGTCCTACGAGTCAGGGCTACCAGCCAGTAGGTAAGGATACACACTGAGTGTCTTTATGCCCTTTACAATGTCCTACATGTAGCATTTTACAACCCTACAAGGTTATGACTTTAAATGGTGTAATAACCTGAAACAAAAAAGGACATCAAGATGATATTCCTTTCCAACAGAATGCACTGCATCAGGTAGTAAAGTCAAATGTTTCCATACACTGTTGAGGGAGCGTATGGCATGAGAGTTTGGCGGCTTTGATTATTTCTGCAACTGCTCTCCGTCTGTGACAGAATGATCGGGACGTGATTGGGACAATAATAGAAATACAACAACTTCTAAATGTCGGGGGCATGAAAAGTTTGAAAAAGTATGACCACAAGATGACCTCTTAACTTCCTGTCAGTGATTACTGTGACCGTTGGTAACTGTCTGTCTAGATTGTGCTGGTTTGACTACATGCATTAATTCTAATTAGACACAAACATCACACTGGTGAAGTCCAAAGAGCACAGTGAAGATCTGAGAAGATGCATAATTAAGACAAGTAAGACATATCAAAGCAATGTTAGGTCCCAAGATCATAAGTACAAAGAATGTTTTGTCAGTACAGTGTATGCTGTCAGATGTGATCTCTTTTCAAAATACACTTAACATAGATTTACTTGATCGTGATTTGGGTTAAAATAACTGCGTTAACATAACTGGTGTTACTTGAGTACAGATGTTACGTAAAGAGTAAAGCTAAGGTAAAAGAAAATTAACGTTGGTTTGGCTTCACAGGGAACATGAACATCAGCTGCTAATAATGACGTGGGTGGTTCTACATTAGTGAGCGTTGAAAGCCTGGCGCGTCTCACACAGATGCTAAAAGGTGCTTCTGTGCATCGGTATCGGACGCAGAGGGGCTTTGACCAAGTGTCGGTATTTGGCGACCGGGTTGGTGCTCCTACGTTCCTCCTAAGTACGCCTCCAGCATCAGTTTTGTAAGGGATGGCTTATCTAGTTACGCTTGCATAGTATTCCTTCAAAATAAACCTCCTCCTCCACAGGAAATGTAAGGTATAGGCCACAAACAACACTTAGTGAGGTTTAGGGAAAGAGTGTGGTTGAGGTTCACTTGACTAACGCGTCACATGACCGGTGAGTGACACGAGTCACGTGACTAGCTACTCACGCAGCTAGCGACTCACGTGGCTAGCTACTCACGTGGCTAGCGACTCACGTGACTAGCGACTCACGTGACTAGCTACTCACTTTTAGTTTTGGACGAGACATGGATAGTGGTCTCTAATAGAGCCTTATGTTTGTTTGACTCCTCTCTGGCTTCTTTTACTTGCTCTGAGTGTGTAATAAGGACGTGGGAGTGTTTGCATTGGCGTTAGTTTAAAGCCCGGTGCGCCCCATGAAGACTCAGACGCCGAGGGCCACTGACCAAGTGTTGGGAGTTAGAACGGGTTGCACTTGACCCATTGTCATATACACATACAACTGGGTGACATGAGGAGGAATATGTTGACATTTCCTTAACCTTAAAAACATTATTTATGCTTTTGTTGCTGGGAGCACATTGCAGGGGAACTAATGAGACGCTGAGATTAAATGTTTTGTCGATACTTCAGATTCGGATTCAACTTTATTGTCATTGCACAGAGTACAAGTACTAGGGCAACGAAATGCAGTTTTAGCATCTGACTAGAAGTGCAAAGAAGCAGTAAAAGTGCAGGGCAATGTGCTAGATAAGTAACAGTATAAATAACAGATAAATAATAATTAATACAAGAAAAATAACAGTATATTCATGTAGTGAATTGTATCAAATAATTGTGATATTTTTTGGGCGGTATCTCACAGGGCTGCAGTGACAGGATGTGCATTGAATCTATTTGCACTGTGTGGCATGCAGATTTCACATTGATGAAATCTGGTTACGCCAGAGACTATAAATGAAGATGGAGAGAGAGTGTCGGTAAGACAAATTAGAAGATCAGTTAAGGAATAAAATACTAAATGTTAGAGGAAAAAATAAACGTCTGTATTGATCTTTTGCATGAGCTTCAGGTCATTAAGGCGAGAGAGTGAATGGCAGCAGCGTTCAAGTATTTGTACTATCAGTTGCATGTCAACACTGTTTTTATGAAAGCGTGCATGATTTTCAGAAGTCGCCCACTTACCTTAGTGTAAGTAAGTAATCAGAGTTAGGTGTTCCAGTCATCACAACACATCTATTATTCATAAAGAAATGAACAAATCAAGCAATCAACACTGTACATGACTATAAATATACTAAATGCACAGACTACGTGGAAAGGGAAGTACACAAGTAATGTGCAAACCACTGTGACAGTTTTCTGTTTGTTTATGAGCTCTCTGTTTCTTACCATTGTATGTAATCACCCACAGTGTGTGTGTGTGTGTGTGTGTGTGTGTGTGTGTGTGTGTGTGTGTGTGTGTGTGACTTTGCTCTCGATCAGAGGTCACAGGTTTTCATGAGGGTTAAACAGTGTGAAAGGCATTGGATTTGATCCTCAAACTGCTTTCATTAGCCTAGTAATGGGATATGAGCAAGACAGAGCCCGGAGGCAAAACCTGTTCCCAGCCAAACTGGAGGGGTGTGTGTGTGTGTGTGTGTGTGTGTGTGTGTGTGTGAGTGAGAGTGAGAGAGAGAGAGAAAGATTGACAGATGGGGAGAGACGTGTGCACATGCAGTTTGAGATGAATAGACGGCAAGGACAATGAACAAATTTTTTCATGTTGTGGGCGGGACAAAGAGCCATTTGTACAACTCAGGAATGTAAATGCACATCAATGAGAAGGTGAGGAATTCTGCCGTATCATTGCATTCAAAAAGCTGTGACATCATTAGCTAAGATGACACCCGCGGACCACCTCACCTCCAATACCACAAAGGAATTCACCAAATCCATTCAAAACCATGTCTACTGATCAAATAATAGAATATTTTTCATCCATTTTAGAGCCAATTATTCAGAGCAAAAGAATCTGAGCAACATATCCTACATGCATATATAACAGGCCTCTACAAGTCCTCCCTGGAAGCCTCAGATGGGTTGTTCCCTTTTGTTCCAATGTCCAGACTACCAGAGCCTGATGGAGCCTTTGCAGTCCCAGCTCCTCTCCTCTGGAATGACCTGTCTGAGGAGATCAGAGCTGTGAACTCTGCTTCGTCTTTTGAATCACTTTAAAAAATGTCACAGCCGTGCAAGATGCAGTCAGGAAACGTTCCAGGTGTGTAGTTGAGAGCAAACTGAAGGCCACGTTCAATAATTGGTGCGGTCTGAGCAAGGGCACCGGAAATAGGGCAGTGGGAAGTGGCCATGCATCCAGTTGATGGAAGGAGTAGAGGGAGTATATTTTGAGATGTGTGTACATTAATGATTGTGTTGTGTGGTGAAGGCATGGCCAATCGCTTTGTGATCGGTTCTCTGTATTACATTTCCAACTGACAGGGATCTGACTTTGTGCACAGAGAGCTGATCTGTGAGTTCTAGCTGACAGCTTTAGTGATTACCGTACTTTTCGGGTTACAAGCCGCTCCTACGGCTGATCAGTGTCCCCGCTGTAGCAAGCTAGTAGCGCTGCTAGCTAGCGCTTCTGCTGCTACCGCCCGCTGCTGCTGCTACTGCCCGCGTCCCCTCTGCCCAAGTCGGGTGTTGAGCCTGGTCCCGCTACCTTCGGTGGTTTTCAGGGAGCTAGCGGAAGTTAGCGGGGAAGTGACGGAGCGCTAGCAGGAGCCCCAGCTGGCTGCAGCGGGGAGCTAACGGGGACACTGACCGAAGGTAGTAGCGGCTTGTAACCCGAAAAGTACGGTAGTGGTATTTCCCATTAAACTATTCATTAGTTTTGAATGGTGTATAAAAAGAAACTGCAGCGCTGAACTTTGGTTGGAAGACTCATTTAGTCTCATGTTTGGTAATGTTGAGAAGCGGAGAGATGCTGTGCGACATGATGAAGAGATTCACTCCTCTCCTCTGGCAGTGAGCTTCTCTGGTCATTCAGGGCTGACTGACGTTAACTATTCAGTCTCAACCAGACGGCGACGTCTCTGTACTCACACAGGTACCAAGGCACCAAATGTCAGTCAATCGGTTGGTCCACCACTGCCAAGTACCCCCTAACCAACACAAAGCATTTTTGGTTGAAAGAAAGATGTAATACACATCACTGTGCCATCAGTGTCTGATTTTAATTAGAATATATACAATTCAGTTCAGGAACTTACACTTATATTTGATTGAATATTTATTAAAGAACTATTTTTTAACCTTTTGGAAACCAATTCCCCTGTGCCTATTCTTGGACAAAAAAACAAACAGTTTTTTTAAACGTTTCCATAATTATCTCCGCAAACACATGGTTGTTTAACTTCATTTAAATTGCTACAATGCCGTACCACTTGTGAGAAGAGACCTATCGTTTAAATAAAAAGTATAACAAAGCAATAAATCCTTATAAAAAACCCTATTAGTACCTGTAAAGTCACTTTTCTTCTTTTTCCGGCGCTCATTTCTGAGTCCTGAAGCCTTCCTGGTCCGCCCACATTTATTTCCCAAATCGGTCAAGGTTTTGCCACAAAATAAGTAATTTTTCCATGTTTTTTACCGAACGACACAGTTTTTTGACTGAAACTCCTTCCTAACATCCCAACATGCCAATGCTTTGTTTTATTGTGATTCCGATTCTTTAGGTCCTAATCTTTCCAAAAAGGTGTGTTATTAGTATGAGGGCTGTTGTTAAGGCCCTGAACCATACAGTTTGAAAACCTCAGGGGCCGCTCAAGCAGTGGCGGCTAGTGACATTTTTTTTGGGGGGGGCGCAGTTGGGCGGCGCGGTTTAAATAGCACTCCACAATGAGAAGAAAAGAGGTTTGGAGTAGAATATTCTAAAAAACAAAGCTTTATTTCAAGAAAACACAGTGCTCAACACTGTCCAATAACAACTATCAACAAACTGTAACTTTGGGCATGAGAGGTTCAGAGCAGAATGGTTTAAGAAACATTCAATGTGGTGGCCAGAGCAACTTCAGGGAATACATTGACGTAGCATTCAAACTGGGGGCCCTGCAGTAAGGTGGCACTGGTGAGGTGGTCTTTGAAGGCAAAGCGTTCCCTGGTGTGTCCAAGTATGGTGTCACAAACCTACAGATAAATATAGAGAGAGACAGAGACAGAGACAGTAAGATAAGTTGTGGGGAAATATCTACTACAAACAGGCTTCATACTACAGACAAAAAACTATGTTTTGTGTGTCTTGATGGCTCAGCAACATAGACAAAAGGCCAGGAGCCACCTTGATGGCTGTAGCTATGACACACACACACACACACACACACACACACACACACACACACAAACTTGTTGGGGGTTGAATTGGTATTTTAGATAAAGTTATAGCCTGATATGATATCCACCCAAATCTAACAATGTCCAACATGTGTTCTGCTGTGGGAAAGATAAAACATTAAACTCCAACAGGCATCTGCTGATTTTGACACTCACTTCTGCAGCAATCCTTCAAGCTCATCTTCCTTCACAGCCCGGCGCTTCCTCGGCTGCTCAGAGCCACTGCACACTGAGCCTCCAGCTAGCAGCTCCGGTTAGCATGTAGCTTGGTGCATGTAGCTTCACTGCTTTGCTGCTGAATATTTAAATCCGGACGTTCGGGTCCCAACTCTTTCAGCCTCCTCTTGTCAACATCTGATCGTGGATTGAAAGGTGTTTCACGGAGAGATACCACAGAGTTTTCAGTCGCCATACTAACATAATCAAAGGCTCTGCTAGCTGTGTTGCTCGCGTAGCTACGTGGGAGCTATATTGGATGTGAGGGAATGATAAAGGTCTCTGATTGGACGAATAGTCCAACCACGTTGCAATAAGAAACGATGTCATTGGCTAGGGCGCAGATTCGTGCGCCCGAAGATTCACGTTTCATCCGCCAATGAGAAGCTGTCCTTGCCGTCACGAGGGTGAAATGTTTGTTAGCTTTCCATAGACACACATTGGGCCGGCGCCCCGAGAGGGGAGGGGCTTTTCTCAGTAATGATGAATGGCGATATATTATATTTAACTTAAGTGGTTGTTGACAGGGGCTTACGGTCTCCCACACACATTTAGCGCGTCAACACGGTATATTTCTTATTTAAATTATTTGATATATAATGTTTTTTGACAGTATATATTATATATTTTTTTTCTTCTTTTTTTTTTTTCATCGCAAAATTTTAGGAGGGGCGGCGCCCTAGCGCCCTCTATTGACGCACCGCCACTGCGCTCAAGGAGGCATTTTTGGGGAATCTGGCTCATATCATGCTGGATGTTCATAGTTATGATAAAAAATATGGTATAAAAGTGATTTTTCTTTTTTTTTAAATATACATTTCTTTCGCAAAAAGATTCGATGGGAAGCTTCGTGTTTTTAAAGGGTTAAATGATTTTTGAATGGATGCTAATAAAAAATATATAAGTACCCCCTGGAGTGAGAACCACTGGTCTAGAAGATCAAATTCAGCCATTTATCTCCCCGTCAGGATGCATGCTGATCACTTGGCTGATCGTGTCCCTTTTTCATCGAGTGCCAGAATCAGGTTAAAATCTCCAACTCGCCCAATACTTTGGTTCCTGACTTTGGTGACCGTCAACACTGACACTCCCATCAGTCTCAGCTGCACTCTGTGATTATTTCACATCCGCAGATGTTAGCATGCTAACATGCTAAGTTAATGATGTTCAGCAGCTGTAATGTCCGCCATGCTCACCATCTTATGTTAGCATTGCCCTCGTGTGCTCACGTCTAGCTCACAGAGCGGCTCGCGTCGCTGTAATCTCTTAAATGTGTGAGAACTTGAAGATTTTTGACGGTGGTGACGTTGATGATTGAGCCAGATCAGAAGATGTTGCCCTCTCTCACCCTCATACATATTCAGTGTTAACTAACTCGATGATTGGTATTGTTTGTCACCGAAGTAATTGCCGAGAATATGTATGCCGCGGTGCGTTTATGGCAATCACAACCTCAGCCAAATCATAAAAAAGATCAAATTACAGAGCAGCGCATGTCGTGCAATCCTCTGCTGTTAGTGGTGAGTTGCATGAATAGGGCCTCAGGTCTTTTTATATATTTATTTTCCGTCCAATGTTCCCTATTTGGCCAGTCAGCAGCCAAATGAATAGGCTCTTATCTGCCTGCTTTGTACTGTGCATTCATAGCAGTGTATATGTTCGTAGCAATCACGGCTGGCGGTCGAGGGGAGTCGCTGGCACAAGTCATAATGCTGCAGATACACGGTGAAAGAGGAAGGGAGGATGTGTCAGAGACTAAATAAACATCACAGATGCTTTATTCTGCCTCTGGACTCCAGCATACTGTACTCATGTGTGCCCCAAAATGCTCCCCTTCACTCAGTCTGACAGTCTCACTTTCTCACTCCAAGTCTTCTCTTTTGTAAGCAGACAGATGGGAGCCCTCAGTCACCAGAAAGGGGGTCTTTGATCACATTGAAGCCTGGCTACATTATGAGGGATGTGGTGGTGGTGGGGGGTAGAGCAGGAGCCTGTCAGATTTGCCGTCTGTTGCTCAGGCTGATCTGAAGGGGAGCTCAGGGAATGATCAAAGCCCAGGTTAAGTCTCTAATAGAGCTGTCTTTTAGGCTAATCTCTCTCCTCCCTCTGCCGGCGAAAAGACTCTGAACCCTCCACTCGGAGAGGCGGCGGTGTCACTTCCAGCAGAGCCAGAGTGTTTCATTCAGGATGACAGGACGACGCAGCTTTTAACATCAACACATATTGATGCCGGTTTTAATAAATGCTGGACTGAAAATGAAAGGGTGCAAAAAGCTCACTGTTTCTGCTTGACAGTTTACACACAGTTGTCTCATGTGTAGTTGTTGTATATATTCAAAAGAACCTGAATGCATTTTTAAAGATACTCTCCCTTTTTGTTTTTAGCACCCAATTGTTCAAATCTTAAATTTCCCTCTGAGCTTGTCAAGACGATTTTATTTATGTAGCCCAATTGCACAAATCACACATTTGCCTGGAGGGGGTTCATGGAGCTTGATGTTGATGCTCTGAAACTTAACTGTAAACTGTGCTTTCAGAACCGAGAGTTGTGAGAGTGTACGTTTCTCAAACTTGTAACCTTTGTTCCTACGATAAAGATCTGACTCCAGTGAACAGCCTGCGTCCCCTGTGTAGGACACCCCCCAGTCCCTTAACAACCACGCCGTTTTGTGATTTACTGAGTGAGGCACTTCGTGTAACGAGGTCTAAGACAGAATTCTTAATTACTCGTGCCTTGGTAATTATGTTGCTGTTCATTCCTTCATGGAGAGACTAGAAGGTGATCAGTAAGCAGAGGTGTGTCTCTTTCAGCTGTCTCGCTATTTAACGCACAAAATGCCGCTCGATAAATATCTCCCCAAACGTAATAAACTAGCTATCTCTACTTCGGGCAGCCAGTCAGGGACTAGTCACGTGACTCGTTAGTCAAGTGAACCTCAACCACACTCTTTCCCTAAACCTCACTAAGTGTTGTTTGTGGCCTATACCTTACATGTCCTGTGAAGGAGGAGGTTTATTTTGAAGGAATACTATGCAAGCCCTCCCTTACAAAACTGATGCTGGAGGCGTACTTGAAACATGGAGCACCAACCCGGTCGCCAAACACCGACACTTGGTCAAAGCCCCTCTGCGTCCGATACCGATGCACAGAAGCACCTTTTAGCATCGGTGTGAGAAAATTAAATGATCTTTCATTAATCCCCTTGGGGCAATTCTTCTCTGCATTTGACCCACCCTGTGAGGCGCCCGGGGAGCAGCTCTGGGTTGGGTATGGGGTATGGGGGGGACTGGGGATTGAGCCGGCTACCTTGTGGTTACAGAACGACCACTCATCCCCCTGACCTACAGCCGCACCAGGCTTTCAACGCTCATCAATGTAGAACCACCCACGTCATTATTAGAAGCCGGAATTACAGATCAAACACGCCCAGACGTGGTCACCGTCGAGGCCCTGCACACCTGGAGCGGAGGACGAATACAGGCTGGTGGTGAACGACGGTATTCAGCATCATGCGGTTCAAACGGACCCTCGTTGTGCTCTGTGACGTTTGCTGGGAGCGATGCAGTGCAGCTCTATGTGGCTGCGCCAGACTCTGCTTAAAAAATAGCCTTTTAAATGCTGCATTGTTTGTCAGCGACCGTCATCCGGTTACTTAGGAGGCAATTTGGACTTGTGTGCTTTGATTAATTTAGCATGCAGTTAACACGGCAGTCATAATTCAGTTTGAATGAAAACTCACATTTGCTCCTGGAGGAAGGAAATAACAAGTAGACGCCAACCAGCTTTAAAATGTTTTTTTTTTTTTTAAGTAATAAATATTAAAGAATGAATAAAAACAGAATCTGACATAGGTTTATTGTACTGCTAGTAACCTTCAAAAAGTACTTAAAAACCAACATGAAAAATAATGAATATATGAGGTGTATGGAGAGGAGGGATTGAGCTATGGCTATAACTAACAAAAGATATTTTATCGTCCATTAATCTGCCAATTGTTTTCTAGATTATTACATTTTTCAAAAGAGTGAAAAGATGCCAGTCACATCTTTGTGGAGCAGAGACATCAAAGTCTGGTTTCATCTGAACAAAAGTCCAAAGACATTCAGGGACGACGAAGACAAGCAGCGGTCCCTCCATCTGAGAAGACGAAACCCGAGAATGTGGAGCATTCTTTTCATTTGAAAAATAAATAAGGCATCCTAGTTAAGTGGTTGGACACTGCTGAATAACTCAAATGTGTTTTTTTTATTACTTCCGAGCTCATAATGACTTGCCTCCCCACCTGGTTGTCTGCAGCAGACAGCGCCGCGCCGGGTGTTGGGCCTGACCCACGGATGCGTCCACATTGTTAGCTCCCCGTGATGAGCCCCCCGGAGACCAAGCCTGCTTAATAAGCTCGAACGGAGCACGATGGTGGACTGGGCGTGACGGGGCTGTGATGAGCGCTCGCTCCTCCAGCTCCATGCACTGCTGATGGGCAGTAAGTGGCCAAAGTGGGTCATGTGTGAGACGGCCACGCATGGATTAATGGGCCGACTGAGATGCCATTGATCTCGACTCCATCCGTCTGTGACCCTGCATCCTCATATGAGCACTTTTATTGGTTCCCTCGGCCCTACGGACCTCCTCTGTGAGGAGCTCTGGGACTATTGATGCCACTAGATTGGCAGCAGACTCTGTTAATCTGCGTTTTCGTTTTGTAATTGTTAAGTTGTTATCTGGCAGTAATAAGATAGCAATCTGTTATTACAGTCAAAGTAAACTCAAGGAAGTGTAGATTCCTGCAAATCCATTCATTTGTTTGCAACTTTGAGAAGACCTGTCTCCGGAAAACACCTTTATTAGTTTCCTGCAACTAAGAGGGTCCGTCCTTTTCTTGGATTAGAAAGCACAACGCTCTTCTACAGTTTGAGTCTTGAACTGCTCTGTGCACAAGAAATCACCACATGCATGGAAGCACAGGGATAAAGAATTACAGCAAGTCTCTTTTTTTTCAGCAACTGCATATAGCTTGAGCATAGACTGTTTCATTTTATTTTATCTATATTTATTGGAAAAAATATATATGAAAAGAATATATGAAACAGGGACAGGTAATTGGATGAGGCAAATCAATATTAGAAAAAAAGAGGATAAATTGGATAAAGAAATTGTAATTTATAATCTAATTTGATGGGTCTTGTTCCATATCATAATCAGCAGTTTTTATTTAATTTCAAATTTGGTCTTCGTGTTTCTCTTTAGTTTCTGTCAGCAAGTATGTCTTGAGCTGTGCTCAGCATCAGGAAAGTGAAGGTTCAGTTATGAGCTGTGAGAAAAGAATAATGGGTTGGTACTCTACTGCTTGATGATAATGAGGAAAGACCTAAACATGTTATTTGGAGACACATGACATGTTGGCAATGTTGCTCTTCTGCCTTTTCCTGCTTGAGCTGTTGATGTAACGGTAAAGAATTCATGATATCAAATGCATTTGTATCCTTTCTCATGAAAGTGCCCATAATAAATTAGACTTACTCGCAGCTAAAATAGTTTTGTGGAAAGGTCATGTTTTGTATCAAATTCTGCACCGGACAATATGTTTAGATGCCTGGAAAGATTTAATTTATAGTAAGAACCAGAAAGAAGTTGGAATCACATGATTTGCGCATTTTTTTCTAATTGTTTAAGCTTGATCAATTTGATGACTTGTTTGTGTGTTAACTCTGCACGTTTCCTCATGCTGTTTGCACTTTGTCCGTCTCCCACCGAGCAGAGAAGCGAGGCAGAAATTAGGAGGAAGCTTTCATCTAAAACAAAAGTATTCGACCAAATTGCAGCTCATGAACAGCGCAGTGTTCAGTGAGACCAGAACAAAGCTCTGCATGGTTAATGTTTGCCTGCTTTTTCAGGGCATCAAGAGACTCGGTAGGACACTAAACAGAGCACCCAGACAGCTGCATGTGGGGGTGATGCTGTGCATAACATGCATGTTTAAGGGGGTGGGTTATGTTCGCCTCAAGGTGAATCTTTTATGAATTCATGTGGTCCCTGTGTTCTCCAAGCTTGATTCAGTCATGCGCTTAAAATAGCCCTGTTATTCCGTGATGTGTTCTAACGGTTTCTTTACTGTGGCATCACTCATGTATGCATTTAGAAACTTGATAAATATATAGCTGGAGTTATAGCATATCCACTGGCAATGTGGATATGGCAGTGCTGGCCAGTACGTTGGTGGCAATAACCCCAAAACCTGCCTGTGCTACTTGAAGGTGCAATGTGTCCCAGCATTGTAGTTTAAAACATGTTAAAAAAAAAGTCAGTGAGAGTCTGTCGATAATAAATCTTATATGAACAGGACCAGTTAACTTAATCGGCCCGGAGCTTTTTTTTTTTTTTTACAGATTTTTCGAAAATGTGGTGAGTTTAAAAAAATAACTCAACCACAGGTCCGATCTAATACATGTAAACGGCTAAAGTACTGTAAACCCTTGAGAAGATAAACGATGGACTACATTTAAAAAAAAAAATATTTTTATAATTACGTAATTCCATAAGCTCCTCAACATGACTGAGCGATAACGTTTCACTATTTAACTAATTTATTACCCCTAACAACGGCGGATTTCGCTCAAAGTCGAATCTTCCAGTAGTAGGACTTTACTGTTTGTTAAGTATTGACGTCGCGAGCTGCGAAAAGGCGACAGGACTTGGCTTCTGTGTTTCGAGGTCCTGCCAAGATTAGGGTTGGCGCCAGTGCCTATACGACAGGTTCCTACCGGACCGAAACGCAACGCAGATTTTGGTGCTTCCTTTCGGTGCCTGAGCCGATTGAAACACTTTTTTTACATTACTCTGATGACTCAGTCCTGGCAGCAGCGACCGGCTAGCTAGAGTAGCTAGCTAGCATCAACTTAACAGTTTACCTTTGGGCATTTTGTCTGTCAAAAGTGTAGCGGTATTTCGGAAAAAAAACGATTCGAACAACTGAGTGTAAAGAAGAAGAGCCGAACTCCGAGAGAGAAATGCTCAGTTTTCTCCACCAAACCTCGTTGAGGAAACGTCGGTTTTAAAAGCTGGAATCTGGACGAGAAACGCTCCAAGCCGCGACACAAAGTGAGATTATAAGGAGACGTGTTTGTTCCTCAGTTAATTTGGTGTTTGCCGAATTCAAGAGCAGCGCCGTCTGGTTCAGAAAAGCTCTCCCAGTTGATATTAATGACGTGTAGGCCAGTAAAGCAGCAGAGTTTGTAGAAACCAACCGTTTGAGTTCTGTTTCACACGGTCTCCATCAGGCCACCTGATGCTGGTCTGGTATACTTTTAATATACTGTTCATAGTTTAAAGTTAGAATCTGTAGTTTGAAGTCAAATGTTTTGTATTTATAGTATACTTTAAACCTTTAATATATTGTTCAATTTTAAAAAAAATTGCCTTGGCAAAAAAACAAAAAAAAAAAGTCTTCCTTTTAATGTCGTCAATCATCGTTTTGCCGTCTTTTTTTTTTTTTAAGTATTCGTTTAGGCACCGGTATCGGGAAAAACCCAAACGTTACCCATACCTAGCCATGATCCACTGGGAAATTGAAAACAATTAAAAATAAGTTTGAGGCAAGAAAATTTCTAAACTCAGACAACCAATTCACAGATTTTGTTTTATTGTCGTCCTCATAAATACACATGATTACTGCCAGGGGGCATTCTCTAACTGGCACAGTCCATTGGAATAAAACCAAACGCCCTTCTATTTGTTTTTTATATATACACACACACACATACATACACCTCTTAAACACATTCCTATTGGCATCAGCTTAAATAAGTCAGTCAGGACATATGTAGGGTCATTGACAAGCATGTGCGCCTTTTTATAGAATACAAGAGATTCTGCGTTTTAGACATACTTCCAGAGCCAAGATTAACAACGCCTTGCTATCCGCTTTGTCCTTTTGACAAATTGATGTACACCAGAAACACATTGAAAAGGTTCCAACACTTTAAATAAAATATGTATACAATGTTATCAGTAGTCTCTGATCTTCCACAAAAGGAGTTACGTTTACAGAGGCAGCAGCTTCGATTGGTTTACGTTAAAGACTGGGTGTGGTGTGAGTGTTGGTCACATACTACTGAGAAGGAAAATCAAACCTCATCAGCTCCATCTGCAGGGCCAGCTGTTGGATTCAGGCCAGCTTCTCATTCCCTCAGTCAGCTGCTCACTGGCTAAATTGCATATTTTTGGAAAGAGTAAAATCTGTCCCTCCTCACTGAGGACAGACAGCCACTGACCTCAGGCATAATGAGATGGGAGCTCTTGATTATGTCCCTCTCGGATTTGAGAGTATAATTGAACATGTTGCAGATAGTACATTTGTGCCACCGACAAGCTACTCCATGAGGGCATGATGGTAATTCATCCCTGGCATGCTCAAGACTCTCACTCATTACAGTTGAAGAAATCAGGGCACTTGGTATTGATTATTCAATGCTTAAAGAGGAGAAGAAAATCAACCGCACTGCCAAAGTGAACATCATCTATAATCAGCTCGCTTGGGTTTATCATTACCAACTGGGAATATGCAAAGTGAGTTCCTGCCCTACAGCTTTCTTTCTCCTTAGTTCCTTCAGAAACTTGGTCTTATTTTGACATGCATGATATTGTGTAGAAAAAAAATACTGAAAACTCTCAATCCCAATCAAATCTTGTCTCTGTATTCCCATGTCGAAAGGAAAGTAAATAAACTGATTTGTTACATTACTCTTTAAAGAAAGAAAAATAGTCAAGGGAATTATTCTCTCTCTCAATTATAAAAGTCTCTAGATGAACAAAACATTTAAAAAAAAAAAGAAAATCACACACTTAATTACCGTAAGCAGTTTAGGAAGCTTCATTTCCCAATATTCTCAAGAGTGGCGTTACAATATGTGGTGGCGGACCCAAACGCAGACCAGGGAGTAGAAGAAGGGAAACAGCTATGGAGGAACAGTCGGGGAATGGCAGGGAAGTCCAGGCGGGGGACGGCAGACAGACTGGGGAACCGGGAGGACGGATGACTGAGAACAAGAGACAGGGTCAAAAACAATTGGGTTAAATCTCAGAAGTAACTTGCCAACAGAGCAGTCACTACCAGGTTAGTTGAGACAACGATGTGGATGAAGAACCGGGGTAGATATACTGCAGGGTGATTAGTGGATTGAAGGCAGCTTGGTTGCTGGAGCAGGTGAGTGTAATCAGTAGAATGTATTTCAGTCAAAGGAACAATTTATATCACAGCCAAAACACTGTTACAGTAATATATCTTTATAAAATGCTTGGCATGGGAAAGAAGTTGTTGAAAGTCGAACACTTTGGCCAGTCCTGAGTGGCATAGCAATATTCAGAGACAATAAGCCTCGTCATTGTTGAGGCAATAAATTATCCCCTTCCATGCATTTTTGTGAAACACATGTCCATCATCTTGCAGCAAGAACATAGCAATTCTCCTTGGCAGAAAACACCTATTCTCTCATTGTTACAGTCTCAAATTGTTCAGGTAGTTGAGGGACCGGTGTTCCTGGTTTCTGATTGGCGCCAGGTCTGCCTTCTGGCACTTGATGGAAAAGGTAGGAGCGGACGGCAGAACCTGGAATTCTTGCGCTGTTTCTCCAGTGCAGAGACTGCCTATCCTACTGCAGGACTGCTAAGTGAAAACAGGGGTCCTCTTGGTCCTCTGGCATGCACCAATCTCCTGAACTTGTTGATTGCATTACATGACGTAAAGCCAGCATCCTGAACTTGAACCTAATAGGTACTGTATGTGTTTAGCATCCTCAGGTCCAACATTAGATGGAGACCACTGTGTTGTTTTGCTTTGTTGAATTAGCGGCTGTAAAACCTAGATTGTGCCTCAGGCATTGGGATAAACCCTATAGCCTGTTTCTCCAGAAGAGAGTGGATTTCCTCTCTCAATACTGGGGCGAAGGATGGATGAACTTTGGATACCACCAGGCCTCTCGCTTGCTGAATTGGAGTCTGTAGTATGAGTCAATCCAAGTTCATTTTTGGGAGGGAGGTTGAGCCATGGCATCCTGAGGCTCTTGGCGGCACGACTTGATTGAGAATGGAAAGGTACTGTCCTCCTCAAAGAAAACCAGTGAGTGATATCTCATCACACACCAAGTGGTCCACTGTCCATAGAGGCAGTGAAGTCAACAAGGTCTTTGCTTCATTGCCCAGGATCCCTTATGTCTCACAGATTCATACAGTAATGGCAACCATTCAAGTTGCCACCAGCCCATCAGGACCCTAAACTAACTTGGGGTTCAGTGTCTTTCCCAAGGACACTTCGACACGTGGGCTGGAGGAGCCGGGGATCTTGTATGGCCATGGCTGAAGTATTTGTAAGCAGGGCTGATGTCCTGGGTAGGGAGATAGGTCACCTTCTGTCAGAAAGTTAAACCAAGCACCTGTTGTAGTCAGGTTAAGCGAGGTGAAGTGCAGATTGAGTCAGAGGGACTGTGCAGGGTCTTTTGTAGCCCGAAGTGACCTATGTTTGGGGAGAAGTTCCTGGAGTTGTTCTCGAGAAGACACTGTCCTCATACTGACGTGTTACTGACTGAAACAGAACCCAATACCTGCTCAACATCAGCATTTTAACATTGTCATTGTACTTCAGTATTTAGCTCAAAGTCCTGCAATGCCTACTAAGTATGGGTACTAAAAGCTGCAAGACTCTTTTTCTTGTGAACATTTTATCATATCGTTTCTATTTCTTACACCCTTCAGAAGCATTTCCAAAATGCCTCTGCAGGGATATAATGTAGGACAAAATATAAGTTATGACTGTATCAGACACACTGCTCAAACCACAGAGACCAAATGTGTCCAAGAGTGATTTTGTGAAGGGAGTGCCTATCAGCAGGGCTTTGAAGTGGCATGCTGATAGGAGCACGTTAAAGAGTTCACATGTTAAGGGGAAAGTTTCAAGTGTGAAAAGATAAAAAGCTGCTGAAATGATCCCAACCCTTTACCAAACACTGAACTGGTTGTGACATAACCCTCTGTGGATCACTCAACCTTCCAGGGAACACAACGCCTGTGGACTTTGTGAAATTAGCATGAAATCATGAATGTGGAAATTGTGTTGTGGGCCCTAATGTGATAATCATACTACTCCCCGTAAACAGATTGTGTGACAATAACATGGACTGGGCACATAGTTTTCACCCAATTGTCAAAAGAATAAAATATATGCTTCACAGATTATCTATGGTCAAGGTTAGATTTAAGTCAGTGGATTTATTCATCAGTTATACAACTGATGTATATCCAGCGTAATCTTTTATTAAGAACAAGCACAACAGTGGAGATGCATAATCTTGAGATATTGACTAGATATAAACTTTTTTTCCCGATTTATATTGTGAAACAGAAACAAAAAGTGTTGAGTTAAAAATAAATATGAAGTCTTCTCATGTGTGTGACATGTTCTACAGGTATAGACCTCTAAACTGTAGCGATGCTGCTGGCATGATGTCGATATATTGTCAAAAGAAGAAACATTTTTTGTCTATTTTTGCTGTAGACAAGAAAAGTAAAAATTTAAAACTGTCTATGACATCTATGAGACCGCGGTGGCGGTCAGAGGTGTGAATGCTCAGAAAACCTGTGTGTTTTACTGTCACACCTTCGAGGCTTCAGGCAACATCACAAGGAAAAGCCTGTCTTGGTCGTGTGGACTGAAAAAGAAAAATATCTTCTGCTATAACAATTGAGGGTACAGTTGTGCTTTTATAAGCAATAAGTCAACCCGCTTTGCGGAATTTGAGGTGCAGTAAATCAATAAATCCTTCAACCCAACCGTCACTCCAAGCACTTATTTCCATTTAACTGTCTAACTGACCTGCCACCTGTCTCTTTTCATGTAACTCTCTTTTTATTATTATTTCTCATGCACACAGCGGTCTGTCATATAATTCATCAGTCTAGCTTGCTTCAGGATGCCAGTTAACCCGCATCCAGTATCTCTGCAATATATTCAAAGACAAATAGCAGGGCCAATGGTAAAGGCAGTCCCAGTGTTGTAATGCGTTCAATGCATTTTTATTTCCATTCGTTTGTGCTGTGAGTTCCTTGGTACTGAACACGTGCACAGAAATACATTTTGCTCCTGTGATCGGCCAGCCCACCTCCACTGTAGCATGCACACTGGATACCCATCCATCATGCTAAATGAAAGGTGGACAAAGCGTGCGGTAAAGATGAGAAGTGTGTGTGTGTGTGTGTGTGTGTGTGTGTGTGTGTGTGTGTGTGTGTGTGTGTGTGTGTGTGTGTGTGTGCCGAGATAACATTAAAATTGCACTAAAGGTCTCTCAGTTGAAAAATGACCCATTTCCAAATGTCTCACAATCTTGTAATGCTGCTCGACTGACCGCATGCAATCATGTTATTACCTGGACGATTTGTCAGCCGAGCTCAGTGCGTAGAGTTAATGACTTGAGATGTACAGTGGAGATCTCACACATCGTCCTGCTGGCCACACTACGGCTGTCTGTTTCTTTGTCCTCTTCAGCTTTGTTTCTGCCTCCACAGTTTCTCTTTTCGTGCCAGTGTTTGATCCACCTCTCCACTTTGGGGCATTTTCCACCTGCATTTTGTCTATACCTCTGCTCTTTTTAACCACATCAGGAAAAAAAAAGCAGTAATTGCAATAATTTCAGGGTGCAGTGTTTGACAAAAGGGAGATGGCTTGTATGTGCCGCTAATGCAGGTCGTGATGTTGATCTTAGCGCGCTGTAATGACTCCGGGCCATTAACCCTCCCTGTCATTTGCGAAGACATGTGCTTTTTGAAAAAGGTAAAATGGCGCTGCCCACATGACTTACACGGTAGACTCCCCATCCTGCTGCCAGCCTGTGGCTTAGTGCCATGCCGCTTTCCACATCCACTCTATCATCATCACTGGGGTTAAACTCTGCATTGGAGGCTCCCGCGGCTTTTGATGTCCATTCAATTTCCACATGTATTCATTATGATAACAAAACACAGTAGTGCAATGCAATCACTGGAAATGTCTTTTTTTTTCTCCTCCAATTTATTAATGTAACTTTGATGTGTGAGTTCTTTGAAATCTTTATGTTTTCTCGAGAAAACCACCTCCGTCAGCTCGGTCTGACGTGTTTAACATTTGACCACCATGACTGAAATGTGAAACAAAATGGTCCCATCCATGCCCAGGCTGTTCCTGTAATATAAAAGCATCAGTGTTGCCGATGCTGCCAGTACCAAAACCTCACCTGGCAGATATGTCATTAATTTATAATGATTCAGTTGAATTTATTGAACTAAACATCAGCGTACAGAATCCATTTCACCAATGAATGGCTTCTTGTGGAATTATTATAGTCAACCGTCTTTTATGAATGAAGCTTCCAGACGCTGAACTCTAGGTTTCAAAATGGCTACAAACCAATGGGTGACGTCACGGTAACAACGTCCATGTCTTATATTCACTCTATGGTTGTGAACTGTTACATGAGCTGCTGCTGCTGCTGCTGCAAGGCCTTCTTTCTACATAGAGTTGACCTCTCATAATGGCCGAAAAGTGGGATCAGTTCTATTTATTTTAGACAGAAAAAAAATATATGAAGAAGTGAGTGCTCATGGATAAATAATAACAATCCACAAATAAAAGCCAGTATTTGTTAATTCATGGGGCCGTGCAAGTCACTTCATTTTCCACAACACTTTACAGCAAATATTTCAGAATAAAAGCATTTGTGAATATTGGTTGTACTTGTAAACTGAAATTTTGTTTCTGGTATTCCAATGAACATTTTAAACACTATTTAGTAAGATTACAGCTATGCACACAGCTTTATGCGGCTGTACTTGAGCGAACATGAAATACACAACCTTCACAAAATAAAACCGAGATTGATGGGAATGTCATTAGATTATGCAGGTGTGATACACACAAGATTACGGCAGAAGTTGATGATGTCGTTCAACAAAAGGTCAGTTTGCATGGCAATTCATCCAGTAGTTGATCTATTTCATTCTGGACTAAAGTGGTGGATTATTGTTCCTTATGAAAGGAAAAACAAGTCAATACTGGCCACAACTGTTTGACGATAAAAGTCCGGGAACCACCGTGCAACAGCCCCATGGCAACTCATTAAAATGCCTCCATTGAGGCAGTGAGAGATGACCACAGACTGTTGAAGATCATGGACATTGTGTCAGTGACAGCAGCTTGGATGTGGTTTTATTGTTCAGCGCCATCTCTGTCAGTTATTCATGCCAGAACATATACACACTGTAACTGGTCCACTTCTGCTCTTTCCTTTCCAAAGTTGCCAATATGGTTTTTATGCCCACTTTGATCTGGAACCTGTATCTTTATCTTTTTCGTGCCACATTCTGGCATGTGCTGCCATGAAGGTGCTGCCATGAAGCCAAACCTCTGTTCGCGCTCCGTGCTCAAAAGCTTTTGAATCTTTATGTGTCTGCTCGACGGTCTGCGTTCAGGTCCTTCCCTTCACACTTACTGCCACCCTGTGACCACTAAGACCTAAATATGGAGTATTATTAGCAGTGAGGACATAATATTTAATGAGCATCGTTAGGGAGCACCAGTAGATTCCTGACGGCGCAGCCTGATACCCAATGCAGGGCCTGTCGATCGGTCAAACTAGAAAAAAAAATTCCGACTAACCTTGAATAAGGAAGGTAGCACCGTAGCAGAACTTTAGTAGCACTTAAATGTCTCTTACTGATAGCACTTTGTGGTTTAACTTTATTGAAGAAATTGCACTTTCTTGATTCTTGTTGTTCTAAGTTTGTACTCATGGTTGAATGCACTTATTGTAAGTCTCTTTGGATAAAAGCGTCAGCTAAATGAAATGTAATGTAATACATACTTTAACATGAAGACTGGGCTTACATAGATTACATGAATTCTCACCCAATCTTTCAACTGTGTATTGATAACTGCTGCAGAAGATGTTTAGAAGACAGCATCCAGTGGCCATTAGTGGTCAACTCTAAGGCGATTCACTTTTTGCCTCACCTTTCGGCCATGGCAGTGCCTGCATATAGATAACTAAATGTTCCGTTGTATCAGCATTTACATGTGCAATGCCTGGCTGAGAAGAAGGTTCCGGTCCAAACTAACTCTCAGATGTTGTGCTATTATTACTTTTTTTTGTACTGCAAATGTCTTCAAGCTAATGCAGTCCTTTGGAATGTTGTTGTAATATTGTACATATATGCAAGAGGCTGTACAATTGAAGGTTCCAATTATTTTTAAGGGACATTATACATTAATTTAATACTGCGTTCATTGTATATTTCTGCCGCCTTGGAGCAGCCCAACAAGCTGAAACACAAATTATCATTTTTAATGTCAGACAACCCAACAAGGAACTACAAAACCCAGTGGCGGCTGGTGATTTTTTTTTTGGGTAGTGCCATCTAATCAATTTCAGCAAACATCCTAGTATGATTCAATGCAAAAAAAAGGTATTAAACAAGCATTACTACTTTCCAAAACCAACATAAGAGCTGTGTACAAAGGCACAAAAGTGTTAGCTTAATCCTTGTTTGCATTAACAGCACACACACACATAGAGCCAACACTAAAAACATACACAGTTAAGCTCAATCTATTTTAGGGCGCTGATTGGATAAATTGCATGTCATTCATTATTATCTTTAATCAGTGATTGGCTAAACTGCGTATTAGACCCGTCTTTCTTGGGCCAAATCGATTCGGCCCCAGCACGTGCACTAGCAGCAGACACGTGCACTAGCAGCAGAGAGACGTGCACGTGCAGCAGAGACGTGCACTAGCAGAGAGGACAAGCAGGAAAAGCATATATTTTTCGCAGATATCCTATTTTACAAATATTACTGGGAATATGCCATTGGTTCAAAAACACAAATATTGACAATTTGCATAATTTATTAATATTATTATAATTTGTATAATGAATAATATTATAAATAAATATATATATATATATATATATATATATATATATATATATATATATATATATATATCAGTGTTCCCCCTAGGTTTACAGCTTCAGGGGGGCGGGGTGTCGGCCGGGGGGGGGGGGGTGTCGGCGACGACGGCGACGTTGGGACATTGGGAGCGACGTTGGGAGCGTTTAAAAAACGCAGATATATCTGTTTTCTTTCCACGCGACATTATTGGACGCTCTCTGCCGGCTGATGGAAGTGTGCTCTCTGCCCACCTGTGCGCGCGCACGAGTCTGTGGGCATCGGGGCGGATCTCCGCGGTGCGCGTTACCGAGAGCAAAGTAGAGTTGTAAACGCGACCATGACAGAAATAGACAGAAATACGATCAATAAAATAAGAACATTGAGTTTGTTTAATAAAAGAACAAGGTGTAGACCTGTTTATAGGAAAGGGAACCTTAAATCACGTCTGTGATCTGGCGCGACGGAGAAAATTACAGGGGGGCGGAGGGTTTTTTCAGGGGGGCGCCCCGCCCCCCTATTCTAACGGTAGGGGAAACCCTGTATATATATATATATACAGTGTATATGTTTTTTTGGTGGCTGAAGGTGGGGCCAGGCCCCATGGCCCTCTATTAGCCGACCGCCACTGACAAGACCCCATATAGCTCAGATAAACTTTGCAGTTACACACAGTTATTTGATCCATTGTTAATCTAAATACGTAGGAATAATGTAAATCCACAGTTTTGATCATAAAAAATAAAGTTCAATGTCAGTCGTGCCTCTGTGTGATCAGCCCTCTGTCTGCTGCAGCGTCATGCTCCACTGGGTTGAGAAGTGTTTGCTGATGTCATGTTTTCTTCAAAGCCACACAGGTCAGCCCCTCAGAACTGCAAGATGTGTTTCAGGAGACCTCCTCCAACATCTTCCAGATCAACGCCAATGGTAAAAAGACAACTCCTCCCTAACATTGAATGAGTGTGTGCCTCCATGTGTCCTTGTGCTTAGAGACTTTATGACCGAGGAAATTTTAGACCTCTCTTCAAATGGATTAAGATATGGGTTCAGTGATGTAAGAATGTAATAAGTTTAGAGTTGAGGTAGTTTTAGGATTAGGGTTTGGACTTTGGTATACGATTATAAGTAGTAATTGAGGTTTAGGTTACTGGATGGTTCACGGTTCAGATTATATGTAATTTAATGTTATGTCTTGGTTTCAGAAGAGTGTTAGAACTAGTAATGATGAACTAATTTAGTCCATCAGTTTGACTTTGGTTTAGTGTTATTAGTAGAAGTAGTGCTACCTCATCTCTCGTCTCATTGTGGTCGTCATTTCTCTTTATCGCTATTCGCTGATTTCACATAGGAGGGAATGCAGCGAGGTGTTCTCATAAACCTGTTTAGAATTGGCTCTGGCTTAGTGTTAGTTATCTTTAATTAAGATTTGAGTTTAATTAAGACTGGAATTCATTTTATGGTAAGGTTACGGAATGAATGGAAGGTTTCCTTTAAGACTTAAGTTTCCCGCACGCACTCAATGTTTGTTTTGTTCCTCCAGTTGTCACACTAGAGAAGAATCTCCAGTCACTGGGGACATCTAGAGATACAGAAGAGCTACGACAGAATCTGTGAGTAACACACACACACACACACACACCAGTGATGGGAAGTAAGTACATTTACCATTGAGAAGGCTGTACTTTAATTGAGTATTCTAATATCTCTCCAACATTTAAGAAAATGACTACAAGCAGCTAGACAGCAACACGATATGTAACAAATACAATGTCGACATGTTGACCCAACACGTGAATAACTTTAGAAATGATAATGCATAGCACAAGAAGAGCTGCCAAAGAGTAAAATGTGTTCATTGCCAAACATTTAATGATTTCAGCTCGACCAATGTGATACTCCTGGTCTTAAATGAGATAGAACGGAATCATTTTGACGTTTGGAATTCTGTGCGGACAAAACATTTGAAGGTGTCACTTTAAGCTCTGGATAACTCAACAATGAGATTAATCAAGAACATATCAATAATTCAATTAAAAATAGTAAAACAAAAAGATGTGCTCCTACTTCAGGGTGGCAAGAGACAGTTGTTGTTGTTGTTTGGCTTCATAGACACAACTGACAATATTATCTCAATAAATACATGTTTGAACACATTGACACATTATTCTATTACAAAGACGGAAAGATAGAATTACATCTCCTCTTTCGTACAGTTCTAGAGCCTCTCCGCGACTTGCACATACATCACCGAGGTAAGACCGACCTAAAATGACAGAAACCATCTTTGGCGAAAATGCATTTGCCGTGTTCTTTGACTTTCCCATTGGGCCCACGTCCCATCCGCTAACATGGAGGGGGCGGGATTTATTACCTGTACCACAGCCAACCAGCCAGCCACCAGGGGGCAATAGGGATGTTTTGGCATCACTTTTTAGTCATGTCAAGAATTAAGATTCAAGATTCAATACTTGATTGCCATGTCAACACAGTGGGTAGGAATTTACCTGAGGGCATCTATTAAAACATACTAAAAGCACACATGTAAATAACAGTCCATCTTTATAAACAGTCTATCCTTTGGACAGAGGCCTGGCTATGTTATTAGATAAATTGTATATTCTTTTCTTCCTCCTCCACCTCTGAGATGCACATACAGACCACATCCCTGGTCCAGCTCAGTGTAAGGTTATATTTATCTCTGCTCTCCAGAAAAAAAGCAATTTTTCTTTTTTTCATCGCCCTCTCTCATATTGATTATTTCATTTATTTTTTGCTGAGCTGCCAGCAATTACCAGATTCAAAGCTGATGACAAAGTGGCCAATCTGAGATGATTGCATCTGTTTAAAATGCATTATATCCCACTGTGTTGGCTGGCATGTCATCCATTCTATTGAACTTTTTGTTTTTATGATCGCCTTGAAAACTTACTGACAATGCTTGGCTGCTTTTATTTTTAACTGCCCATTTTCCTTCAGCAGTATTGATGCTGGATGCAAACAACACATCCAGTGTCTCCGACTGATGCAAAAGATTGTTCCAGAAAACAGTCAGGAGGCTTCTCCGATTTAAGAATGGATGGGTGACTTTCAGAGTATTAACTCAAGCCTTTTATTTTCAACAATAGCTTTTCCTTTTGCAACAGTTTTCTAGTCTCTCGGGTGACAAAAAGAAGGCGCCATGCAGACTGAAAAAACAACAACATCAAGGTTTCTTTATGAGGGTCTATTGACTGAATTGACTGAATAAAGCGAGCAACTGTCAGGTGAGAGTGAGTGGATTCATTTTCAGAGAAAATTGGCACAGAATGGTGGCAATATTCTGTAACCTTCGTAACATAATACTGAAGGAGTGAAGTAAGTGGAGATGCTTCTTCTGGACTGCCCAGTCGCCAAAAGTGTTTTGGTATTGTACATTCCTGCAAACCATAGGTATGTTTAATTCTGACGTTTCTTTTTCTTTCTTTTTTTGCATTTGGTCCGATATAATTAGGTATAATTATGATTATAACAAGGGAAAAAGTCCCCTAGGGGCGGCTGGGTCAAACAAACACAGGACTTTCACTCAGGAGGCTGCTGCTCACCAATACTTTATGCCTGTTATGTAACGTTGTTACACATGTTTCAGCATTAGCTGCACTAAGTTAATTATTTACGGTGGTTACGTTGTTCCGGTTGTAACGCTATGATCTTACATTATTGTTCTAACACAAACATTATAATTCACAACATTAACCACTGTGCTTATCTCATGGTTTGCAGAAATGTACATGAATACAACCCAAAATTGTCGAAACCCCCAACGTCTAGACGTGTTTTTCACTTGCAAGTCTTCAGGGCCGATCACACCCAGACGCTCGTCAATGTCACACTTGACCAAGGCAGCCAATCAAATCAACCAAGAGGCGGGCTTTACTAGTTTACAACCGACTTCCTGTTTTGATGCCAGTAGATGTGATTGGAACAGACATTGATATTATTGATCGTTAATCACGATGAACGGTACTATTGTTCCCTCCTCCTCAAGAGCTCGAACTTACGATGCCCTCAGCTGTGGGATCCCTTGGGATCCCTTGCTGCCGGGGCGGTTAAAACCGGTTAGAACCTGATGAGCCCCAGTGCCCCCAAAACTGGGGGCGGAATTCTTCATCAGGAGCTTTGGAACCAGAGGCGTTCAAGGTCCAGGAACAAAGTTAGGGCATTTTGGCTCTCAGCGGACCTAAATCTACGGTTCATGAAATGTGCACTAAATTAATTACTAAAAATATTTATCTTCACTTAATCAAAGTCAAACTTTGCAGAGATACTGTTTTTTTCTTTTTCTTTCCTGTGTTCTATCATCAACCAATAAACCAGTAACACATACACTGCTATAGGAACCTCTTACCTAGTCTCACAAGTTTTCTGTATATTATATCTGTTGAAATTATTTAAATAGCCCTTGTGATTTCAGTATTTTGTATGGGCATTTGGAATTTTTTTTAAAAATGTCTGGGGCTTAACTGGGGTTAAACAGGTTGTTATCAAGAGTCAGCAGTTAATCAATGGCCGTATCAAATAGACCAGTGATTGTCAACCACTGTGCCGCGGCACACCAGTGTGCCGTGAGAGATCGTCAGGTGTGCCGTGGGAAAATGTCCAATTTCACTTAATTGGTCCAAAAAAATCTTATTTAGTTGCCGCAAATTATTTTTCATTGTTGAGCGTCAGAGCTGCAATATAGTGGCTGGCAGAGTGATATAGAACAGGTCTGCACCTTGTTCTGCTATTAAACAAACTAAACGGTGGTATGTTATTGATCTTATCTACACAGCATGTCATTTCTGGGTCGCGTCTACAACTCTGCACGCGGAGTTCCACCCGAGGCGCGCAGGTGAGACACAGCGGAGAGAGAGAGACAGAGAGCGGCGAAAAATATGTCGCGTGCTTTTCACAATGGGATTTGCAGCTGAAGCTATCAGTATTTTAACCTATGAGCTCTCACTTTTAAAGCCTAACAGTTCATGTGTTTGCAGGTCAAGACAAACAGCCTGGAGCTCCATCAATGACGTTTCTGACTCAGAGAGGCTCTGGAAATATTCTTCCAAAAGCCTGAAAAATACACTGCAGTGATAAAGTCTGCACACTTTGTGGTTGTCATTAAAATAAATGAACACCATGTTTCCTTTAAGTCAGTATTTATCAAACTGGGGCGGTATTTATTACAGGTGTAATACCTTTATTACAGGTATTTATTACAGGTGTGGCGCAAGAGGAAATGCTGATTTTAAATGTTCACAGTCATTGTCAGTTAACAGGTTACGCTTGCGCATGCGCCGATTCTTGGCATTTCGCCAAAAGCCGATATTTATGAGATCTCAGTGAGGTCGTCTTTCTGCTGTTGTCTCTCATCATTGAGCATGAATTGAGAGCCGTATCAAATCTACAACCCCGTTTTAAAAATATTTGTAGAGGAAAGCAGCCACTAATACCGATACAACGTGATGCTCACACATCTGCACTCATTCTGTTTTGTTTTGCAATAGCTTATTGTTTTCCACAATAAGCTATTTAGTAGTAACTAAATATTAGTTATTTTTTGCATAACTTTATTTTCATTTTTCTAACAAAGTGATAACACATTTTTTGTCTGATGGAGCAATCTGGTTTACTTGAAACACTGAATACTCTTCCATGTCAGTAGGTAGTGCAATAATGAGCTACCATATATGCTGTATTATGCTACAATGTGACATTTTGTAACTTTTTAGGTTGTTGGTGTGCCGCGGGATTTTTTTATTGTAGAAAATGTGCCGCGGCTCAAAAAAGGTTGAAAAACACTGAAATAGACAATAGAAGGTGTTTTATTGTGACGATAGTAGTTTGGTGCAGACAGACACAGACAAGCACCATCCATATGCACACTCACTCACACTCATTATCCTGGCGTAAATAACACACTCTTTCGACAAGCATCTCCCTCTCTCGCCCACACACACACACACACATTTTCTTGTCAATTTTACGTTTCAGTGTTGACATAGATATAGTTTATACAACCGTCAATAGCCAGATGTTTTTGAAACACTACTAAGTGTGGTCAGCAGCGAGGCGGCTTACCGGTTAGCCGCTTCCAGGGCTTTATTAATCCGGTCATAACCCACCGGTTATGAGAACCAATCCGCACCAAATACATACTTCAGTCAACCACCACTATCTATACAGGGGAGACAATAACAAAGACAAGGACTTAGAGCCGCAGTGCTCTCAGAGAGAGAGAGAGAGAGAGAGAGAGAGAGAGAGAGAGAGAGAGAGAGAGAGAGAGAGAGAGAGAGAGAGAGAGAGAGAGAGAGAGAGAGAGAGAGAGAGAGACTATTGCATGCAATGTTACTCACAGGAGCCGCGGGACCCATGGGTTGACCCGCTTATCTCTACTATATGTAGTTTATGTATTTTAGTCATACATCAGGTTAATGTATGCTGGGTCACTTCTGGGCGAGATGCGGCCCGCGGGCCTCCTATTGAATAAGCCGACTGTATATGGTGAAGGAAGAGATTGGGGCCACGGTTGGGGTTAGGGTCTGCCAATTCTCTTGAAGGAGGCAGGATGACTCAGACCATCCTCAGAGCAAAACCTTCCCAACCGGCGTTTTCTCATGAGACTTTGACGTGAGCCGATGACAGCGCTTGAAGTGAATGCACCTCAAATGTGTGTATACGAGATATTAACCACGACAGATCATTCTCATCACATGCAGCAGTGTCACTGTCAACTGCAGTACATGTGGACTATTATCTGATCTCCCTCCAGTCTCACTGAAAAAGGCACTAATATCACACACACACACACACACACACACACACACACACACACACACACACACACACACACACACACACACACACACACACACACACACAGGTGTTATTCTGGATGAAATGAAAGCATGTCTTGTTTGTGGCCTTGGTTAGAACGGCAAACCACCATCTTCTCGCCCGTCTATAGGCGAAACCAAATTATATTAAAAAAAAAAAGAGTCAAATCTCACGGTTAATAGAATTTGACCCGCCCCTGTAATCGTGGAAATGCACACGGCAAAAAAAAAAAAAGTCTAAGTAGATTAATGGCCGACACCCCCTGAGTGTCATTGTCTTTGTTAGCGCATTAGCCATTCACTGGCGTTCCGGCTGTCACATGCCAGAGGACACGGGCTGTGTTTGGAGGAGAGCGCCCCCGACAGCATGTTACAGAAACATCACGAAGCCACATGGACTCTACTGCGAGGAGGACACGCCCTGAGTGTATTTAGATTGTCACACTAGACTTGAGTCTCGGACTCAATAATTAATAAATCATTATTGAGAAGGATGGAGATGTTTTAATCATATCCCAGCCAGCATGTCCATGTGGGGCCCATAAGGTTTAAATTTGGGCTGCAGATAAGGGTCCCAAGTGGGTTTGTCCGCAGTTTCCACGGTGGCCTCACCTGTGTTTGCCCATACTGGGTTTATTCACCAAAACCCATAATGTAGCCAATTTGGGTCCCACTTAAAGCCCAGTCAGATCCCTCTTAAAGTCGGTGAATAAACCGGTGAATAAACCCAGTATGGGCAAACACAGGTGAGGCCACCGTGGAAACTGCGGACAAACCCACTTGGGACCCTCATCTGCAGCCCAAATGTAAACCTTATGGGCCCCACATGGACATGCTGGTTGGGATGATGCTTACATGTACTTGATAGACTGCCATGTAATTTAGTTCAGACATTTATGGAGAAGAATTAATTGGCATACCACGATCACCAGGTCAGTTGGTTTGTCCAATATGTTGGTGTGCGACCAAGTACATGGACTACTCATGACATTCCCATCCGTCTCAGCTGTAGTTTATGTGTACTGCTCATTAGCAAAGGCTAGCATGCTACGATGGTCAGCATGGTAAACAAACGTCAACATGTTAGCATCGTCGCTGTGGGTATTAGCATGCGGAGGAGAGCATCAAATAGAAAAGGCTCACTGACGAACCGCGACGGTTTCAGACAACAATATTGTCTCGCTGTCAGAGAATACACAGAAAACGCTCATGTGTCATTCTGGAAGGCACTGACAAATACCTATTTTCTCATTAAATGGGTTAACTTGTTGGAATATTCATAACACACCGATATCATGGGCCAGCAGGAACACGCACAGCTGCAGGGTCTTAATCGGCGTTTCCCACACGCTTACCGGCGCGTCACTCGAGGCCTCGGAGTGTCGGAACTGATCATTACCGTTCTGCGTAATCACACAGCGTTTCCTACAAAGCAGAGGAATCATCGTTCCTCACTGGGCACACACACCAAACGGGGAGAAATGTCACAACCATCTTTTTTAGACTCGCATCATCACTGCGTGGAATGCACCTTTCCACCTCGTCCTCCTCCACTCTTACGCAACAAGC
This sequence comes from Myoxocephalus aenaeus, assembly GCA_038501785.1. Classification (NCBI taxonomy): domain Eukaryota; kingdom Metazoa; phylum Chordata; class Actinopteri; order Perciformes; family Cottidae; genus Myoxocephalus; species Myoxocephalus aenaeus. The sequence continues at coordinate 2,586,562 of JBAMJR010000076.1, read as the reverse complement.
GAGCCGGCATCACTCTGCCTTCTCAAACCCACGTGAAAGCACCACTTTTCATACCGCCGTTGCGTATGTGTGAACTGGCAGTAGGTGTAGATTCGGTTGGAGATGCACATTTAAATGTCAGATGGATTTCATAACTGCAGCTGTGTGTGTGCCCATATGGGTATAATTTTTGTGTTTGTGATCTGGGAACTGAACTTTCCTTCCCCGTTGCTCTGAGTGGAAGGCTCTAGATGGGCACCTGAAATGCATCCGTATGAATGTAGATAGGAAAATGTCAAGTGTGTTGTGGTTCATCACATTAGGACTTTTTTTTTTGTTGCCATTTCATGCCTTTTATTTGGCAGTGACAGAGGAGCGAGACCTGGGCTAGGAGAGGAAGCGATTGACATAGTCAAACCGGGTGATCGCTGCTCAGGGCGTTGGCGCCCATTTGAGATGCACCCTGAACTAGTTGCCACAAAAGGAAAGTGCTAAATGTTAAAGGTATCCCGTGTTAACGTTCAGTGTTTCTCGCCTAAATAAATACATGTATTCTTGAGGCCTTACGCCGTGTTCACACCAAAAGAGTTGCGAATTTTCGCAACGCTTTTTCGCCTGAGTTTACTCGCTAGACTTTATGTGGTTAATTCACTTTTTCGCTGTTTCGTAACCATTCGCTGCGGAAAGGGGGCGGGGCTTATCTCTGTGTCTGTGAAAACGGTTACCATTTCCGCCATTCACCATTGAAATAACCACTAGTTCTGCTTTATACTTGTTGAGAAAGTCCCACAAACGTCGGAACATCAAACTCCCCCGTGTCTGGGTTCATAATATTATCCGTAGGATTCAGACACTCGTCCTGGAGGAGTCGGAGCTGCGACACAGCTCCGACTCCTCCAGGACGAGTGTCTGAATGAAGCCGCTTCCAGCGCTCCTTCAGCGGACCAGCAGTTTGATTCAGTGACGGCAGGACGGCGGTGATGACGGGCGGAGCTTCTCAACGCCGATTGGCTTTCGCAACTCCGCGTCGGGCGAATTATTAATTATTAATATTAAGTTGAAATATTTCAACGCTAGTGAAAAGGCGGATTTGCGAATATTCGCAACGCAAATTCGCCTCTATCGTGCCGCCCGGCGAAAAATTCTCTTTATCGCAACCATTCGCGTCTGTGCATTGACTTAACATGTAATCTGGTCGCGCGAATATTTCGCAACTCTTTTGGTGTGAACACGGCATTACTCGGATGCTGACTGCATTTCCTTCCTCATGAAGACTCTTCATGATCCACCGTCGCCCAACACTTCGCCCAACGACAACGTCGCCTGTCATTTTGTATCATCTTTAAAGTGCTGGATTGTGGGTATTTTTCAACCCCAATAATAACGCTCCCCTTGTCCCCTGAGACGGTAACGAGACCACAGACAGGAAGTCAAGGCGCTGTGTTCGTCCGCCTTCACACGCACCTTGTCAAATGTTCCGATGTTGTTGTCTTTTGTGATGATCAGAGCTGATATCAGCTGGTCTGAGCTTGGCATCACCAGTTGTCTGTCTCAGGTGTGTCTGACAGAACAGATGGGCTTGAGTCATTCTCAATATAGCTGCCTACACAGGCGGCACACGGGTTGATGCTTCAAACTCGTACGCACAACCCACGGCTTTTGTTACTCCGCACTCCTCCTTTGAAGGAACCTTGAGGCGACGCCAAACCTCCATGGTCACCTTTTTCTTATACCAGCCGCTAGCTGGCAGCTAACAAGATACAGCATTGGAATAATAACTGTGGACTTCTCAGGAGGTGCGTGTCTTCTCTTCCGGAGAGGCTAAAGCTGTTAGAACTGCTTGTACGTGGTTGAACCCCCACTACACCTTTCAGGCGCCTGATTGGTGGAGCCGTGGCCGCCCATTTCTGTACTTTTGCAAAATATACAACCCCAAATTCCCTCTGAGCCGCAATTGGCTGGCTGTATGGAGGTGACGAGCCATAGTTTAAACTCTCCCAGCTCTTTTTTTCCATTTTGTACACAGCTACTTGAGGCTCTTGTTTGTCCAACAAAGTGAAACACTGTGATATCCTTCCAAGGACATGCCTTTTCTGAAAATGTGCATCATGTCCCCATATTTAACGATCGGCACGTCTCCCTCCTCTATATGACATCTCTCCACGTTCCTATGCAACCACTCAGCTCAGAACAGTACTTTTGACCTTATAACACATCATACAAACTCCTTATTTCCTGGAATAACCAAAGCCTAACCACCCTCACAGCTCCAGATCTCACGACAAGCGAAACATTTCAGATCAGTCCGCTGAACGCATAGAGACGGATGTTTGTGGACGCACCCCACAAACATCCGGCTTTTGTCTCCAGTGGGAAAGGTTATTCATCACTCAGTTCTGGGACAAATGACGCTGCAGTAGTCGTGGGTATTTATAGCCTCCAGCTCCAACCGGCAGTGAAACATGACACCTGGGTGGACACGCTAACATCCGCCACTTTTTTGGCGGGATGCAATGTTACACACGTGTTGAAGTAAATTGAATAAATACAATCAACAGGGATTCGGACAGTCAACATAACTTATCAACATACAGTACGCTCTCATCAAAGCCGCCAGACTCCAGTCAGGCAACTTGTTCATCATCAAAACACACTTCTTTCAAACTAAACGGAAACTAAATCAAACCGAGCTCAGTATAAGTGCTGCTCGATCCTGTAAAGCCCTCAAACTATGATTGCTGTCAGAGAACCGCACCCCAACAGCCCCCATCCTTAGTCACACCTCCCCCTGCAGCCAGCTGCTTTCAGACTCCTCAGTTCTCCTTCACCGGGGCCAGCCAGACCTCAAAGGAATATCAAACGCCGAGCAGGCAGGAGAAACACACAACAGAGGTGACTGATTGAAATTCACAGTGTGAGCAATTCCAATCTTTTGCATGCTGTTTCTGGCCGCCTGGCTCTCGAGCTTGTTGTGGGGGAAGAGTGTGAGTAGCAGATGTATCACCGTGCATCTATACTGCAGAGGTAATCTTGGGGGTCCTCGGCGGTGGGCGAGCTCTGATTGTTTGGTATCAGCGTATCAGTGGTGGGCAGGGCTTCCACTGACTCATAGATGATCCATTAGGGTTCATCAGCACTGAAGCACAGTTCACGTTGTATTTTTAGCGAGTTTGAAAGGACACCTGTTCACTTGCCTCTTCTTCTACCGGTCAAATGAACAGCGCTTTCCATCTGTTATAGAAAGTTGACATTAAATGAGTCAGTTAAAAGTCACTCTCTAAGAAACCCTGTAAGTCTGGTCAGTATGCAGAATATGACCTCATATATGTGGCAAGCCAACATTTTCATAACGGAAGGGTGAGTGGGAGTCATTGGCGGAGGGTAACTCTCTCAATGTCATGTGTTAGATTGTTTGATGCATTAAATGTGTTCCGAAAAAAGAAACTCGCCATATGTTTCACACTGAGCTTTATTTGTCATTCCTCCAGCTCCGTCACGCAGAGCGCCAGCCTCCCAGTCTGTGCTCTGCTGTGTAATTTCTGTGGCTAACATGATGGAGCATTAGCTGAGTGCGATTTCAAAATGATCTGTTATGAAGACACGTGATGAGTCACCGTTTAGCTCGGCAGCTAAACGGTGACTCATGTGAGGTTCAGGCGGAAGTTTAGCACTTGTTAATCTTTATGCTGTGTGTGTGTGTGTGTGTGTGTGTGCGTGTGTGTGCGACAATTTTTCTGGCTGAGACTGATGTGTCCGTATACACAATTCCTCATCATAAAGCATATGCTCTGTAAAGGCTGAGGCAAATCCATATTACAGCATTTAGAGTGCTTAGCCCAAGACATGTAAGTATAAAGTATATTTATTTTATCGATTTACTCGACAGTACTCAGTTCTGTTGAATATTCAATTTATATTATCATACTATCTGATCTCGAGCATATACTGATTCATTATCTCTTTACAGCCTCAATATAGGTCGGCATTCTGGCGGCGTGAAGTCTTAAACCCTGATTAGATTATAAGTGTAAAACTTCCTCACACAGAAGACACTCTGTCTGTCTGTTATGACTTTGGCCGCGGAGAGACACTGGCTGCGGTCCAATTTAATTATTTCCTCACAGTACATTTTTATTTCCAGCAGCAACATTAACTTTTAGCCCGTCTACTTCCCTGACTCGTCAACTCTTTAGCCCCGCTCCGCTCAGACAGGATGGGAGATGTTTGTCAGTTGTTTTTGCCCAGCCTGACACTTTGGCTTTTTTTCACAACAGACACTGAATTATAGTTACATGGCCCCTTCTAGTCCCGGTGCACTGTGGTCCGTCTGCTCCTCCGGCCACCAGCTACACGTAGATCAATATTTGAGGAGGCTCCGCGGCAGCAGAGGTTTGTTTGTCTCGCTGCCTATCTCTGTGGGGCAGCCCGTTATGGTGTCAAGTCTGGAGGATTGGAGTTGGCCTTTGGGGGGAAGCGAGGCCGCTGAGTGGGAGGAAGGTTGTAAGCAGGGTGGCCTGCCAGCATAGATATTTAATAACGGTCTTAACCCGGACTTCCAGCGGACGCGGTGGAGAGTTGTGAATATGGCTGCACCTTCAACCGGAGAAGCTTCCCAGTAAAAACGCGATGGTCGGGAGAGGATTTTAGTTGTTACACTGTTCAACTCCATCAGACGGCTGGTAATGCTCTGTCACTCTGCAGGGCAAATGCAATCTCAACCTCTATATACCTGAGAGCAGGCTGGCTCAGAGAGTCCCGCCATGGGTTGTTCCTTTCTGGTTCTTGTTGGGGTTTTTTTCAGATGAAGTGTGTAAATTGCTTCTTTTTTTTTGGAAGAGCAGCTTTTCCAGTGCTTTGCTAAGATTCACAAAGATTCAGAGTGCCCACTGTTTACACTGCAGGGGTGTACACTCTCTATTCTCAATTAAAGCGAGCAAGCTTTAAAGAAACTAACATACGGTCATGCTTGGGGAAAAAAGCTAGTTCGGGAACTATAGTTTGCTTTGGAAATGCACAGTGTTGTTTTCAGGTTGGCTGATCAATGCTCTTGTAAAGTGCAGGTCTTGTAGATGTGTAGTGGCGGTACAAGGTGCAGTGATTATGCCAAATTGCCCAATCAGGTCTTTAAATATTCTCAATTTTCCTAAAATTAGCCAGAGTTTTCCATTTCAACGAGGAGAGGTTTTGTTTCCCCGTCCGGCACCCTCTGAATCCCCAAAAACAAAAGGCAGGTTTTCTTCAAAACTTCTCCTAGAATAGGAGGATACAAACATGCTCACTGAGCTGATGTCACTTTATTCTGACTTGTGATGTTCCTCCTTGTTGATATGTGCGTCTTATGAGTAGTGTGTCTCCCATTTGTTTAAATGTTGAAACTTCTACTGATATTAAGAATTGAGATTCAATTATTGTCATAGTACATACATACATTAAATGTATTCTCTGCATTTGACCCATCCTTAGTATTAAGGAGCAGTGGCCTGCCTTGAACAGCACCCAGGGAGCAATTTTAGGGTTAAGTGTCTTGCTCAGGGACACTTCAACATGTGAGCTATGGGGATCGAACCAGCTACCTTGTGGTTGCAGGACGACCACTCATCCCCCCTGAGCTACATCCTTCATTTATGCCTTTAGCTACCAATTGTGTGCATTGTAGTACTCTCAGTTTGGTATTTTTCATTATTTATATATATTTTGATCTATAGCTCTATACAAATAAGAAAGAAAGGAAAGAACAACACAGAGAATACAATTCTGAAATAAGTGCAAGAAACAAAAACAGGGTCCTGCACCTTTCAATATTAACAGCAGAGCAGAGTTAACATCTCCCAGCCTCAGTCCTTTATCATCCTACTGTTCACATTTAACCAACATTGCTTAATTCTTCCAAAATTAAATATTAAGATTAGGTAAAGCTCTTTTTACTCTCTACTTTATCATCCTTAGTATTGTTTTCAATAAAGGGAGAAAGGAAAGGGCAGTTGAAGGGGATAAATTAGAGAGAAGAGGAAGACATCAAATGCTTTTATTTTTAATCAGAGGAGAACAAAAAAAATATTCCTTTCAATCCCATTTCCTCTGTTTATCCTGACGTCTCATACAGTTTAGAGGGTAAAAAAAACTGAATTAAATAATTATATATATATATATATATATAGGCTACATGCCCACATAGAAATCCTTTTTATTTGTCATAGTACATACATACATGAAATGTGTTCTCTGCATTTAACCCATCCTTGGTATCTTAAGGAGCAGTGGGCTGCCCTGAGAGGCGCCTGGGGAGCAATTTAGGGTTCAGTGTCTTGCTCAGGGACACTTCGACATGTGCGCTATGGGGGGACTGGGGATCGAGCCTGCTACCTTGTGGTTGCGGGACGACCACTCATCCCCCTGAGCTACAGCCCACTTGGCTACATGCCTACATAGCTACATGCCTACATGGCTATATGCCTACATGCCTACATGGCTATATGCCTACATGCCCACATGCCTACATGCCCACATGGCTACATGGCTATATGCCTACATGGCTATATGCCTACATGGCTACATGCCTACATGGCTACATGCCTACATGGCTATATGCCTACATAGCTACATGGCTATATGCCTACATGCCCACATGGCTACATGGCTACATGCCTACATGTCTACATGGCTATATGCCTACATAGCTACATGGCTATATGCCTACATAGCTACATGGCTATAAGCCTACATGCCCACATGGCTACATGGCTACATGCCCACATAGCTACATGCTACATGTAGCTATATGCCTACATGGCTACATGGCTACGACGGGGCTCTTGTGTTCGTGGATGCCATGTCAGTGCATTACCAGAGAGAGCAGCTCTCCCAGAGAGACGCTCCATGTTCTGATGTTGCTACATTCAGTCAGGAATAGGCGCTACCACACAGTTCAAATGGATTTAGCAATTTCATACCTGTTAGGCTCAAATTACCTCCTGGCAACATACAAAACATTTTCTCAGACAGAGAGAGGGGTTATAACCTAAGAGGACAATAAAATAAATAAATAAAACATGTTCGTACCACAAGGAAGGACTTGTGCATTTCAATGTGATTAAGATCTCTATTTATTATTGAAGTTAATTTTACATGTATTATTGTAATTATTATTAAAGAGTATAACCTTATGTGTTCAGTTTGGTCTACTCCTGAATAATATATTTATTAGAATGGTTTATTTAGAATTTTCCAGATATGTTTACTGTTCATTTTATTGGATATTCCTGTTTTGTTTTCTTATTATTTGTTACATGTAAAAAATTAAATTGAAGAAATTCTCTCTCTCTCTCTCTCTCTCTCTCTCTCTCTCTCTCTCTCTCTCTCTCTCTCTCATCCCCAGACACTCCTTGCAGCAGCAAACCAACAAAGTCATCACCAGCACAAGCCAACTCATCAAACAGCTCTCTGATATCATCAGTGGCTCTTCACGGGTATCTCTTGCTCACCTTCCTCCCTCGTTCACTGTCATTTTGAAGAATAAACAGTGGATTAAACCACATTAGAGCTAATTAAGGCTAATCTTGTTTTGTTGCACAGCAAGACCGTCTGCACCTGACCAGACTAAAGACCGAACTCTCCGAGTCTGTGCAGCGCTATGGGGATCTGCAGAAGGTATCCACATGCATCTGCTTTCACTCAGTATACCCTTATGAACAGGTGGTAAATAGATGGAGCTGCTCATATCTTAATACATGTTCCACATACAGGCAGAATAAACACAGTCTGATCTCCTTGATGAGCAAAGATTCTTCTTGACTCTGTCTCTTCATTTGCTCCCCTTTCAGAAAATTGCAGAGCGTTCAAGGGCCTTGCTCCCTCCAGCACAAAAAGACAAGAAGAAGGTGAGTGGAGGAAAACCTGCCCTTTGTTTCACTGTCGTTCATAAAAGAGCAGCATGGTGAGATGGCATTTCTCTGCTCGATTGCATCCTCATAAGGGCTCCTTTGAAGCTCGGTCTGGTCGCATCCACTCTGTTATATTACAGTGGACTCCATTCATCACACCAGCCCTTATGCTCGTTTTTTTTTCATCACGATCCAAATTGGGTACTGTAGCTCTGTGAGTGCTTAGAAATAGGCAAGGTATCTGCACATGTTTAAGTACTAATTGATTACCTCTCAAAGAAAAAAGAAACAAACAAAACAGTAATACCATCACGGCAGCAAAATAAAATCGACAAACTAGACAAGAGTGTAGAATGTTATTGCAAACCAGTCACCAGAATGAAGAAATGTCATTGCACGTGTCTGCAAACCATGGGTAAGTTGAACAATCAATGTTTCTGAACCCCAAAAATATGTTTCAAGACCTACAAGCACTTCTGCATATGTAAACATTTGAGTGTTTAAGCGCTCAAGGTGCTTTTGCTGTTTCAATACTGCATTCTGAATTAGGTTTAGGTTTAAGCGAGACTACTTGGTTTAGAAAAAGGTAAAGTTTTAAGTTAAACTAAGAAAGCTACTATGACAGGATGCTCACCCAACACGTCAGATAACACAGCTTGGTCAGCGCTTTTAAATTTGCACTGTGACTTTGAGAAATAAGGTAGTTTGGTTTGGGCAACAAAATCACTTATTTAGGTTAAGAGAAAGAGCATGACGGGACAAATTGTTAACTGATTTTAACTTTTGCTGAACATTAAAACTGTTCTTTGAAGCTACACTCCCTGATTGTGTGACACTGCCCAGTGTTCTCCAAATCCCAATAGTTTCTCCCAGTTGGCTGTTGACTTTTTCCAATCGTCTAATGGAGCCCACTTACATTTCGTCATTCGATGTGTCGGAAGGGTATTTTTGCTCAAAAAAGTTAAGTGGAAATGCATCCAAGAAGCATTTTAGATGGATGGATGGAAATTAGAATACAATTAGCCACTGCTCTCCCAGCGACATGTTAGGAGGCGGGGGAAACCAAGTCCAGGGATTTCAACACATATGATTATGCCGAAGGAAGAACATTCAGTTTTAGCATTCATCGGACCCCGGATCCCTTTGGCCACTGAATGATCTGTGTGGGTGAGAGAGCAGCGTGACTGGGAGCCTGCACGGAAATTAACATTTCTGTTGGCTCATAAATGATGATTCATCCTCGTGTTTGATTTGTTTCTGCACAGTTGTTTGGTAAACTTCTATCGGAGAGAAACAGTGGTCATGAAAGGTCAACGCACTGCAACACAATAGAATAAATGCAAGCAGATGAAGAAAACAGTATTGTAAAGATGTTTTACTACATCGCTGGCATACGATTTATTATTTAAAATACTTTCTTTACTGAAAACTAGGAACTGTAGGATTTTGAATCGCCCGCGGTGAGAAAAAGAAAAAAAAGCCTTGCCGTGCTTGTAAATGTAGCGATACTAATAGGGGGTTTATAAGGATATGGACTTTGTTAGACTCCCACAGGCCCGTACGGTTACAGGGATGTGTCTTTGACTGAAATCCGACGTTGTAAGGGCTACTTATAAACGTTTTAGTGAAACATTAAAATTGCCACAGCAAGTTAGGGAGTTTACATAAATAATTAAACCTAACGATCATTTTATTTATTTTTTAAACCACAGTCCTCATCTCACAAGAGTTACGGTATTTTAGCAATTTAAATGAATTTAATCGACCATGTGGTTGCGGAGATATGCAAGGTGCCGTTTTCAAAACGGGGCGGTGCTGAACAGTCCGACCTGATGTTGCTTTACACATACAAGAATGACCCCGGTCCCTTTCACAGTGAGCCATGCAGCTTGTTAATGAAACACTGGAATCGGATCAGTGCTCTGTATCTGGACTGAAGACGTTGGATCAGTACTCTGTATCTGGACTGAAGACGTTGGATCAGTATTCTGTATCTGGACTGAAGAATCGGATCAGTGCTCTGTATCTGGACTGAAGAATCGGATCAGTACTCTGTATCTGGACTGAAGACGTTGGATCAGTATTCTGTATCTGGACTGAAGACGTTGGATCAGTATTCTGTATCTGGACTGAAGAATCGGATCAGTGCTCTGTATCTGGACTGAAGACGTTGGATCAGTACTCTGTATCTGGACTGAAGAATCGGATCAGTACTCTGTATCTGGACTGAAGACATTGGATCAGTACTCTGTATCTGGACTGAAGACGTTGGATCAGTATTCTGTATCTGGACTGAAGAATCGGATCAGTGCTCTGTATCTGGACTGAAGACGTTGGATCAGTACTCTGTATCTGGACTGAAGACGTTGGATCAGTATTCTGTATCTGGACTGAAGAATCGGATCAGTACTCTGTATCTGGACTGAAGAATCGGATCAGTACTCTGTATCTGGACTGAAGACGTTGGATCAGTGCTCTGTATCTGGACTGAAGAATCGGATCAGTACTCTGTATCTGGACTGAAGACGTTGGATCAGTGCTCTGTATCTGGACTGAAGACGTTGGATCAGTACTCTGTATCTGGACTGAAGACGTTGGATCAGTGCTCTGTATCTGGACTGAAGACGTTGGATCAGTACTCTGTATCTGGACTGAAGAATCGGATCAGTACTCTGTATCTGGACTGAAGACGTTGGACCAGTGCTCTGTATCTGGACTGAAGAATCGGATCAGTACTCTGTATCTGGACTGAAGACGTTGGATCAGTGATCTGTATCCGGACTGAAGACGTTGGATCAGTGCTTCCCCATGAGATGTTGGTATGCACCCTTAGAAAGAGCCAGTCCAGCTCTTTCCCCCTGTTTCCAGTCTTCATGCTAAACTAAGTTAGCCAGCTGCTGGCTGTAGCTTCATATTTAGCGTACCGACATGAGAGCGGTATCAATCTTCCAAATCTAACGCTTGGCAAGAATAAGCGTATTTCACAAAATGTCAACCTTTCATGTTATAAATAGTGACACATGAACCGAGTGTGGTCACCTGGATCGTCAGGTCTGCAGAGAGAACCATTGGTTCCAGCCTCCCCTCCATCCTGGACTTGCACACCGCCAGAGTCAGGAAGCGGGCTGTAAAGATCACCACAGACCCCTCACACCCTGGACACAAGCTGTTCCAACTCCTCCCCTCTGGAAGGCGCTACAGAGCACTGTACGCCAAAACCACCAGACACAGAAACAGCTTCTTCCCACTGGCCATCACTCTGATGAACAGTTAAACAGACTCTTCATCTGCACTATCTGCACTTTTCTGTTGTTTTACTACTGTCTTTAATGTCCTTTTTATATTTTTTATATTCATCTTGTATATTGTGTGTGAAAAAAAGTACGAAGAGCAAGTGAAACCGGAGTCAAATTCCATGTATGTGCAAATTTACATGGCCATTAAAGCTGATTAAAGCTGATTAAAGCTGATTAAAGCTGATTAAAGCTGTTTCACCACAGAAAGCTCTGAGTTCAGTTCAGCTACAGAACAGGACCTCTGGGTCTCTCTCGACAGGACCTCAGTGGGGCGGAGGGTTGAACCCATCTTGTGCAGCACCTCACAGCTGAGCTGAATAGAAAAATCATTTACAGCTTCAACTCCTCAACTGGTTGACAGTAACAATTCTGTGAAGAACCACTTTGCTCACAAAGTGTCTCTAAAAAAGAAAAAGAAAAATCTTTTCTTTTTCCAGAGGAGAGAGCTATATGTATTGAGGTTTTATGTCCCTCTGAAGGCATATCATCAAGGTCTCTTATTGCTAGAGGTAAAAGGGTTTGGGGGCGGTGAGCGTTATATAAATCTGACTCCCCTCACTGCATCGCAGCAAGTTCACTAATCAGTGAGTACATTGTGGAAGAACAAATTGGTCAAACTACAGCTACTCCAGTATGAGCAGTGGCAGTAGGAGTCTGTGTTTTCTGCTGTGGGAAGAGAGTGGATGCCACAAATGGTGAGAGGTGTCCAGACATCCGATGCACATACACACATTATGCACTTTAGATAAACATTTTGCAGATCAATGCAAATGTTGTCGACAGATTTCCACCCACGTCTTCGACTCCACGTCACCGGAGTCGACCGGAATCGAACTGGAGACACTGTGAACGGTTCACGTGAACTCGTGCAATAAGGTGTCCGAATGATTGTCTTGAGCCTCTCCTACATCCGTGTGATGCACTAATATATCCCGGAGCGCTAGCTGTGCGGTATGCTTGCGGAGGAGTGAGCGCGACGTTGCCGAGTTTGTTGAGGAGTGGTGAGTCAGATGCCGTGACTCAGCCCGCGTTGGTCCTCGCGCCGTGACCCACACCGACCCCTCTACCCTGAATCAAGCTGCGCAGGCAGCCATGCAAAGGTGGAGCATATAGCAATGCAAACAAACGACTGTCAAACAGGGCCTTTTCTTTGGCTATAGGTCTGGACATGTGACAACGAGTGCACATGTGCCGAGTGTACAGATTGTCATGCATTTCTCTGCACTAAGCCAAAAGCCACTGGGGAAATATCAGTAACTGGCTAAACTAAATAGACATTAAACAATCAACGTTACAACGGCATTGAAATAGGTGGGAAATGTGAGGAACAGGAACTTCTGAACTTGAAGAACACTAGCCGCATCTGCACCAAGGAGTTCATAGTCATTTTCGCCCGGGACTACTTTTCATGGAAGTTGATTAATATAAATAAATCTGGGTTTTTCCCACTGCGGCATGAACATGAACTGCTTGATGATATTTACTGTTGTAGACTTGAGGAATGAATGCAATGCCGAGGAGAACTATTTAACTAAGAGTCTGTCTCTCACAGTAAACCTTCTATTGAGTGTTTGATGGTAGTTTTGGTTTTGCTTGTGTATGTAACCAGTCAAACACGCAGAGAATACGTTTGTATGTGTCTCTCTCGCAGCACCTCACAGCTGTCTCTCTCCTCACTGATCGCTCTCTCAGCCTGCTTGTGCTCTCTCTCTCTCTCTCTCTCTCTCTCTCTCTCTCTCATTTAAAATGCTGAAGCTTAGTGTTATCTATAAAAATGCATCAACAATTATTTGTATGCAACATCTTAAACTGCCACATACCAGTACACAGCTGTCCAATACACACTATTTGCCCTTAAATATTATACAGCAAAAAATGAAAATACTGTAGCTGAAGGTATCCTGCAGCAGTACTACAGTCATGACGTTTGTAAATGTACTTACGTACAGTATATAGAGGATCCACATTATATTGAAGTGAAAAGAAAACTGACTGCAAATGAGCAGCTATTTAGCCTCTCAGCCAGTTATATATGTTACAACATTAGTTTTTAACAAACACTGAACAAGTGTCCCTGCTTCCCATCTGGGAGCGACCCTTTACATCCAGTATGGTCCTGTTCTACTGCTGCAATGACATTACAAATACTCTCCTTTGGAATATTTTGCATCAAAACTATTCAAACCAGCAACGACGGAAACCTGCGACAGTATATCATCTGATTTCATATTTCTTTGTGTGTGTGTGTGTGTCCCACAGAGTCCTCAGACCCCGTTCACTGAGCAGATGGAGGAGGGTCCACTGTTTGGAGAAGCAGTGGGCACAGAGGAGCTGGCTCAGGCGTTCCTGTCCGAGATCAGCGAGGAGGACGTGGAGGTGCTCCGCCAAAGAGAGGAGGCCCTGCTGCAGATAGAAGTAAGAACACTGGCATCCGTTCCAGCTAATATAGCTTGATACATGTCTACACCTGGAGTCATCATTCACAGAGATCACACAAACACACAATATAACAACTCTGGTGTCCTGTTCGTAGCCAACGAGAGGCTTCACAGGAGCACCTGGGGAATAGGAGCCGTGCTTCAAGGCATCTTCTGTGATTGCACCACACTCCTAACAAATTGTAAAGGCCTGAACAGTTCTCACCGTCTGCACAGATTGTGCTCGACTCGGGTTATAATGATCATGATGAGGGACAATGGACCCCGAGGCAGAGACACTTAAATGTTAGATGTTCATGCTGGAGATGAAGAAAGGTTGTCTTGCTCTTTCGCAAACATCACTGTCACAACAAGTAGGTACAAAACAGTGCACACCACCACGGACACAATGAAAAGAAACCACAGAAGGAATCCTGTGACGCCGGTCAAATGTTACAACTTCCCTCCAGCCTCCCTGAGTGACTAGAGGAGAACAAGTAGCAACCTCCTTTTTGCAAAAGAATATGGTGCATTGTCTGTACCATATAAAATACTCCTTCTCTACAAGGTGATTGGTTGACGCCTTCATTTGCGGTGCGAAAGTTCAGAAACTCGACCCTGAATCCAGAAAAAAGTGGAATATTTGTGAACTTGAAAAACACAATAGTTTTATTTATGTAATATATATATTGCTACACTGTTGCACTGGGTGACACGTTACTTCATCACCATGTAGTTTATATTGACTCAATCCCACATACACCGTCCATACTAGAGCATCAAATGTATATCAATTTGCTGCAGACAATAATCAAAAACAGATAAATAAATAAAATATACAAACAAAACCAGGGGAACAACAGAACAGCATAATAGAAAAGGACGACGTCACTTCAAAGCAATTCTATAAAAATGGGTTTTAAAAAGTGATTTAAAAGAAGTTATTGATTCTGCCAGCCTTATCTCCTCCGGTAGGTCGTTCCAAAGTCGAGGACAACAGTCCTCATCGTCTTGTCTTGGTAACGTTTGTGAACAACTCCAGTGACCAGCTGTTTTAGGAATGCACTGAGTCTTCAGTTGGAACCAATGGGGAGCCAGAGATGGGGTTTGGGAGCTCAGAAAGTATGAAGAGATGGATTATCATACTGGTTGGTAAATGGTAAATGGACTGTACTTGTGTAGATCTTTTCTAGTCTTCAGACCACTCAATGCGCTTTTAACACTACATGTCATCGTTCACCCATTCATACACTGATGGGAGGGGCTATCAGGACTAACTAACATTCACACACCGCAGACACCACATACGGGAGCATTTTGGGGTTAAGTGTCTTGCCCAAGGACACATCGACATGGGCTAGCGGAGCCAGGGATCAAACCGCCGATCCTCTGCTTGAGCGTCGACCCTGCTCTACCGCTGAACCACAGTCGTGGTTTTGGTGTTCTCGTCATTTTTTCTCTACTCCTAAACTCCTCCGTCAAATCCAACATTGTTTTCTTTCTGTTTATTTTAGAATTTTCTTTCCATAAAATGTTGAACCGCTGCAGATATATATTTCACACATGTCCCAGAAGCCAACAAAATGCCACTCGCGGTTCACTTTCCCCACTCATTTATTCCCAGCCAGCCAACACAATCCAAACCAACAACCTTGTGATTATAAGCCTGTTTACCGACATTCTCCAGGGGCCCCAAAGCTGCTAGATGAGAAATGAGAGCCTGTGTTTTCTTATGCATGGCCTCCGGTCTTATACACTACAAATAAGAGGGCCCAGCTATTTACCTTTTAAAACAGATCAGGTATCCAAGAATGAAAACACCTGAATTTAAAACACAAACAAAAAAAACTAAAACTAAACGAAGTATTTGTTTTCTTCAAATATTGCCTCCTAGGAGGCCACCATCTGCCAAGTTAGTAACTGGAAACTCAGTCCGGCTCCATCTTCTTCTCCCACCTCCAAAAGCTTATTAAAATGTTGACACAGTACCAATGCTGCTGCAGGATATTGAATGCTACCCAATTACTAAGGTGCTTATAAAGACTTGTTTGTTCCTTTACATGGGTAGAGTGTGTATGGAATCATAATGTTCACACACTTAACTTCTGAAGCCACTTCATTCTGTTAAATACTGGAAAGTCATGTGTAAATATATATGAGGCCAAAGATGCCAAACATTAATCCATCCATTGGCTATAACCACTCATCCTTGGAAGGCTTGTGGAGCGGATCCCAGATGACTGGACGAGGGCCGGGCTACACCCTGGACAGGTCCATTCACACTCACATGCAACCTGTGTCTTTGGTCCATGGGAGGACATGGTAGAAAACCCACATTGTAGAAAACCCACATTGACACATTGACACAGGGCACCACAGTTGCCAGACAGAATGTTTTTCTGCAAACCACGGGATACGTTGATACGTTGAATGACATTTCCCAACCCAAATTACATTCAGCCTCGTATTACATCTCAACCCTTCAGGGTCTTAGGCCTTTTCTCGATTTTACATAATTTCTTAAATTCACCTTTTAAAGGCACTTGCATATGAGATACATACATGTATCTAAAATTGCAGAACAAGTTCAGCTCTCTATATAATGAGGCACAATTGTCCTAAGGCACAAGTGTAAAGACATAATATGGCCCTAAAAATGAAAAATTTAAGTTTGATTTTTAAAAATTCTTCATATCTCTTGTGAAAACATACCTTTACTCATGTGGATGAAACTTTTGATGCTTGAAATTGGTTTACCAAAGGTCTTAGGTTCACAAAAGCAAGTTAAATATATAAATACAATGGTAGAAACATCTAAATAAATGTCTAAAACCACATTTTTTATTATAGTTTTTTGAATAGAAATGTGGTCTTTCACACCTTTCATCAAAATGATAGAAATGGGACTGAGAAATGACTTCATACTGCAGATAAAGCTTCATGCAGGGTGTGCAAA
The DNA here is from genome assembly GCA_038501785.1 of Myoxocephalus aenaeus. Classification (NCBI taxonomy): domain Eukaryota; kingdom Metazoa; phylum Chordata; class Actinopteri; order Perciformes; family Cottidae; genus Myoxocephalus; species Myoxocephalus aenaeus. Next base: position 2,570,034 of record JBAMJR010000076.1, on the reverse strand, counting down.
TAAAAAATAACCATTACAACATGTTTTGTTTTCAAATAAAATGTGTATTATTCATAAATAAAAGCACAATGCCACATGCTTAACGTTGTGAAACAGTTGATTAGGTTTAGGCAACAAAACTACCTGGATAAGGTTGTAAAAAAGTCTTTGTAACACAACGTAGAGAACTGTAGAAGCGTGACGTCAGCGTTGATCTTTGGTGTTTGTTTTACCGGACCACTACCATGCCCGCCCAGCGGCAGCATCCTTACCCGTTTGTTATACTCATTATACCCATAAGGCCCTATGATATCAGTTATATTGCTAAATCTGTGAAACATCGACGCAGAACCAGAATTTTCCACTTTAACTTCAATTTTTTCAATTTGTCTCATTCAATTGCACAATGCCATCCTTGTTTTCTCCATTTCAAAGGAAACAGTTGCTCATATACACATCCAGCAGTTACAGAGCAACATTATCAATCTCTTTTAGCTCAGGTTTTGGTCTCTACCAACTATGTGACATATCTGTCTCTTTAGCTGCGACACGCTCCACTGTGTTCACCAGCTAGTCTGTAACTGTGTCTGTCTGCTGCTGAAGAGCACTGTGCTGTTTGAGCTTCTTCTTGGAGAACAGCTGCCTGCTGCTGCAGAAAACAAGACTACGAGAGCTGTGAGAGTGAATCAAATCAGAAAGGTTGTGGGCTGGACAGCTAAACGATGAACTGGAACTGAAGCTGAGGAGAGCTTCAGCTTCAGCTGAGCATTCTCTGTGGGTTCATCAACACGATCGACCCTTTTCACTCACTTTCTTCCCACATTGTCATTGGAAAAACAAATATTTTAGCTGCTTTAAAACCATGGGCATTACAATCTAAACTAAACATGCTTGGGTTGGTATATTATCTTTTATCTTATTGTCTGTAACCTGAATGATATTGCTCTTTCACTTATATTTCTGAATTTTCTCATGTGGGTGTTTTTCTTCCCTCGCCTTCATTACCAAGCAGTATTATTGCATTAGTCTAGGATCATGGTTGTGGTTTGATAGAGAAAACGTATGCAGTGACTTGAACCACAAGACAGTATTAACATTTAACCGAAACTGCAACCTTTTGTGGCCTAAACCAACCTGGGATCAAAGACCTCCTTAAAACATAAAAGAAGAAAACAGGTGTGTTCCTGGCAGAATCGTCACCTTAATAAAACTTTTATGCAATTGCCTTGCGTGGACTTAGCGAGGCTGCCGGCTCGATAAATCTTGGCATTGCTAGACGCATTTTTGAAACTATTTTGGAGGAAGACTCCAGGCTAAAGAACCGTTACGATTGTAAGAGCACTTAATACTTCAGCCAGGATGCAAAACAAACTGTTGGATTGCATGTACAAGGTTTACAAGGATGAGGTCGCTCAAGATCAACAGATGACGAAGGCAACTTCCATTGCCGGTAATGAGAGATTGCCGGTTGGAGGTTGAGAGATCTTTACAATCGTCCCTTGGTGGTTCTATTGTAAGATGTGTCGTCAGATCCTGATTGTGTGATTGTTGTTCAGCTGGAACGTCGTCATCATGCTGGCGCTGATATGTTGGTCAGAGCAGTCGCAGAGAGAGTACGGTTCAATGTGATATCTCTATGGTATGTTTGGATTGCATCATCACCTTTTCTTGTATGAATATTGCATATGAAAATCGCCCCTGGTAAAAAGAGCGAGGCAGATGTGGCTGTTTGAAGTGTCCTTGTGCAACTTTTTGACTTTAAGGAAGACCCTGTGCTGTTGACACGTGTTGGTCTTTTATCTTTATTGCGTAGCCATGATAATGAAGTTGTACTTTAACAAAGCAGTGTGTCTCTATTGTATTGGGGGGGGGGGAATCCATTCCCTTCCTTGAGTGGTTTTGGACTTGACAGCTTTTCTGATGTCGGGTGTATTCATCATGCCTCTCCGCTTGTACACAATCTACTGATGAAACTTTTGAATACATATTGTAAAACTCCACCGCCCATCTCAGAACCGTATCGCCGAGTCACAGCGGACAGAAGCCAGACGCCCGGCGCCACAGTCTGCTTTTAAAATGTCGGGCCCGTCCAGAGGTTTGAGGACTAACGATAATCTTTAAGCAGCACTTTACAGCATAATGAAGATGTATCCCCGAGCCCAGCCGGAGCTGTCTGAACTTCATCAACGTTTCACATCGGCTAATCCCACCGCAGGAGCTCGATAGAGGCGGAAGAGAAAGGAAAAAGAAGAAGAGCATCTCTCCCAGCAGAGTGACACGCAGTGAAAGAGCGGCGGCGGGGATGACAGCTTCATTTCAGCGCGCCGGCCGAGAGGAGCCAGTCAGATGTTCGGTGTTCAGACGGGGTCGTCCGGCCGGCGCTTTAGTCATAGCAGCATGGATAAATGTCAGAGTCAGCGCTCAGGGGATTGAATGTGTTCCTTAGGGGAGAGTGATGGTCTCTGACAATCTGCCATACCAGCCTCCTCGCCTCCGTTCTTGTCAACCAAGCACACAGCTCTTCATACCACTATCTCAGCAGTGTTTGCCATGAGTCCCGACACGCCTCACACTTGTCTTCGCTGCTCCCCTCCCAGAGGGCCGAGAGAGTGTCTGTCATCGTTATCAGAGCCCGTCTCTCTGGGAAGAAAAAAAAAGGTTTGTGTTCACAGGTTAATTTTGCTGTCCTCAGAGACTGTGTGTGTGTGTGTGTGTGTGTGTGTGTGAACTCCTGGCTGCAGCTGGTTAGTCACGGTGAGCTGACTATAAGTGGCGTTCTCTCTGGGGTTTACAGAGTTGAGCCCTCCCACAACAGCGTTGTATCTTTCTCTCCAAGATGTGTCCTGGTTCTTAGCACATGGGTGACTTGAGTTGAGCTTCTTGAGGACTTAAAACAAACCTAGACTTCACTCCCAACTCGTCAAATACCCAGGCTATGGTAGTGACCCTGAGCTTCAAACTAAGACGCGCTAGGTTTCCCTCGAGAGTCGGGGACGGTGTGTCAGTTTCAGCTTGTAACAGCATGGTGTCTTTTCAAAATAAACGTCTGTGTTCACATTAAACCTGCAGTTCTCTGTTCTCTCTTCACTCATTACATGCATAGTCTCTTTTCAAATTGAAATTCCAACAGTTTCTCTACAGTTTTTTTAGGTTGACTTGGTTAGGTTCAGGAGAAGGCTCTGGTTTGGGTCAAAATCAGTAGGGTTGTTATGTAACTAGTTAGTTAGCTACAGTATTCAAGTTACAGAACAAAAGTAAGGTGAAATAAGTCACGGTTGACTTGGTTTCACACAAACAGCTCTCTCCCGGGTGAAAGTCCTGTGTTTCCTCGACCCATCACACCCAGCTTTCTGCCAATAAGACTCCCTCGCTCTTTACACGACATCAGTTGCTCTGCTGTCTGATAAATGGGTTTTCGTTGGATTAGATGAAAGCCTGGTGCGTCTCATCCAGACTTTAAAGGGCGTTGGTTTCAGACCGGCCGAGGCTTTTGGGGGTCCATGAAACAGCGGCCTTCAATATGTCGAGCAAAGTACGAAACTTATTCAGCTCAGAGTTAATGATCGGTATCAGACCAATGAACTTGAACATATTGTATTTAATGATGACCTTCATACAAACACTCAAAGTGTTCTTTCGCTTTGAATTGAATACTCAAATAAAAAAAAAAAGTGTGCTGTCTGTCACCACTGAATCAATTACACAACCAGGACTTAACGATTGATTTTTAACTTCATCCACCATTAACAAAATCAATCAAGTCCTGGATTAGAAATAACGAGACAATTCTAACTGGTTAACATCATGTTTAGCGGTTTAGAAAAAAAGGCTGTGCAGGACCCTCTTTGTAATTGAATGTTTTGACATATTGTCCTTGAGTACAGTTATAATATCCCACATGTTCTGAAAAGAATTATTTTGAATATTAGTATCCAGCCTCTACAGCACTTTCTGCACATCCCAATCCGCCCTTAAACTGCCACCTCCCCGCTGCACTTTATATGCTCTGGCACAGGAGATCATTTCATCAAAAATGAATTCATAAAAGAATTAAAAAAAGAAAAGAAAACGCATAACAGAGGACGCCTTTCAAGGGGAATCTGAATACAACACCTGGCCGAGTAGAAAGAGAGAAAAGGCCCACAGCAAAGCGTGTCTGTCCTACCAATGCGTCCTCAGGACAATCCATCCTCTGAGTTTACCCTTGAAGTGAAGACAGGTAAAGTGGGAAACACCACATATAAATCATCCCAGGAGACGGACACACCAGCGTTTACACCCTCAGCAGAAAGGATGGGAGAGAAAGTGGTGTATTAGCAAAAGCATGTGTTATTAACCCTGGCAATCAAAACCTTATTGATTTGTTCTCTTCACACGTGGAAGCGTAGAGTATGATGGCAGATCACGTACTGCTTACTGGCTCCCTCCAGATAATGACAATATCAGCCTTCTGTGAAATGCAACGGCTGATATTCCACTCAAACTCGATTATCCACATAAGTGTATTAATACAGACTTAAAGTTCCACTAATGAGTGAGACGGTTCACACAGTACATATTATCTCATAAGCTGTCACTACTGCAAAAGTAAGACGCAGGCAAGAAAGATAATCGGCACAGCAGGTAAATTAAAGTATTTGAATATCCCGAACAGTATAAAAATATCCTGCCAACAAACTCTGACATGTTGCTGAAATTTAATTGAAGTAGAGGTAAAAGTATTTGTGTTTAATGAAAGATAACTCAGTTAGAGGTTTTAATTCCAGAACATTATTACCTTTTTATTTCACGTGCAACGTAAAAAAAAAAAAGTTTTATTGGACTGGGATTTAATTAAAAATGTAATTAAAATATAATAAAGTGAATTACAGAATCAAAGAAAGTGACTTTTTCTATTTTTCCGCTGCTTTGAAGAGCGCGATATAAAGGCCTCGGCTCCCCGTCCAAAAGGTCTGTCTGATGGCGTTAAAGTGCTACGGGAGCAGCAGAAAAGCAATTTTAGCCACCTGAAAAGTAATCAATATCAGTTTAAGTACACGCTTTATATGATATATTTTCACAGCTTTACCTCCCCATCAGACAGCTCTTTCCGACGGGGAACTGCAGTACTTATGTCCCTCTCTAAAGCCACAGCACTCCTTTGACAAAATCAGTAACTTTTCCCTGCGGACAACAGAAGCTGCTCGTCTCCCGTTAGATGGATCAGTTTGGACGTGTTAGTGACGTTTGGCTTCTCGGTAATACGCTGACTATGGATACGGATATATGTTTATATATGTGGCTACGTCATCATGGAGAAAACTACATCAGGTCAGGAGGGACAATGTGGTCAGGGCTCCGTAAAATAGCATTTTGAACCAAAAACATACTTTGATAAAACATTTGAATGTTTGGATTTTAATAGATAAGAAACCTCACTGGGAAGCTACAGGAAGATACAAAGAATAAAAGTGCTTCTTTGAACCCAAACCATGCATATTCTCGTCAGTGTGTTTTCTAAACCCTATCGTGAAACAGATGCATTATTTGACAGTTTCAGGAGGCACGGACACGTGACGTCATCCGGCTAATCAGGGCGTGGATACACTTTGTAGTTGTTCATTTGGGGGATGTGGGAGGGACAGACGGACAGACTCACAGAGCCGGAGGCAGACCACATGTGTGGCGAGAAGTACAAGTGCACAAAGCTATTTGCTAATAGTTAAAGGAGTAAATGTCATCCGTCGCCTGGATCCTTGTCATTTCTAAATCACAGAGGGAGCAGGTTGAGCCCGAGCAGACGGTCTCTAATGTTTTCGGCTTGGTCCCCTCGCTGCCCTTCAGGCCCGGCTGCTGGCGTCGCCTTAACGTATTCAGAGGCGTTAGGTCCTTGGGCTGCAGCCGGTGAGGAAACATGATTTTACATATATAAACCGGTTATTCAGCGAGGGCAAAAAAAAAAAAAAAGAGACGTCTCTCACGTAGTCGGTGGGGGATAAATGTCATTATTTCTTCCCTCCCTCCCCTTTTCTCACCAGTAAGCGTGCAAGTAAATCTGCTTAACAGTTTTTTCCTGCTGTGGCAGTGACACTGTGTCCTGTTGCCCGGTGCCTTTGGGCTCGGGTGGAAGATGTGGGGAGAATTTCATATCAGCATTAAGCACACTTATCAAGGAGAGTGGTGTGTGGGGAGGAGGCATGACTGAGCATGAGAGAGAACAGCAGATAAACCTATTTTTCCCAAAACACTTTGATCATCCATATCTTCATATAAGTATGTTTCGTCTAATCGGTGCCATGGTTACAATGGTTTGTTATCCTTCATATACACAGACATCAACATGAACCCTGGGCTGTCATCGGTCTTCCATTTTTTTATTCTAGAACAATAAGACCAATTTGCTTTGTTCAATAAATCTGTTTTTGAATAGAATTGAAGGGAAAATAATGCATTTACATACATTTGTGTCTCATTTTAATTGTATCTCATTTTAATTAAATATGAAGTAAAGTAATATTTTTTTCTCGAACATCCAGCAGCAAACAAACAGTCATCATCCAAACAACCCCCGCTGTTTGCTGATTGGTCTGGCCTCCAGCTGCTGGGCTAAATTGGTTCTTCGTGGATGTTACCGACTAGTCATAAGGATGAGACGTAGCACAACATGTGACATGAAGGGAAACATTCACACACACACACAAGCACTCACCAAAATGTATTTAAAAAATATCTATAAATTGCAAATAGTGAAAAAAATGATTGGAATCAGTGGTTATGAAATGCATACATCGAGGGAATATAAGCTCCAATGCAGGTCCATCATATTTAAAACCAGTGGTGAAAGGTAACCTAATAGTTGGTGGCCCATGTGGACAAGAGCGGTAGTGTTTCCGAGCTCCAGATTCCCTTTAGAACAGCTCTCATGTTACTGCAGACGGTCTGTCACCCTCAGTCCTGGATCTGGTTCTCCCAGGCCTCTATCCCCTCCAGCGGACCCAGCAATACGGTCTGGGTCTCCAGCCGCGAGGACGAGCTGTGCTCCTGGCCGGGGAGCGTGGAGCTCCAAAGAGTGTGCGCTTCCATGACGACAATGTTGGGACGACGTTATCAGCTGTAAACACCGTGTGAGAACAGGCACGCACACACACACACTGGAACTCACACGCACACACACGCACTGGAACTCACACGCACACACACGCACTGGAACTCACACGCACACACACACACTGGAACTCACACGCACACACACACACTGGAACTCACATGCACACACACACTGGAACGCACATGCACACACACACTGGAACGCACACGCACACACACACACTGGAACTCACACGCACACACACACACTGGAACTCACACGCACACTGGAACTCACACGCACACTGGAACTCACACACACACTGGAACTCACACGCACACACACACACTGGAACTCACACACACACTGGAACTCACACGCACACACACACACTGGAATTCACACGCACACACACACACTGGAACTCACACGCACACTGGAACTCACACGCACACACACACACTGGAACTCACACGCACACACGCACACTGGAACTCACACGCACACACACACACTGGAACTCACACGCACACACACACACTGGAACTCACACGCACACACACACACTGGAACTCACACGCACACACACACACTGGAACTCACACGCACACTGGAACTCACACACACACTGGAACTCACATGCACACACACACACACACTGGAACTCACACACACACTGGAACTCACACGCACACACACACTGGAACTCACACACACACTGGAACTCACACGCACACACACACTGGAACTCACACACACACTGGAACTCACACGCACACACACACACACTGGAACTCACACGCACACACACACACTGGAACTCACACGCACACACACACACTGGAACTCACACGCACACTGGAACTCACACACACACTGGAACTCACATGCACACGCACACTGGAACTCACACGCACACACACACTGGAACTCATACACACACTGGAACTCACACGCACACACACACTGGAACTCACACACACACTGGAACTCACACGCACACACACACACACTGGAACTCACACGCACACACACACACTGGAACTCACACGCACACACACACACTGGAACTCACACGCACACTGGAACTCACACACACACTGGAACTCACATGCACACACACACTGGAACTCACACACACACGCACACTGGAACTCACTCACACGCACACACACACTGGAACTCACACACACACTGGAACTCACACGCACACGCACACTGGAACTCACTCACACGCACACACACACTGGAACTCACACACACACGCACACTGGAACTCACTCACACGCACACACACACTGGAACTCACACACACACTGGAACTCACACACACACTGGAACTCACACGCACACTGGAACTCACACGCACACGCACACTGGAACTCACTCACACGCACACACACACTGGAACTCACACACACACTGGAACTCACACGCACACTGGAACTCACATGCACACGCACACTGGAACTCACACACACACTGGAACTCACACGCACACACACACACACTGGAACTCACACGCACACACACACACTGGAACTCACACGCACACACACACACTGGAACTCACACGCACACACACACACTGGAACTCACACGCACACTGGAACTCACACACACACTGGAACTCACACACACACTGGAACTCACACGCACACACACACACTGGAACTCACACGCACACACACACACTGGAACTCACACGCACACTGGAACTCACACACACACTGGAACTCACATGCACACACACACACTGGAATTCACACGCACACACACACACTGGAACTCACACGCACACTGGAACTCACACACACACTGGAACTCACATGCACACACACACACTGGAACTCACACGCACACACACACACTGGAACTCACACGCACACTGGAACTCACACACACACTGGAACTCACATGCACACACACACTGGAACTCACACACACACGCACACTGGAACTCACTCACACGCACACACACACTGGAACTCACACACACACTGGAACTCACACGCACACGCACACTGGAACTCACTCACACGCACACACACACTGGAACTCACACACACACGCACACTGGAACTCACTCACACGCACACACACACTGGAACTCACACACACACTGGAACTCACACACACACTGGAACTCACACGCACACTGGAACTCACACGCACACGCACACTGGAACTCACTCACACGCACACACACACTGGAACTCACACACACACTGGAACTCACACGCACACTGGAACTCACATGCACACGCACACTGGAACTCACACACACACTGGAACTCACACGCACACACACACACACTGGAACTCACACGCACACACACACACTGGAACTCACACGCACACACACACACTGGAACTCACACGCACACACACACACTGGAACTCACACGCACACTGGAACTCACACACACACTGGAACTCACACACACACTGGAACTCACACGCACACACACACACTGGAACTCACACGCACACACACACACTGGAACTCACACGCACACTGGAACTCACACACACACTGGAACTCACATGCACACACACACACTGGAATTCACACGCACACACACACACTGGAACTCACACGCACACTGGAACTCACACGCACACTGGAACTCACACGCACACTGGAACTCACACACACACTGGAACTCACATGCACACACACACACACACTGGAACTCACACACACACACACACACTGGAACTCACACGCACACACACACACTGGAACTCACACACACACTGGAACTCACATGCACACGCACACTGGAACTCACACGCACACACACACACACACTGGAACTCACACACACACTGGAACTCACATGCACACACACACTGGAACTCACACACACACGCACACTGGAACTCACTCACACGCACACACACACTGGAACTCACACACACACTGGAACTCACACGCACACTGGAACTCACACACACTGGAACTCACACGCACACTGGAACTCACACGCACACGCACACTGGAACTCACTCACACGCACACACACACTGGAACTCACACACACACTGGAACTCACACACACACTGGAACTCACACGCACACTGGAACTCACACACACTGGAACTCACACGCACACTGGAACTCACATGCACACGCACACTGGAACTCACTCACACGCACACACACACTGGAACTCACACACACTGGAACTCACACACACTGGAACTCACACGCACACTGGAACTCACACACACACTGGAACTCACACACACACTGGAACTCACACGCACACACACACTGGAACTCACACGCACACTGGAACTCACACACACTGGAACTCACACGCACACTGGAACTCACATGCACACGCACACTGGAACTCACTCACACGCACACACACACTGGAACTCACACACACTGGAACTCACACACACTGGAACTCACACACACTGGAACTCACACACACACTGGAACTCACACACACACTGGAACTCACACACACTGGAACTCACACGCACACTGGAACTGACACACACACTGGAACTCACACACAAACTGGAACTCACACGCACACTGGAACTCACACGCACACGCGGCCAGACCAGCTACGTAAACCAGACAAAGTGAAGCTGGACGCCATTACAATGTTGTTATTTAGAAGCTTTACGTGTCCCGTGTTGGTGGGATTCCATCAAGCAGAGCTGTCTTATGGTGTAGGAGCTGATGAAGAGGTGCATCTCTCTCAGGATGCAGCGCTCACTTGCTGTTTGAAGGAGACAGTCGGTCTTTTGTTTTGACGCCACGCCTGTGTCGAGAGGATTCCTCGTCAGTAGCAATCTGACTAAAAGTATAGTGTGCTCTCATGTGTCGACAGCATCTAATGGTGGGGACTCCTGTCTCTGTTGCAGCCCCACTGTGTGATTTAAACTGATAAGATTTCTGGATTTTTACATAAAAACCTTGCTTTGTTCAACTTGAGTTTGTGTAAGGCTGCAGACGGATCTATACTCAGGATTGATTGGGAGCCCGGCGCTGCACTGAGCTGCTCGGCACATAGTAAAGAAGTTGTTTCCCCCTTGTGGGCTGTGGATTTGCCGGTATGCGGCGGGAACAGAAGGGACTTGAAATGACAAGCGTTGACAGCGAATGATGACTAATGTGCCTCGGGAGAGCGGGTATACGTCACAGAGCGCGGGCAAATCACAACCGACATGACAGAGCCAATTGATGCGCTCCCTAAACCAGACTACACCTGAGATGCACAACAACTGTTCCTCTACGACACGACACACGACACTCTGTTCTCGTCTGCTTGCACGGCACTGGTATGACAAGGGCAAACATGTCTACAGCGATACGGTTTAACCTGACGGCGGAAATTATTTCATAAAGATTATGGTCGCGCTTTTAGCGTTTTTACAAATTGCTAAAAACAAGTTAGGTAATTTTGAGGAAGCAAGTGGGTAATACCATGGTAAGGGTAGCGGGTTACATCTCGTAATGACCATGACAATATCTTTGCAATAGAGGTAACAGATGAGTAATAGGATGATGACAAGTGTATAATAATACAATACAGTAGGGCCATGTTTTGTATAAGATTCACAAGGACAAACATCTGAAAAGAAAATTCCAGGAAATCCCCATGATTGATCGCCAGTTGTTTTTTACATTGCTCAACTCAACCCTTCATTAAAAACCTGGAAAAACTGTCATCAGTGCCTACGTTTACATGCACACTAATATCCCACTACTAATGGAGATTTAATTAGATCATATTCTGAACGGAGCATTTTCTGATGTGCCGATATTATGCAGGTTTTAGGATTATTCTGGCGACATGATAAAAGTAAACACTTAATTCATAATTTAGAAAGCAATGTTCCAACATTAACACTCATTAGTAACTCATTAGTATGCAATTCATAAACAGTTATAAATGTTTTATTCTTGATTATTAAGCTTAAGCTAGTATGTGTTTCATGATTGGGTTTTCATACTTTCTAAATGATGGATTCCCCATTTGTAAATGAATTAATATATATATTGCAAACCAATTATTAAGGACTTATAGATGATGCACTAATGGTTAACATGTGCTTTATAAATGTGTTTTAAGCAATTAATGATTAATTCAGGTAGTTATTGATTATGAGTATCTAACTATCACCTAGATTGCTCTACTTACAACTGAAGTAGAGAGATGCTGTCTCAGGACCTCTATTAGTGACGAGCGTGCTAGCTGGCTAGCTAGCTAGCAAACTAGTCACAGCTAGCTAGCTGTGACTAGTTTGCTAGCTAGTATACTCGCTCGTATACTCATAATCAATAATGTGTATGTGAAAACCCAATCATTAAAAACGCATAATAGTCAAGCTTATTAATCAAGAATAAAACAATTATAACTGTGTTTATGAATTGCATACTAATGAGTTACTAATGAGTGTTAATGTTGTAATAATGCTTTATAAATGATGAATTAAGTATTTATTCATGCTTCACTAATGCTAAATAGTGCGTCGTTATTATAACGTGTTATCTTCATTTTCAATAACCAGTTAGCTTATTAGGAATATTGTATTTTTTGTAATAAGGGCAAAAAAATATAATCTTTTGCAAGTAAACGTAGTCAGTGTCGACTTAACATGCCGCCTGAAGATGGAAACTGGTCTGGTATGATGCAACTCCCATGATGCATCTCCCAGGCCGTCAGAGGCCGACACTGATATTGACGCACAAGGAACCCTTTAGCATCTGTATGAGGGCTTACTAACAGACTCCAGTCTGCAGAGCAGCGGACATAGTATTAAAGCGATTAGTTATTAATTCAATGGTTATCGTACTTAAGTAAATATTACAATAATGTATTTGAAGAAAGTTCCTGTTTGGTATACACACAATACATTTGGAGTTTCTCATCCATGGAGTTGGAATTCATTCACTGGGTTTAAAATAGTGATGCTGATAGTTGCTTGATATATTAAAACACAATTACATTTATTTTATTTTCGCTAAATGTTAGTTATATCTTACTTCAATTTCCACGCCATGCAAAGCATAACACATGAAGCATTGTGTTGTAATTTACGCTTAAAGCAAAACAAGTCTCTAACTGCTGGGTTCATTTGAGTTTCCGGGACGATAAAACAGGGTCACAGGCAGGAGACGGTTGGGTAACCCTGTTTGAGATTTGTCACACAGCTCCCATCGCTCTCACTTAATGTGAATGGGCGCGGTCCCACCAACAGACAGCGTGCGGTGACAAGTGCTTTGTTGTAGTTTGATCACAGTTGGATTGCGTTGGGAGTCCAGAGGAGGTGTCAATTTGGTTTGGGGGACGTTCTGAGCGACTTCTCTCTCGGCGAGGTCTCGCTCTGATTGCTGCGCTCTCATTTGGCCAAAAGAAGCAAACTGAAAGAGAGAGAGAGAGAGAGAGAGACAGCGAGAGAGAGCTTCAGAATTTCAAGTAACTTCTGAGTGAATACAAGGTGTGAAGACGCCTGAAATCTCTTCAGGGGTCGCGTCTATCAGAGCCGGCCCCCTCCTTGTGGGCTGGCATGCATACTTAAATCAGCTCTTATGACCGAAGCCGGTTCACCTCAGAGAGGTTGATGCGAGGCTCTGCTGTACCACACTTCCCTCTGCAGGCACAAGAGCAGACCTCCACGCTTGGCCGTGTGTGTCTCGACTGAATGACACATTAGCACGCGTGCTGCGTGCTGCGTGCTGCGGATCACAAATCATCTTCATTGTGCTGGTACCTTGTAAAGGTAGCAAAGGTAGCAAACTGTGCCCAGCAAATGTGTCTTTTAATTGAAAAGCTAAGGTTTCCGAGACACAAGCAGAATAAAGTAATCACACAGCAGATGCTCATGGTGTGATTTTAAGTGGATGAATAGAATAATCTATGTAACATGGGCATGAAAATACCAGGAAACGGGAGTGCCTTTTTTTGTGCACATCCTCTCTATCAGACAATCTGCAGGTTGCAGAGCTTTGGATGGAGCTGCAGTCTTCAGTATCAGCTTGTATCAGACAGATCCTCATGACTGGAGAAAAGCGAGGCATGCAGCGCTGGTGACTGAGGTGCCAATCAGGCGCTGCCGGCAGGCTGTTTTTTGTTATTTTTATTTTTTGTATTTTTTTCCGCTATCTTGGCCTCAACTTTAATTGTGTTTTTGCTGTCTCTGCAGTGGCCCTGGTGTCAGATGGAACAGATGTCTGAATCACAGTCTGACATTTTAGTCTCATGGAAATTTACAGACCCTTGGAGCCTTTCTGGGGGTTTTTTCCAAGCATATTCTTTTCATCAGTCGCACACAATAACAACAGCGGCGGGATTGACAGCAGACCGGCAGAGATAAGCGGCAGCACCGAGGTAGAGTTCGACTCGCAACGATTTGTCGAATTCAAGAAATGTTCCGTGAAAAATTATTGTTCCCTGGACATCAAGTTCTTTTGTATGTTGGTCTGCGCCCCTCACAGGGAGGTGAGGTCAGGGTCAGCTGAAGAGTGCTGCAGAGGTGATTTTGTCACAAGTTATGTCCTTTTACATTTTCTTGAAAATGTTTCCTTGACTTTGAAGAAAAAACAAGATTTGCTCAACGCAATGTGATGGAAGGTTTGTTGCAGTCCCATCTTTCAGAATTTGGAACAATGGGACGATTTGTTCATTTATTATTCCAACATTGCTTTCCTGCTGCAGCGGATTTTACATATTTGTAACTATTTGTTACAAACTGAAGTGAAACCAGACACAGACTGTGGACAACATGAGCTGAATAGATCGTGTTTGTGTTGTTGTGTGGCGGTGGCTTTACACAGGCTGCAGCCTCGGATGTGACACGTGAAGATGGAGGTACCTTACTTGTACCTACCTTGCATTCTGTCTAATGGCCATCAGGGGGCGACTCCTCTCGTTTCAAAAATAAGTTTGATACTTAATACTTTGGCAATGCTATTTGTCAGATATAGTGAAAGTTATTTCTACAACTGTAGCTTTTACATCTATAATTACAGGAAGTGATACAAAACACATGACAGACCTCCATCAAACTGCAACTTTGGAAGGTGAAAATAAAGCTTCACAGACTGAAGGCTAAACAATCACAATCTATTTAGTTGTTTTCAGCTTTGAGGAGCTCCTCTGTGCATTGTATTGTGGGAAAATTGCATCCATCAACAGCACACTCTAACATCGACGTGTTCAGTATGCATATTGTCTGCTTGAGTACTTTTTATATTGTCACTTTTTCACAGTGAACTACAGACTTGAGTCTTGCTTCGAGAGAGTATCCTGTAGATGTGTGAAGACTGAACTGACAGGCTGTACTTTGATTTCTTTATTCCGGACCAAGTGAAACAAAGTAAAGGTGTCAAAGCAACGCTTGACTTTGACGACCGTGCCTGCACCTGATCAGGTCCACACAGGGACCGAAGCAGAAACTATCTCCGAGCGGTGCTCACATACTTGCCCTGGGTGATAAGCAGATACCATGTAGTAAAGCTGTTGTTGGGAATATAATAGAAAAATCTCCGGTCATGGTTCCCAGCCAGTGCCGGTATCCAGCGGCTGCTAGAATTTAAAGCCCATGAAATATGGAAAAGGGTACAGCGTTGGCCCGAAGCCTGGCCACCCACTCAGCCCTCAGGCGGGGGTCCCAGCCCATCACATTGCTGTGTGTGCCTCTCCTGCTGCCCATTCACTTCCACACACCATTTGCTAAATTGGTTACACACTGTTCATGTCATCATGATAAAACGGGCCCTGATTGCCCAGTGCTTTGCCAGGTAGAATAAATGTGTTATTCTATTACAGCATGATAGACAGGGTTGCCCAAAGATAAACATATAAAAATAAAAAATAAAGTCTTTAGCGTCGCAGGGTTTGCCAGGGGCCATTTTGGCTCGACTCAAATGCTTTTTGCCAAGTGGCAGGATGGCTGCCAGTTTCCACAGCAATCTCTGCCACCTGTGATGGATGGCCCAGTGGGTTAGGCTACACAAACGCAGCTGTGATTGCACGGAGCCATAATAGAGGAGAGGGGGGGGGGGGGGGGGGGGGGGGGGGACCTGTGAGCAGGAGATAGACAGAGGTTTTATAAGCTTTCATATTGCTTTGAGCTCAAACAGTGAGACCATATTCAAAGCTCCGGGACTGCGAAGAATTAGCTGCGGTCAGCCATAGCTGCACTGGTTCGCTCCGCGCCCCGACAGAGAAAATAATTGAACAAAAACTTAGTCAAGCCAAGCGCACAATATTTAGGATTAAACACAAATCCAAATTTGTCAATTAGACAGGGACAGGGGGGGGGATTTAATTTAGAATTTCCTTTACAAAGCCGTGCATGTGTAGTTGCACATCTGGGGTCTTGCATCTAAAGTTGCACAAGACGTCAGATATCAATCAACAATCCCTGTAGTTTAATCTGATGTTACTCTATTAATCTATTAGTTGGCACTAATATTGAGCAGACCACCGGCTAAATATACATTCAACACTACAAAGAAGTCATCAAGTCAACTCGACAGGTGTGTTCCAACATTATCGCAAAGCAAATTCAATTCAAGTTTTATTTGCACAAATTGAAATGCTGAACTGTTGTTGCAGTCTGTGTCTTTGTCTGTGTACTTCTGTTAGCTGTAAACTAGCTAGCAGTGGCGGGCCGTGGATTATTTACCTGGGCCTTCAGTGCCGTCTGAGGTCATAGTCACGATCAGTCTCGATCAGCTGGTTTCAGCTAACGTTTCAATAAAATGCACTGCCTTCCCTGTGTGTCCACTGGGGGTTGTGCTAATACGAGTAGCAGGAAGCCCTTTGCTGGGCATTACAGACCCCATGTCTCAGGTTCAGGCTACGGGACATAACACTGTCCTGCGTAGGCTTCTGTTCAGACAGGAACCGGCGGTGGGAAACGCTCTCTTCAAAAAGGAGAAAAGTGGAAACAGAGCGTCTGCTTTTTTAAGAAAAAAGGACCAGTTCCAATCTCTTCCTAGAAGTAAATGGGAAGCCAGTGTGGTTGGTGTGTTCACAGCAACTTTCAGTGCTCAATGAATATAATCTTGCAAGGACAACTGAGAACGGAAAAGATAACCGCACTGTAAGGTTTGAGGAAACGGCAGTCTGCTTTTAGTCGTAGCCGAGAGATCAGCGAGACGTCTCAGGCTGTTCCTATTTCTGCTGCCTATTGATTAATTGGGAACCTTTTCAGAAAGTACTTGTGCTTGCTCTAACTGACCTCAAACTCCAGTTATTTCTGTTATTTTCCTCTTCTGTCGGTCCTTTTACTGTGTCTGTAAGTTACGCTCCATTACACTAGATGCATAGATTCATCATCATCGGGATAATGTACACGTTTTGCTCAAGTGGATACATTTTTAACTTTGTCTTAGTTCATGCTACCTTGGGTGAATATTTGTCTCTATTTTCACCTAATTGCCACTGTCAACATTCAAGTTAGATTGTAATAATACATGGAATAAAGAAAATAACACTATCTCTGGTTCTGCGGCACAGCCTTTGATTTTCTTCTTTGTCCAATGTGATTCCACCAATGTTAAAGGAGAGCAATGCTGACTTTGGGTGTACTCTTTTTTTTGTAGCTAATTAAATCAAATTGGATGCCAATCATCAAAGGCAACACACAGGGAAAAGCTGTGTTCCATATCTGGACACATGACATAACACTTTGCCAATATAAGTAACAAGTAAAAAACTAGTTATTGATGTCTGATAGCAAAACTATCAACTCAATTAACAAGTCAAGATTTGGGGTTTCCTGTATCTTTAATGTCAGCCAATCACTGCCAGTGGCTGATGTCAGACAGATGCTGAGATAAAGAGTAGGATAACATTCACGTATACTGTGTGTTTTCTCCTTAGAAAGACATGCTGGACGTCAGTCAAATCATGAAGGATCTGGCCAGTATGGTCCACGAACAGGGCGACACCATAGGTAAGACATCCTGTGCGTGTCTGTGTGTGTTGAATGTTGTTTACATTGTTGTCCCTGACTCAATTAGTAAGGATAACCTTTGTTGTCATGTTTTAATTTGATGTGCTTGATTAATAACATGAGCTTGAGAATGCTGCCGGGCAAAACAAACTTTGTAACCTCTACCTCGCTGCCACGCTGTTGAGATTCTGTGATGAGGAGCGAGACGCTCTGGGTTTATTCAAACAGCAAACTGTTAGAGAAAATCCACTTAGCCATCCTGATATCTGTAAACGGCTCCCCGCACCCTGCAGGGATTTAGACCTGTCCAGAAAACAACTACACATAGCACACAGATATGGGCCAGATATAGAGGCTTTGCTGCTGGGTCACAAATCTGCCACTGGCTACGTCTGGCCCCATCATGAACATTCACTGGAGAATCGGCTGTTACTTACTGATGTCAGACAACCAAACAGACCCAGAGACACACCTGCAAAATGCTGCTGTGATGGGGTGGTAGATCAATTCAAGGTGAAGTAAAACAATCTGATAAAGCAGGAGACTGGCTGTCTGGTGCTGCACAACACCTTTAGCTGTGGCTGGAGGAGTCGCCTTATTTACATGTAGTCTTTTTTTGGGGCCTACTTACTGAAGTAATTTGGAGGCTAATATAATTTAACTTTAACGAGCAAGCTGCAGGTTGGATCTTTTACTACATTTCTACTTCTAGATTCCAGAAAATGTATTTGAAAAGTTAAGGTAGTATTATATATGTTTTACAAGAAACAAGGGCTGCAATTCAGATGGAAAAAAACTATCCATTTTAAGCAACACTCTTTCATTCAGACTCACATCCCTGACCCTGCATCAGCGCAACGTGCAGCAGAAGGTGGTAGTGTGTCGGTCATGCTTGTGTAGTTTTAGATTCATTATTGGTCATCACTGGGAGTTATTGTGCTTGTACAGGTTGCACAAACTCCAGGACATCCAGTCCACATTCCTATCACCAAAATGCCATCATGAAAATAGATCTTTTTGAGGAATTTCATGCAGTTGGGTACCAACGGTGTCTGGGCAACCCATTCTCACTACCAACTTGTCAAATACCGATGGTGACAGGTGTTGACTGTATAATTGTATAATGTGTCTCATTATGAAGCAATTAAAAAACATTGTTAATGGACCCATCTTGTAGAAACAGACACAATAATGAGGGTTAGAGCTGTCTGTGTCCATACTGACCTGCCTGTAAACTGCTGCTCTCTTTTATGCTGTTTTCTCCCCCTCTATACGCCTCTTTCACTCATCCCTGCGGTACAGCACCACGACAACGTAGTGTGGAGTTATAATAGGCTATGCAAAATATATTAGTTAACAATCTGCATCTCGCTCTCTTCCCTCCAGTAGCGGCCATGGCTTTGTTTCAACCGTTCCAATGGAAATGGGCTCTGCCTTGCCAAAGGCCCCCGACCGACATCCAAGAAACCGAAAGTGCAGCAATCACCGAACTTGAGCTGTCACTCATCCAGCACAGCAGCTGCAGCTCTTAACATTCCTTACTTGTGAGAGGAAGATGAAATGCACCTATCTTAGCGGTGCTGTAAACAATAATTTGTAAGAAAAAAAAAAGTCCCCAGAGTTTCCTCTTTCTCGCCTCCAGCATCTGCACCACTGTCACAGCATGCAGGCCTCACAGCTGGGACTAGAACAATGGGAGATGCTGACCTTCTACCTAAACAGATGGTGATACTTTTCACCAAATCTTTTAATACACAATGACAATCCTGTAACTGAGACAGGTGAGGGAGATGCCACCAACGGCATCCAGACACTGTCGAGCGACTGATCCCACACGCTGGCCAACTCGTATTACCAGTGACCAATGCATCGATATTCAAGGGAGGGGTCCCGTTCAATCAAAGTACACAAACTTTCACACAGATATTTTATGGAGATGGAGAAACCATTTTTAGGTCATGGTTACTGTCCTATACCTTGCTTTGACAAAGTCAAAGTCTCATGCTGCGTTCACACCAAACGTGTTGCGAATTTGACGCGCGAGTAGATTACATGCAAAGTCAATGACCCGAATTTCTGCCGGGCGGCTCGAATGGCGTGGATAATTCGCCTCATTCGCGCGAGTTGACATTTTTCAACTCAGGCGAAAACTTTGCGTTGCGTCAGCCAATCAGCGTTGAGAAGCTGCGCCCCTCATCACCCGTCCTGCTGCTGAATCAAACTGCTGCTGGTCCTGAAGTAGCGCTGGTAGCGGCTTCATTCAGACGCTGTTGTGGGACTACAGATAATATTATGAACCCAGACACCATGGAGTTTGATGTTCCCACGTATGTGGAGTTTACCCAACAAGTATGAAGCAGAACTAGTGGTTATTTCCATGCTGGATGAAGGAAACGGTAACTGTTTTTACGTAGATAAGCCACGTAGATAAGCCACGCCCCCTTTTAGGCCCGAGTAACGCGTCGCGTTTGGTGTGAACGCAGCATTAGGTTTAAGAATGTGAGAGTGTCTCACACTTGAGGAGCATGAGAAGTCAAATATGCACCATGCCACCATGGGTTGAATGGCGCTTGCGAGGTCTGGTGGAGCTGCGTGCCGAGTTCCCCCCACTTATGAGCGAACACTTCAGAGAATAAATACATTGCTGACCGGTACATGTCCCCATGTACTAGTACACATCTCCCTCTGCAGCCGGTCTTTCTCATGGCTCCAACCGTCATGTCCCTTGAAGCGTTTTCAAGGAAATTGGCCAACAAGTCCTCGTGGGTTTCAAGGGGGACACTCAGATGTACTTTTGAGCGTCGCCTTGTTGCTTCACATGCTATTGGTTTTGAGAGGAATTGACTGGAGGTCCAACCTCCCTAGAGTTGAATTCCATGTCGTCCAGCTGGGTCATCTGCAGAACCTCAGATGTTCCTCTCCTCTTTCCTCCTGGTTTTCTGCACTTTGCCATTATCACGTCCAATTTAGTCTCTGAAGCAAACTGCAGTCTGAGGGAGTTTTGTGTCTAAAACAAAATTGGGTGTGAGTATTTATAGATTCCCAATATTCCAATGATCATGCTGGCTCACACAAGGCTTATCTACAGTATTATGAATTTAAACTAAAAATATAAATGGCTGACGTGTGCGTGTGTGTGTGTGCATGTGTGTGTCCAATCAAAGATTAGTATTTAGGGCACAAAACACAAGAGACAATAGGAAAGATATGTGTTTTAATAGATATTGTATATTAACAGTGTGGTTACAAATGCTTCATGCACACATTCTGCAGATTCATGGTGCAAATCTATTCACCAATTGTGAAGACTGCTGACGTGCGTGTGTGTGTGTGTGTGTGTGTGTGTGTGTGTGTGTGTGATGAATTTTTTTTTGTTGGAAGGAATGGGATGCAATAACTTGCTAATTGCTGGCTTTTTGTAGCCGAGTGTCTTATTGTATGCTGCCTTCAATCAGCCTAATGTAGATGGCCTTTAAATACCCTTTAGAGTCAGGCTGACTCAGACTGGCTCACCACTATTCTACAAAAATGGAAGACCTGTTTCTTTCCCCCCTTCTTTTCAAACTTTTTTTTCTCCAACGCACTCTTCTTAATGATCGTGGTTAACATTTAGAGCCACAAATGATGCACGTAATGGAGTAGAGGGTTTCTTTAACAGTCCCTAGTATCAAACCACAACACTGACACAAAGCAAATCATTAGTTCACAACAACATCTTCACAACCTGCTTCGTGTATTATGCATCTTATTGTTGCCTTTAATTGAACCAGATTCAATTGCTGCATCTCACTACTGCATTTTATTTCTTAAACTGCACTGCAACTTTTATTCAATTTGTATTTTTTATTTTGCTTTTTGACTGTTTTAATGTTTTCTTATCTGTTTTTAAATTCTGTTTTCTTTGCCTTATGTGTTGATGCTTGTAATGGTTTTATGTGAAGCACTTTGAATCGCCTTGTTGTTGAAATGTGCTCTACAAATAAACTTGCTTTGCCTTATCTAGTAAGAAAGTCTGAGTGGTAGTACGCCATGTCTTTGTGTGGAATGAAAGCATGAAACATAAAGCATGGGTCACATGCATTATTTGCATATCGTAAACCCGAGCGAGTGAAAACTAATGCTGCTACACTGCTCGCAAGTATCGCTTCAATCCGTGCTCCAATCAATGATGTCACACTGCAGCAGGTGTTTTTCATCCTTCGTTCAGAGTAGAGTCTGCTGTGAGTTCGCTGATAACTGAGAATTGCAACCTGTTTGAAAGTGTTTCCCACAGAGAGCACAGGCGCTGCTACCTTTATGACCCACTGTGAATTCAGCATTGTCTACAGCCCTTTTCTGTCTTTTCTGATACAGTGCTAAAGGCCATTATTCAATCAGAAAGGTGGTTCGATCCCCGGCTCAGCTAGTCCATGTCGATGTGTCCTTGGGCAAGACACTTAGGCTGTGCAAGCGGTGCCTGAATGGGTGTGGATGTTAGTCAGTCCTGATGCTACCATGAGCTCGCATGGTAGCTCCTCCCATCAGTGTGTGAATGGGTGAATGATGACATGTAGTGTTAAAGAGCTTTGAGTGGTCAGAAGACTAGAAAATATCTATGCAAGTACAGTCCATTTACCATTTACATCCAGTCGCAACATGTCATTTCCATTGCTAGAACATTTATTTGAAGTTGTCCTGATGAGTTTGCTTGTAAACAAAGTTCCTTTACATTCAGTGTTTCTCACCAAAATAAAGAAATATGTTTAATGCATTTCTTTCCTCATAAGCCGTTTGCAAAACCTGCATCGTTGACATCTATGTAGCTCGCTTGCAGTCTTCCTCCGGTCTGTTCTCGTTGGGGGCACCGCTGCTCTTCTTGGTGCTTTGATCAGTGGAATAGTGTGACACTTTCAACACTTTTGTGGATTGTGTCACCTCCATGCATTTCACGAAGAAGCAACTCGACAAAACAGCTGACAATATTGTGAGAATTCCAGTTTATCTTTGGCATCTTGAAGGAGGTCTCCAGCAGACCTCTGTCCAAGTGAGGGGAAAAACTTCCATGAATAGTAACGCACGCACTGGCTCTCTGGGGGTCACAACAGCAGAATGATTCTGTGTCTGTTGGCATCGGAGGGCAGTGAGAAAAGGCTCCACCAGTCGGTGCTTGCTCCGCAGCTCAGAATCTGGAGGGTCCTTGCTGGCCACAACCTCCCCGGTGACTTTCTCCGACCCGAACTGGCTTGAATAAATACGGCTGAATATCCAATGAACCCAAACACTGCAAAAAAGTACACTGTAAATATCCTAGTCCATAACATCCTCTGCTCTTATATTTTGGGATGGCATTTGTAACTAGCTGAAGAGATCCAAGCTAAATAGCCTGTAATACTTCCTTCCATCAACGACGTCACTGTGCCGGCCCCGGATGCCGGGAGAATGAGAACGGTGCCCTCGGTAGATGCAGCGGCGACGCAGTCAGCAGTGTGTGTCGTTCTGGAACGTACAAAACCATAACACTCAACAAACTGCTTCCCCCGACTCTGTCTCAGTAAATATTTGCTTTTGGCCCGTCGCCCGCCATGAAGGCTCAGGATCACCGCAAACAAACACACGGACATGTTTCAACATGTCCGTGTGTTTGTAGCTACTGAATCAAGGAAGCACTGACTCTAAGATTCAGCAAACTACTACTTCTTGCATAAGGAGTTTCATTTCTTAAATTAAATAAAAAGTCAAAAACGAGGTAATGCTGTGCACGTCCACGTGTCAATCCCTTAGTCAGATGTAGAATACATAGAACATGTTGTTCCTTCAAAGCCGGTTCTTTCTTCTATTTCTTCATTCTGCATCATCTCGTGCTTCTTCAGCACAATCAGACGTGCATGAACTGCAGCCATTTCTCTGCAGCCATTTCTCTGCCATTTTGTCATTTGCATATGAAAGACCATTGATATGGTATTTTGGACATGGTAGGTAGAGGAACACAGCGTGCTCCCGCCCGAATGGGCGAACGGAGAGAAAGTGAAGGACTGTGTGGAAGACTGCCACAGCAGAAGTCCAATCTGATCATTACAGAGCCGTGCAATAATGTACCTCTCCCCATTAAAAAGAGATGCACTGAAATTGCCGTTGGCCATTTTGAAGGCTTTCTTGGCATAGTGGTGGATATGAATAATATGCGATTGTGCTGCGGGGGAGTTTGTAGCAAAAGCAGCAGGTAATACAAAGAAATGAAAAGGCTCAAAAAGGCAGGATTAGAGCTTTTATTGCCTATTCATGCTGGCTGAGGACACGCTATATTAAAGCCTGTGATTCGAGATATGCAATCAACAAGGTTGGTTCAGCAGGCAGACACAAACTCTGGCATCCTAAACACAAGAGGTTTTAAAAACATCAAAGGAGTGTATTATATTTGTTTTAGAGGGCGATTAAAAGATTCCGTGCATGGACATGCTGTGGGCTTGTTTCTATTTGATATCATGATGTATTACAGTTCTGTCTTTTAATGGGATTTTGGGTATTTGGAACCTTCAAATATAATTTGTCCAGAAGGTGGCACTGAAAATCATTGTCATCACCATTCATAACTAACCAAAGTGTTTATGAATACATGATTTACTCGAGCAGAACGTTCTTCACAGATCTGGCATCTTAGTTTCACCTCTAACACATGGTTCACGTTTAGGCAACAGTTCGGTTGAGGAAAAAACGTCATGCTCGACTTAAACTCAACAACATTTTGGGACACAAACACCGGCCTCCTGGTTGAAAGTCCAACAACATGACCACACTTTCTCTGAACGTCTAATGCCGAAGTGTAGTTAATGGAAAGCCTGCTGCATTTCATACAGATGCTGTGATTCACATCTGGTGTTTTTTTTTTCCACATCCATTTTTGTCAATGTAGACGAGCTCAAGAGCGAGAGCGAGGCCGTTGATGTGCGTAAGCGTAAATGAATGGAGGAGAAGTTAAGAATTGAGTTTTTAACAGGGCTCATTACACTAATGCTAGATTGGCAAAAATGTACCCTAACTCTGATTCGTTATGTCCTCGATGTAAAGGCCAGCCAGCAGACCTGTTACACATGTTTTGGCTATGCCCGAAACTCTCCACCTTTTGGATAAGTATTTTTAAAGCTTATACTGAGATATTTGCAACTCAATTTGACCCGGACTCAATTTGCGCACTCTTTGGCTTAACACCAGAGGAACGCCATACCCGTTTACCAATGAAGCCAATGTGGTCGTAGCCTTCACAACACTTCTTGCTCAATGTTTGATCCTTCTGAGATGGAAGCAACGTGCCCCTCCATCGTTCTCCCACTGGGAAAAAATGTAATATACTCTCAGAGCTTCCTCCCAAACCTTTGGTAAAGTATGGAGACCTTTTCTAGACTACTACGACTCCTTACAAGAACCTCTCGATAAAGACTAATGTGGATCCCCTATCCGTCCCATAGCAACAGTGAGCATGTAACTTCTCACTTTATTATTTGTTGATCGATTAATGCAATTATTTTGATATTATGTCTACAGCTCCATTACCTGAATGTACCTGAATTTACCCAAATGTATAAATTCCATAGCCTGTAACCCTACAGTGGGTGGGTGGTGTGGGTAGGGTCGGGAATGAGGTTTTCAATTTCAATCTGTAATTGTCCTCAGACATGTGTGAAGCCTCTTCCCTGGTGGGATAAAAACTGTGAAAATCAATAAAACATATTTAGAAAAAAAAAGAATTGAGTTTTTAGGTTTTAGTTCAGGACTACTCAGGACTATTACTCTTCGTACCACGAGATATTTGACCTGCTTCACCCTTGCCATTGAAGGACGCCACAACATCCAGTTGAAAGGTCCGCCAAATTGTCCCAAACAAGCTCCAGTGAGGGATTTATGGTGTTGGACATCCATTTATCCTTGTCTAGTTAAGTCAGTGAGGCTTACTGCTAAATTAACGCTTCATCGGCATCGTGATTCCAGCACGAATGTAACAGCAGTAGTGAAACCCTCCCAAGCACCTGGGATACGTCGATGAAAGCGGCACGGCTTGCGTTTTCCGTGCGTTTCTAGACGGGGGGCGTGGCTCAGCAGACGTATTCGACACCTAGGGAACGACAACGAGCTGGATATTTGGTCATATTGGTGATCAAAAAGTGCTTTTATTGCACATTGCAGAAAAAAGACTTGAGTTTAAAGTGCTACATCAATTAGTCTTGAAAAAATAACCGGTGAGAGACGCAGTAAAAGAATGAATTAGTGAGTCCAGGGGTCAGCCTTATTCTGGCCTTTAGTGCGTGAGCGTAAACATGTGCTCCTCCGCCTTCTTCAACTCACCACAGTTTTTGGTGCCTTTAGTCAATCAGCTCAATTTACTCACCTAACCTCCCGCTCTTGTTGAGTTCAAAAGGTAATTCTCTACACGCTCAAGTGGTGCAGTAATTATCAGAGGCCATCACAACATGAAACACTGAAGCCTCTTCACTCTCCGGACACCAACACAATCAATAGCACTCTCACTGTTATTGGCCAGTTGCAAATATATGAGGGTAATTATGTGGTGATAACAAATATTTTGGACCATCCAGTTCATTAAACATGTTCTGTCTCATCCCATTAACTTCTGTGTATTGGCGTTCTTTAAATGAAGCCCTGCTGTTAACAGTACACGATTAGCTCAGTAGTGCTGGGTGACACTGCTGGAGCCGTCATGTAACGTTCTGTCAAGCCTGTGCAAAAATATGAACACAAGTCAGTCCCTCCATTGAGCTGGGACACACAAATATTAAAGAGTGCATTTCGTGTTTTTATATCTTCCTTTCTACAATTACAAGTGTAGCATTTCCCCCCTAAATTACAACAAATTGGGGATGCATATCTATTTTTGCCAACATTGGAAATGCTTGTTATTCTTCAAATTGCTTCTTGACTATAAATTACTACAAGTATTAATGTCAAGCTCGTAAGAAGTGTGTGCAGGTGTGAGATTACATTTTTTTGGGTGTTAATTTCCGGATGCAACGATCAAGTGCCACTAGAGAGCAAGAGCTTTTTAGATGGTGATAATCTGTTAATGTTCCACAGGATGAATGCTGATACAAAAAAATATGATGCGACACAAACAACATTTTGACTGATGATAAGAGTTTTCTTTCAAAGTCTTCAAACTTTTACCCGGTTCTGTGACGGGGTCGCACCGTACCAGATGAGGATTCAATCTATATCATCGCCACTGAAACATGCATTAAATGTATACTACCTTTATGTTTATCCAGACATGACCAACATTCTAGCCAAACAAGGCTCGGCTGCATTATGGAAGAATTGTGGCTGCAAAATTGAAGTCCAAACCATTTTCTGAGAACAGACTTAAACTAAACTACTGATATCAGACGACAACCTGGCTTGTCATCAAAAGAAATATTTCAACATTTTGGGATACCCTTTTTCTTCCTAGAGTGAGATGAGAAGATGCTTTGCGGGCCGCGAGGCTCTCCGTTATGCCCTGCTGGGCAGCTCATGGCCGCCGCTCTGCACTGCGCTCATATTGGCGGTAATCGATTATAACTTTGTCACAGAAGTGTATTGCCCACCCTCTGGTTCCGCCCCTGGGAAACACTGTGAGCTCTGTCAGCTATTAGCACTGTTAGCTTCTAGCCACTGGCTCAGCAGTCTCCCTGGTAAAGGTATGTGGAGGCACAAGAAATGCTCTGAATTCAATATTGAGCACGTTTAAACAGAAATATAAAAAAAGACAATTTTGAGTGCTGGAACAATTTCTTGACAAACAACAGCTGGATTCTGTGCCAGAAAGACTGCAAGTTGTGTTAGCATTGTGTCTAGACAAATGGCACCTGTGCTCACCAACCTCATCTGGCAAACTGCACCATAGCCAGAGGCCGGGCGGATAGTTTGTCAGGCAATGGTAACAGCAGTCAGCTGGGCTTGGAGGCTACACATTTGGAACAGAAAACCTGAATCACACCGCCAATGCATCGAGTTAGAAAGACGTGGGTGAGGAGGTGAATTGAATTATGGGATGTGTAGGTTTTTGGAGCTTGTCTAATAGGGAATTAAAGTCAAGATAGCTTGGCCTCTGCTGCTTTGATTTTGACTGCAGTACTTAATCACAGGTGTAATGTTTTTATTTTTTTCTTAAGAAAAATAAACCACATTTTTACACTAACCTCAGCTACAAAAATGCAATCAAATCTTAACCCAATAAACTGGACCAAATTGGTTTTACTAATTAGATGGTAGTTAAACAATAAATCAAATAACAATGAAAAAACTATTTAATGAATAAATAAACGTGCATCTTTGTGTGATTTAACAATGTGTGGGTGACACAGTTTAAGCATGAACAATTGGCACCGGACCACATTGTTGTAAATTGTTGATCCATTAACAGTCAATCGTCTCTTTGTTTCCTCAGACAGCATTGAAGATTACATCCAGACTACATCATCCAACGTGGAATCAGCCAATCAGGAGCTTGCGAAGGCCAACCAGTACCAGGTACAATGAAGCGCCCCAAATGCAGCGCGCTCCATGCTTTGCATTCACTTTGATCTGTTTTAATTTTGTGTACTTGACTGAGCTTTTGCATTGTAATGGAGTAACAAGAAGCTTAGCTTGATCAGCCATGCAAACAGGGACTTTGCTAACTAGATTACACAGCTTCATCACATCCCCCACTAGCATAATAACAGAGGTGATGTAATTTCATGTCATACTATACTCGCTTTTGCCTCAGTTAAATTAATTGTACATAGAGACCAAAAACATTAACATAGTGGCCTGGAGTCTTATAAAAACACAAAACCACATATGTAATTCCCCTTCCATGAGCAAGTCTCACTTATACTGAGATAATAGTTATAAATTAGAAATGTTGTCCTACAAGTGTATTGACTAAGAGAGGAAAATGTATTAATGGGAAAATAACTGCAGCAAGAAATTAAACAGAAAATGCTTTTTTTCGATTTTTTTTTTGGCAGTGGCTTGAATTTCCACTTCACAGCACATATTGGAGAAACACTTTTATGAGATGCCCAAGGGTCTGCTTTTGCTCTTTATTTTCAAGAAAATGTAAGTGTCTCCTGCCATCCTGTCAGAGACTATCTCAGTAGGCCAGAGCTCAGAGTTGCACTGTGCTGTGTAGGCCCCTGGCTATGGTAAATAATGTATTGACTTTAGTGTCACTGGGTTAATAAAGGAGCTACCTTTTCTAACATGGGGAGCATCCTGTAGCTTCAGAGCTGCAGCTGAACTCCTTCACTTCAGCCACGGACGAGGATGTATCTTGTTGTAATTTGGGTCTTTTACATCTTTAGTAAACAATTCTGAAGACCATTTTAATCTGATAGCAAAATGGCCATGGACTCAACTTCATTTGTTTTTATATGCATGGATTTTCAACCCCATATTAGCAGCTATTCAATATGAAAACGAGTGCCGGGCAGTTTGTGGAGTCTGTCATGACTGCAGTGGTCTCTGTCTTCCCCCCAGTGCTGCTGCTCTACTAGTGAGCGAACAAATGGACGAATGGCAACAGCTTTCCCATTAATTGTCATTTCATTATCTCAAGGAGAGCTGAGCCGTGACCGAGCTCAAACTGAGCAATTTAGCTCTCCGCCAATCCAGACAGCCGCTGTCTTTGCAGAGGCAGAGCAGCTGAAAGAAAGAAAAAACAACAAAGGAGAAGACAGACAGACAGACAGACAGACAGACAGACAGACAGACAGACAGCATGATGAACCACGTGCAGACTTTACAAAGTACCAGGCTGATATCAAATTCCCAAGATCCCTCTTTTTCCATCACACTGTTAGAGTTAGCTACGTTATACCTGTTACATGCAGGTCACCTGTTCTGCTCCCAATGCATCCAATACTCAGCTTGGCCAGTGCCGTGCAGTTGGAGGTAAAGTGAACAGGTCAAACAAACACAGGACATGAAATGTTAAAAATGTCAACGGGACTCACGTGAGTCGTTTGTCACTTGCTCGTCACGTCAGACTTTAGTCAGTCAAGTCAACACCACCCAGGCTTCTTTAAAAAGCCTAACTAAGTGGCCTGAGCCTAAACGTCCCGTGAAGACAAAAGTTTGCATATAAATAACATAAACTGTACATATTGACAAAACGTCCTGCGTCACTTTCTGATGATTACATGCATAATGTCTTTTCAAAATCAACTTCAATGTTAAATTCCCTGTATTCGCTGTACTCTACTTCAACTGAAACTCCAACTGCTTTTATCATTTTACTTGCGCTGTACTTTTTGAGCTTCCACTTCACCTGAGATGCTGTGTGTTTTCTGACCGACGGACCGACTGACACTTGTGAATGTGCTTTGACTTATTTATTATCAACTGCTTGCAACTTTTTCGGCTGTAGCTCAGGGGGATGAGTGGTCGTCCCGCAACCACAAGGTAGCCGGTTCGATCCCCAGTCCCCCCATAGCTCACACGACGAAGTGTCCCTGAGCAAGACACTTAACCCTAAATTGCTCCCTGGGCGCCTCACAGGGCAGCCCACTGCTCCTTAAGACATTAAGGATGGGTTAAATGCAGAGGACACATTTGATGTATGTATGTACTATGACGAATAAAAAGGATTTCTTTTCTTTCTTCTTTTCTTTTCAAAACTTTTGGCTGACACTTTAACTGCTTTCAGTGCCTGCCCATTTATTTACACCTTAGTAGATTTAGTCAAATGCTTCCAGTCAGACTGCTTTGAGCTGCTGAAGTGTCTGGTAATACGTCTCTGTGTTTGCATGCCCGCTGACCTCTTTGACAGGTCCAGCACTTACTCTTCTACTAATATGATATGATACGATTTAATAGGGACTTTTTCCTCCGGCTCAATGTCAATGCATTAGACTAGTCCACATGCAAGTGCTGTACTAAAATAAATAACAACTTTAAAACCACATTGAACCTTAACACCGTTAAAGGAAAGCATCTAGCAAGAAAACTAACATTTTAAACAAAGCACGAACTCCAAAACAACATAATTGCACAACCCGTCCACCCTGACAGGCCACTTTGGGGACTGTTGTTCAAGCTGTGTTTTCCTGTTTAAGATTTTAATAAAAGTGAGAACAAATAGCAACTGACACTTTACTTTTCACTTCAGCGCTGTACTTCAATTAAAACATCTCTTCGTCTTTAATCTTTGAAATATAATTGAGGCTTTCACTTCAATAGATGTTTCGTGTCACTTAACATTTCAAATGTTCTCATTTATTACCTTTCAGGTGACATTTCAACTGCTTTCAATGCCTGTTCATCAATTGGCAATGCACTAAATAAACTGGATTGTTCAGTGATCAGTTCACATACGTTGGGTTCTACATTTCGATTGGAGTTCATGTTGCTGTCGATGCTTTCATACCCAATTTGACAATTCGCTGCTTGAATATCACACACTTCTATTGAAATGCCACTTGCTTGTATTGCCTTCAACTGCTGATTCCAGTGATTGTACTTCAGCTCCTTCCAATGCTTACACTTCAACTGACACTTTAAACCCTTAAGTGCTTCAGGTACACAATTACATGAGCAACAAATTAACAGAAAGACATTTAACCTGTTTACAAGTGAAATTTTCAAAAGAGCACACTTCCAAAAAAATAATTATTGTGTTCTCTCCAAAATTTTGAACATTCTGTGGGTTTGAACAATCCTCATTATCACAGCCAACAAAGCCCCCATCGCTGAGTTCATTTCAGCAAAACGCTTGTTTTTATTTCGGCAGTGGCAGTGATGCACATGGCAGACTTTTTTTTTAGGGAAAAAGCTTTCAGTGTTGTATTGAGATCCGACAGATCAGAGTTGCAGACTCTCTGATGCTGTCATGTCCGGACAAAATGATGCAGACCTGAGTGCCATACTGCTTTCAAATCAGGGCCAATCTGGAATTAAAGTACAGCAGCAGTGTGGCTCCGGTTCACTCAGGTGACGGTTGTTTGGGAGTTGGATCTGCCCTCAGAGCTCTCAATGAAAGAAAGAGGTTGAACACTTTGCAGCGAGTCTACGCATGATGAAGCATTCTCCAAGCTGGTCTTCATGCACCACTGCACAGCTCCACCGATGGTCAATTAAAAGCGGATGTCATTTTCTCCTCGTGCACCGCCTTGTCTACTCGGTTTACACTGAAAATAAATTGAATCTATAATCCATTATCTGGGGGGCAGATTACTCTCCCTGCTGCAAGTTTCTCTTGTTGCAATGATGTTTTATCACCTCATCTGTGTTCAGTGGACCACAAGCCCTGATTGTTGATCGCTGCGCAAGATGGTTTTTAATTACCAATAAAACACAGATGTTCTAGCAATTCAGTGAACAAAAGCTGTAGCCATTTCACACGTGGCAAAAGAAACCTATGGAATCACTGAAGACATTATTGATTTGAGTTGAGATGGGTGGGGGTTGCGTGCTGATGTCATTGTTTAGACTTAAAAGTCCATCCATCTTCTGAGCTGAAATTGATCTCTTGGTGAGCAACTACATCCTTCTGAGTCTCAAAAAACAAAATCAATGCGACACAGATCTCCTCGGGCTTAATAGCGGGTAATATAGAGTGCCGGCTATTGTGGTCGTAAAAGGAACAGAGACAGAAGGAGGGGAAGGAAAAGAGGACACAAAAGGAAGATGGCTCGTAAATGAATGGGTAGACAGATGACGGACCCATCCACACGCAGACACATACAAATTGTTGCCCTTTTGACAAATAAGATAATGAAAAGGAATAACCTAATCACAGTGTTAAATCTCTGACTGATCACTGCACTCGGACAGGGGGACGGGCTAATGCTGACAGATTGCAGGGAAACTGGCGTACTGTTCAATCACTCTTCCCCGAGTCCCTCCAGACTCTTGATGCTATACTTTGAAGGATATGGAGTGGAAATAACAATGTTTGAAGTTAGCCAAGTTGTCAGTGCGACTCGTCTGGCTCTACCTCATCAGCCACAGCTGGCCTGAGCATGTTGAAGAGGAAAAGGAAAACTGGAGTTGAAATAAAACATGCATACGTTAGATGTTTCAGAAAACATGTTTTCTTTGATAAAAAAATCAAGTTCAATACATGCAATCATATACATTCATGATTTCATTTAATTATCACAATAATAAGAACACAAACAAAACAGTCAAATCTCAACACAGAACAACACATGATCAGCGATCATAATAGAAAATTAATGATGTTAAAAAAATTATGAATCAAATAAGGAAAGTCTGCAACACTCCAGCCCCCAATTGACCACTAATAAGCAATTCATACATGCATTTGTTAGGAGCCATAAACGTAAAGTCCTTGGTAGATTGTTCACCTCCTTCAAAACAAAAAAAAACATAACAAAAAGGTCCTTCTCTTATTTTACAGGAGTGTTTTTAAAAGTCATCAACAAGCATATTGTAGACAAGCATTCAAGAGCTAATTTCACATTTTGTTTCATTTTGATAATGTCATACATTTTATAGTGAATACACTTCATTTATCACATAAAGGTTCACGAATGCTTAACAAACACAGGTATGGATGTTAGGGTAGGAGTAGTTTAGTTCATTCATGAGACACCACTCTGTAAAAGGCCTTTCCAATGTGCTGCTTTATGTCTTGAACTTGACATGGCTGACATGTCCTTTATTGTCAGGAAATGTATCTGCATGCGTCCCATGGCCTGTTTGCATGCTGTGCTTTCATCAATGATCAGAAAGGTCTTTATTTGCTATTTGGTATTGAGGTAGTCAAAAAATACTAGCAAGCCATCAAGTTAGGCTACTTTAGTATTGTGATACTTGGAATATGTTACTGTCTAGATTTATTGACAGGTGATCAGTAATTGTATCAGAAGACATTTTTAAAGTAACTCTCCCAACACTGTGTATGTTTCTAAATTAAAATGACAAAATGTAGATCAGGAACCCCCATGACACCACCTTACAAATGCTACCTCAATCCCTGAATGTGGGAGCAAATAAAGCTGCAGCAGAGTACAAAGCCATCACAGTGCTGGTGCTTGACTCTGTTGACTTGACACACACACACACACACTGTGAAAGGCACTATAAAGCAAGGCTTCCCCCTATTGAATCCAGTGTGATTGTACACGCCAGACAGATTAGTTCACCTCCCTTGCTCAAGGTTAACCCTCAATAGAAGCAATGATGACGCCTTTGTGAGTCAAAAAAGCTTCATTCTGTCTTCATTGTAGTATTTTAGAGCTTGACTGAATGAATGACATCACAATCAATGACTTTGCGGTCTCTTTAAACAAGGAGATTTGAAGGAGTTGGTCAGAGGGGAGGCAGTTCTGACGTGACTCTACAACCTCATTTCATTTTTGTAAAAGCTTGTTATCTTCAAGATACTTGATTGATGCTTGATGATTTATATTTTTAAAAGGTTATTAGCATCAACCCAAATTGTACCAAAGGAACAAACCCCTAACCCAAAAAGCGTGTATGGTTGTAACAGAAAGTCATTAACAATGTTGTAATTTTTATTTAGATCCACTCTTTTTGTTAGGCTGTTCACATAATGTTTCCATTCTGGGCAAATATAGCCTATTTCCAGATTGTAGTTTACATCTTCTATTTGTTCAGTGATCCAAATAGGTTGAGTGTTGTTCCTCAGGTTGGAGTAATAATTGACCAATCACAGCTTTCAAGGTAGGATTAGACTGAAAATGGCCACAAGAATGGCAACAAGCGTGGATGAGATTGCTGCAGCGGAAGAGGTTGTTATAGTCATATTACAGAAATAGCAACTCTTATGCCGTGTTCACACTGGACGCGGCGCGTGATAGACGCGTTTGAGGCGGCGCGAACAGAACGTTTGACGAGGGGCGAACAGAGCGAAGGACGCGGCGCGAATTCGCGTGAGTTGAATTCTCCCAACTCCAGCGGAGAAATCGCGTGACGCAAAGTTGCGGCAGCCAATCAGCGTTGAGAATCAGCGTTGAGAAGCTCCGCCCGTCATCACCGCCGTCTTGCCGGTCCTGAATGAAACTGCTGCTGCTTCGCCAGAACCAGCGCTGGCAGCGGCCGTCATTCAGACACTGTTGTGGGACTACGGATAATATTATGAACCCAGACACCATGGAGTTTGATGTTCCGACGTATGTGGAGTTTACACAACAAGTATAAAGCAGAACTAGTGGTTATTTCCATGGTGGATGGCAGAATCGGTATCCGTTTTACGGAGAAGCCAGACGCAGTTCCTGGAGGAGTCGGAGAAATTCACCGAGCTGTGTGCAGCTACGGATGGTGTTATGAACCCAAACACGAGGGCGTTTCATGTTCCCACATGTTTGGGACTTCCACAACAAGTATAAAGCAAAACTAGTGGTTATTTATTCCATGGTCGATAGCGGAAATGAAAGCTCCTTTCACAGAGACAAGCGACTGAGATAAGCCACGCCCCTTTCGCGGCGCGATGTTTCAAGTTTGGTGTGAACACCCTCGTTTCACTCGCGCGAGTAAACTTCCGCGGCGCGATAATTCGGGCCGCGTCCGGTGTGAACACGGCATTATGCCGTGTTCACACCGGACGCGACAGGATTTGTCGCGTCGCGCTTACGGCTTCAGTTTGGTCGCGCGAGTGAAACGACGGTGATCACACCAAACGCCACAAAGACAAATCGCCCCGCGACAAAGGGGGCGTGGCTTATCGCCGTCGGGTCTCTCCGTGAAAAAGAGCTGTCTTTTCCGGTATCGACTATGGAATAAATAACCACTAGTTCTGCTTTATACTTGTTGTGGAAGTCCCAAACATGTCGGAACATCAAACATCCTTGTGTTTGGGTTCATAATATTATCGGTAGCCGCACAGAGCTCGGTGAATTTCACCGACTCCTCCAGGAACTGCGCCGGTCTTATCTCCGTAAAACGGATACCGATTATGCCATCCACCATGGAAATAACCACTAGTTCTGCTTTATACTTGTTGTGTAAACTCCACATACGTCGGAACATCAAACTCCATGGTGTCTGAGTTCATAATATTATCCGTAGTCCCACAAGAGCGTCTGAATGAAGCCGCTACCAGCGCTACTTCTGGCGTAGCAGCAGCAAGACGGCAGGATGGCGGTTGGGACGGTCGGAGCTTCTCAACGCTGATTGGCTGACGCAACTATGACTCACGCGTTTTTGTCGCTGGAGTTGGGCTATTTCAACTGGTGCGACTTCGCCCCCCGTCCTTCGCTCTGTTCGCCCCACGTCAAACGGTCTGTTCGCGCCGCCTTAAACGCGTCAGTCACGTCGCCCGGCGGAAATGTCGCGCCGTCGCGTCTGTACATTGACTTTGCATGTAATCTGGTCGCGCAACAAAATTCTGTCGCGTCCGGTGTGAACACGGCATAAGATGGCACAATTTTTTGATTACTCAAAAAGCTTAAGCTCCTCCTACCAACGGCTTCCTACTGCCACTGCAGCTTCTGTATCAACTGAAAATGATGTTATGGGATGGATATGTCACTTGCTACTGGTAAGGATAATACAATAAATGATAGCATTAACATAATGCCATTCGGTGAAGCAAAATGGCAAGTCACTGTGGTTTCGGCTTCAACAGTCTGAACAGGTTTTGCGCTTCAACCAAGTAGCAACATCGGGTGTGGAAAAATGAAGCCAATGCTGAAGCGCCAGAAACCGCATTCTTCAAATGGCCACCTAAGGTTATAAAAGCGAGTGAATCTCGATAGACCCCCATGCTTAAATATTAACTTTATAGCAGAAATAAAACCGTCTACCGCCTGGTTCAAAAAGCAGTTTGGGTCTCTGGTGCTAATGTCCCCAATGATAACTGTACTGGGGGTTTAAGTCGTGCTAAAAGACACTCCAAGGAGTCAGCTATTGATTTGTTCTGATAGTCAGTTTGTGTTCAGCCCGTTTTTCTCCAGTCAAAATTTGCATCTCAATTATTATCATAGTTAATGGGAATTGAGGGTGCCCCGTGGAAACCACGTTAGCTAGCTAAGGCTAGCATTAGCTACCAACAATCTGCAGGGTCTCGCTCCTTTCCAGTCCCACCTTCTCTCCCAAATATGGTCACTTGAAAACCAACTTAAAAGCGAGATGGCGACGGCCAAAATCCCAAACTCAAACTTTTATTTCGGCTATGGCTTCAACCCATCTCTGCCAATGTGATCACAATCGTTTCTGTGGTTGAAGTGTATTGCTCCTTTGAACATAGCCAAAGGCCCATGTAATGCTCATCTTTTGGGCCAGCTGAGGCGCTCTTGGGCCTGCCAGAGCAAGCGTTATACCTGGTGGGTTTCTCTAGAAATTGACAACGTTGCAGTCATTGAACGGATTTGTGTTGATGATTGTGGTCTGTGCTACCAAACCACAAATATTTTCCCCAGCTGGCATGTGAACATGATTTTTGCCACTCAATAAGTTAAAAGGTCTACTAAACCTATGGAAAACAAATATGAAGATGCTAGGCACTCAATGAATGCTGTTGTTCTATTTTTGTCAATATACAGTATGTGTTTCCCATATTTCAAAATAAAGTCACTGTGAAGTTGATTTTTACAGTTTATGTTTAAGTTTTTGATTTATAAAAAATAAATGAAGTTTAATATTCTATCATCTAGTATTCATTGTTTTAGTTTTTGCCATGGTCAGTACCTTTATGCTGCGTTCACACCAAAAGCGTTGCGAAGTTTACTCGCTCCACTTTATGTGGTTAATTTGTGTTATTCGCTTCATTCGCGCTGGAAATGGGGCGCGGCTTATTTCCGTGGCTTAACTCCGTAAAAACAGTTACTATTTCCGCCATCCACCATGTAAATAACCACTAGTTCTGCTTTATACTTGTTGTGGAAGTCCCACAAACGTCGGAACATCAAACGCCCTCGTGTCTGGGTTCATAATATTATCCGTAGTCGCACACAGCTCCAACTCCTCCAGGAACTGTGTCGGAATAAAGCCGCTACCAGCGCTACTTCAGGCGGACCAGCAGCTGTTTGATTCAGCAACAGCAGTGATGACGGGCGGAGCATCTCAACTCAGCGTCACGCAATTTTTTTGCAAGAGTTGAAAAATTTAAAATCGCGCAAATGAGGCAAATTTTTCGCAACGCACCATTCGTGTGATTCACGCAGCGTTATTTGGGTCATTTGAGTCGCCTGGCGGAAATTCGCATTGTTCGCAACCATTCGTGTATGTGCATTGACTTGTGTACAGAGTCCACATTGGAGGAGAGGCATTCTAAAATGTTTCAGTTTCAGATTTATCTATTCATTTTCATACTGTCTGCTTTTGAACATGTACAGGTCCCGATAGGTCCCTCAAAGCTTTCAACAACTTTCCTCACTTGTGTTGGCAAGATTGGCTGATCTTGTTTGGCTTGTAGGTCAACAGGGTCTGACATGAGTTGACCAGTCGTATGTATGCTGCTCAGGTCAGTGGTACGCAACAATATGACTGGCTGACATGCTGTCTTTAACTAAAGGCCAATTAATCTTTATTGAAAGCCCATAAAATGATGCTGGTGAGAGTTTTTGTTCCATTGTTGACAATGGTTGTCACAGGGCTGCGTCCCAGGATGCCAGGATTGGCCGTGAAGTCTGTGTTTACTTGCTGCTTCTCTTAAATATCATAATCAGGGTGACTGCATGGGACTCTGAGTTTTATGTAAATTGCATATAAGCCGATTACAAGTGAGGCAGTTCTGCTGTAAACACTATTTATTTTATGGACTTCCAATTTTCCCGACCAGATGCGATAAAGGGAAAATAATGTTATGGCCATTATCATTGCATTATTGTAGTATTATGAGGGTATTTCTCATGTCACATAGGGTTTGCAGTTTTTCTCCGAGAGACACAGCAATTTTGTCTTCCGTGTAAGGGAGGAGAATAGGAGATAGATGGGTTTGTATGGCAGTCCTATGAGCTTTAATGCTTATAATGCTGTTTTCTGCTTTTCCCCTTTGAGAAATGCATGTTTTTATAATTTGTTGTTTTTAAAAGTCGCAAAGAGCTCAGACATATGGAAAAACAAAAGTTGAACGAGTCATTTATGCTCTCTCCTCTACCTCCTCTATTCTCTGTGAAGTATGACTTCTATGTCAAAGAATAAACTGACTAACACTGCACCAGAGAAGATCAGGCTATCCTTCTAAACTTGGATGCCTAGCTGCACCCAATTTCCCCAAACATTTTGGACCGGTCATTATGAAAAATTATTTTCCTCCTCGGAAATAATAACTTAAAAACTGAACCTCAAGTGTTCAAGAACAACAATGGCCAAGCTAATTCCTACAGCCTTTTTTTCTTCTTCTTTCTTTGCCATCCTTTTTCATAATTACCAGACTGAATGGGGCTTTGGTAATTTCTACCATGACCTCAAATATTTCAGGGTATTGAAGTCCCTAATATTCAAAACAGTTTGTTGGCGCTGTACATTCCTGTCAGCCATGGCTAACTAGCTGCCTCGCCCAGCTTTACAATATTGATGCTAAAACACGGTGAAATGGCTTTTGTATGAGAGAAGTTGGTAGCCGTGTCATAGTACTTAAGCCGTGTCGTAGTACTTAAGACCACTTTTTTTAAATTCTCAGTCTCGTCTTGGAATCGACCCCATCTTTCCTCAATCTCAGAAAAAATGCATCTGGATTTTCTTTCAAGATCACAAGTGCAGAGATATTACTAAATAGTTTAAAAACATGACTGTGATTGCGAATAGAAAGCAAGGGAAAAACGTACATTTCATTGGAATATTTATCATGTACACTTACACATACATAGAAAGTGTTTATGCCAATAAAGGAGCCAAATAAATAATAATCTCTAGTTTTCTTCTTTGGCTGTTTTATGGGAATGGGTCTTTAATCCCGTTGTCTTGGGGTCAAAATGACC
Source organism: Myoxocephalus aenaeus (assembly GCA_038501785.1). NCBI lineage: Eukaryota > Metazoa > Chordata > Actinopteri > Perciformes > Cottidae > Myoxocephalus > Myoxocephalus aenaeus. The sequence continues at coordinate 2,530,191 of JBAMJR010000076.1, read as the reverse complement.
CATCAACACACATACATATACACTCGTACAAGGGTCATTTTGACCCCAAGGCAACGGGAGGGTTAAGATGTATTTGAGCAGTGTGTTTGGTCTGCAAGCTTGTCATGCAGGACTCTTCACGAGTCTGATCTTGGTCTTGACCCCTCAAAGTCTTGATCTCGATACACTCGGTCATGACTTGGTCTCTGTTTCGGTCTTGACTACAACACTGGTTGGTTGTGATAGAAGACTCGGGGGAATCCTTTCCCATCTTCCTAACAAAGTTCACCACAATGGTTAAAAAGCTACACAGAGGCAAGGTGAATAAGTTTAACCCTAAACTGCTGATGGTTCAGAGTTGTATTAATATCTGTTGTGGCCGACATGTTTCGGTTGTCTCCCTCTTAAGTTAGGTGCAGGGCTCATGGACAGAAGGATACGTTTGGTTGTTGCATTTAACTGAAGGATGTGCTCTTGTAAAATGTCGAGGTGCCATAGATGCAGGACAGATTCAGTTGGTCACTGCAGATCTGTCCTGACCTGTGGATTTACTCTTTACCTTCACACAAATACTGAGAGGCTCATGTGTGTTTTGTAGATTTGGGGAAGGCTTATGACTGTCTCCTCTGTGGAGTTTATTAATGGCGGGGCCTAGTGCAAAAGTGGCATTCTCTCTAGATTATGTTTAGTGGGTGCTGGACTTTGCCATGGTTGCCTCTTGTCACCTTTTCTGTCTCTCCTATCGATGATACGGTCTGTTTCCACTTCACGTTGTGACTTTTTGTTTTCACAATACACCCTTTTTCCCACCTCAGTCGTGGTGGTTACTACATACAAACAGGTGGGTGAAAAAGCACTTACTTTTTGGGGTTTCAGAAGTCAGTGCCACTGAAGATCTGTGGATCAGTGTTGATGGTAAACATAGTCCATTAAAGCAAGCTATATTGAGTGAGAAAGCAGAGTCGTCCTTTAATCAGAGGATCGGCGGTTCGATCCTATGATTGAAGGACGACCCTGCCCTACCACTGAGCCACAGTCACCACAGCCGCTGCCAACGAATGAGTCCAATCCTCATGCTCCTTCTCCAGTGTTGATGAGTGTATTCTGTCATATGCCATGAGAGCTCCAGTAATAAAGACACAAACATCACAAATTAAGATAAAAATGTAGTGAAACTCATGGGAACTACCGGGACATGAACATGTCCTGCAGTTGCCAGCACGTATTGTACAGTTGCAAAGTTGCCGGTTTTCATTGTTTTACAATCCAATGAAACGGTTTGCTGTCTTGTTGCTGACGGTAATATCCAGACCTCTATATATATGCACGATGCCACGGGGAAGCCCGCTGGAGGTCTACCAACAAGACTGCTCGGCCTATCTCTGCTGTGCAGTTCGGTTTTGCAGTTTATGTGATTTTGGTTGTTGTAGCCAAATTCTCGCACTATTTCTCTATATATGTGCATTGGTGGTATAGTGGCTAGCATAGCTGCCTTCCAAGCAGTTGACCGGTTTGACACTACTGCTACCCCCCCCCCCCCCCCCCCCCCCGCGACGAAGTGTCCTCCTCCTCCTCTCTCTCTCTCTCTCTCCTCCACCCCCACCCCCCCCGGAACGAAGTGTCCTCTTTTTCACAAACTCAAATCTGGTCACCCAAATGGTGGCTGACCTTTGTGGCTCAGTGGTGAGCAGGTCTGTCCTTCAATCAGAGGATCGGCGGTTTGATCCCTGGCTCTGCTAGCCCATGTCCATGTGTCCTTGAGCAAGACACTTAACCCCAAAATTGCTCCTGTATTCTGTGTCTACGGTGTGTGAATGTGTTGTAATCCACTTTGGATAAAAGTGTCAGCTAAATGAAATGTAATGTCATTTCTAAGGAACCTCAATTGCTTCAATTTACCATCAACACTGATTGGACATCCACATAAAAAGTGGCAAATTTCTCTTTTAGGGGACTCTTTCCACTTTCCCATGAATATATATTCTTTTTTTGCCATCAACATCATGATTTAAGATACCACGTATAGCTTCATAGCTAAGTCTACTTTTTAACAATTGTTTTAATTATCATATATCAATAAAATAAAAAATATTTCCTAGCTTAAATATGAACTATTGCCCTGACATTAGACATAAAGAGTGAATAAAACAGGTGCTGTCTACTCCCTAAGGGCTGGCAGGAAAGCGTTCTCTGGCAGATTAAGTCACTGGTGATAAGAGCATCCTCCTCTGTCTCTCTGTCCCGCCTCTCAGCCTGCCCTGCAATCTGGAAAATTCTGGTTTAAAAATACTGCAACACTGCCTTTGTTACACTAAGCCCGTTTTTGTTCCCCCCTCTACCTTATTTATTTTCTTGTTCTCCCCCAAATAACAGCACTGGCGGGATGAGCGAGCGGGAGGAGAAGAAAAGGGAAGGGAAAGAGCGTTCGGAGGAGAGGGAGGGATACAGTATATAGAGAGAGGGAGCGACTCAGCACTGTCAGAGCGGGCGGAGAGGAGAGCATGGCAGAGAAAGTTTATAAGGCATAGTTTAGGAGGAAACGCGTGAGAGAAGCTGGGGAATCTGCGGTGGCCAGCTGCAAGAGGGGAGATAGCGGAGAAAGGCTTTTAATTCTCAATCCCCACAGAGCCTTTGAAAATTACCAATCTTCTTATCACAGACGCAGGGCTGCTTATGCAAATTGTTGTGGAGTGGAACGTTTAAACGGAAAATTACTCGACAGCATTTTTTTTCTCCCTCTCCCTCTCCCTCTCTGCCTCTCTCTTCCACACAGAAAGCCTGTTTTGAGTCTCAGATAAGAAGATGAATTGCTCTCTCCGTGCTTTGAAGCGCGTCAGGATTTAAAGACTCCAGCCTCGGCTCTGGTCTGACGCCGCTGCTCTCGCTGCCTTTGTAGCAGAAAACAGGCTGGGGGAGAGAAAAAAAACGGGAGAAAAAGCATTTCAAAACAACATAGATTCTGTGCTCAAACACAGCGTCACTGCCCGAGGAGACAAGGAAATATAAATATTCCCTAACCCCTACCCTTCACTCTATTTACTTTCATATTTTTGCTTTCCACAGTGAACACTTTCTCTCTTTCTTTCCGACATGGCAAGTAATTGACATGGATGAATAAAGCTCATGTGCTGCGTGGAGGAAATGTTTGAAGCATTTTAAATCAAAATGTTACCACAGGCGATATTAGAAAATGAAACAGACCACAGTGTGGAAATCCGTTCAATAGCCACAAGCACTTAAAATGAGAATAACTTATGGCATGCAAGTGAATGAAATCGTGTGTTTTTCCATGTTTCTGAGTTCTGTGATGAAGTAGATTTTGCTGTATGCTTCATCCCTGCATGTGTAGACTGACTGAGTTGTACATAAAAGTAGAAATTACTAGGCCAAAAAAGACCAGAGATTAATGAGTAATTGCTTTTTATGAATAATTAGTCAGACAAGTGTGTACTGTACTTGTGTGGGAAACATGTTGAGGTATATGGCACAATTTACAGAAGGATGTCAATAAATAGCAAAGAATATGACGAAAAAAAACCTGTTGATTTTATATATATATAATGTACAACCTTAATATAAAAAGAGTACATTTTGGATGAAAACAACTCTACGAAGTGTGGTCCGAACGGTGCAGTTCACAGCGCAGCACCTTGGTTTTGTCTCAGTCACATGACTAAAACCCATGTTGAGCATATTCTCTCAATGTGAAGTCTTTGAGGCGATGAATCCGCTTCACCAAGTCGCCATTTTGTCACCGTTTTTCTAAATTCTGACTTTTGAAGTCACAATGACCCATGGACTGACCCAGCTTGTTTATTGACACCTTCACATGGGCAGATTTAAATACACGCAGGAGGGAATTATTCTATTTGAGTGATTTATATCTGCCAGTCTTTTACTTCCCTCCTATTTGTCCTCCTCTCAGACATCACACAGACAAGAATAATGTGCAGCAGAGCCATCACGGGGATAACTGCACAGCATTTTGATGGGAGGAAGTGTAGACCACCCCTGGACAGACGTCCCATTCAGTGCTTCCTGCGTTTCATCTGTATTTGTCAGTGTGACCTTGAGTCTTCCAGTTCCTCCACAATTGTGTTAATCTTATCTGGTCCAAATGTCACTTTCCTGTTCCCTTTAAAAGATGTCTGCTTTTCTTTGTTCTTTTATTTATTTGTTGTTCATGCTGATAAAGGTGTGCCGTGGGGTTGCATTAAATTAGCTCAAAAACAACAAAATAGGGCAGCTTGTGGCTCTGTGGTTATTAAACCGGAACTTGACATTTGCAGGGTTGCAAATGCACTATATGCAAACGTGTTTATATTTTTAGCTCTCATGAACTGACGAATCACTGGTTAAATCACTGCTGTGCTGTGTGAACCGGCAGCAGGGAGCGTTTAAGGGAAAAGCTGCATCATTACTGGCTCGCCTTGCACAGCAGGCTGTGTCCAATAGGCTGCTGTCTAACGCCTGAACTCCACCCACCTCACTGAATCCTTTCTCCCCACAGCGGCAGCTGAGGAAGAGGAAGTGCTACCTCCTGGTGGTAGGAGCCATCGTCCTCACCATCCTCATCGTCATAATTGCTGTTTCAGCAAGAAAATGAGACCGGCCACTGAGGTAAGAACCGTGATCCATAATGCAGCCCCGGATAGTTCCATACTAGTATTCAACTAGTGCTAGGATTGGACCAATACTGTAGTTTGCAAATGTATGACACATCCCCGCTTACTGTATTGTGATCATAAATATGGTTTACAATATTGGAATAAAATCAGTGGTGGGCCGTCAGGGCCTGCTAAGCCTTCTCTGCTGGCCTAAACAGAATCACAAAGTTTACATTTAAATTTAATTTTTTTATATATATATTTTTTCTTTTTTCTTTTAATAATTAAAAGTTATAGCTATTTTATAATGTAATTGTTTTTCACAAATACGGCACCCAGCTGACTCCGACTGAAGGCACAAGTAGAAAATCCACGGCCCGCCACTGAATAAAATACAATGTTCAGTTTACTAGTAAAACAGAGAAAAGGCAGAACATTCAAACACCAGCTGGACTCAATGAACATTCAGCATTTTTTTCTTCTTCAAAGTAGCAACATTAGGAGTGTTTCTGTCCAGTTGATGGCCGGCATTCATTACAAGTACCGTAAAAGTCGGGTTGCGAGCCGCTACTACCTTCGGTCAGTGTCCCCGTTAGCTCCCCGCTGTAGCCAGCTGGGGCTCCTGCTAGCGCTCCGTTACTTCCCCGCTAACTTCCGCTAGCTCCCTGAAAACCACCGAAGGTAGCGGGACCAGGCTCGACACCCGACTTGGGCAGAGGGGACGCGGGCAGTAGAAGCAGCAGCGGGCGGTAGCAGCAGCACTAGCTGCTCCTAGCTTGCTACAGCGGGGACACTGACCGGCCGTAGAAGCAGTTGGTAACCCGACTTTTACGGTATTAGTTTTATATTTTGTATACATGCTCAAGCAATGATTCATATGATATCTTAAAAAAAGGTATTTGTTATGTCCAGCAATAAGAGCAATCAATTCGCCTGCAGAAGCCCCTGAAAGGTGGTTAGGTTTGGGGAAAGGTTCATGCTTTAGTTTCAAGTAGTTTGTTTGTCACTTACTATGTACATGGAATTAGTAAAGTATGTAAGTTACACTGCACAAGTAAGGTAAATAAGTCAAAGTTGACTTGGCTTCTTCACGGCAAACTTACAGTTACATAACTGATGTTGGTAAAGTCCTAATAGGTTAGGTAAAAAAAAAAAAAACGGTAATCAGCGTCTGTCACAGGACACAAACAACGGTGTCCTGGGTGAAAGTCCAGTGTTTGTATGACCCTCACATCGCCCCCTCCCACCTACACTACACTGACTTGCTCACAACTAGGCTGGTCCCTACACCCAGACCTCCTCCTTAAGTGCACTCTGTCACTTTCTCTACGCAGAGGCAGCCCTGGATGTCCTGGCTCATGATTACATGGCCCATCAGCCCTAGGGTCCCCCAATAGGGATACCCGAGGGCTTCTACAGGTGTTCTACAGCTCATATGACCTTGATATGAATACCAGCCCCTATTGTCCTTGATCTCTAAAGAATCAGCAACTCCTTGCCTTTAAAAAAATTAAAAATAAATAAAATAAAAGATATTATTTATTTTCTGCATAAATATGATCAAAAGTCAAGAGTCTGATAAAAAAATGAGTCCTCGGTCGCTCCCCAAGTTTTTTTAATTGTATTTTTGGTGACTTCCCATCAGGCCCCAGAGTAATACTGCACCTCTTTAGAAAGATTAAGACCTAAATCATCCTAATATGCAATAATAATCACAATAAACACAAGCAATGACATGTTTTCAAGCCTTTCCAGTCCAAAAATCATGTTTTTCGGTTCAGAAATAAAGAAATGAGCCATTTTTACCTAAATCTTCGTCGCACCATGAACAAAGACCCCTCAAAATGACCGTCTGCTTCCGCGTGTGTCATCTGACGCGCTTTCAGATGCGTTTGAGGAACGATGAAACTGTAGTACCTCGAAACACCGAGGAAAAAATCGAAGAAAAATAGCCGTTGCTTTCTTGCAGCTCGCCACGTCAATACTTTTCGCACCGTCTCTACGGTTACATACGTGGTACTTTGAGCGAAATCTGACGTTGTTAGGGGTACTAAATTAGCTAAATAGTGAAACATTATAATCGCTCAGTCATGTTGAGGAGCTTTACTTTATTACGTAATTATACAAATATAACGATGTTTTTTGTTAAATGTAGTGCATCGTTTCTCTTCTCAGAAGGGTTTAGAGTACTTTAGCTGTTTACATTTATTAAATCGGACCTGTGGTTGATGATTTAGAAGCGTTTCAGTATTTTAAAACCACTTCCTCATTATCGAAAAATCGGGGGGGGAACTCGGGCGGATGGGGTTAATGACTTTCAGTGCATTACTTTTTGTAGGTCTGAGTACAAACAGTGAATGCCTGGATATTTACAATACGAATTACTACATTATTTATTCATGTCTTGTAAGATTAGAGTAGGATTTTGATTGCTTTTTCTAATTTTGATTAGGTTACCGGTTGGCCCAACATCTGGGTTTTATTTCTGCGGTTTAATACTCTCTTAAAGACACTTTTGGCGGTTGTCTTGTTAAAGTGCTCTCAAACGGTCGTTGTCTTAGCCGGTCGTCTTGACGTGTGGCGGAAGAGAAACATCGCTCTGTAACTCCTCCAGAATTGATCTCGCTCATGGTGTCGTGTACATTCGATTACATTTTGAATCCCACATTTAAACGTACTGAAGTTACCCCCATGTTGAACAGGCTTTCACTGAAGGAAAACATTCATTTATTTATGTTTCACTATGAGTACATTTACAATGTGTTACAATATGATTTGAGCTGAATTTCTCTTTACACCACTGTACAGGAAAAGTACTTATGGTCAGTCAGGAACATTTTTGGGCAGAAATCCATTGTGCTTCTCAGCGAAAACTGGAAACAGTTTTTATCAAAAATAAGAATTTGCATGTGCGACGTCACATATTCAACAAGATGTATTTAAAGCTAGAGTAGGTCTTAGAGTAGAGTCTTTACATCATGACATGACAATCCTTCCCATATTAGACAATGGTGACATTGCCTCCAGAAATCTTCTCAATAAACTAGATATCATCTACCATTCTGCCATCTGCTTTGTCACCGGTGCTTCAACACTCCTCACTGCAGCCTCTCTAGTCAACTGGCCGTCACTCCACACCGCAGACTAATCCACTGGTATCAGTTCATCTATGAAACCATCATTGGTAAAACTCCCATATATCTCCGTTCTCTACTCATCATCTCCAACGGTGACCGCAATTTACGCTCCAGCAATTTCATCAACATGGTCATTCCAAACGTCCGACAGCCTTTCGGCCGTTTCCCGTTTCAGTTTGCTGTTCCAAGCGACTGGAATGAGTCGCAACAGAAGATAAAACTCCACATCCTCCTTCAATAACTCATTTGAAATGATAGTCTCTGATCCCTGCAACTATATTTTCATACATTGTTCATATTATGATGCTGTAGTTTTTGTATGAGATTGATTGAGATATTTATGTTTTATTCGTTTGCTGCCTTTTAGGCCGGGTCGTCATTGTAAATGAGAACTGGTTCTCATTTAATTTATCGGGTTAAATAAAGGTAAAATACAAAAAAATACATGACAGTAATCAATGAATCAAATGCTCTCACAAGAAAAAGAAAAGGAAAAAATATATTTGTCTGAGACAGGACTGTAATAACCCGTCCAATCATTTCATTCAGGCTGAATCATTTCATTTTACCTGCCAGTGTGCACTCTGCCCGTGTCTCGGAGTCTTTCCCAGGCTGCTCGCTTGACAGCTGTGAGAACCAACAACAGTCAGGAGCTCGGTTTTCTGCAAACGTTCACTGGTGTTATGAAAATGCTGTAAAACGGTGTGCCAAACATTGCTGTTTGTGGTTTTATAAGATATCTACGTTTTCTTTTGATAGAATCTTCATATACAGTGCTGTGAGCTTGTGCTGATCTACACTGAGTAGACATCACTTTCCTGCACCATGCAGATTTACAGAAACACACGATGCAAAAAATGTGTCTTCATGATTCCTTAATAGCACAGCAGTCCGTCTCATTTTCTCAATATATTGCATTGAGCATAGCAGGCCTTTTGAAATTGTTTAACATGTTTGCAAGTCCAGTGGACATGGTGAGTTTTGCCGAAAGGGGCGAGGAGTCAGAATCTTTACAGAAATCTTCCCAAATTAAAGTATTTTTCCGGCCGCCTGGTATCTAATTTTTTTCCTAGAGTGCTCCAACCTTTGCAGAAAGCCGCTGTGGATGAAGTGCTCCCTGCCAGAAATAAAAAGAAAATGCAATATGGACACTCAGTCTAATGAGTCAGCACTCTAAATGAACGCGATCAATTGGCCACCACATCGCTGAGCAGTGAATCCAATGTGAATACATACAATTTTTAAAGACACATACGTTCCTTTATTTCCATTCTTCTGCACTTTGGTGAGAGTTGTTGTCCCATTAAATAAATGCAGAGGCCTAAAGTTCTCTATAGAATACTCTGACTCAGCAAACAACTGTGCTAGCTGCCGGCTCAGCTTATTTATACATATACTGTGTATATATATATTAGGGCTGGGCAAAGTTGAAAAAATTTAACTGATTAATCACATGTTTTTTCTGATAACAATCGTGATTAATTGCATTATGCGCCAAATTCAATAATGAAGTAAAAACTAGTGTATTGCGCGCTTTTATTTTAAAGTAATGTTATCAGAACAATATAGCAGGCCCTCTGGAGCAACAGCAAGTTAACAACAGTATATACATCAAAAATATATCCTAGGGAAGAAAAAAATTATGTATTTTATTTTTTTAATGCTTCTATATGACTGATCATTCAATTAAATATTGTATTTATTTTCAGATGTTATAGACTATTTTATTCTAATGTAAAACAGCTTAATATCATGCTGAAGAAGAAACTTTTGTCTTTTATCAGGGAACAACATAAACAGTCTGTTCAGTAGTAAGGGTCCCTGTGAGGGACGAGCCACTCCTTCTTTTGTCATCTTCAGTTTGTTGCTTACCTTAAAGATGTATGTTAAAGACCAGCAATTGATTAACTTTATACAAAACCAATCAGTGCTTTTGATCTTGTTCAGTTCAGTTTTTCTTACTCAGTGAGAAAAGTCCAGTTTGTGTTGGCTTGAACAAGAGCACTGAAGTCTGGTTGAATGAGGTGGAGATGAAGGACAGCTGACAGGTATCTCAGCGGCGGCTTTGCGCGATTAATGTTCACTCTGGATTTGGACACGGCAGGCAGCGAGGCTCCTGTGAGCGCTCTGTGCTCGTTGAGGACAGAAACTACATAACAAGACGTGCTTCAGTCTGATGGCAACACGCCGGTCGCTGAGAAGTAAAAGCAGTGCCGTTGTATTGCATTTATGGCGTGCATCTTATTTATTTATTTTTGATTTTTTGATTGACCTCACGCGGGCCGGACTGGGCGAGCCGTAAGATGCCCAGGTCTGAACTGCGCCGTCTGGGAGAGATTTAAAGTGCAGCACCTGTGTGCGGCAGCATTAAGCCCCTCCCAATGCGAAACAAAAAAAACGAGTTAACGCATGATCAAATAATTAACGCCGTTAATAGTTTGCTGCGTTTTTAACGCGTTAACGTGCCCAGCCCTAATATATATATATATATATATATATATATATATATATATATATATATATATATATATATATATATATGTGTATATGTACATATATATATATATATATATATGTGTATATGTACATATATATATATATATATATATATGTACATATACACACTATTGAGAGACGCCTGTGGAGGCCATACATATGTACTTAAATTCTTAGTATTTTGCTTGAGTGACGGTTAACCTGTTATTACCATTTCCTACCACCAACTATTCACTATTCTCGGTCGACTAACAAAGTCTACATTTGTTCATATTGGTGTGAGCGATATCATATATGGTACAGTCATGTTTTCCTTAATCTATTGACGAAGGTCATTATTCAATAATATGTTACTTCATATTTCCATATACTATAAGGTGTTGCTGGTGGAAATGAAAGTTGGGGGCTTTCTGCCTGTCAGACCAACTCTGGGAATCTGGTTGGATTTCTCATTTGGAATTGAAACCAGTAAAGCCGATCATTTTGAGAGAGGGCTAAGCACTGGCCTCAAATGTTCATAAGATAGCTTGACTTTATTCTAAAAAGTGATACATTCGACATCTTCAGTTGCCTCCTAGTGTTTCAAAGCTGTTGCTGCTATCGCAAAGACAACCCGAAAGCGTTCTGTTTGTCTCCAACAACATGGTTTCCAAATAAACTGTCAAATGGAGACGGTGATCACTGTTGCACAGAAGATACGAACAAGATGATCGCTATACCTGCTTATGTATCGGTAACAACATGGCCGCCACTAGCTGCCTGGGTAGCATCAAAAGCAGGAAACAATGGTGAGAATACCAACTTGAACTAGAAGCCCCGATCTCACTGCTTTGATAAAGGCAAAGTAAAACACTGAGTAGTATGTATAAGTAGGCAGGTTTAGTTATTTAATAATATAGCTTAGCAAAAAGAACAGTTGTGATCACTCCTCTTCACATTCTTTGTCTCCTCCATTACTGCAGTTGTTGCTGTAATGCCGTTGACGATGTCGGAGGCAATGAAGAGTTTTCAGTGTTAGTTCTGACTACAGAACCTCTGTGTTATTATTAATAACCCAATAAGTAGAGGGGCAACTCGAGCGCTATGGTCTTCCTTTGTGCCGTAAGTGGAGCCAGCATTTTCCTGGGAGACCGAGACCCAGAGGCAGACCTAATTGCGTCGCGATAGCGAAGCTAAAAGGGAACCAATCGAAAAAACGATGCTGTGACTATTCTACAGCCATCACATGGCGCAATCAACATTTACTATAACAATAAGCTTAGACTAAAAATACATTATTTTTCTGTTGTGCCTCATATCACTCATGGCTGGAAAAGCTCTCTTGACAAACACAGTTTTTCTGCTCTTATTTGACGTTCAATACAAGATGTCTCTGCTTGCATAAAGTATTGATTGTCACCTATTTTGCTCCGGGATGATGGAAGTGGAAATGCTGGGGAACAAAGCAGTCTCTTCATAAAACAGGCTGGATCGATGCTCTCATGGCGACCGGGCCTTGTTGAGGCACAGCATTTACCGATCCACGCTCAAGTGGCTAGACACCACCAGTTAGCGCAGCAAGATAGTCTCGGTGCTAAAAAAAGACACGGGCATTGTGAAGTCCACGACTGTTTACATGTGTTCAAACAAAGCTTTATCGATGTTCATACTAATACAAACTGAGTAAAAAGTAATTTGCCATTTGTTGCGTTCTTTTGTGTTCTATTTTCAAGAGCATGGGGCATCTTCAAAACTAGTATTCCAACTCGTTTAATTCATCCATCTATTATCTTTTTTAACCACTTATCCTGTTCAGGGTCGCGGAGGCAGGGTTTCCACAATTTAAAAACATTATCTTGGAGCTATTTTCTTAATTTAGCCATCTAATACTAGTCTGTCAATCGCTTTGGTCCCGAATGAAATATCATGTACCGTAGAATTTCATACAAACACATCCTAGTCCTGATGAATCCCTTGAGTTTTCTTCTCAGTGAATGCCACAGTTCTGTCATCTTCAAGTCAGAGTGTTGTTTTGCTGACATTTTCAGTGTTTTACAAACAAGAATACACAAAATGTGCACGTCATTTTTACAGGCACAGATGTTTGTGGGCTGTGCTTGAATATGGTAACCTTTTGATTCTCTTATCTTTCTCTGTCAGTCATTTTAAATGTCAGTATAGCCGTTCTCACAGTTCACTGTTTCTGCTGATGTTGTGATGGGAAATAATCATTTTATCTGCAGCTCAGCAGCAATATCTGGTCAAATTATCGACAGCAGCCTATGTTTATAGTCAGCTGAGAATAGACACAGAAACGTATATGAAAGAGAACTATATTTGTATGTCAAAGTGCTAATAATTGCAGATACTTAAATACTTTCACAAGTGAATTTAATCATTTAGCCACTTGTTAGCCACCACCTTTTTTAAGACAAGAGGGCTAAGACATTCTTATGTTAACCACATATCTTATTCCAGGCATCGAGCCAAAAAGCATTACAATTTCAAAGTGTTAGGATTCATTCAGTCTTTGCCACCAACAGGTCACACACACGTTTACCTCAGGATCAAATGTTAGCATGCTAATGTGCCCAACACTGCTACTAGCGTGACTTTACTCCTGCTGTTTTGAACGGCCTTTGACTTGGTTATGTTGGTTATCAAACAATGCATGTTATGAATCTCTCCACGTGTTTTAACCTGTTATGATTTAGCATGTCATTGTCCACTATAGTGTCAGAAGAAACATCACATATAAGGGTTTTAATAGTTCATGTCTTTGTTGTAGATTTCTATCTGGCATGTATGTGTACAGTGTAAGAATGTCTTACTTTTATTTACACATGTGTAGCTCTTCATGTTTATGGAAAATGATCAAAATCTTTGTTTTGGTACATGAGGCTGGATCAATCTTAATGCAATAACTGCCCTGCCATTTTATCACTATTTAAGGATTTTCACACCAATAATGCATACAAGTTGGCACAGATAAATATAGAATGCATGATGTATTTCAAAGCCTTTCCCCTTTTAAGAGGGAAAAACTGTAACTGTCATCAATCCAGAGCAGCAACACCAGATGGAGAGAAAAACAAAACAGGAAAGGACACATAAGCCACGTAGTAAACGAAGACAGTTTGCTTTATTTTAATAAGAGGAGCTCAATTTGAAGTGTTTGGCTTTTTACCTTATTTTAGTAACCACAGAAAAAGATAGGCCAGGACATCTCCGTTTATTCTCTGTTTGTGACGGACCTTATTCAATTCATGGATCAAAAAAATAAAATGAACAACCCAATGTCCGAAGTGTCTTTGGGCTGTAAAATGGTGGTCTTGAGATATTCTAAGTCGACACACTGCGAGAAACAAGCGTGAACACTATAGTTGTGCAAATTTTAGCCCACAGTTATTTTTTATTGGCTAAACAGATTGGACAAAAGCATAAATACACCAGTACACGTGAGCAAGTGTAACAGTAACAGCAGAGATCGCAGACTCCCAACATATACCTGTCTATCTGCGAAGTCAGAAACAGTCTTAGGCTGCCATATGTTTGAGATGTCACATTGTATTCACAGTAAGGACTTGGGAAATGTTTTTATGAACACATATACCAGCAGATACTCGTGTTGGTCTTTCTATTGGCATAGTGTGATGGCATACCTTACAACTTACAACCAAGACCTTCCAGATTTACCAACATGGTAAATTGGGCTGGACTGAATGCTTTTTTTGTGTTCCAGGCTTCTCTTGAGGTTTTTGTATGAATTTGAATGTTTATCATTGTATTTTATGATGTCATCACCCTAAAAAAAGGGGAAAATATGATATTGTGGTTTTAGAAATAATAGTAATTAATGGTGCTGTTAGATTGCTGCTGAACTGCCCCGTTAATACAGATGCACAATATACATACGCTGAAGGATTTCTGAGGCCGGCAGCATTCGCTCTGATTTAACATGAAACAGAGCAGCGTGTATATTCCACAAACATTCATCAAGAGGATTACAATGCTTAAAGACTGAACAAAATTGTGTGTGTGTGTGTGTGTGTGTGTGTGTGTGTGTGTGTGTGTTCGCTCGTCGAAAGTGCCTCCTTTTTGGGGGGTTTGCAGGTGAATTATCTTCCATCCCAAAGATGATAGATGTTTTATTTTTTAAAGAATATAATCGTTTTGACCGAGCTTGACATAAAAGGCTCAACATATGATTTATGTTTTGAGATTTAATAAAGCAAGAACGGATCAGATTTACTACAGCTTAGCTAAAAGTAGAAAACATTTTATCACCTTCCAAAGTTGTATGTTATAGCGGGCTATTATCAGTTTACACATCCAGCAGTAACAGAGCATTATTAATCATTTCAAGTGGTGTTAGTGTCAACCCGATGAATGTAAATCCAATATGAATGCTCCAGTCTGTTCACAGCTAGTCGCTAACTGAGTCTCCTCCCTCTCACAGAGCCAGACACGCCGTTTCATTTCCTCATGCATTCAGCGCGTATCGCAGCATGTTGATTAGCGGAGGTTGTAGAATTTAAATCCTGGTTGGATATGAGTTCATTACTCTGGAAAATCTAAAGACTAAAAGTCACCAACACTGTCGGGGATGTTCACTGTTCAAATCTCTGGGATTCACTCTGAACCTGAGAAGAGTCTTTAAAGTTCAGTCAGCAGGTCTTCATGCAGACACCCCTTTATTGGCTGCTAGTAGAAATGATTCTTTCTGGTATGCATTATGAAGACGATGGATGTCATTGTGGCATCTACAGTATAACCCAGGCAAGGAATCTGCGACATTGACTGACGGACCACTTTAAAGCTAAATGCTCTGATCCCCTCAAACATTTTCTGTAGGCTTCTATATCCATGTCAGTTTTTGATATGGTACTTTAACGCCAAAATAAGTTTGACCAGTGTGCTTCAAAAGACAGAGAATAAAAACAGGATTAAAGGAAATGAAAGAGACCGATAAGAGAAACAAATATACAACCTGAGAGGTAAACACAGAGTGGATCACAGCAAGCCTGAGGATCACAGACCAACACAAACCTTGGAGAAAAGGTTCTCTTCCTTTGAATTTCCAGGTTCATTTGATATATAACTAGACCACAGTAGAGAACATACAGCATAAAGAGAGGTTGTGTTAGCTAACAATGGTAAAATAAATGTCAGGATTCTGGAATATGAGTTTGTTTGAGTGTATTAGTACCCATGCTCACAAATGCGTCATGATAACTGAAGAGAAGCAGCATGCAAATCAACAATACAAAATTTGATAAATTGACTCAAGCCTTGACAGGAAGTGAACTGAAAGCATTCTTAAACAGCTCCCTTATTGTTGACGCAAACAATAAATGTTTATTTCAATATATCCATAAAAAGGCAGGTTAGAATGTTTATGAATACAAAGAACTAAAAACAACCTTGTACATTTCGGTACAGCATACTCCAGGCTTTTAAAAAACGCAATATATCAAAGTGATGCGAGTCCGTGTTCATTTAGTTGCATAGCTCTTTATTATTTGAAAAACTCAAAGGATATGACTGAAGTGTTGCCTATTAAGATGTAACCAGCAATCACAAAAGAAAACAAAATAATAACAGGATGTACAAATATAAAGCACTGAGGCGAAAATAAATTGGAAGCCAAGGAATACTTTAGCGAGCCGTAGAAGACATTACAAGTGTTCACCTTGCTAACCTGAACTGCATTACCCAACATGCACTTAGATGTAAAATCCATGAAGTAGGCAGCAAACTTTCCTCTGGTGGCTGTAGGTGAACTCTTTAATACCACAGCCCATCTGTGGACAGGTGCAGACAGATGGGGGCGTTAAAAATCTATGAAACATGCACACCTAATGTCCATTGCTGTAAGGAAGTTAATGTCAAGCTGCCAGTCGATCCTGCCATCTGTCTGTGGCTCCGTGGATGCTGGAGAGTGGGCTTTACTTGGGCCTTGCACGTGATTATAATCCTTATTCTGTATAATAACAATGTATGAAATGACAATGATCGAACAATGGAACAATACAGAGAGTTATCACCTGAATCTGCATCCCCCCTGAGCTGAACAAAGCTTTAAAGTGGTGCAGCTGGTGAATATAGTGGAGCATTTATCAGCTAAAGATTCAGATGTGAAATACAGTAACTATTGGACTCAATGGCTCTTCAGGTGAGCGGACAGCCTGGGCTCACTCTGGGTGTCGAACACCTGTCTTTTGTCACGGTCTGATATCGACGCACAACGCATCCTTCAGTCCGTATGAGACGCAGGACGCTCTCAAGTTACTACAATATGAACCCGTCCTCTGCAGTATGAGCAACCTGAAGAACAAGGACGTCTACGTAGGGCACAGACAGCGGACTTTCACTTTCTGTGTCCCGAAGTTAACTTCATTTGAGTTCATGACTTTATGAAAAGTACTTCACTTTAGCCACATACATATGTAGTTAGACGACATAACTGGAGCCCAGTGCGTTGGATCAGAACCATTACTCCCAATGAATGATAATGCTGCTTCTCCTCAAATGTTTTGATTACATTTCGCTGACGCTTTTATCCAAAGCCACTCACATTTTAGCTCTATACACCACAGACACGGGGAGCAGTTAGGGGTTAAGTGTCTTGCTCTAGGACACAATGACTTGGACTAGCAGGGCTGGGGTTCGAACCGCCAATCCTCTGATGTGAAAGAGGGGCATGCTAACCACTGAACCACAGTCACCCATATTTCAGTTTGCTCTCAACTGGTTGCCAGTTCCTCCAAATGGCCAACAATATTAGAGATGTATGTTGCGTTCAGCCCGAGACGTACCGCTTTATTTTGCACATCGTTCTCTTTAAATAAGATGATTAACGAACTTTGATCCGTAAAAGGCTCGCCAATCTCCAGCTGGGTTCAGAGAGACAGAGAGAGAGAGATTGACCTCTCACTGCATGCACTTGCCTGCATGGTGAAAGAACCAGCTGCAGTGAGTGAGTGCAAAGGCAGTTATTAGAGGTTAATGACTGAATTAATTTTTGACAAGAAGAGTTGTCCCCAGGCAACACGCTCATCCTCAGCCTGATTCACGTTTAAGAAACATCCTATTGCATGTAACAGGCAGCTGGGCAGTGGAACTGCATAACACCTTGGTATTTATTAGAAGCATTGTCACTTTAAACATTGTTCGCATGTATTTCAGATAGCTATTGCCAAAGGTGGTTCCTTATCCTGCGCCAAATATCCAAACACACAATGTAAATGGCTGTCTATAGCAACAAGTGTGTTCCTCACAATCTATTTTCCTGAGCAGACATCCAGCCAGACAAAGTGCATAAAAAAGTGAGTGAGAGAGAAGCAGGAGAGGCAGAAAGGAGAACAGCAAGTGTCATACATCAGTTTAATGAGGGTGACGATGACAGAAATAACTGCTGAGCCGCTTCTGCTCTCAAATCAATAGCCTGGCTCTTTATGACACTCTAAATAATGCAATAACTGCTTCCTGACACTTATTCCTTCCTTTATAGGAATTATGTTACTGGCACTGCCATCACATCTTGTTCACAAAGTCATTTGGGGAGTGAGATGTCTCTGTATGCATGTCAGCGCCATGTGCTAAAACTACACTGCATTGGGTTGTGGCCGCCGGGTCACCTGTTGTCTAGAAGCCACAGCTCAAAAATATATGAAACACTCCACTGTACGGGTGAAATAACCCATCACATTTTACAACAAGTACATTTTAATTGGGCTACTTCCGTTCACTTATTATTAGATACAAGGTAGAAGTGACCTATGGGTCCCAGTCTCAACCCCAGCTGTTATAAACACGACTGGGGCAGAGGGGTTATGAAAGCCCATTATTACACACAACGTTAAAGCAATCATAGGCGTTGCTGCAACAGGTGGTGGTTAAAGGTTGCTCCACATGCTGTTCTGTTGATATCTACCAGGCAACTCGAACAGGAGGGCAATGCTAGTCAAAGTGGGAAAGGCGTTGACACAAGACTGAGATGGTCTTCCAGTTTTATGTTGTGGTCCTGGTCGTTTATGTGACTGACCTGATGACACACAAAACATCTGAACCCACAGCTGTTATGAGCGAACATTGTGACTGTTATTGACCCAAAGCCCACTTCTCTCTTGATTTATTCCCTCAGTAAACATTGTAAACATGAGTTTATGTCTCAATCTCTAGTTTCAGCTTGATGTTCATTTCGTAAATGATGGTCATCTAGAGTAAAAAAGATGATAAACAGTGGTGTGCTTTAGGGCGGGGCTACCTTGTGATTGACAGGTCTCTATCAGTGTGTTTCCCAGTTCGGTTGTTGTCCCTGTGTTTCGTTTTTTGCCCAGCAATGTCTTATCCAGCTGGTTATACTTAGCTCCACCCTCTTTTGTCACGACTAATATCAAAAAGCCAAGACGCAGATGACGAACTCAAGGCTTTGAAACGTGTTACGCGTTTTGACTACGTCCACTCCTTTTATAGTTATAGATATATTTATTCTATGAAATCACTATAATCTTGATATCGAATTACTGATAATGATACGGATTAGACTTCCTAAGCTTCACACCTTTTAAAGGTGACCATCAATGTGCATCCATGTCTTTTGTTATTCCTCATTAATTTTGGATAATTTATTTGAGGTGTATTTTATACGGTTTGGACTTATTAATGATTTATAAGCCTAACCTAAGACTTCAATCCACAGACCTCATTAGACACTTCCTCCCAGGTAATGATACGTTTAGGCCTTTTATTTACATCATAAGTTGTGTCTCTGGCTGCACGTCAAGATTTGTATTTAGGCTGTGATTGACTGAAAGGATCTTCCACATGTATGAAAAGCAATTGCTAAACAAAGAAACAGATGTCAATGTTAGGCCTTGGGAAGACATAGTGTGCAAATGAACATGTTTTTGCCATCTTATTATGACTGCGGTCGGCTGCCATTCACTGCTAAACTTAGGCTGGAGGAGCAAATTAGCATTACAGACAATGCTAGAGTGCAAAAGGGTTTTTAAGCCCCATCATATTCTTATTTAGCAATTACTTGGTTCAATACAAAGTAACTCATTAGTCTCCTTTTCTAGATTTAATAAAGCCACATAATATTAAAGCAGCATGTTTTAAAGATTTAATTTGGAGAAACACAAGCACTAAAACACCATTGGCATGTGATTACTGTTTCCACTGGCCTTGTGTGCTTTAACGGTAAACATGCAAAGATATCACAATTCATCTGATGATACATAATTCTTTCAACAGAACTAAACTCTAAAGCACCATTAGTGGCCCCAAGAGGTTCTAATAATGATATTACGGCCCATAATACAGACCTGCAAGAATGGAAACCGACACTTGCGTTATCCACAGAGCATTACTGTTAAACAATGTGAAGCTGGCTGTGGCACACAGTCAAACAGCACACATGTGCTCACGTGATTTCATGGCAAGCTGCATTTTAGTTGACAACAAAATCTAAATGTGGCAGCATTTATGTCAATATCAAACTTCTTATGAATCTAGCATGCCTTCTTGACAGAGTCTCTCAGAGTGTGTAACTCTGCTGGAAGGATGAGCATCACTCTGACTAAATAGTTCACCTCGTTCATTTGATCTGTCATCCCACCCAATGGACATCCTCATCGGCGTGATGTCCCCTATGAAATGACACAACATGGCCAACAGTGCTACAGCATACAATATTATTTTTGACAATGTTTTTCAACTTTTCGCTACCAGGAAACTTTTAAGGTCTTTTTTACCTCAAACTCTTCTCAGCCCAGTCCTCAGGCATGTTATTTGCCAGCCACGTTGAATGTGAACAATTTAGCATTTTGAAGAACAAAAAAAAAAAAATATATATATATATATATATATATATATTTATTGAGCATTGAAATTTACGTGATATAACAATGAGAAAGATAAGTGAGAAAGTCCTGTCAGAGTAATGGTGAACAAACAAGACTTTCACACAATCCTGTGTTCCGTAACGCTGCCTAAGAAAGTACGCTAATGGTGGTTGTTATTTATTAACACTAAATATGTGCAGATTTGTAGATATAACGAAAATAAATGCAGTACCCTAATTGGTGAAATGTCTTTCCTTCAAAAGTAAAATTAGCTTTTCAGGTTTTACATTTTAGGTTCTCAAGAACAAAAAAGACGTACAGTATGTATGTTTACTTATCAGTTATCTCTCTTCGCCGCTATCGTCGGTGGCTGAAGACATGTTGCCTTAGCTTACTTTGCACCCAAACTATATTATGTTTTGTTACGTTACATTATATGTTATTTCAACACAAACCATGAGTTTTTTTCTAACTGTAACAAAGTAGTTTTGTGCTTTTCTGCAAGCATGATACAAAGCTGATATGAAATGTCTATATGGTTGGTTTAGAAACGTACAATGTCATAAATGTATTTGTTCTGGCAACTGGCAACTCTTCTTCAGATAAGGCAGAGTGACACAAAAACACCTTCATCGTCATCTTCATCAGTAGCTCAGACTTTACTGAGCTGCCGGCCGTGTAACGCTGTCACCTCCTACGTCTCTCTGTATTAACTCCGGTCCCCTTGTGACCCTGAAAAGAAATCAGCGAGTCTCTCGGAGTAGATGGATGGCATCGGTGGAACACAAAATAATCTGGAATGAGTTACTGCCTCTTTAAAAACTCTGTTTGCATTGCTTTGTCATTTTTCTCAGCGGGAGAGGTGGATTACACTGCGACTATGATGCGATACACATCCTGCCACGCCAAGGGGATACACTGATCACGTCCGATGTTGTATCACAGCAGCCGGTTGTCACTGTTGAGCGGCTATCATCATACAAGAGAGAGCCAGAGCTCAGAATACTATTGTAATTCACACTGTGGATCAGCCACACAATGTGGGCAGTGGTAGACAAGAGACTGTCTCTTCCAAAAGGATATCAAGGATTTGTGCTGTCCTGAAGGTGCAGTTTTGTGTGTGTGTGTGTGTGTGTGTGTGTGTGTGTGTGTGTGTGTGTGTGTGTGTGTGTGTGTGTGTGTGTGTGCGTGCGTGCGTGCGTGTGCGTGTGTGTGATCAAACAGTGTCACAACTTGAGCACAACTTGTGTGCGTTTTTCTTCTTGCTGTTTTCCTACTGAATTTTAAACACGGATATAAGCCACATTTCAAACACCTTTTCCCTGCTGATAAATATTAAAGAATTAATACAGTGGTTACATGTTATATTTAGACTCCAAAGCTGCTTTACTTCCGTACTATGAAACACAGCGCACTGAAAGAGGCTTATTCAAATGATGTAAAATGCTAAGTTGACAACACAGAGCGGGAATTCAAGAGCGCTGCGATGATATGACAAAGAGTAAATATTGAAAGAGAGACTGATATTTAGAGAAAGAGAAAGTGTTGGGGAATCATTTCATATTTCAATTATCATGTTTGGCTTCTTCTTCTTTACCTCCGTAGCTTAAACAAGCATGATATGCTTCTGATGGACGCTTCACCGTCTGGCACTGGACAAGCGTTTGTGTAAATTGAACAAACGTGAAGCGTCTGGCCGCTCGGCCGCAGACTGAGTCTCCGTCCCTCTGAAACGCGGATCTGAGCCAGCGGAGGGGAACTTGTGAGTTGCTGCCACAGTTAGTGGAGTTCTTTGGGCCCGGTATCGTTAATCCATGTCTATGAACAAGTGTGACAATAAGCTCTCTGTCTGAGCAGCAATCCTCTTTGGCAAAGCTTTGTGGGTAAACTCGCCTCATGCAAATTCTAAACCCCATTAGCTTTGAGGAACTAGTCAGCTGCATTGAGATTAATGGCCAAGTGACTACTTGATTTAATACGGTTATTTCACATCTTCCGGGGGAAAAAATAAACAACAAAGTTAATGCAAGACATTTGTCACTGACGTCCTCAATCTCTCCTCTCTAAGTGGGAGAAGTTCCCTTCCTCAGCCTGGCACTGGTGGAAAAGCTGGGAAGCTTAGTAGATGTTAAACGTCTGCATGCTTAGTCGGTAAGTAAGACATCATTATTTTAAATAGGTTTCAGTTCTCGGGCCTGTGAAAACCCAAGGTGGAAAGTTTTGTGTGCATTGTGATGAATGACAGTTTGGGAATATCTGAAACTGAGTTGGAGATAAATGTAGCAAGGAGAGGAAGTGCTATGCAATTTTTCATTACATGGTGAGAAATGAAAATCCTTATTTATCTTTTTTCCATGCCGTCAGCTTACTCCAAACTTTGCTGCGAGGGATTACTGGGTGGGTACGGCTCTGTCACCGCAAAGTGGGAGACAACAAACTGTGACAACGGTGATCTGAGCGCTCTGCCGGCTCCTCCAGCTCGCAGCTGTGGAGGAGTGATTAGCGCCAAAGTTGAGCAGGAGCGTTTAAATACTTCTTCGTGACCTTTAATCCCCATCAAATGAAAATGCCACCCTTTCCCTCTCTTGCAAAACACAAGCAAGCACTCCACTGCCTGTGTGCCTGCTCGGCTCCCAGCATGCACTGCTCAAAGCTTTCCGGAAGATCTTAGGTTACCTAAGACTGTGACTGATTACCTTGACAGGTGGAATGAGTGTCATCCTCCAGTGGAGGGCTTAATGCTGGATCACATCATATGAGAACTGCCATTGGACTGAGACTGGAGCTAATAGCCCAAACATTCTCGCCCTACCCGACATGAACTGAGCCTGTATATTTTTGTGTCCAGCTCTCGGGCTGAGCAGCGAGCGACGGCTGCCTCTCTGAACCGCTGAGTCTCTGATGCACTCTGCCTGCCCTCCTTTCCACACAGTTTGCCTTTCCTAATGGCCAGAATGCTTCATTTGATTTCATTATAGATGGCAATTGTATATTTATGGTAGAGAGAAAGATTAGGAGTGTGTGGTCATTTAAAAAATAATATGAATACAATATAAGCTGGAACTCTATTACTGTATGGAGCTGTCAGCATTTTTCTCAACATTGTCCTGCAAAAAATTCAGAATAAAATCCTTATGTTCACAAATTCAGTGATTATGTCCACATAAAGATCTAGATAGCTTTCAGTTCATAATAAAGATGTACTTCTTCGTGACATGTTCTACAGATAAGTCAAAACTGTAGTTATGTGACATGTATGATGTCACTATATTGTCAAAAGATCCTTTTCACTGTCAATCTTTTGCTGTGAAATACATGGAAAACATCGTGGGGACCAACCTGGCTCACTAGAGCCACCGTGCAGCCGGGCTCACTAGAGCCACCATGCAGCCGGCTCACAGCCCGCATGCAGCCGGCTCACGGCCACCATGCAGCCGGGCTCACTAGAGCCACCATGCAGCCGGCTCACGGCCACCATGCAGCCGGCTCACTAGAGCCACCATGCAGCCGGCTCACGGCCACCATGCAGCCGGCTCACTAGAGCCACCATGCAGCCGGCTCACGGCCAGCATGCAGCCGGGCTCACTAGAGCCACCATGCAGCCGGCTCACGGCCAGCATGCAGCCGGCTCACGGCCAGCATGCAGCCGGCTTACGGCCAGCATTCACGGACACAACAGTCACCAGCGTTGTCTGATCTAGGAGTTGTTGGTGTTTAGGTCTTAGAGCTTTCACTCCTTCGTAGACTGTATATATATGTATATATATATATATATATATATATACATATATATACAGTCTATCTTAGGTTGAAATAATGATCATGGTTTGGGTTCTAGTTTAGGGTTAAAAAACACTGGTTTAAGGCTAGCTAAGTATCTTGGCCATGGTTAACCAATGTTGACTGAAGGTTGTGACCGGGAAAAGAGCAGCAGCCCCTACGCAGACTATGGCAACACCACCTGATTTGCTCCTTTACTCCTGTTATACACGGCTGGTATGGGACGTGTCGTGGGACACTTGCTGAAATCAACGGATGCTGTCATCCTTCTTGGTCTCGAAAGGCAGGGGATCACCAAAAACATCCTGTCAAATAGTTGTCAAGACTTTGAAACTAGAGATTGAGACATAAACTCATGTTTACAATGTTTACTGAGGGAATAAATCAAGAGAGACTTATTGACTTCTATACAATCTGACTGGCCATTTGAGAAAATGCAACTTTAATGCACTTCCCCATTGGCTTCACTTTTCATTGCTGACTTGAATAAACCCTTTGCATTTGGACACTATGGTGTTCTCTTCTGAATGTATATTCTCATCGTCAGTCGAGAGATTCATTTAAATGATGTCGGCGTGAGGCAGAAACCTTGTGTCTCCATATCTCGTCTTTTGTTTCATAAATCAATGTTATTATCACGAGAAGAGCTTGTGACTAAATCTCGTGATTCCATCGGATCCTCAAACTGTGGGCAAACCCTCGAAGCTTCACTTCGCTCGCCTCCTTCGTGAATAAAGTGTCGCCTCAGCGGAGCTGAAGGTAAACAGTGGCGAGGCAATTTCGTCTGTCTTCACCTGAGGCAATGTTCCACTCAGTTTCATGATGACCCAACATATTTTTACACTGGTGGTCGCCGGGCATTTCCTCTATGAGGACCCATGCCCGCCGTCTCTAGTTTGGTTTGGCCAGTGATGAGTTTTACACCACGAGGGCTTCCTGTGGTCATGCGCTTGGTGCAGAGAGAGAGGGCTCAGCTCTGATTGTATTACTGTGATTATCCATGGAAGCGTTAAAGCAGATCACAGATGGATAACAAAAGTGACTAACACAAAATAATACCAAATGAGATCATGAATACGGAAACAAGGAACGCCGTAAACAGCAGACAGGGTGGCTGAGGTGGGTGGTGAGAATGATGACAGTGATTACAGTTTAGTCCTTCATTCTGGTTACATGTGAGCTTGAAGTGACACAGAGAAGAACTGGCTGTGACATGATGAGAGTCATCAACCCAAATCTGTTCTGGACGAGTAGAAAAAGAAGCGTTGACCATATTAGTTTTAGATAATGGCGCAACACTGAGTGCTTGTGTGACTTTTTGGTAACACACTGAAAGTGAAAGAGGGAAGTGATTGTTTGACGCCGATGGCCGTCATAAATCTTACACCGAGTGGACAATCAATGTGCCGTGGAAGCGGTTTAGGCTGTGATTGATATGAGCTATTAGCTTCCTGCATCTGGAATTGGGGCTGGAAAGCGCTGACCAACCCAATGAGTCTGTATTGATCGAGATTAGATTGAAACCTTTAAATCTCCAACCACTCTGGTCAAACACCATAAGTAGCTCACTCAGATATAGATCACAGTCTTGTTTCGTATTGGACTTGTTAGTGTTTGTTTGCTTTTTATAGGTCTTGAGAACGTATTTGAACCGGGTGAAAAAAGGGCCGTCTTTCACAGAAATTCTTATTTTGAACAACAATACAAGGAGGTGTAGTTTTTTGCATCTGGCTGCTAAATACATTCAGCAGGTGAGCTACAAACAGAACTGGTGAGTGGTCCATTACTGTCAGGAGTAATGTACAGATGGTTTGCCTTTCTCTGCAGTGGGAAAAGAAAAGTTGCTTGTACTTGTTTGAATCTCGGACGATAATGCCTTAATGCTAAATGAATATTCAGTTCAGCAGTTCATTATCATGGCTTGCTAGTTTACGGAGAGGTTCAACAACATGTTTGGTCGAAGCAATTTAATTTAAGTATTTAATTG
This sequence comes from Myoxocephalus aenaeus, assembly GCA_038501785.1. Classification (NCBI taxonomy): domain Eukaryota; kingdom Metazoa; phylum Chordata; class Actinopteri; order Perciformes; family Cottidae; genus Myoxocephalus; species Myoxocephalus aenaeus. Next base: position 2,504,375 of record JBAMJR010000076.1, on the reverse strand, counting down.
GCATAGGCCTATTTCAATTCAGTTCAACAGTTTGGATAATTCTCTACAAACGCAGTCCTCTGACGTTCTTCTCTTTACTCTTTGCACACAAACAGAGCAGAACCGGAAGTATTGTGTGCATCCCTTCATGAAGAGATGACGTTCATCAGGCTGGAACGCATGTTTAACATCACCTGTATCGGTAGAGTCAAGGGAATCCAAGGTAGATTACTTGTTCAAACGAAATGTTAATATTAGGATACAAAAATGTTCATGAAATGTCTTCAACATGAGAAAATTCACTGTACTTGTAAAGCACTTTTCTCTCCCAGGCTCTCAAAGAGCTTTAACACTACGCGTCATCATTCACCCAATTAGTGTCGCCATTGAGTGGCCAATCACTGACCACAGTCGTCCCATTATGTTAAGGTTTTTTAAGGTTACTCAAATGTAAAGATTCTGGTCTTGGTTAAATATTGAAGTGGATGCACCCGACTAACCATGACACACATTTCAGACAAACTATCCTAAAAAAAACATGATCACAGAATGTCTACCTTTGTCAGGAATTCAGCGAACTCTTACCGGCCCAGAACATCCACCATGTTGTTTTTTGGTTTTCATTAGCAGAACGTTAGTTATCTCTCAGCAAAAAATGCAGTCTTGTACGGATGTGTTTTCAGAAACCATAAATAATGTTCATTAGTCAGTCACATGTATTTTATTGTTTTATTTGTATTTCTTTACATGTGATGCAGTTCCTCTCAGTGAGGACACCTGGCAGTTGCTCGTTATGATCCATCAATGGAAACACGAGAGTTGTAAAATCAACTTAGCAATTTTTATATTTAATCTTTAGTTAATTAACCATGTTGTATGAGTCAGAGCCAGGTCTAAATTCAGGAATAGATAAATCGTAGTTACAGGGGCCAAATTTAACATTTTCTAAATTAATATTGCATCAAAGAACTATTATCTATTGCAGGATATAGTGGAGTAAGTTGTTCTCCATCTCTGAGTGAGTCGTTATCAGAGCCTCTCCTCGCTTTGTTGGCATCGCCGGGCCGGCCGTGTACGTCTTTTAGTGCATGTTAGTCTCACTTTTTTTTTTACATTTTCTTCCAACTGACTCTTTTTCTGTCGTATGACCAAATGCCAGTTAAATAGAAGCTGGATTGTTACATTAGTGAGAGTCCTGGCCAAAGTAACTTACCAACCAGCTCTATAGAAATACAATCAAAATACTGAATAAAATACCCCAAAATAAAAGATGCAATTCTAAACCTACCTCCCTATCAAAAGAGAAACAGGAGAAAAGGGAAAGTAACATAATTGGCATCTCTCCCCTTTGGGGCTTCCTGGCAATAAGTTAAAGGTAGTTAAGATTCATTAATTGATTAACAGAGTCTCACCGCGAAATCACGGTTTCCGTCCTCAACCTCAGAACAACATATCTCATGTGCATCTTAATGGAAGAGGACCGCTCCAGCTCCCCCGGCTCTTGCATCCACCTGAACTTTAAAGACCCGCAGCGAGATAGAAAACTCAACAGAAGATTCACCGTATTCAAAGGCATGCTGGCAGTCAGTTCTCCAGACAAATGCTTGTTGTAGACGACGCAAAGCAGAAAGATGAGCCACCACTTGCTAAAGGTGTTATGAATAGATATAAATATAAATAGCTGGTTACTAAATAGTTACTTAAGCCTCAATGGGACAAACTTGTCCTCATCCTTATCAAGGTTTGTGACCAATAGATGGCCAAAGACAAGTTCAGCTCGGCTGAATCCAATAGATTCTGGCTTAGCTTCACACCACCAGTAGCACCCCTTCATCCCGCTCTAATGCTGCGTTCACACTAAAAGCGTTGCAAATTTGACGCGCAAGTAGATTACATGCAAAGTCAATGTACACGCGAATGGTTGCGAAAAAGCTAATTTTTTCGGCGGGCAACGCGAATTTGCGCGAGTTGAAATCTTCCAACTCTGAAGAAAAAAAAAGAGTTGCATCAGCCAATCAGCGTTGAGAAGCTCCGCCCCTCATCACCCATCCTGCCATTGCTGAATCAAACTGCTGCTGGTCCTGAAGTAGCTCTGGTAGCGGCTTCATTCAGACGCTGTTGTGGGACTACGGATAATATTATGAACCCAGACACCATGGAGTTTGATGTTCCCACGTATGTGGAGTTTACACAACAAGTATGAAGCAGAACTAGTGGTTATTTCCATGGTGGATGACGGAAACGGCGAGTAACACGTCGTGAATATTCGCAACGCTTTTGGTGTGAATGCAGCATAACAGGACCAGAGCAGTATTTCTACAGCATATGAGTCTAATGCCAGCACTCCAGTGCTCTTTAGGGTTCAGAGTGATGCACATTATGCACATCCCCACGGTTTTGCCATGCTTCATGCAAGGTCCCCATAAACATCAAGTCCTCCAGGAAGTAAGGACACAAGCAGCTTTCAATCTCACCTGCAAAGAGAACGAAGAAAGAAATAAGAGATCAGCGCAGAAACAAGTGCCTCTTGTGTCACAGGAAGCTTTGAAGTCAATCCATCTCCAGAGGGCCGGTTGACACAGCAGGTGGCTCCTTAGAAACAGTTCCCACCAGCAGCAAGGGCTGATGCCAACTTGTAGTCAACAATTACCAACAATTCCCTTTCAGGTGTACCTTCCTACAGTGACAGAGGCGGTACAGCCCCATAGGCTGCGCTACCTGTAGGAAGATAATTGGGGAAGAAAAAAGACAAATGTCCTCTTTTAAAAATGTTAAGACTCGCTGCATTTCAGTCATCTCTATGATTCAGATTTAATAATAAATGCAAAAATAACTATAATGGTCAAATTAAGATTATAAGAGTACAACAAATTGACTTGTTGCAAGCCAACGTTCCTCCAAAATATGACATTACTGATTTCTTCATTAGTCATCAGCAAAATACTTCCGCTGCTTCCTTTCAGTATGTAGATGAATCAGACAATGAAGAGGACGCAGCCTAATTCTACTGGAGGTACAGAACTATTATGATATATTTGGAGTCATTTTGGTTTCCATGTGATTCCAACATTTTCATTCTCTTGTAACTCCTGAGGGAAATGTCTATCTCGTTAGCTGCTAACTGCTCCGCTATGTTCCCTCACGGTGTCTGTTTACGGATGAGCCAGTTGCTGTACAGTTGCTGCCTGCCACAACCAAACACATCACTATGAGAGCTGTGAGAGTGGGCTCCATCATTATGAGCAATGCCTGCCATTCACCCTGCTTTCACATTGCCATTTGATACATTGCTATAATAAAGCAGAGCAATGTAGCTGCTTAGAACTAAAATAATCAATAATGACTTCCAAACAGAGATGTATCAATTGTTTGTTTCATTTAGTGTCAAAGGCTGACACAATCCTCTGAATGAGGACTGAAGTAGCATTTTACACTGACAATATAAGTATTTCATTCATTTCAAACACCTCAGCATAACACTGTACAAACACTTTCCCAAAAGGCTACAGGTCACAATAGGCTCTAAGAATAATCCTGTTTATTAGTCCAGCAGTGAGGAAATGTATTGTCTGCATTTGACCCATCCTTAGTATTTTAAGGAGCAGTGGGCGGCCCTTAGTGAAGCGCCTGGAGGTTCAGTGTCTTGCTCAAGGACACTTCAACATGCAAACTATGGGGAGACTGGGGATCGAACCGGCGACCTTGTGATCACACCACTCATCCCCATGAGCTACAATTAAGCTATGAAATTGTAAATACAAAAGAAATACAGTACATGTACATTTGGAGTTAGTGATTCAGTAAGCTTCCCTTTGGCTATATTTAAATGTCCCAAGCCAAACATTGCACCGTATTAAGCAGTAACATGTAAACTGTGAACAAACACACCGACTTCGGCTCATAAGTAACTCTCTCTCCATTGTAGCAGGCTTCAGTCTTCCAGCTTCTTCCAGCTCTCCATACTGTGACCGCTAATTAGCTTGCTGTGCTAACCTCAGCAAATGTTGCTTACGGGTTACGGATGAAATTCTGGTTACGCATTACCTGCATCAATCTACACACAGTGTATTCTGCGTGCACTCGGCCGTTCAGCTCAAACGCACAAAGCTGTACCGCCCTGATCCCTTGTCATTGGAAAGATACCAAAGTAACAAGGGTCTAAAGTATGTGCGGGGCAATTAAAATAAGACAATAGTGGTCGGCCAGCAGTACATTTAATTGGAGATTAGCCAGCTAACGCAAGTGACCGCTCAGGTTTCTTCAGGTCTAGCTAGGGTGACCCTGTTTTCAAACCACCAACCCGGGACCCTTAAGTGTCATTAAGCACATTCACGCCCGCACACGTGTGCAGTTATGCTCACGTGTTTTTCATCAGGATGGATGGGGGACGGTTATTTTGTCTCTTCGCAGACTCAACGCACGCGCCTTCCAACACCATGGACATCGCCTCAGCAGACACAAATACTGTGTTTTGTCCCATAAAACTGAAAACTGAATAATAACACTAGCAGCTACTGTGGCGAGTATCATAACTGACAAACATGAACCCTTAAAATCCATGAAAATAAGGTGTAATATACCAGGTTTAGTATTTAAGGCTGAGGTAAAGGTCAAGACAAAGAGCAAGTAGCGGTGAAGGTCGACAGCAGGATTATGGGCTGACGAATGAATGAAGTCAAACAGATGTGTGTGTGTGTCTGTGTGCGCCTGTGTGTGCGTCTGTGTGCGTCTGTGTGCGTCGTCCGGAAGCAGACGGGGTTTCTCTCTGTGGCGGCCGGCAGCGCTTTGATGTGACCGTGACTGGCAACGCTCTGTGTCTGTCAGGCCGAGCACACAGTCGCTCCCCGGCCTCTGATCTTTACAAAGAGCTATCTTTAAATCTCTACCCCTCTCTCTCTAAATATATACACACACACACACACACACGCTCTAAACACACACAGACAGACACACACACAGATCTGCCCTGACATAAATCCGCCCTTCCACCTCCTCTCCTCCTAAACTGGCATCCTTCCAGTCGGTCAGGATCGGAACATTGTGCAGATGGGCACAACATCACCGATCTGACGGACGCCTCGGGTCTTTTCGTGGTCGGGCTCTGCAGTGTAGTCATGTTCATTCACCTGTCAAACTTCATGGTCCTCTCATCACTCTGCCTCTCCATACAGCCCTCTCTCCCTATTCTCTCCATTCTCCTCTCCTTGTGCCCGTCTTTCCTGCGTCACGCTCAGTGATCCCCTCTCGATGTGACGGTGAGGTTTCTTTACCCCCGAACCGTCTCTGTGAATGGAAGGCGTGTGTCTGACATTTGACAGCATTTCTATGATCTACCTCTCTGCTTGTTTGTCCAGTAGCTGCATGCTTTCCAGCAGTATCGGTGTTCTTTGATACCCAACTTTTTATTGGCGTTTTCTTTTTTGTTGCCGTTTTTGGTGGAAATATGCAAAGTGAGCCACGTTTTCCTGTGCCTGAGTGTCTTGTTTTCGGTGCACCTCTCCTGCTGTGTGTGTGTGTGTGTGTGTGTGTGTGTGTGTGTGTGTGTGTGTGTCAGTCAGTGGCAGCCCTCAGCAGAGATATAAAAGAGGAGAGTAGTCCGCTCATTTAATAATTATTTAGGTCATAGGTTAAAAGTACGGCACACAGTTGAAGGCTGGTGGATGCTACAGGGGACTGTATCTGTTCAGTGAAGGCCCTTGTAGTTACGTAATCATCCATCCAGCCGGTGGGCCCGGTAGACATCCTCTCTTTTGGACACGTTTGTTTGCAGGCTCAGCAGGAATCCATAGCTAGCTAGAAGAACGTTGCTATAACATAGAACTAATAAAACCGAAGGTATCAATTGGTATCAAGCATGTAATGCTAGCTTGTCGGCAAGAGGGCTAAATGACGCTTGAAATTTAGGGTACATTTTTGGCGAGGGACAAACTGCCATGATGATATTGAAATGGATCCCTTGACCTCTCACCTCAAAATGTGTCAATGAAAATGAGTTCTACGGGTATGGCTTTACAGACACGCCCGTTATATGATAATAACATGACGTTTTTAAAACCCAAGCGGTTTTTAATGATGAATACTTCCTCATACTGGGGTCATTCAGTATGGCGTTCCTATGAATATTGAATTCTCACAGAAATCTCCAAATGTCAAGTCTTGAATACCAGATCACAGCGAGGGTTCTTCTATGGCGTTCCTCAAGGTCTCGGTGTCTTCATGTGGTCATCAACATGGACTAGCGAAGCCAGGGATCGAACCGGCGATCCTCAGATTGAAGGACGACCCTGCTCTACCAGTGATCCACAGTCAGACTATATCTGTATTCTCAGATGTCAGAATTCTGTCCGTCTGGTTTGTTTTTCCATCTCATCCAATAACAACCTTCCTGATGATCTGTCCTTTGCTTTAGCTGAGAAGCAGTGATGTCACATTTACCTTTGCTCATCCAAATGCATTGAACAGAATTATTGTGATGTTCTTTGCTTATTGCACCGTCGTTGTACTAATTTGTATTTTTATTGATTGTCAGACATGACACAAATAACGTCACAACATGGTATCTTAATTTTGAATATTTCACTTAATATCATAGAGCTTCAATGAACAGTTGCAAGGTGATTTTTACAACATTAAAATGTTTTTACTGTTTCCTGTAACCACCTTTAGATTCACTGTCACGCACATAGGCTTAGTCTGCACATACTATGCAGACAAGCCTAGGCAACAAGTATTCCTCCATTTTTGGTGTTTACTGGCATGTGTGTATATATATATACAAAAACATCAAGGATTTATAGTATAAAAAAGCCATTTAATTAACAAAATATAGCTCTTTATTACAATTCCAATGCTCAAGGACCTGTCGAGGTTGCAGTCACTTTCTCAGAACGCCTGTTACAGGTTGTATTCTGCTGAATCCTCACTACTCTTAACCAATAGGATAAGACAGCCGAGTGCATCGCCGAGCGCCAGCTGCTCCTCGCCAGAGACGCATTTTGTCATCGGCTTCACTCAGGTTGCTGCCCGGCTGCTACATGGTCAGACGGCCTCCGTTTGTTTTTGTGCAGAATTAAACGAGATGTCTGATATGAGGACTTTGAGCAGATTGCCTGCATACAGCGCTGCTTGTTTTAAAGTTTGAATGAAAGTGTGTCTTATGAGGCCTTACAGCACATTAGTGTCTAGACCAGGGGTGGGCAAACTTTTTGGCTCAGGGGCCACATTGAATTAAAAAATTTGACAGACGGGCCGGGCCAGTATCAGATGGATGGAGAGTGTTTGACAAAGGGGGCGTGGCTTATCGCCGTCGGGTCTCTCCGTGAAAAAGAGCTGTCTTTTCCGGTATCGATTATGGAATAAATAACCACTAGTTTTGCTTTATACTTGTTGTGGAAGTCCCAAACATGTCGGAACATGAAACGCCCTTGTGTTTGGGTTCATAATATTATCCGTAGCCGCACACAGCTCGGTGAATTTCTCCGACTCCTCCAGGAACTGCGCCGGTCTTATCTCCGTAAAACGGATACCGATTCTGCCATCCACCTTGGAAATAACCACCAGTTCTGCTTTATACTTGTTGTGTAAACTCCACATACGTCGGAACATCAAACTCCGTGGTGTCTGGGTTCATAATATTATCCGTAGTCCCACAACAGCGTCTGAATGACAGCCGCTGCACACACGAAAAGCCTAAAAGAGCGCTGTGCAATAAATAAGCATGAAGAAACATCAACGCTGGTCTGTTGTGGTCATCGTGCTTCGGGAAACTGAACTTGGGAACGGAGAAGCGCTACAGCGGTCTTTACTATAACTTATAATTATTTAAAATAAAAAACTTTTTTTTAATATATTTTTTTAATAACTTTTTTTTAATATATTTTTTTAATGTTATAATAATTATAATACTCGGCGGGCCGTATATTAATACTCGGCGGGCCGTATCCGGCCCGCGGGCCGTAGTTTGCCCACCTCTGGTCTAGACGTTAGCCAGTTGTATGTTGCAGTGGTCGACCCAAACGACCCAAACGACCCAAACACGAGATCTGCACCCGACAGATTCCATCTGTCTCCTTTCCCGTTGAAGTTACTCGTATCTGAAGTCAATCGTAGTTTGTCTATTTCGGATGCATCCAGTCCAGGTCCAGTCCTGCAGCACAATGCAAATACCAGATTACTGTCAGCCCCTTTGTGCTGTGTGGGGAGAGTATGATGTATATGCTTATACTTGTTGTACCTGTTTGTTGATGACATATATAACTAATACACATATTGGGAATTGGGAATTTTTTTATCATATTCAGCCCATGTCTGTTTGTCTGTTTTCCTGGCAGGGCTCACTTCACTTGCGTGTTTCCTGTTGGCCGACCATTAACTGTAATTCAGATCAAAGTGATGCGCTTTGGCCTTTCATGCACCGGCCTAGTCTACTCGTATGTGATTAATGAACCACTTCCATCTCCAGCACTGTGAACTCTGGCCTGGACTTAATTAAAACTCTGCCGTTGACCACCAATCATAAATTACTTCCCGCAACCTGTGACACTTTTGGAATAAAAAGAACAAATTGGTTTCTTACCAATTTACAATTCACAAATGAAAGGGAATAACACGCCCGGGGCAGCTGCTCCTCAGCATCCTCCGCGTGCTTCGCGCCGGCCGAGCGCGCCGAGGACTGCTAAGCGTGGAGGCGCTGGTGTCTGCTGGGTGATTGATGCCCGCTGTCTCCTCTGCTTGTGTTTTACAGGTAGCTGCTGTCATTACCGTGTCGCCACGGCGCTCCTGCCCAGTCTGATCCCTGACCCGAGCAGCTGGTTTCCAGTAGGAGGGAGCTTACCTGCAACAACATCTCTACTCCATCATCCCTGCCTCGGTTTACATGTGCATCAGGCCGGAGACGGAGGCCTTTGTCAGCATACAGATTGGTCACGAGTGAGCCTCTCATGTAATCATCATTGTGCTTTCTTTCTTTTATTAATTTTTTTGTCTGTGACTCAAACGTTATCATCAAAGCTGAAGTCAAACATGTGAATTTAGGGATTACATCCGAGGCACGAGCCGGGCTGTTTCCTGTCTCGGCTGTTTCCTGTCTCGGCTGTTTCCTGTCTCGGTTGTCTCGGTTGTTTCCTGTCTCGGCTGTTTCCTGTCTCGGTTGTGTCCTGCGGAGGGTTGCTGTTGTATATAACTCTCATCAGAGAACCAGATGAAGGTGGAGCAGGAGGTTCAGGGTGCAACGACGCCAACACGATCTCACAGAAACAAAATGAACATGACCTCTTAACAGAGCACTAAGTGGTGGCATCATGTGTTTGTTTTAGGCTCCACTACTCAAGGTTACAATATGAAAAGACACCTTGCATGTAACTTCACAATAACTCGACAACATTATCCGACACGAACACCGGTCACCTGGTTGAAAGTTCCTTTTTAACACTTTCCATGCCACCTAATCATGTTGACGTATTTCTGTGAGATCGGACTGGACGAGGCAGCTGTGTGCTCTGATTATTTTATGTGTTTTTATTGAAACAGACTTCATATTTATCAGTTCGTAGTGTCATTTAAATCAGTATTATATTGTAGCGTTTGTTGATATTGGTAAATATTGTTTGACCAAAAACATCTTCCCAAATAAAAGTTCTCCAGCAACAGAAAGTTCTGCCTGTGTTTGTGTTTTGCCAACACTAAATAAAATAGTAGAAATATTAATGATTAATCCTGTTGCTGTGTTCCTCGCTCCATCTGACTAGCTTCGCTACGGTTTTCAAAGGGTTTCATCCCAACCACAACTTTCAGGGGATTAACTGAAACATGTTGAACCCAACTGCCATGTCAAAATGAGCACCAGTGGATCCCTTAAAAACTCAACATGAATCCGTTCATTCCAACGCTATCCCCAGAGATCAGCGCTCTTTGGGACAAAGTGAGTAGGTGACATTTTTCACATCGTAGAAAACTCTTCCGAGAGTCCAAGACAGAGGAAGTTATCGTAGACTGTTGACTGTCTGTCAACATCCACTTACATTTCAACTCATCTGTAGCAGTATTTACTGCTCCACCAAGGAGCAACGCTAGCAAACAGTTGAGACTGGAGTTGATGAATAGCCCATAAATTCTCTGAACTTATTGTCACAGGATTTGGCCTTGCAGACAGGTCCAGATGTTTTACCTGCCTGATATCCCTGCATGGGTCTCTGCGTCACACATAGCTTAGTTTTAAAAAGAAGAAGAAGAAAATATGCATAGCAGAACCAATCCAACATCTTTTGGGCAGACCTTCCTATTCAGACATTCTGAGAGTTGATTTCCACGGTGAACTTTAGTTGTATTTTGAACAAGTATGTAGACACGCGGGCCAAGGTAGTGTTTGGTGTTTTAGTTACTGTGGAAAACGCTGTCAACAGTTAAGCTGACTGTATTTGATGGCTGTAAACTCCAGTTCATTCAGTACTCTGCTGCTTGTCTGCTCACTCATCACAGTACCCCTGTTTATCAGAATCTCCAATGGCTCCAGCAATGAATCAAATTCAAAGTTCTTCACTTCACTCACAAATATATTATATTTTCCCTCTTTTCACAATCCAGGAATAGCACTCAGGACTAGCCTGTTTATTTATTACTGTTCTTTAACATGTTTTTAAACTGTATCTAATACCTTTCTTGTACATACTACCATCTTCTGTACATATACCACCACAATAGTGTTTTTATATTTTATATTTTTTCTCTTTCTTATTCTAGTGTGTTTTTATTTCCTAAACTGTTGACTCAGAGAGCCCTGCACAATGTCTGGACTGATATATATGACATTAATATGGAATAGAAACGATTATAACGGTATAATGTGCCTCATGTTTCATCACTATTTACAGTTTAATGGGAAAGAGCTTGGCAGAACTATGCTTTCGGTTCACAGTGTTAAAATACAGAAAGAAAAAAAAATGATGCAGTATACAGTGAAAACAAAAAGTTGCACAGAACTAACATCTGTATGGATGATGAACACAAAACGCTGTTTTAAATGAGTCAGCATCCATGCACACTTGCTGTTGGAGGGCTATACGACTCCTCCCAGTGGTTTGGGATGGCACAGGAACGCACAAAAGGAGTGGAGGTGGGAAGGGAGAGGGTGGAGGTGGTGGTTTTTAAGAAAGACCCCATAGGTCTTCCGTTCACGCCTAAGAAGCTGATGAGTTGACAGGTTCGTTGAAAACACTTTCTCCTGATGTGCTGTTTTAAGCTCCTGGAGTCACACTGTGTGTGAACTCTGCTGACGACGTTCCTTCCACTCAAAATGTTCACTTCTATGTCGCCCGTTTCATGTTCGTCTCCTGTTTCCAGCTTCTTGAAGTTTTGTGTGGACCTTTTCTCCTTCATGTCCTGGGAGTGTTAACCTTCTTCAGAAGCCTAAATTCAAAGGCACACACCTTTTCTAATAGCTTCTTTTTTCCCCCTCTCCACATGGCAAGCCCTGGAGCAGTGAGGCCCCTGATGCGGTTTCAATCAGGGGTCAGGTTTTGGCCAAGAACTCACTGCTTGAATTTGGGCCAAGAGTCTATTAGAAATCTTCACGAGAAGATGCAACAGTGAGCTCATATGGCCATCAAAACTGGAGTCAGAGGATGAGATCAATATTTACTAACCTGAATTGTACAGTGAGAGCTCTGGGATGTTTGTATCTCACAAGTCATGATGCTCTGGGTAGCACAACACAGCAGTGCATTTCCCAAAACGGTGTGTTTTCCTTTCATTTGTTATGGCCTGGAGGCCAGCTACAGCGTACCTGACCTGTGCCTCTTCTAAATGTAACACGGTGGTCCTCGAGACACAACAAAGAGCTGTGAGTGGTCAGCCATGTTTGTTTTCTACTGCAAGCTCCTGATAGCAGTGGAGAGTGTTGACAACATTAACAAGTTGAAGCTCAGTAACTTCCTCCTTCTCAGAAGCACAGTTGCACAGCTTCCTCGCCTCCTCTCCTCGCGTCTCGGTCCCGGCTACGAGAGGTGCGAGCAAAGGAGGCGAGGAAGAGAGCTGAGGAGAGAGGAGCCAAGGCAGCAGGCAATGGACAGGCATCAGCTGTCCATTGTTTGTTACATCTCTGTATATTATGATCTGTCAATGACAACAACTTATATATTATATTTTAATGTGGCATAAGGTGAAAATTACTTTTGTATGCCTTGCATTTTATATATGTATGTATATCTATTATTCTCTCTCTCTCTCTCTCTATATATATATATATATATATATATATATATATATATATATATACATATATATATATATATATATATATGTATATATATATATATATATATATATATATTACCGTAAAAGTCGGGTTACAAGCCGCTCCTACCTCCGGTCAGTGTCCCCGACATAGCAAGCTAGGAGCAGCACTAGCTAGCGCTGCTGCTAGCTCCCCGCTGCTGCTGCTAGCTAGCGCTGCTGCTGCTACTGCCCGCGTCCCCTCTGCCCAAGTCGGATGTCGACCCTGGTCCCGCTACCTTCAGTGGTTTTCGGGGAGCTAGCGGAAGTTAGCGGAGCGCTAGCGGGGAAGTAACGGAGCCCCAGCTGGCTAGAGCGGGGAGCTAACGGGGACACTGACCGAAGGTAGTAGCGGCTCGTAACCCGACTTTTACGGTATTAATGGATAACAAACAAACACAGTCCTGTCTATATACATGCCAGGAAATAAGATCTGAATGTTAATCATTGATATAATAATGTGAAGTCAGCAGCTGTTTAACATCATGGCACGATTATAGCAGCTGAAGTATGAGCCTACATAAACATAATAAATATCAAGGTAAATGTCATGAAGGAAGATGCTTGGACCAGAGCCTCATGAGGCTGAAGGGCCGAGAGTTCCATCATCTGAAAGAACTACAATTTAGGAATACAAATGGAACAATTAGAGTCCCAACATGGTTTGAGATTATTCCAGCTGTGTGTAATGCCTCTTTTACGTGGCGGGTACCAATCGAGAGACAGTTCCAGAAGCCTCCTCTCTCCTATCTCCTCTCTCCTCATTCCTCGCTCCCCTAGGTGCATTTGATGGATTGAGAGATCCTCCATGATGGCAGAGGGAGAAAGGGTCAGGCGTGGAGAGAGGACCCGAGGAAGCATAAATTATCAAAAAGCACAGAGAGACTCTGGGCTTTCCCCTTTTCACTGTGTGTACATCCTCTGTTCCTTTGCTCTGCTCTTCTCCTGACGTTTAGTCCCATCCACGGGAGAAGTGAGCGAAGATGGCTAGAAAGAGAGAGGAGTTGACGCTTCAGGCGTGTAACAAATGAGACGTCGTTGCCTCTGAGCTCCATTGTGTTTGTCACTCTGCATTTTATCATCTGTCAGAGGAGCAGAACAGTGTCCATGACAACTTACGTTTAATTAAATTCACAACGTGGCATAATATATTAATTGTGTATAAAAAGTACGAAAGCAAATGGTGCAAAGCAGAACGTTATTATTATTATTAAGCATATTATGTCATGTGTCGTCCTAACATAGGTACTGCTTCAAGATGGATTGATTTACGGGTCACAAGGCAGCAGTTTTGGGAAAGCCACTTGGAAAGTGGAACGAGCTGAACTCCCAGTCCCTCTACATTCAATGAAGCTATACTATGCTGAAGATTCCTCCCAGAGAAAAGCATTTTTGTCATATTACATACTTTTAACCCATCCATAGCAATTTTAGGAGCAATGGGCTGCTGAAAAGCACCTGGGGAGCAACTAGGGGTTCTGTGTCTTGCTCAAGGATTTCGACATGCAAACTATGGGGAGACTGGGGATCGAACCGGTTACCTTGCGGTTTCAGGACGACCACTCATCCCCATGAGCTACAGCAAAAGCAGTTTGAGTCCATTAAATCTACTTTTTTACATTGGAAGTAAATCAGTGCTGTAATGTAAAAAATGTATAATAAATATACAGGCCTAATGTAAATTAAATAAGTAAATAATTTTTCCAAACTGAAGCCATGGTGCTCTGCCCCCTCCGGGTGGGAACGGAGTGCCTACCCCAAGCGAAGGAGTTCAAGTATCTCAGAGTCTTGTTCACGAGTGAGGGTAAGATGGAGCGGGAGATCGAATCGACAGGCGGATCAGTGCGGCTGCACCGGGTCGTCTTGGTGAAGAGGAGCTGAGCCGGAAGGCGAAGCTCTCCATTTATTAAGTCCCAACCCTCAACTATGGTCACAAACTCGGGGTTTGTGACCGAAAGAACAAGGTCTCGGATACAAGCGGCCGAAATGAGTTTCCTCCGTAGGGTGGCCAGGCTCAGCCTTAGAGATAGGGTAAGGAGATGAGTTTCCTCTGTAGGGCTCAGCCTTAGAGATAGAGTAAGAAGATAAGTTTCCTCTGTAGAGCTCAGCCTTAGAGATAGGGTAAGGAGATGAGTTTCATCTGTAGGGCTCAGCCTTAGAGATAGAGTAAGGAGATATGTTTCCTCTGTAGGGCTCAGCCTTAGAGATAGGGTAAGGAGATGAGTTTCCTCTGTAGGGATCAGCCTTAGAGATAGAGTAAGGAGATAAGTTTCCTCTGTAGGGCTCAGATTAGAGATAGGGTAAGGAGCTCGGACATCAGGAGGGAGCTTGGAGTTGAGCCGCTGCTCCTTCGTGTCGAAAGGAGTCAGCTGAGGTGGTTGGGCATCTAATTCGGCACCAAAACAGTTCGTCCACATGAGTAAAGTTATGTTTTCACAAGAGATATGAAGAATTTCAAAAATCAAGCTTAAATATTTCAGCTTTAGGGCCATATTATCTCTTTACACTTGTGCCTTGGGACAATGGTGCCTCATTATATAGAGAGCTGAGATTGTTCTGCACTTTTTGATGTAACACATGGGTATGTATCTCATATGCAAGTGCCTTTGAAAAGTGAATTTAAGAAATTATGTAAACAGAAAGTACAAGATTGAGTTGCTTAAACAAGGCCGATGGCTGAAAGGAACTAATGTATATATGAACGAACACTTGATCAAAAAGAATGCTGACATCGCTCGAAAAGCCCGGCTACTGCGTTACCAGAAGAAAATACAATCTACGTGGACTGCAAACTGCAAGATCTTCATCAAGCTAAACGGTTCTCCAGAACAGGCCAAAGTTCTAGTCGTCAGAAGCTTGGAGGAGCTGGATACGTTTCAGTGACACCGGAACTTCATTGGACAAAATGCAGGACTTGGACTCAGACATTGACCCGGAAAGAATTTTTTTTTAATAATGTGACTAGTAATTGCCAGTACTACACTGATGACCAGTTTAATAATGAATTAAATTTAAAACATGGAGTATCGATCATACACTTCAATAGCAGAAGTTTATATGCCAATTTTCAAAATATAAAAGATTATCTAGGTCAATTCACCTCACCCTTCAGTGTGATAGCCATTTCTGAGACCTGGCTTAGCTTGGAGAAAGGTGTGGATTTTGAACTGGAAGGGTATGACTTAAATTTCATTAATAGAGTCAACAAAAAGGGAGGGGGGACAGCTTTGTATGTAGATAGAAGTCTAAAATATAAGATTGTTAACGGCATGACTGCTGCTATTGATGATGTGTGCGAATGTATTTCTATAGAGATTTTCATGAAGAAAAAGAAAAATATTCTTGTTAGTTGTGTTTACAGAGCTCCCAGCTCCAGTATAGAAAAGTTCAAGGAAGTGATGGAAGGTATGTTTACAAACACTGAGCAGAAGGTCACTTTTATTTGTGGTGATTTCAACATTGATCTGTTAAATCCAAATAAACTATTATTGCTTGATGAATATACTGCGTCAATGTACAGTATGAGCTTATATCCTATCATTACTAAACCCAGTAGAATAACATCTCAATCAGCAACAATTATAGATAATATTTTTACTAATAACATGGAAGATAATTTAATTAGTGGGTTACTTATAAATGATATAAGTGACCACCTGCCAGTGTTTGTTATTTATGATTGTGAACACAACATTATGAAGGATGAAAATATAACAAGACAGAGTAGAGTAAGAACGGAAGATACCCTTGATGCATTGAGAGGGGAATTGCTGTGCCAAGACTGGAGAATTGTATATGAAGCTGTGGATGTAGACTCTGCATATGACTCTTTTTTGGATATTTTCTTATCAATATATGATAGAAGCTGTCCAAAGCGACAAAGCAAAAAGAAAATAAATAGCTCTGATAAACCATGGATCACAAGGGGCTTGCTTAATGCCTGTAAAAAAAAGAACACCTACAAAGAATTTATAAAAAGTAGAACTAGAGAAAAAGAAATGAAATATAAAAGACATAAAAATAAATTAACTGATATTATTAGGAAATGTAAGAAGGATTACTACAATAAAATGTTAGAAAAGAATAAAGATAACATCAGGGGTATATGGAATATACTAAACTCATTTATTAGAAATAAAAAAACTAGCTCTAGCTTTTCTGATTATTTTATAGACAATAATAAGACAATCACTGACAAGAAGGATGTGGTGGAGGGCTTCAACAACTTCTTTGTGAATGTGGGGCCCAAACTGGCAAAAGAAATAAATCCTCCACAAGGAGGAGGTGTTGAAAAATTCTATGGAGAAAGAAATCCAGATACTATCTATTTGAGAGGTACAGATAAAAATGAAATTATTGACGTTGTTCATAAGTTTAAGAACAAAACATCTCTGGATTGGAATGGTATAGACATGACTTTAATAAAACAAGTAATTGACATTATTGTAGACCCTCTAACTTTCATCTGTAATCTATCGTTCACATCAGGATGCTTTCCCAGTAAAATGAAAACGGCTAAAGTGATCCCAATACACAAAGCTGGAGAAAAACACCTATATACTAATTACAGGCCAGTTTCACTGCTCTCCCAGTTTTCTAAAATTCTTGAGAAACTCTTTGATGCACGATTGGACAGCTTCATTGAAAAGTATGAGTTGCTTATGGACAGTCAGTATGGTTTTAGAACAAACAGATCAACTGCAATGGCTTTAATGGATTTAGTGGAAAAATTAACAAGTAACATTGATAACAAGAAATATGCATTAGGCGTTTTTATCGATCTGAAGAAAGCGTTTGATACAATTGATCACGAGATTTTAGTACAAAAACTGGAAAGGTATGGGATTAGAGGGGTGGGGCTAAATTGGTTAAAAAGTTACATTGAAAACAGAAAACAGTTTGTACAGATGGGTGTAACTAAGTCTCCTCTTTTAGATATCCTATGTGGTGTTCCGCAAGGGTCAATTCTTGGACCAAAATTATTTTTACTGTATATTAATGATATATGCAATATTTCTAAAATATTAAATTATGTTATTTTTGCTGATGACACAAATGTATTCTGTGCAGGGGAGAATCTTCAGCAGCTGTTGGAGGTTGTCACGGCAGAATTGAGCAAGTTAAAGTTGTGGTTCGATGTAAATAAATTATCGGTAAACATAAAAAAATTTTTTTTTAGCGTTTTTGGTAAACAAAATAAACATCTGAATACTCCAGTAGAATTAAGGATTGATAGTGTTATGCTGGAAAGAGTATACGAGAACATATTTTTAGGTGTGATAATTGACCACAACTTTAGCTGGAAACCACATATCAAGTATGTCAGGTCCAAGTTAGCTCGTACTGTGGGGATAATATGCAAAACAAGGCACATACTGAATTATAAATCATTGCAGACACTATATTGTACTCTCATTCTACCATATATGACATATTATGTTGAAGTGTGGGGGAATACCTACAAAAAGCACCCTACAGTCAATATGCATTATGCAAAAGAGAGCAATAAGAATAGTGAATAATGTAGGATATCGTGAGCACACCAATGCACTGTTCTTAAATTCACGTACACTAAAATTCAGGGATTTAGTTCAAAACAGCACAAATTCTGTATAAAGCAAAACATAATTTACTTCCTGGCAATATCCAAGAAATGTTTAGAAATAGAGAAGGGGAGTATTACTTAAGAGGGAGATGGAATTTGAGACAACCAATTGCTCATACAACTCTGAAAAGCATGTGCATATCTGTCTGTGGGGTGAAGCAGTGGAATAATTTAACTGACGACATCAAAGAAAGTAAAAATCTGGTGCAATTCAAAAAAAAGTTTAAAAACATGACTGGAGAAGTATAGACTTGAAGGTATTGACAGAGCATGAGAAGTAACAGATTATGGGGACAACTGCTTGAATTTGTGGTTTGTTTATTTTTGTTATATTTTTGTTTGTTTGTTTTTGTTTAATATACTAGGCTCTTTGGAACAAATGTTAAAGCAGTCTCAGGTTAGGGCAATTATAAACTAGATAGCTTCAGCCTTAACCCTTTGGGTCAGCCACAGGTATCTATCTTCTTTTTGGTTGTATATATATATTTTTTTTTCTTGCTGATCGAAATAAATTCTTTCATTCATTCATTCATTCATAGCTGCAGCATTCTGTATCAACTGAGAGACCCAAGGGACTTACCGGAGCAGCCTGATAATAAGGAGTTACAGTCTTGAAGTAACAAATGCGTGGATCAATGTTTCTGCATTGCTTTGAGACAGGATGTGCCGGATCTTCGAGATGTTGCGTAGGTGAAAAAAGGCAGTCCTTGAGATCTGTTTCACGTCAGACAGCCAGCAGTAGGCTGGCTAGTGGAGCGGTTTCGGTGCTAGCTGGGTCAGCGTAGCTTACTTCTTGGCCCTCCGCTCTCTCTTCTGCGTCAGTCGACTAGTTTCAGTGGTGTTTGGTCCGGCAGGTCTGGATGGGTGATTGGAAGATGCCGTGGGTGGGGATCATCTCTAGTTGCACTTAATCCAACCCCTATGCTTCTTTTTAAGATTGTATCTCAGTTATATGAGTGCTCCAGTAGAAAAGACAACTTTACGTGATCAGGTGCATAAAACAGGACGAGAAGGCTGCAACGCTCTCTCTAGGATGGTTCAATAGAAAACACACACGTGGGATATAAACTCACCTTTCTACAGCAACATACTCCAGTAATGATGCTGGAGACTAGCCCTTCCTCTGTTGTAACGACACATTCTTCCTCTGGCTTGTTCAACTGAAATAAACCTTCGTTAACATTCCATTGACATTCCCCTCAGCCCACATCTCCTGGGAGGTTTATCCCCTTGTTCCTGCTGTATTCAGAGGCAGCAGACACTAAACCCTGAGCGGCAAGACAACGTTAAGTTTGTCCAACAACCCGCAAATAAATCAATCTAGTTGCAGACCCTCGAGTTATGGAAAACTCTACTTTGATTGCTTTTTCCAACGTTTGAAACGCTTTGTGAACTGCTATTTTTCCTGTTATTATTATTATTAAAACGCATTTAATGGAAACCTCATGAAAACCCTATTCTCTGGCCTTTCTCGAGAATAAATAGGCACCAAAGAGAATGAATTTGTCATTTTATTTTACATTATGCTTGAGACAAAAGGAAAACTACAAGCTTCCCCCTTTTTGTTTCATGTCTTTGTTTCCTCTCTTTGTCTATCAAAAACTCTATTAAAAATGAAAAGCTCCAGGCGCCGGTGAGTCAGTATGGTTTGAGGAAAATATTAGTGATTGAAGTTCGTTTGCACTTTCAGTCTCCAATAATTCCAAAACGTCAAGAGAGAGATCAGCGATGACGGACAAATCTTTGAGAAAAGCTAACATTTACAGCACCACTGGAGGGAAGTGAAGGATGATGGGTTGCGGGACTTGACCCCCCGGCAGCACAGCATGACATCACACTTATCTCTCTGGAGCCCTGGGAAACAACATACAGCCTGGAGAAACTAACACACGACATAATCACCCCTCTGACAGATCAAATTAAGCCTATTACCATCTCGAAACGAGACCCCCTGCTAGAAATGTGAAGCAATGAGGAAAACTGTCTGTTGTTGATTAACTCCTGCTGCAGGCCACCCAAAACCTGACACATGTGAGTCACATGTTCCCTGCTTTTGGTGAGTGTGATTATATGTGGACGGGTGTCGAACGGGGCTTTTCCACGCCAGAAAGGTTCTTGTTGTATTTCGACTGACCTCCCAAGGGGAGTCCCTGAACCTAAATTGCAGCTCTGGCAGGTGGTATTTAATGCCAGCTCCATGGTTTAGATACACTGCACTGGGATACTAGTCACCTACTTATCTATTGCATTACAACCTGGAATTATAATTGCTTTTGTTTGGGTTTTTATGGAATGGACAAACACAAAAGTCTAAATAAAAAGCATTAAAGGGGTGCATGCATATGCATGAGCTCCATTATTAATGGATCATACACATGCATATGGCCTTTGTGGCCAATGCACACGTGACTCTTTAAACTGTGGAGCTGGATTTATGCTCGACAAAAATGTTAAAAAGTTAATACCATGGGTTTTTGGAGTTCACCAATGCAACACTAGATGCATGAACACGGTCTGGCCAAATTATCGTTTCATTATATTTCCTACATTAATCGCGTTTATGTCCTCTCATACACTTTGTGATATATGGAGCGCTCTTCTCATCTTTATTTCAGTTCCTCGTCTCCTCTGTCCTCTGGCTGGCAGTGTTGGGCAGCAGTGGCGCCACTATTTCTCAATGGCATAGTTTTTTTTAATAATCAAACAGCTTTTCTGTATCTTAGCTCTTATTGATCAAGTATTTCAGTAATTTCAACACAAGCTACATTTCCCCAATAATTTCTGAAGCTCATGTGCAGCGAAGCTTTCTGTTGCTTTCTGTTGTTAAGAGCTTATAGTGCCATATTACCCCACTAGAGCGTTACGCTCACTGAATGCAGGGTTACTTGTGGTTCCCAGAGTCTTAAAAAGTAGGTTGGGGGCTAGAGCTTTCAGTTATCGGGCTCCTCTTCTGTGGAATCAGCTTCCACTTTCAGTCCGGGGGGCAGACACAGTCACCTCATTTAAGAGTAGACTTAAGACTTTCCTCTTTGATAGCGCTTATACTTAGGGCTGTTTCAGGCTTATAGTTAGGGCTGGCTCAGGTTTGCCCTGGTCCAGCCCCTAGATATGCTGCTATAGGCCTAGACTGCTGGGGGACATCTGAGGATACACTGAGCTCCTCTTCTCTTCCTCTTTCGCTCCTCCTCTCCTCTTCTCCTCTTTCTCTCCTTCTGGATAAACTATTGTCTCTTCAATGCACATTACTAACTCTACTTTCTTTTTCCATGGATTCATGGCTGCCTGGAACCGGTCCTGCCTGCTGCCATGGCCCTGCTGATGGAACCGGCCTGGAACCGGTCCTGCCTGCTGCCATGGCCCTGCTGATGGAACCGGCCTGGAACCGGTCCTGCCTGCTGCCATGGCCCTGCTGATGCGCCCCCTCCTCTCTACCTCCTTCTGCTTCATGGATCGTGGATTATCAGGATCATGGACCATGCCTACTACTCATTATATGAATAATTTCTGTCATATTCATTGAATGTGCTGTAACTCTGTTACGTTATTCATTCTGGTCACATGACATCTATTGCTTCTGTCCATCCGGGGAGAGGGATCCTCCTCTGTTGCTCTCCCTCAGGTTACTTCCCTTTTTTCCCTGTGAAAGGGTTTTTACTATCTTTATTGGGGGAGTTTTTCCTGATCCGATGTGAGGTCCCGGGACAGGGATGTTATGTGTACAGATTGTAAAGCCCTCCGAGGCAAACTTGTATTTGTGATGTTGGGCTATATAAAATAAACTGAATTGAATTGAATGTTTGGTCGCAGGAAAACGCAGGAAAATGCAAGGAGGTGGACCATGTGTTTCCATTATTGATGCTCAAACAGTAATAGTTGATGGACAATGTTTCCCTGCTGTCAGATGTGTATTGTTAGACCAGCCATGTTATCAGCCCAGGGGGTTGTTTTTGTTGCTGCTGTTTGCCTTCCTCGTGATGCACATAAAGAAAAAACAGAACAGAAATACACTACTGTGTGAGGCTTGTGTGTTTTTCTTGTGTAGCAAATGGTTTCCGTTGTGCTTCCCTGTGTTGTATAATGATAATAAATGATCCTTGAATCCTCGTCTGAACTCGTGGATCCAAACACAGTTTTTTCTGCTTCATTCTAAAGAATTCAGTCTCAATCCAATCACATAACCAATAGCTTGTTGTGTTCAGAACATACAGTTTGAAGGAACAGCTTGGATGGAAAGGCTCTGTGTCCTCTGGTCAGCGGGACTTCTTTATAGTGTAGTTCAGTATTTGTATGAGTGGAATGGACGAGGTCATCCTTTGAAAGATGTTGTTCCTCTATGAAGGTAGATTTGTGTCTTTATTCCGCAAGCAAAGAAACATGTTTTGAGAGCAAATTTCTGGTTTGTAACTAGAATTTCTGCTCTCAAAATAAAAAAATGTGCTCTCAAAATAAAAAAATGTGCTCAAAAGAAAAACCTGCTCGCTCAAAAAAAAAACCTGCTCGCTCGAAAAAAAAACCTGCTCGCTCGAAAAAAAAACCTGCTCGCTCGAAAAAAAAAAATGCTCGCTCAAAAAAAAAAAATGCTCGCTCGAAAAAAAAACCTGTGCGCTCAACCCCAAAAGTTACGAGTTGAGTTTTGGACGTAGTGGGCGGGGCATACGCTGCTGAATGAGCGAGGAGTTTCTATTGGTGGGCTCGACTGGGCTCTTGGCACACACACACACTAACAGGAGGTTACGTGAGGAGGACACAGAGGTAAGTTGACATTATATTGCTCTGTTCGTCAACATTATTTTAAATGTAGCAGCACTTCTCTTTGTTTTCATGTTGTTAATGTCGTGGAGTCTCTTTCTTTAAAGAACGACATGGAGGCTGCTGTGTTGACATGTACTGTTTGTGTAATTATTTCATCAAAAACACCAAGAAAATTATGAATAACTTGTGCCTCACCTTCACTACATGATATCACTAACTAAGCTAACATAAGTTGTCTATGTAGTTACTTAAAAAATGTGATGTTAAATGCTGCTGCTTTCTTTAGCTAACGAGTTTTAAGGATGTAATGGCTCATTCAACTTCAGCTTATCTTCATCCAGTGTAACATGGTTGTAACCTCATCAACCGTACCTTCCCCGGTCGGAGAAAACCAAACTCATAGGGTTTATTTTAAATTGTATCATACGTGCGTAGCTAACCTTAGGTAACGTAGTCATGCATCAGGTTTTTTTGAGCGCACAGGATTTTTTTTTTAGCACATTTTTTTATTTTGAGAGCACATTTTTTTATTTTGAGAGCAGAAATTCTAGTTACAAACCAGAAATTTGCTCTCAAAACATGTTTCTTTGCTTGCGGAATAAAGACACAAATCTACCTTCATATTCCTCCAACATGTCTTTTTCACAGCACACATTTTGCAGTAAGCCAAATGAAACCAGGAACCTGAAATCAAAGAAGCTACATGTTTAATTATTTAACCCTGTGCTTTTATTACTGTGGCAAGTTCAATTGTCTCCGTAAAAAAAAGGCCTTTTACACACGACTCTTTAGCAAAGCATCATTTTCCAGCAGTGAAGGAAGTCTGCGGTAATTTGTTCTCCCTTTTACGAACCTCATGAATCTTAATCATGCAAAGCCTTAGCAGGACTCTTATGCTTTTGTCATGCTTTTGTTCACGTTGCATGAAAGTAATTTAAGAAAGTAGTGTCTTGTGAGTATATATGAAATAGCGGTTTTCTAATAATTCAGGTGGTGATGAAGACAATTATTCTTGTTATTATGAAGTCAACTGCACCTATTTCTGAAGCTAAAACCCGGTTTCTCTTTCTGAAAAGTGCTTGTAAAACCTAATTTTCATATGTTTTACTAATAATAATTCCTATACACAAGCTTCTCTCTTTGTGTGCAGAGTGTCTCTTTGCTCCATGACAAGAGGACTGGAGAATGTGCAAGTCAGTGTGTCTGCGACAAGGCCGGAATCACAGTGGAAAAAAATGATGCTAATTTCTCCCCTTTCCATATTTAAACCAGTGTTCAAACAGTGGTTTAAATAGCTGCAGTAGTTCATCATTAGCTCCTCTCCGGGCTCAATGTGCAGAGCTGGTGGAGAGGGAAATAAATCAACATTTTATAGCTCCTAGGGGCTCCGTGGATCAGACTGAGCTCTGCACTGAGAAATTAAAGGCTTCCTAATGGGCCGCACAGCTAAAACATATTACTGTACGAGTCGTCGTATATCCTCTTATGGTCAAACAGAAGCTGGATTTCTGTGATGCTTCACTGAGCCACACACACGCAAATGTAAAGTTAGCAACATCCGCAAAACAGAGATCTAGTGGAGAATAAACCAGGATGATTTTATAGTAATATAAATATTGTATAGTATATAACACTCTGGGAAACCACGCCTGAGGTTCAAATGAGTGGTCAATGAAAAGGAAATGATCACATGAATGATGATAATTGGTATCATAGTCATATAGATTACAGTGTTATAAAAACATAGTAATAAAAAAAGAAAAATGTATGTAACCAGACAAACAACTGAAGAGATTCAGATCAACTTTACCACCCAACAAGGGGACATTTGTTATGCACAGTAAGACCAAATCATAATAAATCACATTTAATCGCATTGAGACTGAAACAGAATAAACATTAAAGACAAATGGAATAAAGAACAAATATTATTTAACATTGTGCAGGTGACCAGCTAGGAGACCTTTGCATGTAATACAGGCTGAGAACTGAAAGAGTTCTTATATCTTATCTTTTTCCTGTGATTTTGTCGCAGTCTCTTTCCTAAAGTTACAGGTTGCTGCTGCTTCTGAAATGTCCTGTAACATTATGTCCCGTCTGTAGGAGGAGTTTGGTTTCCAGGCTAGTGGCTAGTGATTGTTCCTGGCTTAGTCCTGTTTGTGCACGTTACCAAACACACAGAACTCAAAACATTTAACAAAACAAAAATGCAACAAAATTACCGACTTGTTAAGGCAACAACGCTACTTGGTTAGGTTTTGTAAAACATCATGGTTTGGCTTATATTAAATGTTTGTTTCGTGATTTATATCACAGATGTAAATTTAAATAAACAATGTTCACATTTGGTTTCAGACGGGACACTAACAGCGGTCTACTTGGTGAAAGTGCTGTTTCTAGTCGGAGATACATGACTTTAAAATGGAGGAGTTCTAAAATTAAGACATGAAACAAACATATGTTTGTTTATCATGTTTATATCATGTTTTCTACATTGTTTTCATTTGTTTAAGGTTTGAATGGCGCTCTTTAGTTAAGTAGAGTTGGCACCCCCTATACCTCTGCCATGATCTAGTCAGTGGCACCCGACTTGGCTATTGTGCCTTCAGCATATGAAATGAACCCGTCATGAAGCAATGACCCCATAGGTAATGTTGCTTCAACTGTCAAACTTTCCAACCGACCATTTGCAGAATTATTACTCGAAATGCATACTAAGTTTTCAAATCATGGGACATTTATTTCAGATTTTAACAGGTGTAACTAACTGGCTAATTTACATTTCGAACAATTTTGGCTGAATTGAAATTGAGAAAAGAATGAAAAACCTGAAAGACTACATTGTTAATAGCTATGCCTTTTAATTTCTTCAATTTCTTTTCAACAAATGCTTTGCTTTTAATCCACATTGTGTTTGTACTTATTATTTATAAAATGATCTATTTGTAGCAGTCTGTCATTTCACAGTTCCCTTGAGTTGATTGGAGGGTTTAATCAGATCAGGTCGTGCAGGTTGTGCGGACTGCTTCCTGAGAGAGGAACTGTTCAACCAGGACATTCTGATCCGTCCTTAATGTGATGCAGAAAATCAGGATTTTAGGACATTGAGACTTCTTTGCCGTCTTGTTTCTCTGATTGAGGGTGATTTTAAGCGTTCTAAAGGTGAAGTGAATATTAAAGAACACGTTTCCACCATGTTACCTGCGTCAAGATCTTAGTGCCATCTGTGCAAAGGTTTGTGCTGACCGAACAAGAACGCCCACAGGCTCTATTTCCTTTATGATCTCTATAAACCCTGCAGAGCAGAGATGCAGTGTGTAGGAACACGAGTGTTCCAAACACCCTTCAGTGCACCGCGGATACACACTATTAAACACATTCAAACCTTCACTTCCACTATTTCCTGAGAATTAAGAAACAAACGGCATTCAACATTTTGCTAAATCATTTGGCAGCACAGAGAAGGCTGAAAACAATTCTTCTGTGAGGGAAATTATCCGCTGTGTGTTAGTTTGGGATAAGTACACAGCATGATCACACACAAGGAAAGAAAAGAGTGCCATCTAAAGTCCAACGAGCAGAAATTACAACAATGAGCGACCTGTCTACATGTTCACGCACATGATGGATTGTCACTTAATTCAGCCATATCATTGCACATTGATCTGCTTTACAAATGAGAGGGACGTCTTTCCAGAAAAACTGCTGGCAAGACAAAGCTGTGCAGATAGTCGACGACAGCACATCAAAGGTCTCCGTGGTCCAGCGGTCAGCATTAATAGGCTGTCCTTTTCCTCCATCAGGTTGCTCCTCACAGAGCTGCATCATTACGACAGAGCTCCCAGCTACCCAGCGCCGGGGTCAGACTTTTAAAAGGAAATGGAATTGGTGGCAAACAAAGATATTACTGTTACTCACAACATCAAAGATGGACGGTTCCAGTTCCATGTCATACTTACAGGGCGCTGCTTTCTTTAAAGGGGGGAATTACTCTCTGTGCTCGTCTTCATTTGCATCCGCTTTGTGGTCATACTGGATTCATAGCAGACTCTGTATGTCATCTCCCAATGCAAAAGAATACAAATGATCCAGACCTGGGCAGGATGAGGGGTGGACCAGCTGATAGTACCTGCTAATCAGCATAGCCCTCACACAGCCCTGATTACTGAATATTCTACAACATGAATAAGTAATTCATTGAATATGGTGGATATGAAGCAATTAGCACTATACATGATATGAAGAATTAGCTGAATTATAGGACTTGTGTATTAAATATTGCCGGCAATGGTCGGATCTATTAATATACTGTATGATCTGAATTTAAAATAGTCTTGAATTTGTATGGCACCTTTTTTAGTCTTCTAACCACTCAGAGCACTTTTACACTGCATGCCATTTACACATTCATACACTGATGGCAGGGGCTATCATGCAAGGTGCCACCCGCCCATCAGGACTGACCAACCATCTACACACATACGTCGAAGATACAACCTTTGGGAGCAATTTAATTAATCATAATAATACAGATTTTTGCTCAGGTCACAAATTACAGGATGGGTTTAAGCCAGAGCTGCACACTCAGAGCATCAATTGTGCAGGCATGTTTTTAATCTAGATTTCACAGCGGCAGTCACAATGTACCAGCCCAGGTCACATCCGGAACAGCAATGTTGCAACCACAGACTTCATAAAGAAGTGGCGGTTGTCACCGTGACGTCATCCATTTGTTAATGGACTATTCAATTCAATTCAGTTTATTTTATATAGCCCAACATCACAAATACAAGTTTGCCTCGGAGGGCTTTACAATCTAACATCCCTGTCCCGGGACCTCACATCGGATCAGGAAAAACTCCCCTAAAAAGATAGTAAAAACCCTTTCACAGGGAAAAAAGGGAAGAAACCTGAGGGAGAGCAACAGAGGAGGATCCCTCTCCCCGGATGGACAGAAGCAATAGATGTCATGTGACCAGAATGAATAACGTAACGGACAGTAGTTTATCCAGACGGAGAGAAAGAAGAGGAGAGGAGGAGTGAAAGAGGAAGAGAAGCGAAAGAGGAAGAGAAGAGGAGCTCAGTGTATCCTAAAATGTCCCCCAGCAGTCTAAGCCTATAGCAGCATATCTAGGGGCTGGACCAGGGCAAACCTGAGCCAGCACTAACTATAAGCCTGAAACAGCCCTAACTATAAGCGCTATCAAAGAGGAAAGTCTTAAGTCTACTCTTAAATGAGGTGACTGGGTCTGCCCCCCGGACTGAAAGTGGAAGCTGATTCCACAGAAGAGGAGCCCGATAACTGAAAGCTCTAGCCCCCAACCTACTTTTTAAGACTCTGGGAACCACAAGTAACCCTGCATTCAGTGAGCGTAACGCTCTAGTGGGGTAATATGGCACTATGAGCTCTTTAAGATATGATGGTGCATCACCAGTTAAGGCTTTATAGGTGAGGAGAAGGATTTTAAATATGATTCTCGATCTTACAGGAAGCCAGTGGAGAGCAGCTAGTACAGGAGTAATGTGATCTCTCTTCCGAGTCCTTGTTAGTACACGAGCTGCAGCATTCTGGATCAGCTGGAGGGACTTTCCGGAGCAGCCTGATAATACGGAGTTACAGTAATCCAGTCTTGAAGTAACACATGCGTGGATCAACGTTTCTGCATCGCTTTGAGACAGGATGTGCCGGATCTTTGAGATGTTCCGTAGGTGAAAAAAGGCAGTCCTTGAGATCTGTTTCACGAGGGAGCCAAAGGATAGGTCCTGGTCAAAAAAAAAATAACTCAGATTCCTTACTGTGGTGGTGGATGCCAGAGCGATGCCATCCAGAGAAACCATATCGTCAGATAATTGATTTCTGAGGTGTTCTGGGCCGAGTAGAATAACTTCAGTCTTGTCAGAGTTCAGCAACAGGAAGTTGCAGGTCATCCAGGTCTTGATGTCTTTAAGACACGCTTGAAGCTTAGCGACCTGGTGGATTTCATCTGGCTTGATTGACAGATATAGTTGAGTATCATCGGCATAACAGTGAAAGTTTATGGAGTGTTTTCTGATAATATTGCCTAAAGGAAGCACATATAAGGTGAATAAAATTGGTCCAAGCACAGAACCTTGTGGAACTCCATGACGAACACCGGTGGTCGTCGAGGCCTCATCGTTTACAAATACAAACTGAGATCTATCTGATAAATACGACTTAAACCAGCTTAATGCTGTACCTTTAATACCAATCGACTGGTCTAGTCTCTGTAATAATATGTCATGGTCAATGGTGTCAAATGCTGCACTAAGAATGATATCTGCAATCAAAATAGTAAATGCTTTTCATCATCAGGAGAGAAGACTAAATGAAGAAAAATGAAAACATTTGCTTTTTAATATAACAGATAATAAAGTATTGACAGTCTTTGGCACTTTGATTTGTAATTGAGGGACGTCTGGCCTGAGCACCAGCAGCATGATAATTATCCCAATAGACACTAGCGGTGGCTAATGATTCTACCGAGACTGCTGGGCTGGTGAAATGATAAAAATATGGAATCTGAGAATCTTCAAAGACTAGGTGGTGATGGGAATGTGGGGCGTTCAAATAACAGCAGCATGAACTGTTAAGAAGGTAAAAAGACTGTCACAGGGTGTGGTTGAGGACCCAGACACAGACCAGGGAGTAATACAGTGCAAAGGTGTATTTCCAGGGGTAATGTAGTGCAGGAGGGCACAAGGGCGAGGGCTTGGGACCGGCAGGAGGAGCGGGGTGAGAGCGTGGCAGGGAGAGCCGGAGGGGATGATCCAAACTACAGGAACAGGAAGACAAGGGGAGTACAAGTAAATTGGATTAAACTCAGCATCTACACTACTGAGCGGCCGAGAACACCAAGGTACCACGGAGGTTGCACCATTGATCGAGTGGATGGAACACCGGGGTAGATATACTGTAGTCCAGTGGTTCTCAAACTTTTTCTGTCACGCCCCACTTTGGAGGAAGAAAAATGTTCGCGCCCCACCGCCCCAACAAAATTGTAACAAAATGGTCCAACTTTTTGTGACTTTTTAAAATAATAGAATAAAGAAAATGTAAATCCCTTTCAAGTAAACCAGATCGCTCCATCAGACAAAAACTAATAACATCTGCAATCACTTTGTTAGAACATTGCAAATAAAGTTCTATCTGTGCAAAAAATAGCTATTATTTGGCAAAACAATTACTTATTGTGGCTGCAAATAACCTGTTTTACACTGAATATATTTTCAAGATAATAACAATAACGTTCAACCTGTGCAAACAGAATGAGTGCAGATGTGTGAGCATCAGGTTGTATCAGTATTAGTGGCTGCAAATATGTTTTAAACAGGGTTGTAGATTTGATACGGCTCTCAATTCATGCTCAATGTTGACCTTAGATATATATTCTGTTTTGAGAGACGCAACAGCAGAAAAGATCTCACGGAGGCTTTTGGGCAAAACTCCAAGAGTCGCGCAGCGTAACCTGTTAACGGAGTAACGTGAACATTTCCACTAAAGTACAGGCATTTCTCCATGTATTTATTAATGACGTTTTATGTCCATGTACTTTGTACTTTTGTACTATGTAAAGTTATCATGTTCATGGGGAGTGGCCATCCTGAAACCACAAGGTAGCAGTTCATCCTGTTCTCCATAGTTTCATGTTGAAGTGTCCTTGAGCAAGACCCTGAACCCTCAGAGCTTCACAGCAGCACACTGCTCCTTCATTACTAAGGATGGGTGAAATGCAGAGAATAATTTTCCCACTATGGGATTAATAAAGGATTATTTAAAAATACCCCACCTGTAATACCTCTGCGCCCCACTAGAGGGTCGCGCCCCACAGTTTGAGAACCACTGCTGTAGTAGATGAGTTGATGGAAGCTGGGTGGACTGGACAGGTGAGGGGAATGAGCGACTGTGGCTCAGTGAGGAGCAAGTTTGTCCCTCAATCAGAGGATCGGTGGTTCGATCCCCGGCTCCGCTAGTCCACGTTGACGTGTCCTTGGGCAAGACACTTAACCCCAAATTGCTCTCGTAGCTGTTCTATGATGTGTGCATGTGTTGTAAGTCGCTTTCTTTGGATAAAAGCTAAATGTAATATAAAAATCTAATTGAGAGGAGACCAGGTCAGAGCCACGCCCACAACCACACACACAAAGACAAACGGAGGAAAGCAGGAGGCTCGGTCTGGTCTGTGACAAAGACAGTGATGTTTTAAAAGAGACAGCAGTGAGATGTGTCTGTGTCCTATGGGATAGATCAGAACAGCTGACCGACAGCCCCAACAATGACAGCGAGGAAGTGATGAGAGCGCCTGCATGGGAGGAGTGAATGGCAGGATGCATGAGAAATAATCTACAGTCTAGTGGTGTGTTCACAACAAGCGTGGAGCGCCGGGTAACATATTGTGGATGACGCAACGCAAATATGTGGAAATTAACATAATTCATGTGACTTAAAATATTCTCCACTTGGACTCAAGCAAGACATTTGTGTCATGGAGCTCTATCCCTCATATCTGTACAGATACCGGGTGAAACTCTGTATGAACCATAGACTGTGTACGGTATACACCGCTGCTGTATTTATGTATAGATGACATAATGTTCTGTGTTGATGGAGCGGTAATAATTTTAGCATTACATCGGACTGATCGATCCGAACTCCGGACTGACTTGACAAAGCATCATTACAGTTGTTTTGTCATCCTTTTGATCCGTTAATTGCAAATAAATCACAGCAAAATCAGTTTATTCTGAAGTCATAGCACCACTGTAAACCAGTCAACCAGAGGCCTGCTAGATACAGTGAAATCCAACCAGCACCTCCGGATGATGATCCGAATCCAGACAGGAAGTCACGATTTTTTTTCCGGACTTCCACAACATGTACAAAGCAGAAATAGTGGTTATTTCGGTCATGATGGAGAAACCCCCCCTCCCACCATCAAGTGAAGCAATTAAACTAAAATAATCCTGTGATCAAATTTGTATATATTCTTCCTGATTAAAATGAAGCTTGAGTTTAGAAGCTTTACTTCAATCTGCTTAAAATAAGGGACCTTATAAATCAACTGCTAAACTGGTGCATAACATACTGAAATGATTAAGATCCACAAGACCATAGCTCTACGGTTCGACTGCTTCAGGACTATGCTTGGGATTAGACTCTATCAATGATGTGCTGCTGTCCAAACGCCTCATACATATTCCAGTTGCTGACCGTTTAAACATTTACACACATGCCCTGCAGCTAAATACTAAATCCCATTGACAATATTTAAGGATTGGAAATGGACTTACATTTGTATAGTGGCTTTCTAGTCCTCCGACCACTCAAAGCTTTACTCTTCATGTCAGCACCAACACTCACCCATTCACACACATGTTCATGCGGACGGCAGAGGCTAATCTAAGTGAATGCACATGCACACACCGACGGCACAACCTTTGGGAGCTATTTAGGGTTCAATCTTTTGCTCAAAGACACAACATGCCGACTGGAGGAGCCTGAGAACCAACTGCTGATTTTCTGATGAGAAGACGCCTCGCTCTACCTCTGAGCCACAGGCGCCAATGATCTGAAATATGCCATACTTAACATCTCCATTAGCATGTGAGCGGAGCCTTTACTCCGGCAGCGCTGCGTCTGACAGAGCTCAGGAGTGCAGCCCGGCTAATCAAACACCTGACACGCCAAATCTCATCCCAACACAGAGGGGGCCGCCTCTTATTGACGATCCCCTGAGCGCTGCCGGCATCGATCGCCCGCGTGAAGTGTCTCCATGCTGGTGACGGGGATGTTTGTGTGCGCGGCCGCAGCTGAGTTACGCTGACAAGATGCCTCTTGTAGTCGACATCTGGATGAATGCCTCTCAGAGCTACTCAGCCCCTCTCAGAGTGCATTCCCCTGCTCCTCTCAGCCCACCCACAGCCTCCTAAAGAGCATCAGAATGTCACACATCCAAACACAAACACGAATTCATGGACTGACTAGAAGCTGTTGAGCCAAATGAACATGTACCACCGCGAGCGTCCGCATACATGTGTTTATGTGGGTGCTTATATGCATCCATTAGCAAGGATTTATCTGACTAATAATGGCCTATTAATAATATGCTCACTACAGAGCTTGAAAGTTGATATCATAACCAGAGGTGGGACAAACAAGAGTAAGGCTCTGGGAGTTACGAGAGAATGATTGACCGTGAGTCAGGTTTGATTTACTTTGCAGATTCAAAATCTAAGTGTTCAATAATTAATATTATCATATTAATAAAGGCTTTTTTTTGGTCCCAAGAGGGAATTTCACAAGCTACCCAGCGGGTAGAAATGTTTATGTAAATGGTTATGAATTAAAATAAGCTATACCTTTTAACAGCTGAAAGAATAAAGTGATGCTGCATGGATCCATTATAATACATTAATATAATTGATATATAATACAACTGTTGGTACTTTAAGTATATTTTGATGAACATATCCTGTGGCCCGTCTTGATTGTTGTGAGACATTGTGATTTAAATGAAGGAAAATTCAATAAAACTTAATTGGAATACAACAAGAAAACATTTTGCTTTGATAAACATTCTCAAACGCTCCAGAAGGCTTCTTCACTTGAATATCAAAAAAATCACTCAACTTTTCTTGCGGAGGACAATGGAACCCCGATCAGATTTTAGTTTAGTATCTAGAGCAGAGGTGGGCAAACTACGGCCCGTGGGCCGGATACGGCCCGCCGAGTATTAATATACGGCCCGCCGAGTATTATAATTATTATAACGTTAAAAAAATATATTAAAAAAAATATATTAAAAAAATATATTAAAAAAAAGTTTTTTATTTTAAATAATTATAAGTTATAGTAAAGACCGCTGTAGCGCTTCTCCGTTCCCAAGTTCAGTTTCCCGAAGCACGATGACCACAACAGACCAGCGTTGATGTTTCTTCATGCTTATTTATTGCACAGCGCTCTTTTAGGCTTTTCGTGTGTGCAGCGGCTGTCATTCAGACGCTGTTGTGGGACTACGGATAATATTATGAACCCAGACACCACGGAGTTTGATGTTCCGACGTATGTGGAGTTTACACAACAAGTATAAAGCAGAACTGGTGGTTATTTCCAAGGTGGATGGCAGAATCGGTATCCGTTTTACGGAGATAAGACCGGCGCAGTTCCTGGAGGAGTCGGAGAAATTCACCGAGCTGTGTGCGGCTACGGATAATATTATGAACCCAAACACAAGGGTGTTTCATGTTCCGACATGTTTGGGACTTCCACAACAAGTATAAAGCAAAACTAGTGGTTATTTATTCCATAATCGATACCGGAGAAGACAGCTCTTTTTCACGGAGAGACCCGACGGCGATAAGCCACGCCCCCTTTGTCAAACACTCTCCATCCATCTGATACTGGCCCGGCCCGTCTGTCAAATTTTTTAATTCAATGTGGCCCCTGAGCCAAAAAGTTTGCCCACCCCTGATCTAGAGTGTGCACGTCTGGATAATATTCAATTATCAATCTAATTTAGGTGTAAATAAACATATGAATCATTTCTTTACACACTTTGTCATCGATCAATTAGGAATGAGTTTACAAACCGTTGAGGCCAGATGCTTCCTCCCACTGAATAAAGGGATCCCCCTGAGAAAGAACTGTGAGCCACATGGAGCTTTTTAAATGGAGCGCCCTGGTGTGCGGTGCATGTGTCTCTATGTTTTTTTTCTTCTCTTTTTTTTTTTTTTGCTGCATGATCTATGTATAGTTATGTGCTATGCAATCAAATTAAGACGCAATGGGTGACCTTGGAGATGTACAAAGAAACCCCTTAAACTCTAATTAAAGCCTATAGGGAGTCAAACGTTCCTCCGCTCCCTCCCTTCAAGGAGATACCAACAGTGTCTCACACGAGTCCAATACCATAGCACTGCATATGTAACAGAATAGCCCTAACTGCTACCAGCATACCTACAAAAAGATGATTTCTTTTTTCAGGGTCCCCATTTTGCACTCTATACAGAAATGCCACAGCTTGGGCTCTCGTCACATTCTTCATTTCAGCTTCGGTGCCTCCCCCCTGCTAGGCACTCTGCAGAAACCCCCATCACACAACTTAATGATGTGGAAGATTCATCTCGACGCCCAAAATAACCCATTATCTAACTGGCAATAGACACATTTTAGAGCCCTGACACTCTGTCATGTTGTCACCCTGTCCATTGATGCCCCGGCTTCTCCCAGGATGCATGAAGTGCTGCTGGGTAGTGCCTCCCTGGCTGCTAAATAAGAGTATGGGTAGCAGCGGGAGGATGATGTGACGAATGAGAGGCCATCGCACTTGATTAGCTTTGAATTGCCGTCTTGGTGAGCCCCACCAGGAACAAGAAGCCTTGACACGCCTAATTGCTGGTTACCAGGACATGTAAAATTATAATTGTGACGTAAGTAGCTGCTCTTTGTCAGCAGCCTCTGACACTCTCAACACTGAGTCAGAGCTCAGATACATGTCCGAAAAGGTGAAAACTCCTGAGAAAAACAGTTCCAATGTGATACACAGCGACCTAAGGAAGGCACGTCCACAAGAGAGTGTTTGTGTCAGATAAGGGTCACTGAGCCTTTTGTCTCATAACTACAAACCCCATGGCTACACTCACTGGAGGTTACAAGAAATTGAGGTGTCAAGTCATTGAGGTGTCAAGACAAACCCAAGTCACGTGTTGAGTCACAGAGATACGTCTGTGAGGTGTTCAGTCTTTGGAAACATTAAACTTGAGTCTTGAGTCATTAAACACATTACAAAAAACAAGACAAGTCCAAGATAAGTCCTGACTCATTACAAACAAGTATGAGTCTGAGTCTTAAGTGATCAGAGTCAGAGTAAAGACATATAAGCCAGGCTTCATGTCATTAGAGACCAGTCCAAATCAAGTCTTGAATCTTGTTTAGGAGCAATCTGAGTGATGTCTTGACTTAATAGAAATGAGTGTCCGAGTGATTAAACACAAGCTTTAGTTAACCTCTGACCTTTAGAAACATGCAGGGATCAGGTATGTGTTGGGTCTCAAGTTGTAAGAGACAAGTTAGAGTCTTGAGTCAGTTGAACAGGTATGAGTTCAATTGCACTTACTTGGAGGTCATTTTCAGTCGATTTTCTCGATTTGACATAATTTTCTTAGATTCACCTTTTAAGGCACTTCCATATAAGATATATACCCATGTTTTACATCATAAATTGCAGAACAATCTCAGCTATCTATATAATGAGGCACCATTGTCATAAGGCAAAAGTGTAAAGAGAAAAACTTGAAAAATGGAATCTCGATTTTTGGAAATTCTTCATATCGCTTGAAAAAACCTAACTTTACTCAGGTGGTGACTCTGTTTAGGTGATGGCAATTGGTTTACCAAAGGTTTTAGGTTCACAAAAGCAGTGAAATATATGAATAAAATGGTAGATACATGTAAATAAATGTCTAAAACTAAATTTTTTATTATCGTTTTTTGAGTAGAAATATGGTCTTTCACGCCTTTCACCAAAATGATAAAAATGGGACTGAGAAATGACTTCATAGTGCAGATAAAGCTTCATGAGGTGTGTGCAAATGAAAAATTACCATCACAACACTTTTTTTTTTTGGAAATAAAAATATGTATTATATATATTTTTTTATTACAGAATATATATATTGAGAAATATAAAACATAACAAAAACTAGTCAGACTATTTACAATATACAAGTATGGCTTGCTTTGCTTCAATGGCATATCCTCATGCCATGGCATGCCATTCCCGGAAACAGTTTCTGTTCAGCTGCAGGGAGAGGGGAACGTTACACGCCTCGCACTTTCATGCCGTGTCTTTTCGCACTTTCTTCATGCTGCAAAGCTCGCAAACCCTGCGACCCGCCGTTGACTTTTGTGGGGGCGGGGTTGCGCTCAGCTGCAGAGGGAATTGAGCGAGGGTGTGGTTCAAGGGAACAGGTGCCGTGATGAGGTAATGAGCCGCAGCTGGAGGCAATTGTGTGCATGTGTGTCTCCCCGTTAAACAGGAGTAGCGGCTGTGGAACGGGAGAGCGGTGAGCTGAGGACGTAGTGCTGGAGCGAGGGACGACTGAGCAGGAACCAGCGGGAGGTGTGCTCAGGGGCGAGGCCGAGAGCACACAGAGACAATAAAGCCTGTTACTTACCCCAAACCCAGAGTGTGTTGCCGTGTGTGCTGCCCTAAAAACCCACGGGGTAACGCAGAGCCGTTACAACTTTGTTTTGGGGCAGGATGCAACAGCAGCAGAGACGGGCACAGGACCATGACCTGCAGGTGTGGACCTGGTGTCCGGGCTGGCTGGAACTTGATGACGGGGGGAGCAGTGTCCGGGTCTTCATCCGTCCTCCAGGACAGCGTAGGTGCAGGTGGTGCACACACTGCCGTCTTTCTCCACCTGGCCTGTGGTGAAAGTAGTCGCCGGGCAGCACGCGCCCTGTTTGCCGGCGATGGGGTCTTTAGTCGTCAGGAAACGCGCTGCCTCTTTGCTGGCCAGGCTGGTCGGGGCGGCTGGTGTTCCTCTCTGTAAAATAAATGAAGACTAGTCAGTTGAAAGAAAGATGACGTAACGATTGATCAGAGTGCTCCGCATGCGATGTGTAAATATGACTCAGATCATGACTGTGGTAGTAACGTGAACAGAGCGTTGTACAAAGCAGACTGTGTACAAATATTACTCAGATCATGACTGTATAACGTGAAGCAGTGTGCACCGCGTGGCGGGCTCTCGTGCTCTCCTGCACAGTGTACACATTACTAGTTTGCACCATGCAGTCTTACAGACACGTAACAAAGTTGAGTAACTACACTTACCCATCTTCCTCAGAAGAACTAAAGCCTTCGAGCTCTGACGCGGTGTCCTCCTCCTCGCTGGTCTCCAGAATCATGCGTTTTGCTTCCTCCGTGTTGAATCTCTTTGTCGTCATGATGTCGCTTTTCTCTGACTGAAAACTGTAGCGTGTGTACATGCTCAAGTGGGTAGTCCTTTTGAGATTTTCCTGAGTGTACATTGGTTGTTTAGTTCACGAAATGGCGACGGACATATGACTCAACAAATCACAGAGAAGGATTTTCGTTTTTTTTTTTACCAGCGTCAGATGACACACTGCTGCCCTTTCGCTTGCTTGATGATGTTAAAATTATGCTGGGCTCTGCCTGGGCAGGCACCCGGAAGCAGGAAGCCGTCTCTTTCCGCCAGACGTAAAATTATATTTCTGCGATGTATTATCGGGGTGCTGTGAATATTTTAGAAACTTAGAGAAACGTTTCAAGTGTCACCACGCGAAACCGCGGGCTCAGTGGACGAAGGGTTAAAGACAATATCCCAGAGTATTTCTCAAGTCAGTAGAGACTAGTCAGAGTCAAGGGTATTTAGACACATGAAGCCGTTACCTCAATGCCTTGAAAACAAGCCAACCTCAACTCATTAGAAATAATCCAGGTTCAAGTCTTCCGTCATTAGAGTCAAATTAAAATCAGGTCACTAACCATTACAGGCAAATATCAGTAAAGTCATGAGAAATAAGTTTAACAATCAAGTCCTGAGCCATGAAACACGAACCCCAGTCAACCAGGAGTTATTCATTCATTCATAAAATCCTTCTTCGTGACATAAAACAGCCTTTTCTCATATTAACGATGGATTACATGACTACTTGTATGCGAAAGACTCTGCATTATTATTTCATTTTCATCCCAGGACTCTGCAGTTCCCCTCTTGCCAC
Organism: Myoxocephalus aenaeus; assembly: GCA_038501785.1. Lineage (NCBI taxonomy): Eukaryota > Metazoa > Chordata > Actinopteri > Perciformes > Cottidae > Myoxocephalus > Myoxocephalus aenaeus. The sequence continues at coordinate 2,466,003 of JBAMJR010000076.1, read as the reverse complement.
AGGAGTTGGTAGAGACCAAACCAGAGATAAAAGGAGAGTGAATATTCTCTGTTTGCACCCGCTTCAAACATGATCAGCTGTTATCAGCATTATAGGATCACAAGGGCCTTACCCTTTTAGTAGGTTCATCTATTCACTAGATTGTTTTTTGATACAAACACAAGAAGACTGAGAAATGACTTCATACTGCAGATAAAGCTTCATGGGGTGTGTGCAAATGAAAAATGACCATCACAACAATATTTATTTATTTTAAATAAAAATATGTATTATAAATTAAAAATATATTTACACAATATACATGTTCAGAAATAGAAAACAGACCCGGGCTGGTGGTGGTGAATCCTCTCTGTAAAATAAATGACTAGTCAGTACTAACTTCACACAGTTTGAACAGTTCACAGGTGTACATGTGCAGCTGAGCTGTGACCTACGTTACCTGGTAAACAGTGTCCGGGTCGTCAGTCCTTTACGACGACGTAGGTGCTAGTGGCTGGAGCGAAGCTGCATGTTGTCCACTGCTGCAGATGTGAATCCTCTCTGTAAAATAAATGACGACTGGTCACTACTAAGTTCACTGAAAGAAAGTTACGATTGCACACCAAAACCCGTAACAGAGCTCCAGCAGGGACTATGCTCAGAGCATGAGCTAACTGTGCTAACGGCTAATGTAAACAACCTACGTGCGTACCTGCGTTACACCAGACTCGAGCAGCAAGGGAGCGGGACCAGCTAAATGTGCTTAGTCTGCTAGCATAAATATGCCATTGCAACACAAAGTTTAGTATCTAAATACACTTACCCATCTTCAAATGGATCCCTTCTGTCTGCATCTTCCTCTTGGTCGCAGGAGTCAAAGCCTTCAGGGTCGGCAAGATCGGCGCCACAGCTTCCTCCGTAGTAAAGTGCGTCCTTCGCCATAATATCTCTTCTTCTCGCCAGCGTGTTTACAAAGCTCAGGTGTGTAGTTACATGCTGGTTCTTTCGGAGTTTCTTGAGTGTTCATTGGTTGTTTAGTTCACGAAATGTCGACGGACATATGATTCAACAAATCACAGAGAAGGATTTCGACTGACGAGAACTTTTTTTGCCCGCGTCATATGACACGCCGATGCTCCTAACTCTACCTGATGATGTTAAAATGTTGCAGGGCGCAGGCAGCGGTAGCAGGAAGTCTCCTCTTTCAGCCAGACGTAAAATTATATTTCTGCGACGCTATGAATATTTTAGAAATGTAGAGTGTCATGGTCCCCGTGGACATAGGGTTAAACTAGGGTGACCAGACGTCCTCTTTTTCCCGGACATGTCCTCTTTTCGAGACCTAAAAAATGCGTCTGGCAGGGATTCCAAAAATCGTCCGGCAGGGATTCCAAAAATCCTCCAAAAATCCTCCAAATACGAACATTTTGAGCCTTTGGTACGATACTTCGCCATTTCCAATCTGGCAACACTGAGCACCTTGCCACCTCCACTAGTTGCATTGTTTACAACAGCACATGACATCTGCAGCCATGCCGAAATGTAAATGTAAGTTCATGTATATTCATATGCACTACCCCCACCACGCCGCGTCCTCTTTTTCACAAACTCAAATCTGGTCACCCTAGTTAAACCTGAACTTGACATGTACTAATCCCTAGTGATTGCACCCTGACATTTACACTGGGTGGTTCTTCTGTGTATCTTTTTACCTCTTTCATCATTAATTTCCGTAAAACTTAATTACTCTTTTTTTAGATAATTTCGATAATTGTAGCCGTTAAGTGCAGCCTTAGTAAATGTTTTTTGATTTCTAATCCAGCTGTGTATATATAAAATATTAAGGCTTGCTCATTTAAAGCAATGTTCTATATATCACTATAACTACACGCATTAGCATCCCAGCAGCACAGCAGAGGGACTAAGGGAAAGATGTGTTGTGTGTCCGTGGCAGTGTGTGAGAGCAGTAATAGTGGTTCCCAGTGCAGAGTGAAGCGGCATGACTTGTGCAACACAGGTTGCTCATGCATAATACATCAGTCCTCCCGCCTCTTTAAAACAGAGAACTGTCACTCCTGGTTAGACCCAGCCCTGAACCATATTACACGAGTCAGCCTTCGCCAGGCCCATCCGCACATTAACATGTCTGTTTTCATCACCGCGCCGTGCCACGTGGCCTCTATAGGGACAGTCTGGGAGAAATAACTCTGTTTAATATGTTAGGACAATGGCAAACAATGGCAAGGCTAATCATGGACACAAATGCTGTTTGCTCACAGTATACATACGTCAGTGTTTCCAGTGTCCCTTGGTGGTGAAAGTGAATTAGAGTCGTTGCATGTTGGTTATATAACAGTAATGGTAAAAATAAAAGTGTTAAATCAACTTAATTCTCTATCCTGGTTGTTGGCGATCTGTATCATTGTAAAACTTGGTATTGTCAGATGTTGAGTTTGTGATAATCATATTGGTGATGTCCAACCCGTTCACACTCCCGTCTCATTAAATATGGTGGCTTGATCTGTCCCAGGCGTCTGATACCGACGCTCTGTTTGAGATGCACCGGACTTTCAGATACTCCAACGTTAACCCATCCACGTTATCATTAACCCTAGAACACTAACGTTAAAAATAGTCACACTGTCACTAACGTCTGGTATAGTTCACCCGATATAATGTAGCTGATAAAATATACTTCTCATCAAAATATATTAAATACAACAATACAAGGAGAGTTAAAGTACTCTTCTTTTATTTTACCCTATAACCCTAAAAAAAGGCTCAATCGGGTGAAAAATTTGGGAATCGTCAATAACACATGATTCAAAATATTAATAATGGAGCTATGAATTTGTTCTTTGGTCCACATGTTCCTGGGACAATTGAGTCTTGTCCTGTGAAGGAAAAGTTTCCTTCAATGTTAAAACACATCCGGAATGTTTTCACCCTCTATCACTAACGTCAGGTGAAAATCACACGGAATGGAGCAGAGAGACACACCCACCGTCAATAAGACACACCCACCTTCAATAAGACACACCTACCTTCAATAACGTCAGTGAGCAGCATGAAGCTACACAAAGACTCACGCAACTCAGACAAAACCAACACAATGAAAATTACATAACCACAATCGCTCGGGTGAAAGTGTTAAAGACGTTAGTGTTCTAGGGTTAAAGACGTTAGTGTTCTAGGGTTAAAGACGTTAGTTCTCTAGGGTTAAAGATGTTAGTGTTCTAGGGTTAAAGACATTAGTTCTCTAGGGTTAAAGACGTTAGTGTTCTAGGGTTAAACGAATGCTCAGAGCAACGGACATAATGAAAAGAGCAAGAAAGTCAGCTGAGGATGGATGGTGGATGGTTCAAACAAACACAGGACTTTCACCAAGAGGACCACCATGCATGTCCCATGTGAAAGTAAAAGTCCATTTTGACTAATTTCTCACATAAGTCATGAATAACGTTGTTCTGGTGATTTGTGTGAGTCGCTGGTAACTCGGTGAGTTGTAAAACGCAACCACCATCTTTTCTGAAACCTAACTAAGTAGTTTACGCCCATTGGCTCCATTCTGTACCTGCGACAGAGAAAATAAATTATCATTATTATTAATCCATGTTAGGGCTGGCTAAAGCACGTAAAGATTAGCCTACTAAAGCCAAGACCTACCAAATGTCATCCGAAGCGGCCGCGCTCTTCTTTGGGTGCAGGTAAAATGCAGGTGCGTTGGGGGGCACCTGCACTGTACATATTGACAGATACTTTTCCAAGGAGGCGACAGGACAGCGGGGGTTTCCTGGAAGAGAATACATGTTGCCACACCGACTGTCCTTCTTGCGCTCCTGTGGATCTATTTATTCTTTGTCTCCTCATTGAATGTCATGCTGGCATACTTTCCATCAGCGAAAACAGCGAACGACCCTGTGGTTAGCTGGCGGTTACCCTCCTTCCCTCGTCTTCCAAAGTGCAGTTGGATATCGAACCAGACTTTTCTAACTAGACCCTCTGGTGTGGTCGGATCCAGTGAGGCCTTTAAGTGGCTAGATCGCAGGCTGGTATGGATCCATGAGGTTTTGTTTTGTCGTATCCCTGTCGTCTACGGGTTTTTACAACGCCAACAAAAACATTGTTTGCGGGCGTGAACGCGCTGTCCTTCATTAAACACCAGCACCGACTCAACGGTGGATCATTGATGTATCTGTTCAGTCCCGAACGCAGGCAGACGTAACTGCTGATCCCGTAGTGGTCACCCTTTCCATTGTGCACAGTGCCATAGAAATCTCGCAGTATTTCATTCATATCTTCTCTTTTTATGGTCTTCAGATCTACTGTTTTCCCCATCTCTTCGCACCAGTTGGTGAAGCAGTTAATTGCCCACTTCGTTTGGCTGACTGTTTTTTTCATTGCGCAACATTTCATAGACCTCAATTTCTTTCTTATCTATGGTAGCATGACGTCCAGCTGAATTATCCTCTTCGGTTAACCACTCATCAAAGGTGATTCCCCCCAAAAGATCAAAGTTTACACGAAACATGTTTGGTAACTGTCAAGCTTGAAATGACAACTAACGGTCACGCAAAATCTACCCGAGTGCTCACTGATATGGAACGCTCAGGTAAAATATATATACATACATTTCATTCACACTTGTAACCCTCAAAAATATCTGTTAAGCCACACAGGTGTTTTTGAATTATTACATTGCATTGGGCAATGACATGATCAAACAGAGACTTGACAGATATCCGATATAATCATTGCAAATCTGTACACAACAAATACATTAAAGGAAATGAGAAAATCTGAATTCAATTAAAATAGTTTCTTTTACAGTTTGAGTAGAATTAGCACATCATTTAGTTGTACATTGCTACAGACTATTTGACCCCACAAAATGAAAACCTGATTGAGATGGGTTTGACCTGTCGAGGGCATGAATTAGAGTGTCAGTTCTTCATTGACCATGGGCGAGATCTAACATGTCTATCTGAATCACATACTAATGTAATTTGTTTAGTGTTTCATATATGTCTGAGTTTATTGGCAAACGTGTTATTAGAGGGCCGGCTTTCTTTATAAATACTGAATGGATATATGAATATGTACATGTAGAAATGTCTACTATAGCAGGTAGTATTTATATTGACAGTGACAAATGATATGTACACGTTAAAAAACAAAACTTGCATTAAAAACTGAAAGAAATATAATCTCTAATGGCAGCAGTGGATATTTGTGAGTTATTGATATAACTCTTCATCAGAGTGACGGCCTGTTTTAACTCGTGGACCGGGGTATTGAACAGTTTATCTTAGTGCTGGTGCCCTCTAGTGGGTTAATCAGGCCCTGATCTTTTGAATGTAAAGTCCTTATCTGCAAAGTAACGTCATGGCTGATCAATAAATGTAATATTCACCTATGAAATGGACAAGAACAAAGATGAAGTAAATGTTACTTCCCACGACTTCATTACAGACACTTGGCCCATTGATGGTTCTCTCTCTGTGCAGTATGTGTGCAGTGAATGAATAGTTGGCAAGTATTGAGCAGAATACTGGCATTACCTTCTCTTGTAAAGCGCTGACTTCTTCGTGTCTGCATGTGAGCCGAGCTGTTGCAGAACCCGGCTGATGCGCATTGTTTTCTGCTGCATGCCATGTGTTACAACAGTGACGATATTCACCTGACGACGAATCTCCCAGATGCACTCCCAGCCTGAGCAAGTGCCCAAATGTGTCCCACCGAGAGGAGGCGAACCCGACCAGATTTAGTTTGCGGCACCATAAGCCCCATCCCGGTCTGCGCCTTTTTTGGAAGCAGGGACGACATCCTGTCATTGGCTGGTGGAGGGGAGCGTTGCCAGGGCCGACAGGATGAGGACTAGGCCGTCACTGTAAGCAGTCAAGCGCTTATTCATGAAATGAAATTACTCTCTGACAATGGCACTGCTTCGCTTTTGAAGCCGGCTGTCTTTTCTGAACTGTAAATCCTTTTGGCGAGCACCTCTTCCCGGGCCGCCCCACCCAGCTCTTTGCCCTCGCTAACTGCAGCAGTGCTATTGCAAAGAGCAAGCCTTTCTTACCTCCACACAAAGAAAGTGGATTTGTCATCAACATTTTCACACTCTTATAAAAACCCTGAAGGGATAAAGCAAACACTGATTTGACGATAGCGCCCATTTCCCCCCTGAATGCATTTATTGGGGCTGCTGGGTTACATTAAGTTCCACTCAGTCTAATTTCCATTGCAAAAGAGAAGTCAAAGTGATTTCCAACAGAATGCTGCAGGAAACGGCTCTCTCTGATTGGCTGACTGTCAGCAGTGTTGTAGTCACAGCAGGTCTTTGAAAATGTGTATTGTAAGGAACTGGCAGGAAAGTTGTCAGCTATTATTACATTTGAAAGTCAATGGGCATGATTAGGAAAAGTGTTATCTCAGAATAAGGTTAGTCAAGTTATGCATTATAGTGGAGCAGTGCTAATGATGAAATATATTCCTCAACAACCCTTTTTCCATGACTGTACTGCGTTCCAGACAACTCTGAAATCAAAAATGTTCAAGCCCTTACAAGTGAAAGCACAATGGAACACCACTCAAAGTCGGAGCTCCTATTTTTGTCTTCCTCTTCTTTCTCTGTCCAACATCAAATTTCCCAGCCTCACAAAATTTAAAAACCCTTGCCAGGTTTTCTGGATTCTTCAGAAATATTTTTACTTTCTATTTTTATGTCTTACAAGGACATTGTCCCCTGCCTACTTATGTATTGGTAACCGTCACAATTACTGGCAAGTAATCAAAACATTTGCTGGAATAAAACTGCAGACCACAGATACGTTAAACAGATATGTTTCTGAACCGAAAATACATGTCATATTAACATTTCTACAAATGTGAATATCAACATGTTCAGTGGCTTACCTGCCATGATCCTTTTTTTTTTGCTGCTATAAAACTGCATTCTCAATAACGTTTAGATTTAGGCAACAAAACTACTTTGTAAGGTTTAGTAAATGAGCATATTTTGGGTTAAAATAAGTTACTGTTAGTTTCACAAGGTCTCCTGGGTTATAGTCTTTGTTTGTCCCACCCACCCCAATAGTAGTATCATAGTGTCGGAACATATTTTATTACAAGACCAGACTGCCAATGGCACACGGATCACAATTTTCCTTATTGGTTTTATAAAGTCTGCAATATTGGCTTCTTTTTTTTTACCATATTTTATTGTATTTTATTGTACAATAAAATGTTGATAGCTTGAGAACGCAAATAGTTATCTTCTTCTTGAGCCTCTTTTCCTCGTTTTAAACCATAGTAAAAAAAGGTAAGGTGAGACCCTGTGAAGGATGGTAAATGGTCGATGGACTGTACTTGTATTGCACTTTCTAGTCATCCGAGCACTCACAAATGTTTTACACTCGATTTAAAGACGTCTCCTTATAACAGAGACTTGGCGGTCTGCTGCCGGTCTCAAATGGTCTCAATGTATAAACTGGGAAGCCATCAGAAAAGCACACGTCAAGCTGGGTCGGGTCCAGAATGGAATTGCAGAATAACACGTGGGTTCTGATGCTGTGCTTTGCAGGTGAATGGTGGGTTTGTCAGTATAAGGGTTATTGTTGTAAATCTGTATGAAACAGAAAGAAGAGTGAGTTATTACACACATGAACACAACTCCACTGCCGTAATACAAACCATCTATCACAAAGAATGTTTGGCCAGATATTCATGCTCCCTAGCATCTGTCCTCTGATGAGTGCAATATTGCCGCAGCGAACAGGTAGAGTCACAGGCCTTTAACTGCCGCCGTCTCCTCCGAGTGTTGCCCCTTTACTGAATCCCAGAGGCTGTGTAAAAGATTTGACTCATGTCTCCGCGCAGCCTATTGCTTTGAAAAAATGATCAAAGCGCCGCGAGCTAGTGAGGGAAACAGACAGCGAGCCAAACATCAATTTGTATGAATCAAGCAGCCAATTCTCGAAAGGTCATGAAAGTTGTCCTCTTTGTGCTTCAAAGGAAGGACTAATGAAGCCAGAAGGCACTGCTTTGTGAGAGCGACTTGGTGTGAGGTCAATTATTGTGACCCAAAGTCCAGAGTAAACCAATTAGACATTAGCGTGAGACTGCTGATGAGGAAAGAGTTCAAATATCAAATTCATACTACGCTGCATGGTGTGGCTTTCAGTGGGATTGTATCCTCACATACAGTCCACCAGTATATTGTCTAACGAATGTCCTGGCCTAATATTGTCCTATTAGTTACTACTAGGCCGGTGCTCAATTACAACAAGTGTTGCTTGTAGTGTTGCAGAGTGTACTGGTGTGAAGTTGATTGGATGGATTCCTGAGAAATGTGAAGGGCAATCTCATTCATACACAGACAGAGATCCCTTTCTTTACAGTCAGATGCTGCTGCTACAGCACCACCTATAGGCCAGGTGCCATTGTCATGGTCAGTCAGACATATGTGGTCGCAATAGTACACAATGTTGTTGTAATATGAGCCCTGACCACAGGATTGGAGCTAACTCTGAGGGCCAGCTATAGCAAAACTACATGGAACATCAACAACTCAAAGAAGGTTTTACGGTCATAATTGCTCAAAATGTGGACACACTTTAAATTGGCAGAAAATCCATCTAGATGAACATGGCCGTGGCTTCTATGGATAGTTTTATCTTCTAGACTGAACCCAGGAAAAGTGTTGTTTGTGAGACTTACGTTTTGAGTTACAGGCTAAATGTAAAGTTTATTGTTTTAGCGGCTCCATGTGGCCAACGTTGACACTCCGTTGGGTCTGCAGCGATACAGCCGGCTCATGTGAAGCAGATCTGATTGACGGTTCTCGAGTTATTAGAACATGTAGACAGATATTATTTGCTTTAAGGTTTGATTGTCTTTGCCTTGTTAGTTATGATTATGAACCCTATAGGATTCATAGATGTTATAAAGTCATACACATAGCATAAAAGAAGACTATTTCAAATGTATTTTGTATTAGTTGAGGCACTTTTGGGGGGGTTACCCCTTTAAGCCCTAACCCTAACCCTAATAACCCTAACCCCTAATCCTATTTATTGTTTGAGTTGTGTTGATAGGTTGTACATCGGGATTATATATTATTGTAGCCCTGATTTTTATGTTTAATTTGATACCTAACATGTTTGTTTTTTTGGGGGGAGGGATTTATACCATGATTTTTTCTTGATTTTCCTGATATAAAAGGGTCCCCCGATCGGTTATTAAGGATGAATTCAAATATGTTCAGGATGAAATTTTGCTTCAGCTGATAACGCCGTCCAGACCAACGTCGTTGAAATATTTCAGCTGTAAAAGCCCACATGGGATATTCTAATGCCACTATCCCATCGTATACACTGATCTTAATTATTTTAATAGTTTGTCTCCCCGATAGTAAACATGTAAAGGATTATTGTGAAGGAGAAATAAGCTTAGTGCGTTTTACCTGACACATTCTGAAGCTACTGTACATTTGAAGTGGCATCTTCCGCTTCTCTTCTCTATTAATATACTTCACACTAAATAATATAGTATTCACATCACCGGTCTCATAGCCCTGAAACTGCTGTGCCAATCACAGTTAAACAAGATAACTTCAGCTCAGCAAGATGGACAGCTTTACCCCATGTCTCACTGGTTCAGGGTGTCACGACTTGAATACACATCACCACAAATCTGCACACAAAGACTGCAGCGCTGTGACGCGGCCATCAGAGCGGATTTATCAACACACCAGTCCTCCATAAAATCTGTATGACATTTGATCATGTGGTCAGTAATAATTTATGTAAACCTGACACCAAAAAGTGGTTAAATAATCTTTGAAATAACTCAAAACTTAAAAGGTCATAGGTGTGCTCCGGTAAACAAATATCACTACAGAGTACGTACTATACAAGCACAGGTCTATATCACTCCACCACCAGTCAGAAAACTGCTAAAGAGGTTTAACCCAGGCTGTCTGTCCAACTACTTAATTAATTAAGATAAGTGTTTGCTAACCTAAAGAACAGGAAGAAGGTGAGACCTGTACTCTGTTGAGGACAGGCCTTAATGATAAGGCCCCTGAAAATACTAGAGCCTCTGTACCCTAAGAGGATAGTATTCTGGGGGAACACTAAATACTACTGAACGTGGTCAGATTTAAAGCTATAATTTACTGGCACAAAATATGAGTTCTCAGCAACTTCTATGAATAATACATCTTACAACTAGTCCTGTTGTAAGCCTGCTGGAGACAAAAGCCTCAAAGTTACAGAGCAGGTCACAAATAATAGCCTCTTCTGGCTGCCGAGAGTGTTTTTCCTTTATTGAACGAAGCACTAAACAAGATGTTTTGGACTTAGCCTGGGTAGACTTGCCAAGCTGTTAATGGATTTTGGTTGAGGATTCATAAGAAATAGTTCATCAAATGTATAATGCACATGATTCATCTGGGAATTATAGCTTTTGGGTCTCTATCTTGGATAATGCATTACTTCGTCTGACACAGAGCCAAGTCCAGCTATCTACTGTACATCACTGAGATCTTACACTTCATGACAGATTCAGAATGAATGGTGACTCTTCATAGCATCATTTTCTATACTTTTTCAAGGTAATATGCAATCCAACCATGTTCACCTGATGCATTTTTACGACGCACTTTACTCTGCGCCAAACTCCTTTTGCTGCACTCCAGTACCACCCAGCCATCATAGCTTGAAGCAGCAACCCATCACTACCTGTTCTCACTAACCCCAGCTGTATTCGACACCTGTATACTGCAAAACACCACAGTATCTGGCTGTGATGGCACCCTGGCTGCTCACAGCAGGCTATTTACCCAGCCTAATTACCAGGCAGCCAGCTATAAGTCAACAATGACTGGGAATAACCATTCAGGGCCACAAGACGGAGAGTCGTCCCCGCCCCTGTGCAAACACTGCCATCCATTTTAATAAAGATGTCCCCTCTGGCAACCAAGGCGAGATGGTGGAGGAAAAAAAAAGGGGCTAGATAAGGAAAGGTAATCTGAAACATGGACGGAGAGAAAGAATGAACTACTGCAAATAGCATCAATGTATGCACAAGTGACTTTGTTTCAGTCAGGAGTGGCAGACTGACATGGTTTGTGTGATTAGCTTTGTTGCCTTACGGACAGACAGTGGGTTTGATCAGTGATGGGGTATTTTGTGAGGCAGTAAGCTAGACTTAATTGGTAAGTGCCACTTAATTCCCACTTCACCAAAAACACAGCTGTTGTAAACTATGCTTTCAGCTAAATCTGGTCAGATGCAAGATTTAAGGTAAACAAACCAGGCGTCTTCATTCTGCTGTAACTGCAATTCCCCTTCACTAATAAACAAGACCAAGAGTCAACAACGCTAGAGGCTCAGTAAGGTTGTACTATTGCAATGGAAATATCCATAGGCAGGCATTTGGTCATAACCAAAAGTATTAAAAAAGTATGTAAAGTGGATTATCAAAGTATTATAATTCACCCTGTGGGCATTATGAATGTCTGCGTTAAACTTGATGGCAACTGACCACCTAAATAGGTAATATTCAAGATATTACTTTCTAGTCCAATGTGGTCAACAGATAGACCAACGTTGCCATCCCTAGAGCTCTACAGCTGTAGGTCAGGGCAGGGTTCAGCTGGAGGCAAGAGGCGTCTTCAGTGGAAAGGATGCAGAGCAGGAGGCTGGTGCTTTTGGTGGTGGCCAACAGCTGTGGATCAGAGCAACTGATGACCTCGCTAGCCGCTCGTTGTCCGAGTGAAGATGTGACTTGGTGTCAGTGGAGACGATTGACACATGATCTGAAAGTTCTGGCTTGTGTGTCTGCAAAGGCGACCGACTGATTGGCTTAGGGTTCTGGCTTTCGCTAAGTCACGGCAATGGCCAGTTGAGACTGTGGCCGGTGGATAGGCCAAGGAGCTGGGCAGCAAAGAAAACCAATGGCATCGGGAGCCATGGGGACCAGGCCTTCTGGGGACTCCAACAGGGGTACCCCCTGAGAAAAGGTAAGGTGAGACCCTGTGAAGGATGGTAAATGGTCGATGGACCGTACTTGTATTGCACTTTTCTAGTCTTCCGACCACTCACAAGTGCTTTAACAATAACTTGTCATCATTCACCCATTCACACCCATTCATACACTGATGACTGGGGCTGCCATGCAAGGTGCCACCTGCCCATCAGAACGAACCATTCATCCCCATTCATCTGGATGCATCCAAAGTCTCTTGAATTGCATCAACATTTCCCTCACTTGAGTCTTTTCTTTGTGTCTTCGTCCCTCCCATCAGGACTGGATGGAGAGATGTAGAAGACCATGTGAGGAGAGAACGAACAAGGAATTGTGTTATTCAGAGAAATGAGACCTTCTTTCCTCTGAAGCATGACGTGAATAGTAAATTGACTGTACTTGTATAGGTCTTTTCTAGTCTTCCGACCACTCAAAGCGCTTTAACACTACTTGTCATCATTCACCCATTCATACACTGATGGGAGGGGTTAAGGTGCCACCTCCCCATCAGGACTAACTAACATTCACACACCGTAGGCACAGCTACGGCAGCAATTTGGGGTTAAGTGTCTTGTCCAAGAACACATCGACATGGGCTAGCGGAGCAGGGAATCAAACCACGATCCTCTGATTGAAGGCTGCAGCCGATCCCAGCTGGATCAGCTGCCAGTCAGCTTTCACAGCTGGAGAGCGTTTTGAAGAGTCTGTACTCATGTGCGATGTACTAATATAAAAAAAGGCACGCAGTCACTGTCAGAGCAGCAGCTTGTAGCCTGTTACCTGTTTCACAAACACCTGCACATTAATAACAACATGCATTCTGTACACTTTGTACTGTGTTCTGCTTAGAGGAACAGGAACCATGTCTGCTGGCAGAATGTGTTTGTATTATTTATGTATTGTTTGCATCTTTTATTATTTTGTGGAGCCCAAAATCACAAATTACAAATTTGCCTCAGAGGGCTTTACAATCTGTACACATATGACATCCCTGTCCCAGGACCTCACATCGGTTCGGGAAAAACCCCGGAGAGGGATCCCTCTCCCCGGATGGACAGAAGCAATATATGTCATGTGACCAGAATGACCAACGTAGCAGAGTTACAGCACATTACATGAATATGACAGAAAGGATTCATATAATGAGTATAATGAGAACTAATGTTATTATTCTGAACATAATTAAATAACCCAGAATATGATTATGGAATTTGCGGCGCGACCAGATTACATGCAAAATCAATCCACAGACGCGCCGCCCCGCGAATCGGCGATTTTTTCGCGGGGCGGCGCGATAGACGCGTTTGAGGCGGCGTGAACAGAACGTTTGATGAGGGGCGAACAGAGCGAAGGACGCGGCGCGAATTCGCGTGAGTTGAATTCTCCCAACTCCAGCGGAGAATTCGCGTGACGCAAAGTTGCGGCAGCCAATCAGCGTTGAGAATCAGCGTTGAGAAGCTCCGCCCGTCACCACCGCCGTCTTGCCGGTCCCGAATGAAACTGCTGCTGCTGCTTCGCCAGAACCAGCGCTGGCAGCGGCCGTCATTCAGACACTGTTGTGGGACTACGGATAATATTATGAACCCAGACACCATGGAGTTTGATGTTCCGACACATGTGGAGTTTACACAACAAGTATAAAGCAGAACTAGTGGTTAATTCCATGGTGGGTGGCAGAATCGGTATCCGTTTTACGGAGAAGCCAGACGCAGTTCCTGGAGGAGTCGGAGAAATTCACCGAGCTGTGTGCGACTACGGATGGTGTTATGAACCCAAACACGAGGGCGTTTCATGTTCCGTCATGTTTGGGACTTCCACAACAAGTATAAAGCAAAACTAGTGGCTATTTATTCCATGGTCGATAGCGGAAATGAAAGCTCCTTTCACAGAGACAAGTGACTGAGATAAGCCACGCCCCTTTCGCGGCGTGATGTTTCGAGTTTGGTGTGAACACCCTCGTTTCATTCGCGCGACTAAACTTCCGCGGTGAACGCGGCGCGAATTATCGCGCCGCGTCCGGTGTGAACACGGCATTACAGATTCTCCTGCTTATTTGTTTGTGGTACTTTTGTTTTATTTTAACCAGATAGTGGATCATAAAACAAATACAATATCAAACTTGGGAGTGATACACTTGAGTATCATCTGTGGTCTGTCCTCACCCCGGTATGATACTCCAATCAGTATTTGAGATGGCCTTCAAGATGGCGGAACAGAACCACTCTTGGTTCAAGCGAGAGTCGAGGAGCGAGTAAAATATCAAACATCAAACAAGAGAGCTGATGAAGAATGGGACCTGGGGAAATGGGAAAGGGAGCTGAAGGGAGAGACAGAGGCAGAATGGAAATGATAGGACTGAGGCAGGTGTTATGCCACCTGTGCTGTTTACAGCGAACATAAAAATGGTTATGGTTCCATGCTTAAATGTTTTCTTTTGTCCCTTCCACAAAACTCTGAGCAATTACTGTGGGCAGTTAGACAATAGGCGTCAGTCACATTAATGCATATTGCATTGTATTGGCAACTGACTGCCAGACTGTTGACAAAGCTGTTGCCTTTTTTTATCCCTATATGCTTGTAATCCTGTAAACTGCATTCTCAGCACTGTGAAGGACTCAGTCTGTTCTGTTCAGTGGTTTTATGATCTGAAATGATCTATTCCCATCTATTCAGGCCACTTTTAAATTTCAGGAGTGTGCACGTATACTTTGCCAACACAATCCTCACTCCGTATATCAAAACTGGAGAGGTCACAGGTGAGTTTGGTGTAAATGTTTTAAAGGTGTAGCATAACGTCTTGCGTAATGAAGTCATCAAGGAAAAGCTTTCTTTTAACCGAATTGTACCAGGAGCTGAGGAGCAGGATGGAAACATGCTCTAAACTAAATTGAAAGGTGCTGATGTTTAGCCTAGCTTCACTTGCTAATTAGCACAGAACACAATGTACATGAATGATGAATGCCATTTGTTTTTCCCACATTTGGTAATTATTATATGATGCTAAAGACTTGTGTTTTATCAACAGCACCATTCCATGCAGCAAACCCCGCCTTAATGTTTCTGGGCGCTCACAATGTACGTCCAGAAGAAAGTAAGGGACTCAATTTAGATGTTTTTTTCTTCCATCAAAGCACAGTTGAAAATTCCTGAATTCCTAAAAAGGCTTCTGAAAATGTTAGGATAGGACACTAAAATTACATAAATATTAGGTGTCTACCTCTGTAAATGGACCCATTTGTGATCGAACTACTGATCTTTCAATTGGAAGATGACCCGCTCCTCATATGCACCACAGCCTTCATTTAGTTATGTAATGCCCTTAAGTGTCATTTGGCAGAACAAACAACTCTTCCCATATGACCACCCTGAACAGAAGAGATACAAATAGAGGAAGTAAGAAAGATATTCAGTTTTCCACAGTGATTCTTCACAACATTTACTAATGAGTGACACATTGAAAACGTGATATGCCCTTCTAGAAAGATCCTGCCCTATACTCTCCATCAATGCACTTATCGACCGCAGTGTTTGTTCATCCTGACTGTTGATGGGGAGGAGACAGGCCACAGATTAATGACGTTTGGTATCAGTGTATGTTGAAGATTCTTCAATAATCCCTATGTCATTTTTAATGAGATTTCTTCTCCCTCCAGCAGATAGATATGAAGCAGCCATTACGGGCCTTTCAGGGACAGCCAATCCTGACTCACGAGTACAGTCATCTGACCAAAAGATGGCTAAAGCTGGCGCACACACCGTCAATCATCAGTGGATATAATCATTCCCAACAGGCAGTCAGACATCCGCTGCGGGGGTCGATTGCTGCTGGTATTAGATGTCAGTCATGAAGGAAAGTGGACGTCCCTGGACTGAATAGTTAGGTGCTGTATGAATCGGTTCTTAATTAAAGTTGTACTAATTAAGACTGTTCAAAAGGAGCAGGGCTTTGATAGCATTAAAGTAATCACAAAAGAGCTCACAGAGTGATGTCGTACAGGAGCTGAATACTGATAGCATCTCAAACTATCCACAGAGGAGTTTTCTCTTTCTAATCCAATTCTGGTAAATTGGTGACAGAGAAATGAGTACATGTAAATCTTTTATAATGCTGCACCTTACATTTCTGATGTGCACATATATGTGCAAAATGAGACGTGAGTGTTGAAAATGTGTTTTGAAAAGTAAAACAATTGAGATCCTTGAATTGTGTTACATTTAATTAAGAGTGACCCAGACCCAGCGCTGCCGCTGGCCACCAGCCCGCTGTCACCAGTGTAGCGTGTAAGCATGGTGGAACTAGCAAAGTAGCTAGGTAACTAGCCAGCCGATAAACTAGTTAAATTTAACAACGTAATGCTTCATCCGACGCAGTGGCAGCTGGTAATGTTTTTTGGAGGTCGGGCCATCTAATCAATTTCAGCAAACCAGTATGATTCAATGCAAAAAAAAAGGTATCAAACACTAATTACTACTTTGCAGTTAAATATTTAAAATGTAGTCCAACACTTTGACATAATGACATCTTATTCATACAATTCAGTATATTAATATATAGCATATAATAAGAACCGACAGCATGCAGTCCAACAGCTCGTTTTGTACTGTCTTTATAATAATAATAATAATAATAATAATACTTACATTTTATATAGCGCTTTTCTATATACTCAATCAGGTCTTTGACGTGCCTTTAAAAACACTGGCTGTCTTAAGGTGCTCCTCCAGCACACCGTCAACAGACCGTCGTGAGACAGGTTAGTTTTACCCTACTGATGATGTGTTGTTGCAATAGTAATCCTGCAACAAAATCCACCAATCCCTTGAAAATGCCAGAAGAGTCATTCTCATCATGCGTCACAAGGCCAACTCAAAAGCCCCACACAATTTCACACAATCAATTATTTTGGATAACATGTGCCTGTTTTTATCCACCTCCTCATTGTGTTTCTTCACCGTAAGCCTGTGTCCGTCGTCCAGCTGTGTAGCGATGTTCACTTAGCCTGATATGCTAGCTTCATGTTTTCTTAATTTTTCCGACAGGTGCTTCATGTCCCTTACTCCCGCATCTGTCCATGCTGGATCTGTCCCCGTTGATTTAAAAAGCAAGCACGGAAAGTAAAATACGGCGTTAGCACGACTGCATCCAGCAGCTAGCTTAGCCAAACCGTGCTGGTGTAGCTTAGCCATCTCCACAGAAGCTGCTTCCCTTTCATGCCAGTCTGTTGTTATGCTGAGGTCCGGCTGATCTGGGACCAGGTGTTTTACCTGGAGTTTCTCCGCCAAAGTTCTTCTCTCAAACGGGTGTTGGAGGAGAGATTTTACCAAGTTAGGGTTGGGTGTTCTTGGAAGAGTAATGCTAGTGCTCGCACTCGCCATTGTCATGTCATTAAAATGGCGCCTTGCGAGAGACCAGAACGAGAGACGAGAATGCGCACCTTTTGGCCAAATTACTTTGGCCCCAAGCTCAATCTATTTTAGGATGCTGATTGGCTAAATTGTATGTCACTCATTAATATCATTCGTCAGTAATTGGCTAAACTGCTTCTTAGACCCGCTTTTTTTTTGGGCCAGCAGCTGAGACAGCATATTTTCATATTTTACAAATATTACTGGGTATATTCCATATTTCAAAAACACAAATATTGACAATTTGTATGATTTATTATTATAATAATGTTTTTATAATAATTTATTTTTTGTGTGGCTCAAGGTGAGGCTAGGGCCCATGGCCCTCTATTGGCCAGGTGCCACTGATCCTACGTCTGCTCTTGTGCCAGCATCGGAAAGTGCATTGCTATTGCCAGATGAATTACTTTGTTTGACTTATTTTCAGGAACCAGGTTTGTATGAAAGGCGGAATTAGCAAGTTAGCCTACATGCCAGCCGTCCGCTAGTTTGCCACTATGGTTTTATTCTACGCTGGAGAAAATGAGCACAGCAGCGGGCTGGTGGCCAGTGGCAGCGCTGTAATGACATAAACAAGACAAATTGAGGGTGTATAAATCTTCGGATGCCCATTAACTATCGTTCAGCAAAGTAAAACAAATTGTAAAAAAGACAATTAAAATATCGGCAAAGCATTTCAGCTGGCTGCAGTTTGAAGAAGGCTAACTAACTGCTGAACAATCCTCTTTGATTTTTGCATGTACACTAAAAAAACTGATTCTTGGCCCTCATAAACATCAAACAATATTTTTAAGTAAAATGTAACTGAAATATATTAAATCTAAAGTTTATTCATTAAAACCACTTAAACACAATGTAAATATGCTTAGTATAACCTGAACGTAAACAAATCAAGTAAACTTGACTTGATTGGATCACAGAAGGAGCATATGTGCGTGCAGGAAACACTTCACCACGTGACACCTGACCTCTTGAGAGTGGGACTTGTCATTCTGACCGACAGAGCGACCGAGCGTGACAAAGTTATTAGGTAAGTCCAATCCTTTTCCATCTAAAGTGTAATGTTAAGTGTAATGTTATTTTATAAGTATTATTTTTACGAAGGTTGGTGAATTTAGGTTAGCAAAAAGGCTTGCTATGTAATTTAGCACGAGCTAGCAGCTTCAACATTAGCATAGTTTCACTGATTGGGAAATATGTCTGACTTCGGTGGAAAATATTCTGCTTTTTAACAGTTAAGCTAGCTTCCAAAGCAGAGGACTTAAGGTGGAGAATATTCTGCTTGCCAAGCTGCTGCAGCTCGGGCTGTGTGTGTCAACAGTTAGCTTAACTTCCACTATCTGGCTAGTCCCACGTGTCCACTAGCACTTGCTATCTGGCTTAGCACTAACTAGCAACGCAGTTTTACATGCTGACTCGCTTGACCGCGTGAAAGGTAACGGCACTGGTTGTAGTACACGTCGAGACCCGCCTTCCGTTACTAGGCTTCGTCTCGCTGAAGCCCAGAGGCGGAGCGCCTACCGAAAGCTAGCATATGTCTTAGCTAACTGCTGGCACATGCTGCTCGCGCTCGGCACGAGCTAAAATGTGTCACTTGCTGGCTCGTTACACTGCAGGCAACAAGCTGAACTACGTTCAAACTGCGGTGGCTTAAATATATAAATATAATGTTAACTTAAGATCAGAATCCTGTTCATTCCTAATTAATGTTAGGGTGTTCACATGCAAGGAATAGGATTTTATAACAAAAGACAAATACATATATAGAATAATATGCAATACAATATAAAAAAAGGAAGTACAATGCAGTTGAGAGCTCACTCACTCACACACACACACACACACACACACACACACACACACACACACACACACACCTCTACAGTTGGCTTATTCTCATCCTGGTTGAAAACTTACCTTGGAATATTTTCCATTACTTTCAGGTACACCACTCAAGCCAAATCCACAAAGCATTTTACTTCCTGTGGCAACCTCTCAATTTAGGTGAGTAATGTAACATATGATGATATTGATAAGTTACATCTTAATAAGCCATAGTTTTCTGCATAAATGTTGGCTCTATCTTGACCGTGTTCTTTTTTTTTGCTCTTTTAGGTGGAGTATGTGAATGGGCACATGGGAATGTAAGGTGTGTGGAAAATCTGTAGGAAGTGTAATGGAAAATCAACCTTGTCAATCTCCTTCAGAGGAAAACAGATGCGATGTGAAACACTTAAATGTCTTTAAGTATTTATTAAACAGAAACTTGGAATAATTCAATTGAATGGGCAGAGCTCGTCACCACAGATGGCTCGGAGGTCTGACCCGGAAAAGATAGTTCACATGCGTTTTATACATCAACAATTATTCTTTGAAATGGTTGCCCTCTCCCCTTTCCCCTCCCCCCCGCACTTGTCCTCGCACTGTCCTCCGTGTGGAGACAGGAGACAGACCTGATACCCAGCTGGCGCCCGCCGCTTGGTCGCGGCCCTGAGAAGGAAAAGTGATAGCCCAAAGGAAGAAACAAGAAAATAGAGGAATCCCAAACAATAGAAAGACACCCCTGCTATCATTCCAAGGATGGCCCGGTTCAGTCTGGGGCAAAAACTGACCTCACTACATGATCAACACTTTCAAGAATAATGCCTTCTAAGTAAAATTTCCACCACAGGAAGCAGGTATGAATTGCTTAAACATTGCAAGCTAAACCATGGCCATCATGGGAACA
Organism: Myoxocephalus aenaeus; assembly: GCA_038501785.1. Lineage (NCBI taxonomy): Eukaryota > Metazoa > Chordata > Actinopteri > Perciformes > Cottidae > Myoxocephalus > Myoxocephalus aenaeus. The sequence goes on along the minus strand of JBAMJR010000076.1, from coordinate 2,445,860 downwards.
GGTTCAGGCACCCCTGCCCGTACTCTAATTGTCCTTGCACATTTAAATTATGGAACAGTCTTTTGAGTCATATATACCGTACTCACAAAACTCAAACATCTTCAGAGCAACCTGAGTTATCTACATTTTCTTGTCAACTGTGTTCATGTCATGAGCTCTCAAATGAACGAGATTACTTCAGTCATGTAAACGTACATTTACGAAGACATGAAACTGTAACATGTTTAAAGGGTGTGTGTTTAAAACTAACATCTACAACACATTTCATACCCACAAAAATAGGAAACATAAACCCCATACTTTAAACGATTTTAAATCTAAGGTTGTCAACGTATTTGCTGGATTACAGGAATCCAACTGTTCTGTTGTTGATGATGTTGCTTCTTGTGCTGCAGACGCAGATCTAGAATCTGAAACTGTTTTAGATGCACATAGCTATTTCAGTATTGAAGATCTTCCCAAGGTTATTGAGCAGAATGTCACCTCAGTTATATTAAAGTTGGAACATATTTTGTTTGTGCCGGCCACAGCTATTGATGAATTACTGCGTGAATTACACTATTTGTTAAGTTCCCCATCTGTTCCGATCACCTTTAACAGCCTGTCTAACATTCTTAAAAACCATAGTGTTGACGTTGATGAGTCAGTTGTCAAAGAGCTTGCTCAAGTAGTGTGCCAGTCCAATCCTTTGGCCAAAGCCTTTGCAAAAGATGGCCCCCTGGCTACAGCTTACAAAAGGAAACGGTATTATAAAGAGCATTTCAATGTTGTGAGCCCAGTTGAGTACATCCTTGATCCTAAGACCAATAGGACATTTCAGTATATTCCTATTTTCTCTGCAGCATATACGCTCACCTAAAGGATTATTAGGAACACCTGTTCAATTTCTCATTAATGCAATTATCTAATCAACCAATCACATGGCAGTTGCTTCAATGCATTTAGGGGTGTGGTCCTGGTCAAGACAATCTCCTGAACTCCAAACTGAATGTCAGAATGGGAAAGAAAGGTGATTTAAGCAATTTTGAGCGTGGCATGGTTGTTGGTGCCAGACGGGCCGGTCTGAGTATTTCACAATCTGCTCAGTTACTGGGATTTTCACGCACAACCATTTCTAGGGTTTACAAAGAATGGTGTGAAAAGGGAAAAACATCCAGTATGCGGCAGTCCTGTGGGCGAAAATGCCTTGTTGATGCTAGAGGTCAGAGGAGAATGGGCCGACTGATTCAAACTGATAGAAGAGCAACTTTGACTGAAATAACCACTCGTTACAACCGAGGTATGCAGCAAAGCATTTGTGAAGCCACAACACGCACAACCTTGAGGCGGATGGGCTACAACAGCAGAAGGCCCCACCGGGTACCGAGAGCTCACCAAAATTGGACAGTTGAAGACTGGAAAAATGTTGCCTGGTCTGATGAGTCTCGATTTCTGTTGAGACATTCAGATGGTAGAGTCAGAATTTGGCCTAAATAGAATGAGAACATGGATCCATCATGCCTTGTTACCACTGTGCAGGCTGGTGGTGGTGGTGTACTGGTGTGGGGGATGTTTTCTTGGCACACTTTAGGCCCCTTATGCCGTGTTCACACCAAAACAGTTGCGAATATTCGCAACGCCACTTCGCCTATATCGCGCCGCCCGGCAAAAAACTCGCTCTAGTGGTTAATTCGTTTTTCGCAACCATCGCTGGGGAAAGGGGGCGGGGCTTATCTCCATGTCAGTGAAAACATTGACTATTTCCGCCATTGACCATTGAAATAACCACTAGTTCTGCTTTATACTTGTTGAGAAAGTCCCACAAACGTCGGAACATCAAACGCCCCCGTGTCTGGGTTCATAATATTATCCGTAGTCGTGTCTGGGTTCATAATATTATCCGTAGTCGCACACAGCTCCGACTCCTCCGGGACGACTGTCTGAATGAAGCCGCTTCCAGCGCTCCTTCAGCGGACCCGCAGTTTGATTCAGTGACGGCAGAACGGCGGTGATGCCGGGCGGAGCTTCTCAACGCTGATTGGCTTTCGCAACTCGGCGTCGGGCGAAAAATCCGCTTTTTCGCAACCTAACGCGGCTGTGCATTGACTTAACATGTAATCTGGACGCGCGAATATTTCGCAACTCTTTTGGTGTGAACACGGCATTAGTGCCAATTGGGCATCGTTTAAATGCCACGGCCTACCTGAGCATTGTTTCTGACCATGTCCATCCCTTTATGGCCACCATGTACCCATCCTCTGATGGCTACTTCCAGCAGGATAATGCACCATGTCACAAAGCTTGAATCATTTCAAATTGGTTTCTTGAACATGACAATGAATTCACTGTACTAAAATGGCCCCCACAGTCACCAGATCTCAACCCAATAGAGCATCATTGGGATGTGGTGGAACGGGAGCTTCGTGCCCTGGATGTGCATCCCACAAATCTCCATCAACTGCAAGATGCTATCCTATCAATATGGGCCAACATTTCTAAAGAATGCTTTCAGCACCTTGTTGAATCAATGCCACGTAGAATTAAGGCAGTTCTGAAGGCGAAAGGGGGTCAAACACAGTATTAGTATGGTGTTCCTAATAATCCTTTAGGTGAGTGTATTAAGTAACAGTGACATTTTAGAAAGTGTAATCCATACCCACAGTACACAGGATAATACCTCCAGTTTAGTGCAGTACAAATCGATAAGAGATGAAATTTACTGTAAAGAAAAGTTTTTTCACTGGTGAGGATTTGAGAATATCTGTATCGCTGTACGTTGATGACTTTGAGGTTTGCAACCCCTTAGGCACATCCAGAAAAACTCATGAACTTTGTGGTGTGTACTGGATTTTGAATAAATTACCACCTGGATCTCATTCAGCTCTTTCTTCCATCTACTTGGCTGTATTATGTAAGGCTACTGATGTAAAGGAGTATGGGTATGAACAAATCTTAGAGCCCCTTTTACAGGATTTGGTTATTTTGGAGACGCATGGTGTTTTTATTTCAGGTCTAGGAGAGTTTGTGAAAGGCACAGTCCAGTCTGTTATTGCAGATAATTTAGGAGCTCATGGAATAGCAGGTTTCATTGAAAGCTTTTCTGGTGTCTACTACTGCAGGTTTTGTACAGGTCAGAGATCAGACATTCAGGCTAAGCCTGTTCAGTCAGGTCAATTTAACCTTCGAACAAAAGACGTACATGAGAGGCACATTATATTTGCAAGGGATAACTCAACCATCTGTTGTGGAGTAAAGGGAGAGTGTGTTTTTACGAAGAATTTATCTCATTTTCATGTTACTCGGGGCTACCCTCCTGACATTGTTCATGACTTATTTGAGGGTGTTAATTCAGTTGAGATTGCCCTTTGCATTGGTGTATTTATTTCAAAAAAGTATCTGTCTCTTAACACTCTTAACGAATTAATAGAACTAACAAACCTCATATTATACCAAAAGCTTACACTACTAAAGGGACCATTGGAGGTAATGCTCATGAAAACTGGAATCTATTGAGGTTGCTCCCATTTATAATTGGAGACTTGATACCAGAGGCAGAGCCTGCTTGGCTTGTGTTACTTGATTTAAAAGAAATAGTTGAACTCTCTGTTGCCCCTCTTCATAATAAAGAGACCATTGCCTACCTGGAGTGCAAAATCACAGAACACAGAGATAGATACTTTTTCCTGTACGACTCTTACCAAAGCATCACTATCTTGAACATTACCCTCAAATGATTGAACGTTTTGGGCCTTTAGTAGGGCAATGGACTATGAGGTTTGAGGCAAAGCATAGCTTCTTTAAGCAAGTTGCTCATCATACCAATTGTTGCAAAAATATAGCACTCACACTAGCAGCCAAACATCAGCAAATGATTGCATATCATATCAATGCATCCCACCTCACTTCCACATTGGAAGTTGCAAATGTTTCCACACTTCCTGTGGATGTACTGAACAAGAAAGTAGTGGAAAGCCTCAGGCAGAAATACCCCAAGATAAATGAGGTGCATCTTGCCAAAAATGTAACCAATAAAGGAATCACTTACAAAATTGGCACGCTAATTCCTTATGGTTCAACTGGTGGTTTGCCTGAGTTTGCAGAAATTCTTCAAATGTGCATTGTTAAAAACAATTTGAGCTTTGTTGTAAGAATATTATGTGCGTGGTATCATGAGCACTTCAGAGCTTATCAGTTGACCATGTCTCCTAATAGAGAGGTTGCCCTTGTTGATCTTGAAGATCTGGTAGATGCGTATCCACTCTGTGGCTACATTGTGGGTGGGAGACGGATGGTTACCTTGAAAAGGCATCTCATTGTTTAAGGTAGGTCTATAATGTGACTTTTCTTTCTCGCTAATCATATGAAGTAGGAGTGCAACAAATAATCGCATGACGAATTAGGCAATTCTCAGAATTTTTTGAACTATGTTACATTTTTGGGGATTTATCATGGAAATTATCCAGTGAAATGTATTCAGCCTAAAAGCTGAATACAGAAAATGTGTCCTGCAGGCTACACTGAATATTCAGCCATCACAAAGTGGAGTCAAAGGGAGTCCTAGGCTCAAGTGTAACAGTTTTGAGTGACCCAATGGGAACCTCAGATTAACTGATTTTAAATAGCCATTCGTTGAAATTGTAATATGAAGCAGTAATGGTTCAGTACTATTCCTAACTTTTGTATCCTGTATTTATTTCCTAGAATACATTTGGAAAATGCCACTGCCTGTCCACTTGAGGATTGTTTTTGGTGCAGATGACTCCAGAAAACTTACCCTTGTGTCAGGGATTCCAGCGTCGGTGGAGCAACTGGTCCTGGAGATAAAGACTGTGTTTGGAGTTGAACAGGATTTCAGGCTCCAATACATGGATGCAGATTTAAAAAATGAGTATATCAACCTTAGGTCAACCACTGAACTTCAAGATAGGGATATTCTGAAACTCATATTTATGTTGTGTGAAGAAACTAGCACCATTCCAGGGACTCCACCTTGCAGCACAAGCACGCCAATAGCTTCACCGACAACATCCCACAGCTCTGTGACTCCAGGAAGGACTTCTGCTCACACCCTCTGCTCTCCAGCTCTTGACCAAGACAGTTTGTCTTCTGAACACTCGATTGGCAGTGCAGACACTGTCATTCTAGATCCAGCTCCAGAGTCAAGAACCTGTTCTTAGCCTCCAATCTTCTTGGTTCCCCGCTTTTCGTATTTTGCTGAAATTCTGCTCCAAAGAGCAAAATGCAGAATTCAAAGCAAATGGCACTCTTATTAGCCCTCCACCAAAGCTAAGAATGGATATCCTTGAAGCCATGGCTGAAGAGATCTTCAAATACACGGCATATCCCAGTGATTCCCAAATTGAAGAGGTTGCTATGGTCTTAGTGCATACCCATCAATGCTTGAGGGAAAAAGGAACTCATGCCGGACATGAGGGATGGAAACAGTATCTAAAGACTAAGGTTGGCAATTTTCGCACAAAACTAAACAAGATTGGGCACCCTGAGGTCAGTGTAAACTCTCTCAAGAACAAGCGCAAAGGTCAAGAAAAAGCAGCTGCGAACATTAAAAAACCAAGAAAAGCAGAGGTCAACTTCCTCCCATCCCTCCCTATCGGAGAAACAAGAGAGAGTCTTGAGGATGAAAGGGTATCTCTCCTGACAGAGGTGAAAAAGAGAAACAATGAGGCTGTGATCAAGGTGAAAATGCAGAAGACCTTCTCCTACAGATGTCAGGAGGTTGTCCAGGACTCGCCTGTGATTTCTGAATTTGTAAACAGATGGCCTGCCCTGTTTAGTGAGTGAAGTGAGTATTGATGTTAGATATTTTACACACTGCTCCACTTATGTAGAAATGCTTGCTCCAATGTTGTGTCTATTCTTTGTCCCCTAAGGAAAAAAACTATTCTATTCTGTTTTAACCCTCTTTTTTTTTTTTACAATAGATGCAAGTAAAAATAGAGTGACTCCCCATTTAAGAAGATAGGGCTCTACTTTGGCTGGTTGTTGTTGTTGAGTGGGGTTTAAGAAACCTTGAGTGGAAATATTCTAGATTCTAAGTTACTAGTTGGAAACATGTTTTGCCCCGGGATAAATGTAAAGTCTCAAGGACTTTTGACTGGCTTAAAATAGGTAATACACATCAGACAAGTGGGCAATATGTCTTCTCTTTCTCAAGGCTTGGGTCTTGAGGAGTAGTAGCATTTATTTACTGGCAAATAAAATATACACACTACACTGTTATGTTCACCGCTATAACTTTACTGCTGACTTCTCTCTGTTTTAACATTTAATAGCTAAACTGGATATATATTGCAGATGTCCGTATTTTCTAGTCAAAAAGAACATTTCAGATATCCACTGACATTCTTCCTAGGAAGAATTACCTCGCTTTTGCCATTCATGTTGTAATGGAAATTTAATTAACCTTATCAATCTCCTTTAGAGAAAACAAATGCGATGTGAAACACTTAAATGTCTTTAAGTATTTATTAAACAGAAACTTGGAATAATTCAATTGAATGGACAGAGCTCGTCACCACAGATGGCTCGGAGGTCTGACCAGGAAAAATAGTTCAACATGAGTTTTATACATCAACAATTATTATTGAAATGTTTGCCCTTTCCCCCCCCTGCTCCTCCTCGCAGTGTCCTCCTTCCCTCCAGACAAGCCTTGATGCTGTCTGGAGGATGTTGTTTGGCTGCGGCCCTGAGAGCAAGAGTGAGAGCACAGAAAGAAAACAAAACGAAAAGAACAAAACAATACCGAAATCAACCTGTTATTGCTTCACACGGATGGCGCTGATGAGACTGGGTCAAGATGAACTGAACTCTCCTCTCAGAGTTCAGCTACACATTTAAGAATAAAGCACTTATGATAAATTTCCACCACACATGTGTTATGGGCTTTTTATTTTTAGATATCCATAATTGCATTTTTTGTATAGTCTTACGAGGGGAAAAACTCACATTTCACTCGTATCGACGGGAAAACGGTATTCGAAGCAACATCGACCTTGGCTCAGGAGTACGTTGCGCACAGTCCACAGTCTGACACTAGTGGCTTTGTTAGTCTGGTTATAAACAAACAGAATATTATTTTAATCATTTTGTCATAGCTTATTACTAATGAAATACAAGTTGGATTTAGCGCTGTGACACTGACAAAGGCAAGTGTAGGATACTTTTTAATTTGCCAGAACATGTCATAAGGACAAATGCCTTCTTTCAAGTGTCATAGTAATCCCTTGGGTGAGAATAAAAGGGTTATGAGCAATGTCCTGGAAAATATCTTAAAGTGGATACTCAAAATTGTATTGTGCCTTCTTTTACAGAGTGAGGACATTGACCTCAAGAGGGAGTGTGTCCTTATTAGTCTGTGTGTCTACCTCAATGAGGACAGCAACACTCTCATCAAGGAGTACTTGGTGAGTAATAGCATTTTACAGTGAGCTTTCAGTCTTAAACTTGCAATGTTTTCTTTCAAAATGGTCACTTTGTTTTTCACCATCAGAACATCAACAGTGAGGAAGCTGAGCGAGAGATCGCGCAGACCACCATGGGGCTTTACAGGATTATCAAAGAAGGTGCTGATAAAGAGGACGAGCCAAAGGACGTTGGAGTGGTGATCGAAGGTGTGGAGCTGCTATACAATCTGAGAGGCGTTGCCTTTGGATGTGCCATGCTCTTTGGCCTAATTTACACTCTAAACCTGAGCTATCCCCGAGAACTCAAATTCACTTTTGAGTTCTTCCAGAAAGTGTTGATGAACTTGGATGGAAAAAAGTTGTCCCCAAAGGTCCAAACACTTAAAATCAAGATGCTTCAATGAGCTCACATGGTCAGCACTGGAGAGTTGAGCTAGCCACATTTTGGCGTGTTGGACATTGACATTTTGACCTGGTAAGACTGTAAAGAAGCTAGTGACTTACTAGTTTGTGTGGTACTGTTGTCAGGTTCACTGGAAAACCTGTTATGTGTTCTAATTGTTGCATTACCCAGGTTTATCAATACTGGTATCCGTTTTATTAATGATTAATCCATTTTGTATTTTATTATTCATCATAATCACAACTCTAATTTTTAAGTTGTTGATGTCATAATGCATGGCTAGACTGGATATATTGTATACCTGTTTAACACTTCATGACTAAAATGTTGTGTTCTAATTGTTCCATTACCCAGGTTTACCAATACTGGTATCAGTTTGATTAATAATTAATCCATTTTGTATTACTATTCATCATAATGATCATAATCACAACTCTAATTTTTAAGTTGTTGGTGTCATATTGTGACTGTTTGTATACCTGTTTAACACTTTTTTTTGGTATTCGGCAATAAAGCCTTCTGAATTGTCCTTGTATGCATTAGTGATTTGTTACAAATATATAATACTTGATTAAACAAATGGTTTATGTAAACTTTCCCCTTAACTTTATATGTAATACTTGAATTAATACATAAGGTTTATGTAAACTTTTACCTTAACTTTATATGTAATACTTGAATTAATACATAAGGTTTATTTATGAATTTGCATCAATTTAATTTAATCAAATCTCACAAGGATTATTCAATTTATTCAGACTGACTCAATGGGATAGAAAAGCATAATGTTTAATTAGATGCTTTACATTGAACTTATGTAATAAAATTAGATGGAAAATGTACATGTAATTGAAATACTTAAAGTCAACGTTTTTTGGATATTTTTTTTTCGGAGTGTACATGCTGCAGCCGGTAACTGATGAATGTTGTTCCATTTTTGTCTTAATAACTGGAGCGCTTTTGGCATATGACAGAATACACGTATCAACATCAGAGAAGGTGTGTTAGGATTGGATACATTTGTGGGGAGCAGACCGCCATGGCCGACCACCAAGCCAAACGTCAGGAGTGAGGAGAGCAGAGATAGAAGCTAAGCTAACCCATTTATCCTTCTCAGGCTGCTCCAACAACCAATCTGCTCCTGGCGAATGTCCGGTTGCAGGAAAATTCAGGCTAACCAGGAACTGGATGTTGGTGACTGTTGTGCCCAACTCTCTACAGACACCAGGCTCCATCGTGGCATCCCTATTTGGGGGAGTTTTTCCTGATCCGATGTGAGGTCCCGGGACAGGATGTACCACTGGTTTTCTGTTGTTGTTTGTCATGCTTTTTTTTCTTGTGTAGTGATAGGGCTACAACTGCATTTTGTTCTGCAACCCTGTGTTGCATAATGACAATACATTATTATTGAAAAGCTCATTCTCATTGTCTCTGTGGTTTGTTCATGTCCCAGAATTTGGACATGTAAAATTAAGTCATACCAATACCTTGGCAGGAACACTATAGTGGTGAAACATCAGCTCTCAGAACAGAATCAGTAATTACAGGCTTACCTTGGAGTTCTTAAGATGTAATAAAGGTCAGCCCAAAACACAATGAGGCCCTATTGGCTGCACCCTACCAGACGCATGGACAGTATGTTTTAAAGAAGTGGCTAAATACCCAGCACCTTAGTCCCCTGTGGCATAAATGCTGAATTTGCTCTGTACCCAATATTTTAAATGATCTGTGATACAGCATTCTAAACAGGCTTTTTTCACTCTCTCTAATGGCCTTCCTCAGCAAATGGAACTTGCTCATGTTTGCTGAAAGATGCTGTATCATCAAAAGTAGTTTCAAAAGCAAAGAAATCCAAAACAAAACGCGTATGTGTTGAACTTGACTTTGAGCCAAGAAGTTTTCCCTGCAGTTTCACAACTCAAAAAGTTCTTGAGTGAAATTATCACCCAGGTTTAATCAAAGGCACTTGCATAATGTATGGCATAATTAATTTCTAGGTGCAAACAAAACAATAGAACAAAGACAAACAGCCAGACTAAACAAAGTAGGATATTCATTATTTTGTGTGATTCAATTACAAACAGCGATGTCTGCGCGTTTGCAGTCTAACAAATTACCTCCCACAGCATAATAAATGCCAGACATAAATCATTTGTCATATTTCATTATGGCACAAATCAGAAATGGATATGCTCTGATTTCCTTGCTTTCGCCTGATTACTATTCCCACATGTTGCCTTGCTGCTGCTGCAGTGGTGGTGGGAGTTGTGTATTTTCTGCAGTTGTTAGCTTCTGCAGACTCAAAACTCAACCTCCATTCTTGCATTTACACTCCATTTTGTATATATTTACATACTATTGTTAATTTAAGTAATTTAACTTCACATCTCTGAACGCCTGGTTTCATTCCTTGATGTCATATATAAGAGACGTAAGGTGATGAAGGGAGCGTTTATATGTTGTTACAATGTTGTTTTTTACTGTTCTCTTCCAGACACTGACTGGTTTACAGTCCATTCTAAGGTGTTTTCCTTCCATTTTACTCTTCATTCCAGAATGTTCCTTATGGAGGTGAAAAGTTGGACAACCACCCACATGATCAGATAAAAAAAACTGTAAAAAGCTGTAATTGGTGTAATTAATGTCATTTTCCTGATGCTGCGTTAACACCAAACGCCACACGATTTTCCGCACCGAGTTTACTCGCGCGACAATTAAAGTGTGTTCACACAAAACGCGTGAATAATCGCGCCGCGACAAAGGGGGCGTGGCTTATCTCCGTCGCTTCTCTCCGTGAAAACTATTTTTCACGGAGAGTGACTAGGAGCTTCTCAACGCTGATTGGCTGACGCAACTATGAGTCACGTGGTTTTTTTTTCCCGCCAGAGTTGGGAAATTTCAACTCGCGCCGCGTCCAGCGCTCTGTTCGCGCCGCCTCAAACGCGTCAGTCGCGCCGCCCGGCGGAAATTTCGCGTCTTCGCAACCATTTGACTTTGCATGTAATCTACTCGCGCGAATAATTCGCGCAGCGTTTGGTGTGAACAAGGCATTAGTCTGCCATGCAGTGGCGGCTGGTGGCAATTCTTTTTGGTAGGGCCATCTAATCAATTTCAGCAAACATCCCTGTATGATTCAATGCAAAAAAAAAGGTATCACACATTACTACTTTGCAGTTAAATATTTAATGTTTATTCCAACATCTATTCCAACACCAAAGGACCAAAACCTCACACCACAAGAACAGTTTCTAACGAAGCCAGGAACCCCCCGACCCCCAAAGATACAAGACGTCAGATTAATGAGTCGCCATATCTGGCTCAAAGCATCTTTTGGACTACTCTCTGGACAATGCACAGAATCTTTACACTTAATACTGTGAATGTTTTAAAAAGATATAGGCCAATTGTACATGTATCTTTTATCATATTTTATTGTCCATTTTTTCTATTTTCTATTATGTGTTTCTTGCATTTTGCAGGACTTGCTTCCGATCTTAGTTTTTTCTTTTATATTTTGATTATTCTATGTTTATTGCTATGTACCAAACACCAATGCAAATTCCTTGGATGAAGAAAACCTACCTGGGAATAAACACAATTCTTATCATTTCTATTGATTTGCTATTACAGTAAACAAACAGACATGCAATGCATGTTATCTTGAGTGTGTGTGTGTGTGTGTGTGTGTGTGTGTGTGTGTGTGTGTAAGCTGTTTCACACTGGCCTTCTCTTGAAGGCTTCATGGTGTAATTATGTGGTACATTCACATCCCCTTGCCAAAATATACTCTGTGTCATTAAAAGAGCCCATTATGGGACTGCTCTTAATTACATCCTAATTTAGACTGCTTTATTTTGTATAACGCATGATAATTAATGTCCCAATCAACCTTTCTGGAACAAATTATTTTTGCTTCATTTTGAATTCCTGTCACATTTGCATACAGATTACAGAGAAATAATTCTTTCTAGCAAAATTGAGAATGAAGATAATTCAAAACAATTACAAGGATTGTAATATTATTCAGACCTATTATTTTATGATAGCTTAGTCACAGGTCTGTATTCAACAATATATTGTAATCATCTTGACACTCTTTTTGATTAAATTTTTTCATTCTGCCTTAGATCTGCACATGACATTTTTTAACAATGCACTCTTTCATCATATTATATAACATCATATTATAAATCAGGGGTATTCAATTAAAACTCAACGAGGTCCAGTTAGAGATCATTTCCACTTGCAAAGATCCAGGTTAGGGTTATAACAATAATAATATAATAATAATGTCTAACTAATACATTTTCAATTTCAAGTAAAATAAGGACTGGATTCAAAAAATATATTTTTTTAAATAATATGTGATTCATTTCAGAAGAATTAACTGAACTGAATTGCCCTGCTGCTTTAAATTCAGTTAATTCAGGTGTGAAGTGATGTCACCCAAAAAAGCAACATTATTATAGTCTTGAAATTTGTGTCCAGGGACTTTATCTCTAACAACGGAAATTGAGAGACAGGGAGCGAGTTACATAACTGAGCGTCAACGTGCAGTGACAGCCTCCTGCCAGTAGGGGTTGGCGCCCCTCAGCAGTTCCTCCCAGTGTCCCTCCTCCTCCCAGTGTCCCTCCTCCCAGCACAGCTGCTGCACTTTAGCCAGAAAACTGTTTGCTCACTTTTATTGTTTTGGATGGAGTATTTGCCTATCAGCTAACAGCTAATGGAACTAGCAGTACTCACACCACCCACTGCATCGCCACCACTAACAGCTAGCGTAGCTACACACACTGCCGGCTGCATCGTTGGCCAGAGACACACTTATTCCGTATATTTTTAATTGGGCATCAATGTCATGTTTATAGAGCCGAGAAGTTATCTGTTGTGTGAGATGTGCGAGTGAAAAACATGTATGATACACTATGATACCCCACTTGATTGGGGATTCAACGATTGTGGGTTAGCTAGGTAGATGTACGGATGGATGGATGGATGGGTGGGTGGAAAGATATAAGGAAAGCTGGATAGATAAATAGACTAGTGACCTGTTCATAGCATTCCATGCTTCTCGCCCAATGGCTTTTGGAATAAGCCGTCGCTCTCCACACAGGATAAATGGATTTAGAAAATTAATGGATTCTCATGCAAATGTTGTGAACCCTTGCAGATGGAGTGTGTGTTCATGGGACCTTAATTATCATGAATCAACTCCATGGCACTGCCTGAAAAAAGCAGAACACACACAAACATAAGTTTGCGTCAATGCAAATTATTAAAAAAAGATACAAACATTACCACTGACAATCTGTGCCATAGAAAAATGTGTTCCTGCTGCAAGAGCAATGTCTTCATTAATATATGTATAGTTATAGTTATGTAAGTTATGTGGAGAGATCAATGTTGCACTCACACAAAGACCAAAGCAAAGCGACTTCAATGCAAACGTAATGGCAAAGGTTGTGGCCACTGTTGAAGTAGCGACATGAAACCTGCATAAGGAGTTTAAACCTATTCACATGGTCAATAGCTGAATTGTATTTCCTCACACTAAGAGAGGTTTCTATTTCACCCTTAGTAATACAGCATAGAAATAGAACCTACCTAATGGTTATAAGAGTGATGCATGAATACATTATAGCTTCAAATAATGTTTTTCACATTATGTCACAATTTGAGTGAACGTAAGCATTTACATTCACAGCAGCTGATTTTATGTACAGCCTCATCAGGACATGACACACAAGACAAATGTGTTTGTTCCACTTTAAGCTCACCATGTAATTATCTCCTCGACAATTCCGCAGAGAGGCACTGCAGCAATTAGCATTTAGCACCGACGGTGGAGATACAATATCAAGACAACAGCAAAAAATGTCATCCATGTCACCCTCTGCTGATTCCATCCCACAGTGGGCCGTTAAAGAAGAATGGCAAAACAACAAGGAGACACACCATAGTTTTATGGAAATCTCATAAGTGCCTCTGAGATGTTGGACGTGACTAAGAAACAGTTAAGCAGATGGCGTCTCACCCCTCGAGAACCAACCATTGTTTAGAATTTTCTGGAATGACACTTAATTCCAGGAAATGTTGTCAAATGTCTGTATGTAGGATGCGATGTGTTTGCGTGTAATGGTCAGACGAATGGGCAGATGTACCGGGGGGCTCCTCAGACCCTGCTCCCTTATTTCCTCTTTGTGGGGCTCAGCAAATATGGTAGCGAAGCTTTGCCCACGCCTCTGACGTGCTTGAGTACTAATCTAAATTGCATGACTCCGGCTTAATGAAAGAGGCCGCCGGTCTGTTGAGGGAGCCGAGTGTTCATTGTTGGATGCTGCCGGAGAGTGAAAGGCTGAAACAAAAAGTGACAGAGAGAAACGAGCATCTAGTTTTATTCCCCATCAACGCAGAGCAGCTAGAGGTAAATAATCACATATTTCTAGAGAATCATTCATACTGTATTTATACAATATATATGTTATACCTTATCTTTACTAAATTAGATATTCCAAATACCCAGCATACAATTTAAGAAGCACAATCACGTATAAAATGGCTCAACTTTTTGAGAGTGAGTCAAGCTGCCTATTACATGAGAACAACAGTCGCCAGTCAGCTCACTGCAGGGACTCCAGCCAAAGCTCTGAGCTCTGCTATTAGTGTCTGCAACATGACATATTATGTCTATGAATATGTAACAATAAAATGAGAATGAAAGTAAGAAGACCTGGGGATGTAAATTGTCTGAAGCAGTAAAGCTCTTTCTGAAATTCTTGAAATTAACAAACGGATCCCTCCGCTCTCTTTCTCAGAGCAGACAGCTCGGTTGTTTTTTTTCTCCTCTTCTATTCAGACAGACCGACAGAGAAAACAAAGTGCATGCATAATCATATATGGGAGGAGGCAGAGCGATGCAATATTGCTTTTGGCAGGTGAAGAGGAGAGATAATAACACGGTTTCACTGACCGATAACATCAGAAACCCCAAAAAGACAACTGATAGTCATCGGGGTAAATTGGCAAAACTGGGAGTATTTATATTGTTCTTAATGTCAAATTATATAAGAATATCGGAATCAACAATAAATTCATGAATGTGTCTGTGTATGCAAAGCCTCTTATTCCTGCGTACCATAGCGCTCCATTGTTGACAGTATGTGATACACGGAATTATATTGTTAGATAATTTGACATGCAATGTGCAATATGTGAATTTAGAGATGTTAATAAACCGTTTATAGCAAAATATCATTAGATAGAGTAAGGAGGTGAGTTTCCTCTGTAGGGCTCAGCCTTAGAGATGGGGTAAGGAGATGAGTTTCCTCTGTAGGCCTCAGCCTTAGAGATAGGGTAAGGAGATGAGTTTCCTCTGTAGGGCTCAGCCTTAGAGATAGGGTAAGGAGATGAGTTTCCTCTGTAGGACTCAGCCTTAGAGATAGAGTAAGGAGATGAGTTCCTCTGTAGGGCTCAGCCTTAGAGATAGAGTAAGGAGATGAGTTTCCTCTGTAGGGCTCAGCCTTAGAGATAGAGTAAGGAGATGAGTTTCCTCTGTAGGGCTCAGCCTTAGAGATAGAGTAAGGAGATGAGTTTCCTCTGTAGGGCTCAGCCTTAGAGATAGAGTAAGGAGATGAGTTTCCTCTGTAGGGCTCAGCCTTAGTGTCAAGTTCCTATGTATTTCTCGGTCAACTCTTGGTCCAACTTGCAATGACCTGGTACATGTGATCCCAAAGGACGCACGGGACAACTCGTTTCCAACACAGCTCAATCTTTATTGTTTTCTTATTTGTCAATTGTTGGCTGGTTGGTCCATCTAGGTTGAAAACCTTCGAACACAAAAAGCAAAAAGTTATACAACCAAAATGTAAATAAACTTTAAACAATTCTCGCCAACAAATGAATAAATAAAAGCTACAGTACCAGTGGCTTCTTTGGGCTGTACCATCGGTTGACTCCTTCCCTCTCTCTGTCTCAGCTGAAATGTTTGCTGGCAGAGCTTCCCTTTGCAGGTGTTTCCAATTAAGCGATCAGCAGCCTGCACTGGCCTACTGGCGGTGCATTCTGGGACTTGCAGTTTTTTCTCTCTTTTTCCTTTTCTTTCTCTTCTGACAAAGTAACGTAATTCGATTAAATCATAATAATTAACTCAACACCTCCCACTTGAGCTCCTGGTTTTTTAAACCCAGGGAGGTCATACCAGTCTTTCACTTCTCTGGTTGTTCTTCAATGGGTAGTAGGATGACTAGGCGTCTGACATCCCTATGCAGAATTGTCACAGGGATTTTTGTTAAGAGCCTCTTCTCATGATTTGTTGACATCGCTTTGCCTTGTTTTTCCTGCAGACCACACAGCTGTCTACTATTTTCTTGGCAAGTCTTCTGCCTTTTATCACCCAGGCTTTTTTCCTCGTTCTGAGAAGGGTCCCCGCCACTACCTCGTGGTTCGAGTTATGGGCTTCTCGTGCCAACAATGCAGACACCCATGCTTCATATGGCAAAACTGGCACTGCAGTCTTGTCATCATCAAACATCTGAATTCTACCTCCACAGACAAGAAGTCCAGAGTCAAAGTCTTTGTACACTGCTAATCTGCATAGAGTTGTCTCTGGAAAAGTTGTACCTTCCTGAGCTGCGAGAAAGAGGTCTCTGAGCGCATCTTCGCGTTCTTCCACAGTTAGCACAGCTCCATTGGTATTTTCCTTTAGGGACATTGCCTCCCACTTTGACTGACTTCTGGGTTGGCCCTTCTTCTCCAGCCACTTATGTGCAGCTCGCCACACCCAGCCGATGACCTTGACCAGTTTGGACAAGCTACTGAACTTCCTCACGTCCACAATATTTTTGATGACCCAGCCAGCAGGTTTCCTTCTTGGAGGAGGAGGACTTGGGTCTGATGCAGTTTTCCCATCCTGCAGTCCACTTTCTTGGCTGCCATGCAGGTCCCGCAGGTTTTCATTTTTCCGGCTCCTTTCTGCTTGAGCTCTTGTCAACACAGCTGTGAATGCCTTCCTCTGGAGTTTGTTTACACTCTCCCTGGCATGAGCTGCGACTTCTCCAGCAGACTTTTTAGGCCACTCCTCCACTGGCCACTTCAGGAAGTCTGGCCCATTTTGCCATGTGGAATTCTCCTTCAGCTCTTCAGGAGTGCCGCCTCTTGTAATGATGTCAGCAATGTTCAGAGCTCCAGGTATCCACCACCAGTCTTGCACTGGTCCAGCCTTCTGAATCTCGCCCACTCTATTTGCGAAGAAGGACTGGTAACCATAGCTTTCTCTTTGAATGGCCCCCAGGACTGTTTGACTGTCAACTAGATGGAACCATCTCTCAATCTCCATCCTTCCGTGCTTTTCAACATATTTCCTGATTCTGGCTGCAAAGACAGCTCCACAGACCTCAGCTTTGACTGCTTCTCCCTTTTGATCCAGCGGTGTAAGCTTGGCTTTCGATTCAACAAATCGGACTTTGATTCCTTGACTTGTCTCCCACCTCAAATACATTACAGCTCCATAGGTTTTGTCACTTCCGTCCGAGAATGTGACCCCCCATGGTTTACCTGTCCAGTCCGCTGGTGTGAGGCTCCTTTGGAATTTATTCTGTCCAAGCTGCACATACTCTTCAAAAAGCTGAATGGCTTCTTCTCTGAGGCCTTCTGAAAGAGGTTTATCCCAGGTTTCGTGGGTCAGCTTACCACCTCCACCTTCCTGGAACGCTTTCCTGACAAGGATTGCCCCTTTCTGTTTAGCGGGTGTAACTAAGCCAATTGGGTCATACAGTCCAGCTATTTGGCTTAGGAGTCCCCTCCTAGTCAGCGGGTTAGGTGTCTCAGGTCTCACCTCTTGTTTGAGAAGATCCTTGCCACTTCTCATCTTCTTTTTCCTTTTGGAAAAGTTAATTGACGTCATTATGTAGAGTTTGTCTTCCTCCACTTGATACCCAATGCCCAGGGCTTTGTTGTCTTCATCCCTCATTTGATTTGGAAGAATAAAGATTTTACTTTGTTTCACATCCCCTTCCAGTACTTCTGCTTCAGCTGTAAACTTGGTTTGAGCCATATCCTCCGGTTGTGACTGGGCTGCCTCAGGTGTTGAACTCCTGATGATTTCTTCATACTTGACAGAGGCTGCCCTCATGGAGCGAGCAAAATGTGTTTTGGACTCGTGTGCTGCTACTTCTACTTCCACAAACAAGTCGGGGTGTGCTCCGCCCACTGTCTTACCCAATGGACTTTGCCATAAGACAAGATCTCCTACAACTCTCACCCTCTGTGGGGCAAGTCTCCCCTCTCGGTGGCTAATGAGTAGTTCAACTTCTTTTGGCCTCTTCAATTCCTCAAGCTCGACCTCTGGGAAGAATTTCTGCAACTTCTCAGGTTCAACTACTTTGTGCACTCTGGCAATTTCCTCCAAGCCGTAGCAGACAAGTTCATGTGCCCTCTCTGTTCCGTGAGGAGTTTTGACTCTGACTTTGAGGACATATCTTTTAGTGTTCACCTTCATGGTCATTTCACCAACTCCGTGCACCACTAAGGTTATCTTCTCACTTTGTAACTTCAGCCTGTCAGCAGCCTTATGGGTAATGTAGTTTGTGTCGGATGCAAGGTCAATCAGAGCCCCAATCTTCTGCCCTGCATTTGCAGTGACCTCCATCAGCATCATGATGACAGGAAGTTCAGACAGCCCCTTTTCCTTTAAAAGCTCCGACTGGTCTTTAGCAGTGTTTGTAACTGCGGTTTTGTTGGTGAAAACTTTTTTGCACCGTTCTGCTAGTTCTGGGGAAAGTTCAGACAAGAGCTCCTCTTGTTCCTCCGTTAGCTTGCTTCTACCTCTGCTGCCTTTTCCACTCGTTTCTTCTCCACCCCTTCTCAGTTCTCCTTTGGGGCACAGAAAGTAATGGTGGTCTGGGGTGCCTCCTCCCTTTTTACAGTCTTTATTTCTGCATAGGAAGGTATCTCTGCAATATCCATCGTCATCGTGGCATCCGAGACATTTTCTGCATGCTCCCAATTTCTTTAAAGCATCCTTCTTTTCAGGTAGCTTCAGCCCTTTGAACTTCCGACAGAAGAAAATCTTGTTAGTGTGTCCACTATCACCACACACGCCACACACATCCTCCAGGTCTCCTGTCTTCGTGGTTCTTGTTGAAGCATATTTCCGCTCATATTTCTTTCCTGGATTGTCTGATTTCTCCATCTTCTCCACAATCCTTAGCTGTTCAAGCCTCTCTAGAATTTCTTCCTGGTTTTTTAGGAATTTTAAGAGCATGTCAAAGTGGTTGTCTGTAGTGACATCATTTGCAGGATCGATCATACACTTTAGCCAGTCTCTCTTTATAAAGTCAGGTAACTTGCTCTCAATAGATTTAATTACCAGTGGGTTCTTTATGGCTCCGGAGTTTCCCAGCTCTGTGAGATCTGCTAGGGCTCTCTCCACAGCCTGTATGAGGTCAATGACTTTCCTTGGCTGGCTCCCCCTCACATATGGTATCTTCTCCAGCTCCTCCAGGATTTCTATAGCGATGGTTGACTTGTTGCCATACCTGTTCTCCATGACTCTGAATATATCCTCCGCAGTGTGGTAGGTTGAAAGTCTGAGGTCCTTTGAAATCTTGTCCTCCACACTATCCAGGAGCTGAACTTTCTTGACTTCAGCTGATCCAGTTGGCTCTCCTTGCCTTTGAAGGCTCTCCCAGTCTTTCCTCCATCTGTGATATCCTCTTTTGCAGCCATTAAAGATGGGCAGAGTGGTTGGTTTGAGCTTCACGATTGGTGTTGCTGGTGTGGGCAGTGGTCTCCCCCTCGCACCTCCTGAAACTTCTGTGGTTAGCGCTTCCTCTGCAATCCTCCGTGCCGTGACGAATTCAGCTCTTCCATGTTCAAACTTTTGGCTTGCTGCTTTCAGAGTCATGACTCTGCTATTTAGCTCATCCTTTGATGACGCAGGGATCCATCGCTCCCACGCTGACATCATTGTGGTGAGCTCCTCTATCCGCTTTTCCAAGAGGGTCAGGTGCACTTCATAGCACTCCAACTTAGTACTTTCAACAACTACACCATCTGCTTGCTCACATGCATTTTCTGCTCCTAAGATTGCCATTCTGAGTCCATCCTTGCCATACCTTGACCACAGGTTCATCTGGACAGTATCCTTTACTTGTTTAAATCTGGCCTCAGCTTCATTCTCTGTCCTCTCAATGTCGCCCTCTTCCTGCTTTTCAAGCGCAACTTCTTCTTCTTCTTCTGGCTTTTGCATCTCAGCCAGCACGCCAATCCTGTAG
Organism: Myoxocephalus aenaeus; assembly: GCA_038501785.1. NCBI lineage: Eukaryota > Metazoa > Chordata > Actinopteri > Perciformes > Cottidae > Myoxocephalus > Myoxocephalus aenaeus. The sequence continues at coordinate 2,425,785 of JBAMJR010000076.1, read as the reverse complement.
TCATCATTGGCATCAAGCAATTGTCTAAAACAGTCTGAGAGTTTAGTGAACTCCTCCTTCAACTCTGCTTCAAGCATGCTGCTTACCCCTCTGGTCATGAAGTTCGCCTGTCTGGTGAAGCTACTTTTTGCAGTGGTCCTCTCTCTTTTGAGCTGCTTGACCGTCTTCCCCAGGGCGTCTTCTGCCATTTTGACTCCCTCTGCGTCAACAGCTTGTGTCTGGATGTCTGAAGCCGTTTATCCTCAAGTCCAGGCTGCTTCGCGTGGTTTTCAACTGTCAAGTTCCTATGTATTTCTCGGTCAACTCTTGGTCCAACTTGCAATGACCTGGTACATGTGATCCCAAAGGACGCACGGGACAACTCGTTTCCAACACAGCTCAATCTTTATTGTTTTCTTATTTGTCAATTGTTGGCTGGTTGGTCCATCTAGGTTGAAAACCTTCGAACACAAAAAGCAAAAAGTTATACAACCAAAATGTAAATAAACTTTAAACAATTCTCGCCAACAAATGAATAAATAAAAGCTACAGTACCAGTGGCTTCTTTGGGCTGTACCATCGGTTGACTCCTTCCCTCTCTCTGTCTCAGCTGAAATGTTTGCTGGCAGAGCTTCCCTTTGCAGGTGTTTCCAATTAAGCGATCAGCAGCCTGCACTGGCCTACTGGCGGTGCATTCTGGGACTTGCAGTTTTTTCTCTCTTTTTCCTTTTCTTTCTCTTCTGACAAAGTAACGTAATTCGATTAAATCATAATAATTAACTCAACACTTAGAGATAGGGTAAGGAGATGCGTTTCCTCTGTAGGACTCAGCCTTAGAGATAGAGTAAGGAGATGAGTTTCCTCTGTAGGGCTCAGCCTTAGAGATAGAGTAAGGAGATGAGTTTCCTCTGTAGGGCTCAGCCTTAGAGATAGGGTAAGGAGATGCGTTTCCTCTGTAGGACTCAGCCTTAGAGATAGAGTAAGGAGATGAGTTTCCTCTGTAGGGCTCAGCCTTAGAGATAGAGTAAGGAGATGAGTTTCCTCTGTAGGGCTCAGCCTTAGAGATAGAGTAAGGAGATAAGTTTCCTCCTTAGGGCTCAGCCTTAGAGATAGAGTAAGGAGATAAGTTTCCTCCTTAGGGCTCAGCCTTAGAGATAGGGTAAGGAGATAAGTTTCCTCTGTAGGACTCAGCCTTAGAGATAGGGTAAGGAGATAAGTTTCCTCCTTAGGGCTCAGCCTTAGAGTTAGGGTAAGGAGATAAGTTTCCTCCTTAGGGCTCAGCCTTAGAGATAGAGTAAGGAGATAAGTTTCCTCCTTAGGGCTCAGCCTTAGAGATAGGGTAAGGAGCTCGGACATCAGGAGGGAGCTTGGAGTTGAGGCGCTACTCCTGTTGAAAGGAGTCAGCTGAGGTGGTTCAGCATCCAATCAGGATGCCTCCTGGACGCCTCCCATTAGAGGTTTTCAGGGCACGTCCAACTGGGCGTCCTGTCCACAGACTGTTTCGACGTGAGCGCCACATGTCAAACTAAACCATTGAGTACCTTAGTGACGTTTAATGATGATGAAGGTTTAACAAAGAGATAAATAAAACCAGACTGTGCATAAGAACTTGATAGATCTGATAAACAAAAAAGGTGTTGCATATTGTGGCTCAGTGTTAGAGCAGGGTCGTCCTTCAATCAGAGCATCGGCGGTTCGATCCCCAGCTCCACTAGGCTATGTCGATGTGTCCTTGATCAAGACACTTAACCCTGAATTGCTCCCCGTTGCTGTGTCTACGGTGTATAGAGCAAACATGTATGTATTCTTGGGCAAGACCCGTAAGGCCAAATTGCCCTTTTACCATAGAGCTCCATTGTTTTCCAAAATCTAGTACAAACACATCAATGAACCACACTGTTGCCCTGGGTGACATTTCTCTTCATAACCATGAACACATACACTGAAGCTAATTTTGACTCAATTCAACACATAGTGTCCCGCTGCCCCGAAATCTCACTATCCCGTGTGTTAATCCACAAGTGAAAATAGTTCCCCAACAAAAGAACAATTTATTTGATTTTGAGGAAGGTTGGGTAAAATCTAGAGAGACTGTTTTATGAAATTACTAAACCTTTTAAAATAAAACAATTTATTTGTTACGCATTCCTAAAGATTAGCTTTTTCAGAAAGAACAAATGGGGTTTGAGGCTGAGTGCTGCAGACACAAAGTAGCCATCAAGCGGAGCTTTCTTTCTTCCCCGACAGCTCCCTCTTTTTTATTTTTTGTCGGCCTTCCACGCTGTTAGCATGCAAAGCTTTACTACCCTCAGTACTTCTGCTGTCCTCTGATTCGCTTCTATTAACCCAGAGGTGGGAGAGGAGGAGCAAATAAAACAAGATCGATAAATGTTTCATCAGATTTAAAAGACGGCGTTAGCCTCAGTTTTATGGGTGCTACGCTACAGTTTCAGGGTGGCCAAGTCCTTGGGTTTAAAAGAAAGGTTTATGGTGCTGTAAACATAGCCCAATTCTCTTTTCCATTTCAACCACATAAAGTCGTGACAGATAGGTAAATCTACACACGGGAGAGGAGAAGCTCTTTGCCTCCGTTCTTTCTCCCCTGCAGGTTTCTCTTTTCTTTGCAGTCAAGAGCACATGAAGGGTAAATGCTGGGATCAGGCTTCCAGTTAATTGTGAATTGTAGCAAATATGAAGCAATGTCAGTTATGACATAACTAGAAATGTGCTAAATACACATCAATAATTCTCTCTTTATCAGCCATGAAAGACTGTAAGACTACAGCTGATATAATTATTATTATTCAAGGATTCATGAATGAAAGCAGAATATTCAAGATGAATAATGCACTGTATACAGCCATACAAATCTCAATCATATTAGAAAACAAGCTCATGTTGATCTCACCTAGAGTCTGCCTCAAGGTTTATTTATTCAACAAAATTGACAAAGTGGAGTAGTTTTTTTTGTAAGAAGAGGGAACAAGCTAAACATTCAATTAATGAATCAGTTTGAGGTTTTATGCCAGTGTTATTACAGTTCATCATGTTTGATTTACAAATGTCTCAACTGAAGGTTCCATAATGTAGTTGTTGGAGACATTTCAAAGAGTACGTCAGTAAGTTAGCATTGCTCTATAACAGTCATCTTTTTCTTCATTCTTTTTCCTTGTCAAAACCCCCTCCCGCCTGCATTACCCACAATGCAAGTTGGTGTGTGGGAGGGTGTGTTATGCTATTAGAGTCTCTGCTGCTAGCCGCAACATGAGGCGTCAACCTCTGGGTCTGAAAAGTGAATTTATTGTCTCAATCAGTAGTTCAAGTATTTTCTGTTCAGAATTTTTCAATTCAGTAAATGATGGTCCATTTAGAGTTAAATGGACCATAAAGTATGCTATGTTTTAGGACATTACTATCTTGTCCATGTTTTTGTCTTAAAACTTGAACCCCTTCACGGTGTGGTTTGACTTCATGTTCCACTTGAGACAGTTCCTCACACTTCACACAGCTCTCTCTGTCTAAAGGCTTTCATGTTTCATGGCTCACGTTACGGTAGTTTCAAAAGCGTGTCAGAACACAACGCTCTAACGTTAATCATTGCACCCCAGCAGCAGATATTTATTTAGTTTTCTCATTGACACTAGTGCACATGGGTTTGGAGGGAACAGCTTGAATAGGGGACCAACCAGGAAATGGAAAAAAAATAGCACAAATGATGTTCCTATGATTTGTTATCAGCCTTAACATGAGTGTTTTCCTTTAACCCTTTGGGGGCGGGGCCCCCGTCGACGCGTAAAAGCAGATGTTTAAGTTTTTAATAAAATCCTATCTTCACAATAATACGTCACAGAGATATGGTTTCAAATCTGGCGGATATGGTTTCCACTTCCGCGTCTGAGCATCTAAACATGGACATGTATGAGGCGTGCAAAGCTTCAGTGTGAGTCAGAAGATGCCAAGCAAAGAGTCCTGAGCAGAGCTATATTGGAGAGGATGGACAGATGGCGCAGCTTCAGAGCTGAAGGATTCGCTAACAAGGAGCTAGCCGGAGCTAACGGGCCAGATAGCTGGCTACAGCGTTTCTGTGAGACTGAACGGTGAGTAATCAACTGTTGTCTCTATCACCGTTAACTTTCTTACAGTGAACATAGTACGACCAGTAGTGTTGGACCTCCATTATGTGTTTGTAAGACTGTAAATAACGTTTGTTTGTTGACAATAGCTTAGCGTTAGCACGTCACTACATAGTGTCGTGTTGGCGGTCCTCTTCCGTGTCTATGACTGAACGGTGCATAACTAACTGTTGTCCCTATCACCATTAACTTTCTTACAGTGAACATAGTACAACCAGTAGTGTTGGACCTCCATTAATCGTTACTACAGTACTGTTTATGTCACGTTAGCTGATGCTAACACGGAGCTAGCGGTAGCACGCTAACGGAGATAGCTGATTATAGCTATGAACGGTGGGTAATCAACTGTTGTCCCTATCACCGTTAACTTTCTTACAGTGAATTTAGTACAACTAGTAGTGTTGGATCTCAGTTACGTGTTTGTATGGCTGTAACTACCGTTGTGCATTTTTAGCTCATGGCCTGAGCATAGTTGGATATGTTAGCACGTAGCTAGCTCATGCTATGTCTTGAGCATAGTCAGTGTTGGATCTTCCTTACGTGTCGGTGTCTAATCATTACTTTCTATCAGTGAACTCATACTGACTGTATTCAGGGCCGGCTCTAGCACTTTGGTTGCCCTAGGTGAGATTGAGTTTTACGCCCCCCCCCCCCCCTCCCATATATTAACTTAACTGCTTTACTTTGCATAGCAGTTTTTCACCCACTTATAATTCTACTATTCTACATTGCAGTTCAACAATAAATGGTGCATGCACAACAAACACCAGAATAGTTTCAGAACATTTAATTTTTTATTATTTTAAATAATTTATTACACACTCAAAGTTAGGATTAAATTAACTCCATCAACTGTGACAAAAACACTCTTTTGTTCAAATATGTTTATTGAACAAACCTCAAAACATGGTACAAGCTGTATAGGGAATGACTATGGTTAACCAGGTTTGACAGTTTTTTTTTCCCTTACACACAAACACAGAAGGCTGGCCAGTCAGCAGGATCTATAGGTTCTCCCTGGATATCAGGAATTGCGGAGGGTGAGGTGTCTGCAGGCGGCAGTGTAGTTTCACTGGTGCCCTGAGTGCTTGATGTGGTCCTGGATGTCCCTTCACCTTCACCTGTATTCAAGCAAATTGTATAGCCAGACAAGCGGTGTTTAATATAATAAGTGAAATGATCATGAATGTGGTTGAACTTCTTTAAGAAAACAAGCTATTGTATTTAATACATGCTAACATGTTTCTATTGTACTTTAAAGTATGGATGTGGCTTGAATAAATACTATTATATAGACTCACCTGATGCAGGCTGTGTGTTCCTGGCCCCTTGAGTACTACTGGATGTCCCTTCTCCTGCAGCTGTATTTAAACACAGAGTTCATCCATGCTGTTCGTTACACATTGCATTTGGTCATTTCTATCATCCTACCACATAGTTGCATTGTACAAATACATTTTATCTGACCATGTAACTTGTAGTAGATAAATTACAATTACTGCCACCACTGCTACAAGGCTAAATAATGCTACTGATTACAATTAGTAGTATTAATGTGATGTGATTATGAAAGTAATAATTGATAATAATAATAATAATAATAATAATAATAATAATAATAATAACAATAAAACAAACAGCAACAATAGTACTAGTTGTGTAGGCTACTTACAAAGTTCAGATCGAGGCGAATCAGGCGTCCTTTCTCCAGCAGGTGCCGGCCTCTGAAAAAATTGCCTGAGTGCATCTGGCCAATTTAAAACAAAAATAAAAAATAAAAACAAAACAAAACAAAAAACACATATACATTTTAGTATATTCCTGGGGAGGAACTGTACAGAAGGGTGAACACCACCACTATCCCCCAAATGGTTATTTGTGTGTATGCACCTGCTAGTTGTGAATTCACTAAACAGAACTTATGCCATTTATAATGAATGTAGACAGCAACTGTACTTTTCATAACTAGCATACGTTATCCAGATACTGGGCTTTTGACATGTGCATCCATGTAGGTTATCAGTGAAGTTACGTTTGCTAGTAATAGCCTACGTAGCAAATTAGCAAAGTAACAGTTGCTAGCTAGCTATAGCTAGCCTAAGTGACAGCAATGAAACGTCCAATATTAGGTGATGCACAATACTAAATGTATTTTGTTTGACACCTTAATGGCTGAGATGAGAAGACTTACCTCTATACTTGACTTTCTTTTCCTCTTCCTTTTTTCGTTTTCGTCCCTGTGCTCCAGATGGTTTAGACCGCTTCATTTTTGCAAATGTCACGGGCCAGTCAAAGTGGCCGCGCAATAGATTTTTCAGATTGCGCACATTTTTCAGACCGCACAAACGATTTTCTTTTTTGGAGTGAACCATCTTTGCAATAGAAGATCTTTGATGTGACGTGTCGAGTCTTGGCCAATCAGCGTCCCGTTTTCTCGACAAAAAAAATCAGATTTTTGGCCGAGTTATTGTCATCTCCATAATAGAACATCTTTGATGTGACGTGTCTTGGCCAATCAGCGTTAAGATGTTTACAGCGCCGTTTCTCAATATGCGTGTCTCTCTGTACTTGATGAGAAAACTCACAGCTGAATCGTCCCCCGGTCGCGAATTGCTCACAGTGCTGAAATGTGCGCTGTGAGGGCGCCCCCAACCCATTTGTCGCCCTAGGCAGTCGCCTAGTTCGCCTATAGCAATCGCCGGCCCTGACTGTATTAATGTATTTTACAGAGTGGATTCAGAGCTGTGAGGGTCCAGAGGACAACATGCAGCATTGCTGCAGCAGCCTCCCTGTCCGTCTGCCTGCCAACACATCACCTAGCAGGCCACAAAGCCAGCCACAGCTCATCATCCCCAACATATAATAATACATTTGATTTTAGACATTTATTTACATGTGTCTACGATTTAATTCATATATTCCACTGCTTTTGTGAACCTAAGACCTTTGGTAAACAAATTCCCATCATCAAAACCGCTATCCCACCTGAGTAAAGTTATGTTTTCACAACAAATATGAAACATTTCCAAATGCATACATTTTTCAGCTTTAGTCATATTTTCTCTTTACACTTGTGCCTTGGGACAATGGTGCCTCATTATATAGATAGCTGAGATTGTTCTGTAATTTTTGATATACAACACATGATTATGTATCATATGCAAGTGACTTTAAAAAGGGAAATTTTAAAATCATGTAAAACGAGAAAATGACCACAGACCCCAGAGTGTTAACCCAGCATTTGTGTGACACTGCTGCAAAAAGTATGGATGAAGCCATATTTTGTTTCTTATTTATGTCCTTTTGAAATGAATTTACAAGCACTTGAGGTAGCACTCATAAAGAAAAGAAAGATCCCTCTCCCCGGTTCCCCGCTCTCCCTGGACCACATAAGTAGCTGAGTGTAGAGTTAAATTTAGGTCAGCACTTTATTAAGTGTAACAGATGCCTTGGTCGGTCTACCCCAAGGTTAGGGAACTGCATTTGCGGTCTCCTCTGACAGAGCGGTAGACAGTTATGCTAAGAGAGCGGCAGGGTGGAATCCATTTAACCTGCAACCACTGTGGTGGGAATCCAGCCAGGCCGGTGTTATCCTCCACAGGCATGCTGCGGCAGAGGAGGCTGACCCACAGGTAACAGGTGGCGGAGGCCAGTTCTCCCAGGCCAGAGAACGCACCGCTCTCCAACTCATCACCCCAATTTCTACATCATTAACCTCACTCAACAACCGCAGCGCTGCTGGAAGCACAAGAGGTGTCCCGCTCACAAGACGGTCCATTTAAATGAAACCGTCTCTTTACTGCAGGGTGTCTGCTGCTCTTTTGTTTGAAAATCAGACTGAACTGCTGTTTTCCCCCACGGGACCTATATGGGTTGAATTTTAGACATAATAGTTAAACTGTGTAAAACATTACAATAATCATGAACGAATATATTGATGTTACACATCAAATTAAACAAGAGAACCTGGGCTACAAGAATTAGTCAGCCATTACAACACAACTCAAACACCAACTAAAATAATTATTAAAATATCATAATAATAATTTTGTCATGAGTCACCCCACTCGGCATGTTTCCGGAACTAGCAACCCGTAGCTCGGTGCTATCAGAAAAAGACAGATGGCAAAAAGCAAGACAATTCCACACAGATGCCAAATCTATTCACCAAATCCCTCTCACCGAGATATGAACCAAAGAACACAGCAACATGAATCGCTGAGTCAGCAAATGCTGCCTACCTTTGTTTATTAGAAGAAAATATGCATTTCCCCCAGTAAATCCACACTGATATAAGTGTATTGATCACCATAAGTAATATACAAGTGAAATATAAGGTTTGCTACATGAAAAAATTCAAATGTCACAGATGCGCGCAAATGTGCCCAAATGCAAATTTTGGAGACCTCGCCTGAATTCTCTCTGTAGTTTACCTCTCTGACTTTGTTCTGCTTCACTTTTTCAAAGTCAAACTTTGCAGAGAGACTGTTCACATATTGTGCTATGATTTGGGAGATTTTGGACCTTAGTGAAGCATCATTTCAAAGAGATAATCATCATGAAAGTGCTTTTTTTTTATAGGCGGACCTGAAACTTCTATTTTTGCTGTGTTTGAATCTTTATTTACTCTTAACCAGTAACATATATACTCATATTTACACATATGAACAAAATCTCACATGGGTTGCCTTTATTAACACCAAAATTATTCAAATAGCCCTTGTGGTTGCAGAGATACACCCTTTTTAGTTTGGGGATGTTATTTATTTCGAGCAGAATCCTAAAAAATGCCATGGGGCTTAAAAGGTTAACTATTTAATTGTGTGTCTAAATCAGTCCTAGAAAATTTTAAAGTAAAAAAGCAAGCAAGTAATGTTTGTTCATGCTAGTTAACACATTGCATGTCGCACAAAGAAGGAGGAGCTGTTACTTCCAGGTCCACTAGGCAGCCCGTCCAGCTGGGTCGATCTCAGCCACGCGTGTCAACATTTAAAAATGTCACCCTGTCGTTCACAATGACAAGAAAGTTTCAGCTCAATTACATTACAAGTCATTTATAGTTATTGTCGACAGAAAAATTATTCACGATCCACAATCAACTGTCGTTTTTTTAAACTGTCAAATAAATAATTCAGAATATCAGCCTCGTGTTGACAACATATTTAATTATTCTGAGCACATCAAGACGATGTGGCTTTTATTTTGGAAAGGAAAGAGTAAGCGTGGACCATTTCTATGTCTGTGTAGTGTTGCTGGTCTGATTTCTATATTCTGTCTACTTTTGCTTTTGGACAGACCTCAAGCCTCAGTTGACACGCAGCAAAGCTGCATCTGAGTGACGCTGCTCGTACAGGAAGTGTAGCATAAGCCAGACATTAGGGTACAATTAAACTAATGTTTTTTAAATTAGACTTCAACACAAACGTCTGTCCATTTAATCTTTATAACTGGAAAAACTAATTCAGAAAAATGTCTCTTCCCGCTCGGTACTTTGCGTTAGTTCAGGCAGAGCACTGAAGTAATTCAATTATATTCTATTTATTTTCTATAGCCTAACATCACAAATTAGTCTGAGAGGGCTTTACAATCTGTACACATCTGACATCCTCTGTCCTGGGACCTCACACAGGAAAACTCCCACAAAAACCTTTTAACGAGGAGAGAAAAAGGAAGAGAGCCACAGAGGAAGGTCGAGGGAAGTAACATTTTCTTTCCTTGTTAGTTTGTTTATTAAGGTCCCCGTTAGCTGCAGTACTTTGGGGTCCACATGATGCATTTACAATATTTCAAAGAGAAACAAACTAATGAAATATGTATATTTCAGCAAATCTGATCTACTGCTCTCTCTAGCTATGTTACGTTAAGATAAACCCAATGTCTGTTACAGATATCCCAGCATGCTTTAAGGTGCACTTCAAATTCAAGGTCTTAAAAAGGTCTTGCCTGTAAGGAATGTTATTAGAGTAACACTAATTGTATTTTTAGAAACTTAAAATACAATATTAACATTGAGTATTAATTGGCTATTCTCTATAATTAGCCTTTTTGATCATATTGAAGACTTCTTGAAGCTGGAAATCCTGACTTACTTTTATAAAATCAGTTACTAAACTAGCTGCCGACTTTGCTTGTTTAACGCAAAATAAAGCTCATATCAAAATCAGTTTGATCTAAAAGTGAGGGATTTTTTGTTTGTTTTACTACAATCACAATGTATTGCAATATTTGAGGTTTGCTGTTATTTGTATTCTATAGTTGCACGCCCATTGGACTGGTTATGGGTCATACTTGGTCACAAACATCTTTCCCCTGTGAGGTATTTGTTGCGATCAATCCCTGCCTGCCTCCAGGAAGTCCTGTCGCTAGGTATTCATGCGACCAGCTGGAACCAGCAGATGTGTCAATGGATTCCCACACTGAGCGATTGACTGCTGTTCGGATTCATAAGCAGGGCGATTGACTGCGGCTCGGATTCACAAGCCGCGTGATTGACTGCTGTTGGCACACTAGCTGCCAGCGGCGCAAGTGGTGGCTGACAAACGACAGAGTCGAGTTGGCGACGAGGGAAATTACCTCGGCTCTCCTCTCTCTCTCGAAGCCGCCCGGCAATCATCCCACATCCCCGTGTCTTTCTCACTGCCTCTTTTTTACTGCCACACTCAATCACTGCCAAACAGATAATGCAGCCACGACTCCGACAAAACACATTTGCGCCGCACACAGAAGAGCCTACGTAGTGCGTATACACACAGGACCGTCAAGACACCTCCGTGATTATGAACATCTGTAAGCTACTCGCGCTAACAACCGGCATGCCATTAAATATCACATAATGAATGTGACGGCAGGAAATGAAGAAAAAAATGATCATGAATTACCATTCTTCTGCTTTCTCTCTCAAATTTAATTGTCTTTGGGAAACTTAATCGCTGAGTGCTGACTGCTTAAGTCAATTTGTATTATGTTTTAATTGACTATACAGCAGTCAGGTGGCAGCCATTATGAGGAGTGGGAGAGGAGAACACATTATGCTGCATTAAAGGCGATTCATTGGAGAAGTCCTGTGTTAGGCGGCCCGCACTTCTTCACTGTCACTGCTCCTTCCCTGTAATTATTTTTATACACTCGCACGGTATCTCTGCAAATAAATGTTTTATAATGGCGTCGCCGCGGAGAGTGGGGATGCTGGGGGGACACGGTGTTCTGGGTGAGACAGTTTAATCTAAGAGGAAACTTTGACACTGATTAATGGCTTTTGTTCATTGCAGCTCAACAGTCCGAAGAGGCTTCTTTGTATAGTGCTGCTCTTTCAAGTGCGTGTGTAAATACACAAGAAGTGGCAAGAAGAAGCCTGAGAGAGATGGGCCACTGCAATGGTGTTTTCATCGTCCACCATTACATTGGGCGTCTTCTGTCGAAGCTTAATGAGGATCGCTGCTGGTTAACGGAATCTAGTGTATTATTCCCTAAATAACATGAACATGTTAATGCAATACTTCCAAGGAGGAAAAACAAGCAAATGAAATCAAGTATTATAATTATGGTCAGGGTGAGGAAGTAAAGATGGTCTCTTCGTATCCACATACTCTACAACATGTCCATGTACTCTACATGTCCATGTACTCTAATACTCTACAACATGTCCATGTACTCTACATGTCCATGTACTCTAATACTCTACAACATGTTCATGTACTCTACATGTCCATATACTCTAATACTCTACAACATGTTCATGTACTCTACAACATGTTCATGTACTCTACTACATGTCCATGTACTCTACTACATGTCCATGTACTCTACAACATGTCCATGTACTCTAATACTCTACAACATGTCCATGTACTCTACAACATGTTCATGTACTCTAATACTCTACAACATGTCCATATACTCTACAACATGTCCATGTACTCTACAACATATCCATGTACTCTAATACTCTACAACATGTCCATATACTCTACATGTCCATATACTCTAATACTCTACAACATGTTCATGTACTCTACAACATGTTCATGTACTCTACATGTCCATATACTCTAATACTCTACAACATGTTCATGTACTCTACAACATGTTCATGTACTCTACTACATGTCCATGTACTCTACAACATGTCCATGTACTCTACAACATGTCCATGTACTCTACAACATGTTCATGTACTCCATGTACTCTACAACATGTCCATGTACTCTAATACTCTACAACATGTCCATGTACTCTACAACATGTTCATGTACTCTAATACTCTACAACATGTCCATATACTCTACAACATGTCCATGTACTCTACAACATGTCCATGTACTCTAATACTCTACAACATGTCCATGTACTCTAATACTCTACAACATGTCCATATACTCTACATGTCCATATACTCTAATACTCTACAACATGTTCATGTACTCTACTACATGTCCATGTACTCTACTACATGTCCATGTACTCTACTACATGTCCATGTACTCTACAACATGTCCATGTACTCTAATACTCTACAACATGTTCATGTACTCTAATACTCTACAACGTGTCCATATACTCTACAACATGTCCATGTACTCTACAACATGTCCATGTACTCTACAACATGTCCATGTACTCTAATACTCTACAACATGTCCATGTACTCTAATACTCTACAACATGTCCATATACTTTACTACATGTCCATGTACTCTACAACATGTCCATGTACTCTACAACATGTTCATGTACTCTACAGCATGTCCATGTACTCTACTACATGTCCATGTACTCTACTACATGTTCATGTACTCTACTACATCTTCATGTACTCTACTACATGTTCATGTACTCTACAACATGTTCATGTACTCTAATACTCTACAACATGTCCATGTACTCTAATACTCTACAACATGTCCATATACTTTATTACATGTCCATGTACTCTACAACATGTCCATGTACTCTACAACATGTTCATGTACTCTACAACATGTTCATGTACTCTACAACATGTTCATGTACTCTACGACATGTCCATGTACTCTAATACTCTACGACATGTTCATGTACTCTACAACATGTCCATGTACTCTACAACATGTTCATGTACTCTACTACATGTCCATGTACTCTACAACATGTTCATGTACTCTACGACATGTCCATGTACTCTAATACTCTACAGCATGTCCATGTACTCTACATGTTCATGTACTCTACTACATGTCCATGTACTCTACAACATGTCCATGTACTCTACAACATGTCCATGTACTCCATGTACTCTACAACATGTTCATGTACTCTACAACATGTTCATGTACTCCATGTACTCTACAACATGTTCATGTACTCTACAACATGTTCATCTACTCTACTACATGTCCATGTACTCTAATACTCTACAGCATGTCCATATACTCTACTACATGTCCATGTACTCTACTACATGTTCATGTACTCTACTACATGTTCATGTACTCTACGACATGTTCATCTACTCTACAACATGTTCATGTACTCTACTACATGTCCATGTACTCTACTACATGTCCATGTACTCTACAACATGTCCATGTACTCTAATACTCTACAACATGTCCATATACTCTACAACATGTCCATGTACTCTACAACATGTCCATATACTCTAATACTCTACAACATGTTCATGTACTCTACAACATGTTCATGTACTCTACTACATGTCCATGTACTCTACAACATGTCCATGTACTCTACAACATGTCCATGTACTCTACAACATGTTCATGTACTCCATGTACTCTACAACATGTCCATGTACTCTAATACTCTACAACATGTCCATGTACTCTACAACATGTTCATGTACTCTAATACTCTACAACATGTCCATATACTCTACAACATGTCCATGTACTCTACAACATGTCCATGTACTCTAATACTCTACAACATGTCCATGTACTCTAATACTCTACAACATGTCCATATACTCTACATGTCCATATACTCTAATACTCTACAACATGTTCATGTACTCTACATGTCCATATACTCTAATACTCTACAACATGTTCATGTACTCTACTACATGTCCATGTACTCTACTACATGTCCATGTACTCTACAACATGTCCATGTACTCTAATACTCTACAACATGTTCATGTACTCTAATACTCTACAACATGTCCATATACTCTACAACATGTCCATGTACTCTACAACATGTCCATGTACTCTACAACATGTTCATGTACTCTAATACTCTACAACATGTCCATGTACTCTACAACATGTCCATGTACTCTAATACTCTACAACATGTCCATGTACTCTAATACTCTACAACATGTCCATATACTTTACTACATGTCCATGTACTCTACAACATGTCCATGTACTCTACAACATGTTCATGTACTCTAATACTCTACAACATGTCCATGTACTCTACAACATGTCCATGTACTCTAATACTCTACAACATGTCCATGTACTCTAATACTCTACAACATGTCCATATACTTTACTACATGTCCATGTACTCTACAGCATGTCCATGTACTCTACTACATGTCCATGTACTCTACTACATGTCCATGTACTCTACTACATCTTCATGTACTCTACTACATGTCCATGTACTCTACTACATGTTCATGTACTCTACAACATGTTCATGTACTCTAATACTCTACAACATGTCCATGTACTCTAATACTCTACAACATGTCCATATACTTTATTACATGTCCATGTACTCTACAACATGTCCATGTACTCTACAACATGTTCATGTACTCTACAACATGTCCATGTACTCTACAACATGTTCATGTACTCTACAACATGTCCATGTACTCTACAACATGTTCATGTACTCTACAACATGTCCATGTACTCTACAACATGTTCATGTACTCTACTACATGTCCATGTACTCTACAACATGTTCATGTACTCTACGACATGTCCATGTACTCTAATACTCTACAGCATGTCCATGTACTCTACATGTTCATGTACTCTACTACATGTCCATGTACTCTACAACATGTCCATGTACTCTACAACATGTCCATGTACTCCATGTACTCTACAACATGTTCATGTACTCTACAACATGTTCATGTACTCCATGTACTCTACAACATGTTCATGTACTCTACAACATGTTCATCTACTCTACAACATGTCCATGTACTCTACTACATGTCCATGTACTCTAATACTCTACAGCATGTCCATATACTCTACTACATGTCCATGTACTCTACTACATGTTCATGTACTCTACTACATGTTCATGTACTCTACGACATGTTCATCTACTCTACAACATGTTCATGTACTCTAATACTCTACAGCATTCCATGTACTCTACAACATGTTCATGTACTCTACAACATGTTCATCTACTCTACAACATGTCCATGTACTCTACTACATGTCCATGTACTCTAATACATGTTCATGTACTCTACTACATGTTCATGTACTCTACGACATGTTCATCTACTCTACAACATGTTCATGTACTCTACTACATGTCCATGTACTCTACTACATGTCCATGTACTCTACAACATGTCCATGTACTCTAATACTCTACAACATGTCCATATACTCTACAACATGTCCATGTACTCTACAACATGTCCATATACTCTAATACTCTACAACATGTTCATGTACTCTACAACATGTTCATGTACTCTACTACATGTCCATGTACTCTACAACATGTCCATGTACTCTACAACATGTCCATGTACTCTACAACATGTTCATGTACTCCATGTACTCTACAACATGTCCATGTACTCTAATACTCTACAACATGTCCATGTACTCTACAACATGTTCATGTACTCTAATACTCTACAACATGTCCATATACTCTACAACATGTCCATGTACTCTACAACATGTCCATGTACTCTAATACTCTACAACATGTCCATGTACTCTAATACTCTACAACATGTCCATATACTCTACATGTCCATATACTCTAATACTCTACAACATGTTCATGTACTCTACATGTCCATATACTCTAATACTCTACAACATGTTCATGTACTCTACAACATGTTCATGTACTCTACTACATGTCCATGTACTCTACTACATGTCCATGTACTCTACAACATGTCCATGTACTCTAATACTCTACAACATGTTCATGTACTCTAATACTCTACAACATGTCCATATACTCTACAACATGTCCATGTACTCTACAACATGTCCATGTACTCTACAACATGTTCATGTACTCTAATACTCTACAACATGTCCATGTACTCTACAACATGTCCATGTACTCTAATACTCTACAACATGTCCATGTACTCTAATACTCTACAACATGTCCATATACTTTACTACATGTCCATGTACTCTACAACATGTCCATGTACTCTACAACATGTTCATGTACTCTAATACTCTACAACATGTCCATGTACTCTACAACATGTCCATGTACTCTAATACTCTACAACATGTCCATGTACTCTAATACTCTACAACATGTCCATATACTTTACTACATGTCCATGTACTCTACAGCATGTCCATGTACTCTACTACATGTCCATGTACTCTACTACATGTCCATGTACTCTACTACATCTTCATGTACTCTACTACATGTCCATGTACTCTACTACATGTTCATGTACTCTACAACATGTTCATGTACTCTAATACTCTACAACATGTCCATGTACTCTAATACTCTACAACATGTCCATATACTTTATTACATGTCCATGTACTCTACAACATGTCCATGTACTCTACAACATGTTCATGTACTCTACAACATGTCCATGTACTCTACAACATGTTCATGTACTCTACAACATGTCCATGTACTCTACAACATGTTCATGTACTCTACAACATGTCCATGTACTCTACAACATGTTCATGTACTCTACTACATGTCCATGTACTCTACAACATGTTCATGTACTCTACGACATGTCCATGTACTCTAATACTCTACAGCATGTCCATGTACTCTACATGTTCATGTACTCTACTACATGTCCATGTACTCTACAACATGTCCATGTACTCTACAACATGTCCATGTACTCCATGTACTCTACAACATGTTCATGTACTCTACAACATGTTCATGTACTCCATGTACTCTACAACATGTTCATGTACTCTACAACATGTTCATCTACTCTACAACATGTCCATGTACTCTACTACATGTCCATGTACTCTAATACTCTACAGCATGTCCATATACTCTACTACATGTCCATGTACTCTACTACATGTTCATGTACTCTACTACATGTTCATGTACTCTACGACATGTTCATCTACTCTACAACATGTTCATGTACTCTAATACTCTACAGCATTCCATGTACTCTACAACATGTTCATGTACTCTACAACATGTTCATCTACTCTACAACATGTCCATGTACTCTACTACATGTCCATGTACTCTAATACTCTACAGCATTTCCATATACTCTACTACATGTCCATGTACTCTACTACATGTTCATGTACTCTACTACATGTTCATGTACTCTACGACATGTTCATCTACTCTACAACATGTTCATGTACTCTAATACTCTACAGCATGTCCATGTACTCTACAACATGTTCATGTACTCTACAACATGTCCATGTACTCTACAACATGTCCATGTACTCTACAACATGTTCATGTACTCTAATACTCTACAGCATGTCCATGTACTCTACAACATGTTCATGTACTCTACTACATGTCCATGTACTCTACAACATGTCCATGTACTCTACAACATGTTCATGTACTCCATGTACTCTACAACATGTTCATGTACTCTACAACATGTTCATGTACTCCATGTACTCTACAACATGTTCATCTACTCTACAACATGTCCATGTACTCTACTACATGTCCATGTACTCTAATACTCTACAACATGTCCATGTACTCTAATACTCTACAACATGTCCATGTACTCTACAACATGTCCATGTACTCTACAACATGTCCATGTACTCTACTACATGTTCATGTACTCTACTACATGTTCATGTACTCTACAACATGTCCATGTACTCTACAACATGTCCATGTACTCTAATACTCTACAACATGTCCATGTACTCTACTACATGTTCATGTACTCTACTACATGTTCATGTACTCTACTACATGTTCATGTACTCTAATACTCTACGACATGTACATGTACTCTACAACATGTTCATGTACTCTAATACTCGACGACATGTCCATGTACTCTACTACATGTCCATGTACTCTACTACATGTTCATGTACTCTACTACATGTCCATGTATTCTACAACATGTTCATGTACTCTACTACATGTTCATGTACTCTACTACATGTTCATGTACTCTAATACTCTACGACATGTACATGTACTCTACAACATGTTCATGTACTCTAATACTCTACGACATGTCCATGTACTCTACTACATGTCCATGTACTCTACTACATGTTCATGTACTCTACTACATGTCCATGTATTCTACAACATGTCCATGTACTCTAATACTCTACAACATGTTCATGTACTCTAATACTCTACAACATGTCCATATACTCTACAACATGTCCATGTACTCTAATACTCTACAACATGTCCATATACTTTACTACATGTCCATGTACTCTACAACATGTCCATGTACTCTACAACATGTTCATGTACTCTACAGCATGTCCATGTACTCTACTACATGTCCATGTACTCTACTACATCTTCATGTACTCTACTACATCTTCATGTACTCTACTACATGTCCATGTACTCTACTACATGTTCATGTACTCTACAACATGTTCATGTACTCTACTACATGTCCATGTACTCTACAACATGTCCATGTACTCTACAACATGTCCATGTACTCCATGTACTCTACAACATGTTCATGTACTTTATTACATGTCCATGTACTCTACAACATGTCCATGTACTCTACAACATGTTCATGTACTCTACAACATGTTCATGTACTCTACAACATGTTCATGTACTCTACTACATGTCCATGTACTCTACAACATGTTCATGTACTCTACGACATGTCCATGTACTCTAATACTCTACGACATGTTCATGTACTCTACAACATGTCCATGTACTCTACAACATGTTCATGTACTCTACTACATGTCCATGTACTCTACTACATGTCCATGTACTCTACGACATGTCCATGTACTCTAATACTCTACAGCATGTCCATGTACTCTACTACATGTCCATGTACTCTACTACATGTCCATGTACTCTACGACATGTCCATGTACTCTAATACTCTACAGCATGTCCATGTACTCTACATGTTCATGTACTCTACTACATGTCCATGTACTCTACAACATGTCCATGTACTCTACAACACGTCCATGTACTCTACAACATGTTCATGTACTCCATGTACTCTACTACATCTTCATTTACTCTACTACATCTTCATGTACTCTACAACATGTCCATGTACTCTACAACACGTCCATGTACTCTACAACATGTTCATGTACTCCATGTACTCTACTACATCTTCATGTACTCTACTACATGTTCATGTACTCTACTACATGTCCATGTACTCTACAACATGTCCATGTACTCTACAACATGTCCATGTACTCCATGTACTCTACAACATGTTCATGTACTCTACAACATGTTCATGTACTCCATGTACTCTACAACATGTTCATGTACTCTACAACATGTTCATCTACTCTACAACATGTCCATGTACTCTAATACTCTACAGCATGTCCATATACTCTACTACATGTCCATGTACTCTACTACATGTTCATGTACTCTACTACATGTTCATGTACTCTACGACATGTTCATCTACTCTACAACATGTTCATGTACTCTACGACATGTTCATCTACTCTACAACATGTTCATGTACTCTACTACATGTCCATGTACTCTACTACATGTCCATGTACTCTACAACATGTCCATGTACTCTAATACTCTACAACATGTCCATGTACTCTACAACATGTTCATGTACTCTAATACTCTACAACATGTCCATATACTCTACAACATGTCCATGTACTCTACAACATGTCCATGTACTCTAATACTCTACAACATGTCCATATACTCTACAACATGTCCATGTACTCTACAACATGTCCATGTACTCTAATACTCTACAACATGTCCATGTACTCTAATACTCTACAACATGTCCATGTACTCTAATACTCTACAACATGTCCATATACTCTACATGTCCATATACTCTAATACTCTACAACATGTTCATGTACTCTACAACATGTTCATGTACTCTACTACATGTCCATGTACTCTACTACATGTCCATGTACTCTACTACATGTCCATGTACTCTACAACATGTCCATGTACTCTAATACTCTACAACATGTTCATGTACTCTAATACTCTACAACATGTCCATATACTCTACAACATGTCCATGTACTCTACAACATGTCCATGTACTCTAATACTCTACAACATGTCCATGTACTCTAATACTCTACAACATGTCCATATACTTTACTACATGTCCATGTACTCTACAACATGTCCATGTACTCTACAACATGTTCATGTACTCTACAGCATGTCCATGTACTCTACTACATGTCCATGTACTCTACTACATCTTCATGTACTCTACTACATCTTCATGTACTCTACTACATGTCCATGTACTCTACTACATGTTCATGTACTCTACTACATGTTCATGTACTCTAATACTCTACAACATGTCCATGTACTCTAATACTCTACAACATGTCCATATACTTTATTACATGTCCATGTACTCTACAACATGTTCATGTACTCTACAACATGTTCATGTACTCTACGACATGTCCATGTACTCTAATACTCTACGACATGTTCATGTACTCTACAACATGTCCATGTACTCTACAACATGTTCATGTACTCTACTACATGTCCATGTACTCTACAACATGTTCATGTACTCTACGACATGTCCATGTACTCTAATACTCTACTACATGTCCATGTACTCTACAACATGTCCATGTACTCTACAACATGTCCATGTACTCTACAACATGTCCATGTACTCCATGTACTCTACAACATGTTCATGTACTCTACAACATGTTCATGTACTCCATGTACTCTACAACATGTTCATGTACTCTACAACATGTTCATCTACTCTACAACAAGTCCATGTACTCTACTACATGTCCATGTACTCTAATACTCTACAGCATGTCCATATACTCTACTACATGTCCATGTACTCTACTACATGTTCATGTACTCTACTACATGTTCATGTACTCTACGACATGTTCATCTACTCTACAACATGTTCATGTACTCTAATACTCTACAGCATGTCCATGTACTCTACAACATGTTCATGTACTCTACAACATGTCCATGTACTCTACAACATGTCCATGTACTCTACAACATGTCCATGTACTCTAATACTCTACAGCATGTCCATGTACTCTACAACATGTTCATGTACTCTACTACATGTCCATGTACTCTACAACATGTCCATGTACTCTACAACATGTTCATGTACTCCATGTACTCTACAACATGTCCATGTACTCTAATACTCTACAACATGTCCATGTACTCTACAACATGTTCATGTACTCTAATACTCTACAACATGTCCATATACTCTACAACATGTCCATGTACTCTACAACATGTCCATGTACTCTAATACTCTACAACATGTCCATGTACTCTAATACTCTACAACATGTCCATATACTCTACATGTCCATATACTCTAATACTCTACAACATGTTCATGTACTCTACATGTCCATATACTCTAATACTCTACAACATGTTCATGTACTCTACAACATGTTCATGTACTCTACTACATGTCCATGTACTCTACTACATGTCCATGTACTCTACAACATGTCCATGTACTCTAATACTCTACAACATGTTCATGTACTCTAATACTCTACAACATGTCCATATACTCTACAACATGTCCATGTACTCTACAACATGTCCATGTACTCTACAACATGTTCATGTACTCTAATACTCTACAACATGTCCATGTACTCTACAACATGTCCATGTACTCTAATACTCTACAACATGTCCATGTACTCTAATACTCTACAACATGTCCATATACTTTACTACATGTCCATGTACTCTACAACATGTCCATGTACTCTACAACATGTTCATGTACTCTAATACTCTACAACATGTCCATGTACTCTACAACATGTCCATGTACTCTAATACTCTACAACATGTCCATGTACTCTAATACTCTACAACATGTCCATATACTTTACTACATGTCCATGTACTCTACAGCATGTCCATGTACTCTACTACATGTCCATGTACTCTACTACATGTCCATGTACTCTACTACATCTTCATGTACTCTACTACATGTCCATGTACTCTACTACATGTTCATGTACTCTACAACATGTTCATGTACTCTAATACTCTACAACATGTCCATGTACTCTAATACTCTACAACATGTCCATATACTTTATTACATGTCCATGTACTCTACAACATGTCCATGTACTCTACAACATGTTCATGTACTCTACAACATGTCCATGTACTCTACAACATGTTCATGTACTCTACAACATGTCCATGTACTCTACAACATGTTCATGTACTCTACAACATGTCCATGTACTCTACAACATGTTCATGTACTCTACTACATGTCCATGTACTCTACAACATGTTCATGTACTCTACGACATGTCCATGTACTCTAATACTCTACAGCATGTCCATGTACTCTACATGTTCATGTACTCTACTACATGTCCATGTACTCTACAACATGTCCATGTACTCTACAACATGTCCATGTACTCCATGTACTCTACAACATGTTCATGTACTCTACAACATGTTCATGTACTCCATGTACTCTACAACATGTTCATGTACTCTACAACATGTTCATCTACTCTACAACATGTCCATGTACTCTACTACATGTCCATGTACTCTAATACTCTACAGCATGTCCATATACTCTACTACATGTCCATGTACTCTACTACATGTTCATGTACTCTACTACATGTTCATGTACTCTACGACATGTTCATCTACTCTACAACATGTTCATGTACTCTAATACTCTACAGCATTCCATGTACTCTACAACATGTTCATGTACTCTACAACATGTTCATCTACTCTACAACATGTCCATGTACTCTACTACATGTCCATGTACTCTAATACTCTACAGCATTTCCATATACTCTACTACATGTCCATGTACTCTACTACATGTTCATGTACTCTACTACATGTTCATGTACTCTACGACATGTTCATCTACTCTACAACATGTTCATGTACTCTAATACTCTACAGCATGTCCATGTACTCTACAACATGTTCATGTACTCTACAACATGTCCATGTACTCTACAACATGTCCATGTACTCTACAACATGTTCATGTACTCTAATACTCTACAGCATGTCCATGTACTCTACAACATGTTCATGTACTCTACTACATGTCCATGTACTCTACAACATGTCCATGTACTCTACAACATGTTCATGTACTCCATGTACTCTACAACATGTTCATGTACTCTACAACATGTTCATGTACTCCATGTACTCTACAACATGTTCATCTACTCTACAACATGTCCATGTACTCTACTACATGTCCATGTACTCTAATACTCTACAACATGTCCATGTACTCTAATACTCTACAACATGTCCATGTACTCTACAACATGTCCATGTACTCTACAACATGTCCATGTACTCTACTACATGTTCATGTACTCTACTACATGTTCATGTACTCTACAACATGTCCATGTACTCTACAACATGTCCATGTACTCTAATACTCTACAACATGTCCATGTACTCTACTACATGTTCATGTACTCTACTACATGTTCATGTACTCTAATACTCTACGACATGTACATGTACTCTACAACATGTTCATGTACTCTAATACTCGACGACATGTCCATGTACTCTACTACATGTCCATGTACTCTACTACATGTTCATGTACTCTACTACATGTCCATGTATTCTACAACATGTTCATGTACTCTACTACATGTTCATGTACTCTACTACATGTTCATGTACTCTAATACTCTACGACATGTACATGTACTCTACAACATGTTCATGTACTCTAATACTCTACGACATGTCCATGTACTCTACTACATGTCCATGTACTCTACTACATGTTCATGTACTCTACTACATGTCCATGTATTCTACAACATGTCCATGTACTCTAATACTCTACAACATGTTCATGTACTCTAATACTCTACAACATGTCCATATACTCTACAACATGTCCATGTACTCTAATACTCTACAACATGTCCATATACTTTACTACATGTCCATGTACTCTACAACATGTCCATGTACTCTACAACATGTTCATGTACTCTACAGCATGTCCATGTACTCTACTACATGTCCATGTACTCTACTACATCTTCATGTACTCTACTACATCTTCATGTACTCTACTACATGTCCATGTACTCTACTACATGTTCATGTACTCTACAACATGTTCATGTACTCTACTACATGTCCATGTACTCTACAACATGTCCATGTACTCTACAACATGTCCATGTACTCCATGTACTCTACAACATGTTCATGTACTTTATTACATGTCCATGTACTCTACAACATGTCCATGTACTCTACAACATGTTCATGTACTCTACAACATGTTCATGTACTCTACAACATGTTCATGTACTCTACTACATGTCCATGTACTCTACAACATGTTCATGTACTCTACGACATGTCCATGTACTCTAATACTCTACGACATGTTCATGTACTCTACAACATGTCCATGTACTCTACAACATGTTCATGTACTCTACTACATGTCCATGTACTCTACTACATGTCCATGTACTCTACGACATGTCCATGTACTCTAATACTCTACAGCATGTCCATGTACTCTACTACATGTCCATGTACTCTACTACATGTCCATGTACTCTACGACATGTCCATGTACTCTAATACTCTACAGCATGTCCATGTACTCTACATGTTCATGTACTCTACTACATGTCCATGTACTCTACAACATGTCCATGTACTCTACAACACGTCCATGTACTCTACAACATGTTCATGTACTCCATGTACTCTACTACATCTTCATTTACTCTACTACATCTTCATGTACTCTACAACATGTCCATGTACTCTACAACACGTCCATGTACTCTACAACATGTTCATGTACTCCATGTACTCTACTACATCTTCATGTACTCTACTACATGTTCATGTACTCTACTACATGTCCATGTACTCTACAACATGTCCATGTACTCTACAACATGTCCATGTACTCCATGTACTCTACAACATGTTCATGTACTCTACAACATGTTCATGTACTCCATGTACTCTACAACATGTTCATGTACTCTACAACATGTTCATCTACTCTACAACATGTCCATGTACTCTAATACTCTACAGCATGTCCATATACTCTACTACATGTCCATGTACTCTACTACATGTTCATGTACTCTACTACATGTTCATGTACTCTACGACATGTTCATCTACTCTACAACATGTTCATGTACTCTACGACATGTTCATCTACTCTACAACATGTTCATGTACTCTACTACATGTCCATGTACTCTACTACATGTCCATGTACTCTACAACATGTCCATGTACTCTAATACTCTACAACATGTCCATGTACTCTACAACATGTTCATGTACTCTAATACTCTACAACATGTCCATATACTCTACAACATGTCCATGTACTCTACAACATGTCCATGTACTCTAATACTCTACAACATGTCCATATACTCTACAACATGTCCATGTACTCTACAACATGTCCATGTACTCTAATACTCTACAACATGTCCATGTACTCTAATACTCTATAACATGTCCATGTACTCTAATACTCTACAACATGTCCATATACTCTACATGTCCATATACTCTAATACTCTACAACATGTTCATGTACTCTACAACATGTTCATGTACTCTACTACATGTCCATGTACTCTACTACATGTCCATGTACTCTACTACATGTCCATGTACTCTACAACATGTCCATGTACTCTAATACTCTACAACATGTTCATGTACTCTAATACTCTACAACATGTCCATATACTCTACAACATGTCCATGTACTCTACAACATGTCCATGTACTCTAATACTCTACAACATGTCCATGTACTCTAATACTCTACAACATGTCCATATACTTTACTACATGTCCATGTACTCTACAACATGTCCATGTACTCTACAACATGTTCATGTACTCTACAGCATGTCCATGTACTCTACTACATGTCCATGTACTCTACTACATCTTCATGTACTCTACTACATCTTCATGTACTCTACTACATGTCCATGTACTCTACTACATGTTCATGTACTCTACTACATGTTCATGTACTCTAATACTCTACAACATGTCCATGTACTCTAATACTCTACAACATGTCCATATACTTTATTACATGTCCATGTACTCTACAACATGTTCATGTACTCTACAACATGTTCATGTACTCTACGACATGTCCATGTACTCTAATACTCTACGACATGTTCATGTACTCTACAACATGTCCATGTACTCTACAACATGTTCATGTACTCTACTACATGTCCATGTACTCTACAACATGTTCATGTACTCTACGACATGTCCATGTACTCTAATACTCTACTACATGTCCATGTACTCTACAACATGTCCATGTACTCTACAACATGTCCATGTACTCTACAACATGTCCATGTACTCCATGTACTCTACAACATGTTCATGTACTCTACAACATGTTCATGTACTCCATGTACTCTACAACATGTTCATGTACTCTACAACATGTTCATCTACTCTACAACAAGTCCATGTACTCTACTACATGTCCATGTACTCTAATACTCTACAGCATGTCCATATACTCTACTACATGTCCATGTACTCTACTACATGTTCATGTACTCTACTACATGTTCATGTACTCTACGACATGTTCATCTACTCTACAACATGTTCATGTACTCTAATACTCTACAGCATGTCCATGTACTCTACAACATGTTCATGTACTCTACAACATGTCCATGTACTCTACAACATGTCCATGTACTCTACAACATGTCCATGTACTCTAATACTCTACAGCATGTCCATGTACTCTACAACATGTTCATGTACTCTACTACATGTCCATGTACTCTACAACATGTCCATGTACTCTACAACATGTTCATGTACTCCATGTACTCTACAACATGTTCATGTACTCTACAACATGTTCATGTACTCCATGTACTCTACAACATGTTCATCTACTCTACAACATGTCCATGTACTCTACTACATGTCCATGTACTCTAATACTCTACAACATGTCCATGTACTCTAATACTCTACAACATGTCCATGTACTCTACTACATGTTCATGTACTCTACTACATGTTCATGTACTCTACAACATGTCCATGTACTCTACAACATGTCCATGTACTCTAATACTCTACAACATGTCCATGTACTCTACTACATGTTCATGTACTCTACTACATGTTCATGTACTCTACTACATGTTCATGTACTCTAATACTCTACGACATGTCCATGTACTCTACAACATGTTCATGTACTCTAATACTCTACGACATGTCCATGTACTCTACTACATGTCCATGTACTCTACTACGTGTTCATGTACTCTACTACATGTCCATGTACTCTACAACATGTCCATGTACTCTAATACTCTACAACATGTCCATATACTCTACAACATGTCCATGTACTCTACAACATGTCCATGTACTCTAATACTCTACAACATGTCCATGTACTCTAATACTCTACAACATGTCCATATACTTTACTACATGTCCATGTACTCTACAACATGTCCATGTACTCTACAACATGTCCATGTACTCTACAACATGTCCATGTACTCTAATACTCTACAACATGTCCATATACTTTATTACATGTCCATGTACTCTACAACATGTCCATGTACTCTACAACATGTTCATGTACTCTACAACATGTTCATGTACTCTACAACATGTTCATGTACTCTACTACATGTCCATGTACTCTACAACATGTTCATGTACTCTACGACATGTCCATGTACTCTAATACTCTACGACATGTTCATGTACTCTACAACATGTCCATGTACTCTACAACATGTTCATGTACTCTACTACATGTCCATGTACTCTACAACATGTTCATGTACTCTACGACATGTCCATGTACTCTAATACTCTACAGCATGTCAATGTACTCTACATGTTCATGTACTCTACTACATGTCCATGTACTCTACAACATGTCCATGTACTCTACAACACGTCCATGTACTCTACAACATGTTCATGTACTCCATGTACTCTACAACATGTTCATGTACTCTACAACATGTTCATGTACTCCATGTACTCTACTACATGTCCATGTACTCTAATACTCTACAGCATGTCCATATACTCTACTACATGTCCATGTACTCTACTACATGTTCATGTACTCTACGACATGTTCATCTACTCTACAACATGTTCATGTACTCTAATACTCTACAGCATGTCCATGTACTCTACAACATGTTCATGTACTCTACAACATGTCCATGTACTCTACAACATGTTCATGTACTCTACAACATGTTCATGTACTCTACGACATGTCCATGTACTCTAATACTCTACGACATGTTCATGTACTCTACAACATGTCCATGTACTCTACAACATGTTCATGTACTCTACTACATGTCCATGTACTCTACAACATGTTCATGTACTCTACGACATGTCCATGTACTCTAATACTCTACTACATGTCCATGTACTCTACAACATGTCCATGTACTCTACAACATGTCCATGTACTCTACAACATGTCCATGTACTCCATGTACTCTACAACATGTTCATGTACTCTACAACATGTTCATGTACTCCATGTACTCTACAACATGTTCATGTACTCTACAACATGTTCATCTACTCTACAACAAGTCCATGTACTCTACTACATGTCCATGTACTCTAATACTCTACAGCATGTCCATATACTCTACTACATGTCCATGTACTCTACTACATGTTCATGTACTCTACTACATGTTCATGTACTCTACGACATGTTCATCTACTCTACAACATGTTCATGTACTCTAATACTCTACAGCATGTCCATGTACTCTACAACATGTTCATGTACTCTACAACATGTCCATGTACTCTACAACATGTCCATGTACTCTACAACATGTCCATGTACTCTAATACTCTACAGCATGTCCATGTACTCTACAACATGTTCATGTACTCTACTACATGTCCATGTACTCTACAACATGTCCATGTACTCTACAACATGTTCATGTACTCCATGTACTCTACAACATGTTCATGTACTCTACAACATGTTCATGTACTCCATGTACTCTACAACATGTTCATCTACTCTACAACATGTCCATGTACTCTACTACATGTCCATGTACTCTAATACTCTACAACATGTCCATGTACTCTAATACTCTACAACATGTCCATGTACTCTACTACATGTTCATGTACTCTACTACATGTTCATGTACTCTACAACATGTCCATGTACTCTACAACATGTCCATGTACTCTAATACTCTACAACATGTCCATGTACTCTACTACATGTTCATGTACTCTACTACATGTTCATGTACTCTACTACATGTTCATGTACTCTAATACTCTACGACATGTCCATGTACTCTACAACATGTTCATGTACTCTAATACTCTACGACATGTCCATGTACTCTACTACATGTCCATGTACTCTACTACATGTTCATGTACTCTACTACATGTCCATGTACTCTACAACATGTCCATGTACTCTAATACTCTACAACATGTTCATGTACTCTAATACTCTACAACATGTCCATATACTCTACAACATGTCCATGTACTCTACAACATGTCCATGTACTCTAATACTCTACAACATGTCCATGTACTCTAATACTCTACAACATGTCCATATACTTTACTACATGTCCATGTACTCTACAACATGTCCATGTACTCTACAACATGTCCATGTACTCTACAACATGTCCATGTACTCTAATACTCTACAACATGTCCATATACTTTATTACATGTCCATGTACTCTACAACATGTCCATGTACTCTACAACATGTTCATGTACTCTACAACATGTTCATGTACTCTACAACATGTTCATGTACTCTACTACATGTCCATGTACTCTACAACATGTTCATGTACTCTACGACATGTCCATGTACTCTAATACTCTACGACATGTTCATGTACTCTACAACATGTCCATGTACTCTACAACATGTTCATGTACTCTACTACATGTCCATGTACTCTACAACATGTTCATGTACTCTACGACATGTCCATGTACTCTAATACTCTACAGCATGTCAATGTACTCTACATGTTCATGTACTCTACTACATGTCCATGTACTCTACAACATGTCCATGTACTCTACAACACGTCCATGTACTCTACAACATGTTCATGTACTCCATGTACTCTACAACATGTTCATGTACTCTACAACATGTTCATGTACTCCATGTACTCTACTACATGTCCATGTACTCTAATACTCTACAGCATGTCCATATACTCTACTACATGTCCATGTACTCTACTACATGTTCATGTACTCTACTACATGTTCATGTACTCTACGACATGTTCATCTACTCTACAACATGTTCATGTACTCTAATACTCTACAGCATGTCCATGTACTCTACAACATGTTCATGTACTCTACAACATGTCCATGTACTCTACAACATGTCCATGTACTCTACAACATGTTCATGTACTCTAATACTCTACAGCATGTCCATGTACTCTACAACATGTTCATGTACTCTACTACATGTCCATGTACTCTACAACATGTCCATGTACTCTACAACATGTTCATGTACTCCATGTACTCTACAACATGTCCATGTACTCTACAACATGTTCATGTACTCCATGTACTCTACAACATGTTCATCTACTCTACAACATGTCCATGTACTCTACTACATGTCCATGTACTCTAATACTCTACAACATGTCCATGTACTATAATACTCTACAACATGTCCATGTACTCTACAACATGTCCATGTACTCTACAACATGTCCATGTACTCTACTACATGTTCATGTACTCTACAACATGTCCATGTACTCTACAACATATCCATGTACTCTAATACTCTACAACATGTCCATGTACTCTAATACTCTACGACATGTTCATGTACTCTACAACATGTCCATGTACTCTACAACATGTTCATGTACTCTACTACATGTCCATGTACTCTACAACATGTTCATGTACTCTACGACATGTCCATGTACTCTAATACTCTACAGCATGTCCATGTACTCTACATGTTCATGTACTCTACTACATGTCCATGTACTCTACAACATGTCCATGTACTCTACAACATGTCCATGTACTCTACAACACGTCCATGTACTCTACAACATGTTCATGTACTCCATGTACTCTACAACATGTTCATGTACTCTACAACATGTTCATGTACTCCATGTACTCTACAACATGTTCATGTACTCTACAACATGTTCATGTACTCCATGTACTCTACAACATGTTCATCTACTCTACAACATGTCCATGTACTCTACTACATGTCCATGTACTCTAATACTCTACAGCATGTCCATATACTCTACTACATGTTCATGTACTCTACTACATGTTCATGTACTCTACGACATGTTCATCTACTCTACAACATGTTCATGTACTCTACAACATGTCCATGTACTCTACAACATGTTCATGTACTCTACAACATGTTCATGTACTCTACTACATGTCCATGTACTCTACAACATGTCCATGTACTCTACAACATGTTCATGTACTCCATGTACTCTACAACATGTTCATCTACTCTACAACATGTCCATGTACTCTACTACATGTCCATGTACTCTAATACTCTACAGCATGTCCATATACTCTACTACATGTTCATGTACTCTACTACATGTTCATGTACTCTACGACATGTTCATCTACTCTACAACATGTTCATGTACTCTACAACATGTCCATGTACTCTACAACATGTCCATGTACTCTACAACATGTTCATGTACTCTACAACATGTTCATGTACTCTACTACATGTCCATGTACTCTACAACATGTCCATGTACTCTACAACATGTTCATGTACTCCATGTACTCTACAACATGTTCATCTACTCTACAACATGTCCATGTACTCTACAACATGTCCATGTACTCTACAACATGTCCATGTACTCTACTACATGTCCATGTACTCTAATACTCTACAACATGTCCATGTACTCTACAACATGTCCATGTACTCTACAACATGTTCATGTACTCTACTACATGTTCATGTACTCTACAACATGTCCATGTACTCTACAACATGTCCATGTACTCTAATACTCTACAACATGTCCATGTACTCTACTACATGTTCATGTACTCTACTACATGTTCATGTACTCTAATACTCTACGACATGTCCATGTACTCTACAACATGTTCATGTACTCTAATACTCTACGACATGTCCATGTACTCTACTACATGTTCATGTACTCTACTACATGTTCATGTACTCTACTACATGTTCATGTACTCTAATACTCTACAACATGTCCATGTACTCTAATACTCTACAACATGTCCATGTACTCTACAACATGTCCATGTACTCTAATACTCTACAGCATGTCCATGTACTCTAATACTCTACAGCATGTCCATGTACTCTACTACATGTCCATGTACTCTACTACATGTCCATGTACTCTACTACATGTTCATGTACTCTACTACATGTTCATGTACTCTACTACATGTTCATGTACTCTAATACTCTACAACATGTTCATGTACTCTACAACATGTCCATGTACTCTAATACTCTACAGCATGTCTATGTACTCTACTACATGTCCATGTACTCTACTACATGTCCATGCACTCTACTACATCTTCATGTACTCTACTACATGTCCATGTACTCTACTACATGTCCATGTACTCTACTACATGTTCATGTACTCTACTACATGTCCATGTACTCTACAACATGTTCATCTACTCTACAACATGTCCATGTACTCTAATACTCTACAACATGTCCATATACTCTAATACTCTACAACATGTTCATCTACTCTACAACATGTCCATGTACTCTAATACTCTACAACATGTCCATGTACTCTAATACTCTACTACATGTCCATGTACTCTACTACATGTTCATGTACTCTACTACATGTCCATGTACTCTACTACATGTTCATGTACTCTACTACATGTTCATGTACTCCATGTACTCTACTACATGTTCATGTACTCTAATACTCTACAGCATGTCCATGTACTCTACAACATGTTCATGTACTCTACAACATGTCCATGTACTCTACAACATGTCCATGTACTCTACAACATGTTCATGTACTCTAATACTCTACAGCATGTCCATGTACTCTACAACATGTCCATGTACTCTACTACATGTTCATGTACTCTACTACATGTCCATGTACTCTAATACTCTACAACATGTCCATGTACTCTAATACTCTACAGCATGTCCATGTACTCTACAACATGTCCATGTACTCTACAACATGTCCATGTACTCTAATACTCTACAACATGTCCATGTACTCTACAACATGTCCATGTACTCTACTACATGTTCATGTACTCTACTACATGTCCATGTACTCTAATACTCTACAAAATGTCCATGTACTCTACTACATGTTCATGTACTCTAATACTCTACAACATGTCCATGTACTCTAATACTCTACAACATGTCCATGTACTCTACAACATGTCCATGTACTCTAATACTCTACAGCATGTCCATGTACTCTAATACTCTACAGCATGTCCATGTACTCTACTACATGTCCATGTACTCTACTACATGTCCATGTACTCTACTACATGTTCATGTACTCTACTACATGTTCATGTACTCTACTACATGTTCATGTACTCTAATACTCTACAACATGTTCATGTACTCTACAACATGTCCATGTACTCTAATACTCTACAGCATGTCTATGTACTCTACTACATGTCCATGTACTCTACTACATGTCCATGCACTCTACTACATCTTCATGTACTCTACTACATGTCCATGTACTCTACTACATGTCCATGTACTCTACTACATGTTCATGTACTCTACTACATGTCCATGTACTCTACAACATGTTCATCTACTCTACAACATGTCCATGTACTCTAATACTCTACAACATGTCCATATACTCTAATACTCTACAACATGTCCATGTACTCTAATACTCTACTACATGTCCATGTACTCTACTACATGTTCATGTACTCTACTACATGTCCATGTACTCTACTACATGTTCATGTACTCTACTACATGTTCATGTACTCCATGTACTCTACAACATGTTCATGTACTCTACAACATGTCCATGTACTCTACAACATGTCCATGTACTCTACAACATGTCCATGTACTCTACAACATGTTCATGTACTCCATGTACTCTACAACATGTTCATGTACTCTACAACATGTCCATGTACTCTACAACATGTTCATGTACTCCATGTACTCTACAACATGTTCATGTACTCTACGACATGTCCATGTACTCTACAACATGTTCATGTACTCTACAACATGTCCATGTACTCTACAACATGTTCATGTACTCTACTACATGTCCATGTACTCTACAACATGTCCATGTACTCTACAACATGTTCATGTACTCTACGACATGTTCATGTACTCTACAACATGTCCATGTACTCTACAACATGTTCATGTACTCTACTACATGTCCATGTACTCTACAACATGTCCATGTACTCTACAACATGTTCATGTACTCCATGTACTCTACAACATGTTCATGTACTCTACAACATGTTCATGTACTCCATGTACTCTACAACATGTTCATGTACTCTACAACATGTTCATCTACTCTACAACATGTCCATGTACTCTAATACTCTACAGCATGTCCATATACTCTACTACATGTCCATGTACTCTACTACATGTTCATGTACTCTACTACATGTTCATGTACTCTACGACATGTTCATGTACTCTACTACATGTTCATGTACTCTACGACATGTTCATCTACTCTACAACATGTTCATGTACTCTAATACTCTACAGCATGTCCATGTACTCTACAACATGTTCATGTACTCTACAACATGTCCATGTACTCTACAACATGTCCATGTATTCTACAACATGTTCATGTACTCTAATACTCTACAGCATGTCCATGTACTCTACAACATGTTCATGTACTCTACTACATGTCCATGTACTCTACAACATGTCCATGTACTCTACAACATGTTCATGTACTCCATGTACTCTACAACATGTTCATGTACTCTACAACATGTTCATGTACTCCATGTACTCTACAACATGTTCATCTACTCTACAACATGTCCATGTACTCTACTACATGTCCATGTACTCTAATACTCTACAACATGTCCATGTACTCTAATACTCTACAACATGTCCATGTACTCTACAACATGTCCATGTACTCTACAACATGTCCATGTACTCTACTACATGTTCATGTACTCTACTACATGTCCATGTACTCTAATACTCTACAACATGTCCATGTACTCTAATACTCTACAACATGTCCATGTACTCTACAACATGTCCATGTACTCTACAACATGTCCATGTACTCTACAACATGTCCATGTACTCTAATACTCTACAACATGTCCATGTACTCTACAACATGTCCATGTACTCTACAACATGTCCATGTACTCTACTACATGTTCATGTACTCTACAACATGTCCATGTACTCTAATACTCTACAACATGTCCATGTACTCTACAACATGTCCATGTACTTTACAACATGTCCATGTACTCTACAACATGTCCATGTACTCTAATACTCTACAACATGTCCATGTACTCTACAACATGTCCATGTACTCTACTACATGTTCATGTACTCTACTACATGTTCATGTACTCCATGTACTCTACTACATGTTCATGTACTCTAATACTCTACAGCATGTCCATGTACTCTACAACATGTTCATGTACTCTACAACATGTCCATGTACTCTACAACATGTCCATGTACTCTACAACATGTTCATGTACTCTAATACTCTACAGCATGTCCATGTACTCTACAACATGTCCATGTACTCTACTACATGTTCATGTACTCTACTACATGTCCATGTACTCTAATACTCTACAACATGTCCATGTACTCTACAACATGTCCATGTACTCTACAACATGTTCATGTACTCTAATACTCTACAGCATGTCCATGTACTCTACAACATGTCCATGTACTCTACTACATGTTCATGTACTCTACTACATGTCCATGTACTCTAATACTCTACAACATGTCCATGTACTCTAATACTCTACAACATGTCCATGTACTCTACAACATGTCCATGTACTCTACAACATGTCCATGTACTCTAATACTCTACAACATGTCCATGTACTCTACAACATGTCCATGTACTCTACTACATGTTCATGTACTCTACTACATGTCCATGTACTCTAATACTCTACAAAATGTCCATGTACTCTACTACATGTTCATGTACTCTAATACTCTACAACATGTCCATGTACTCTAATACTCTACAACATGTCCATGTACTCTACAACATGTCCATGTACTCTAATACTCTACAGCATGTCCATGTACTCTAATACTCTACAGCATGTCCATGTACTCTACTACATGTCCATGTACTCTACTACATGTCCATGTACTCTACTACATGTTCATGTACTCTACAACATGTCCATGTACTCTACTACATGTTCATGTACTCTACTACATGTCCATGTACTCTAATACTCTACAACATGTCCATGTACTCTACAACATGTCCATGTACTCTACAACATGTCCATGTACTCTACAACATGTCCATGTACTCTAATACTCTACAACATGTCCATGTACTCTACAACATGTCCATGTACTCTACAACATGTCCATGTACTCTACTACATGTTCATGTACTCTACTACATGTCCATGTACTCTAATACTCTACAACATGTCCATGTACTCTAATACTCTACAACATGTCCATGTACTCTACAACATGTCCATGTACTCTACAACATGTCCATGTACTCTACAACATGTCCATGTACTCTAATACTCTACAACATGTCCATGTACTCTACAACATGTCCATGTACTCTACTACATGTTCATGTACTCTACTACATGTTCATGTACTCCATGTACTCTACTACATGTTCATGTA
The DNA here is from genome assembly GCA_038501785.1 of Myoxocephalus aenaeus. NCBI lineage: Eukaryota > Metazoa > Chordata > Actinopteri > Perciformes > Cottidae > Myoxocephalus > Myoxocephalus aenaeus. Next base: position 2,388,075 of record JBAMJR010000076.1, on the reverse strand, counting down.
CTCTAATACTCTACAGCATGTCCATGTACTCTACAACATGTTCATGTACTCTACAACATGTCCATGTACTCTACTACATGTCCATGTACTCTACAACATGTCCATGTACTCTACAACATGTCCATGTACTCCATGTACTCTACAACATGTTCATGTACTCTACAACATGTTCATGTACTCCATGTACTCTACAACATGTTCATGTACTCTACAACATGTTCATCTACTCTACAACATGTCCATGTACTCTAATACTCTACAGCATGTCCATATACTCTACTACATGTCCATGTACTCTACTACATGTTCATGTACTCTACTACATGTTCATGTACTCTACGACATGTTCATCTACTCTACAACATGTTCATGTACTCTACGACATGTTCATCTACTCTACAACATGTTCATGTACTCTACTACATGTCCATGTACTCTACTACATGTCCATGTACTCTACAACATGTCCATGTACTCTAATACTCTACAACATGTCCATGTACTCTACAACATGTTCATGTACTCTAATACTCTACAACATGTCCATATACTCTACAACATGTCCATGTACTCTACAACATGTCCATGTACTCTAATACTCTACAACATGTCCATATACTCTACAACATGTCCATGTACTCTACAACATGTCCATGTACTCTAATACTCTACAACATGTCCATGTACTCTAATACTCTACAACATGTCCATGTACTCTAATACTCTACAACATGTCCATATACTCTACATGTCCATATACTCTAATACTCTACAACATGTTCATGTACTCTACAACATGTTCATGTACTCTACTACATGTCCATGTACTCTACTACATGTCCATGTACTCTACTACATGTCCATGTACTCTACAACATGTCCATGTACTCTAATACTCTACAACATGTTCATGTACTCTAATACTCTACAACATGTCCATATACTCTACAACATGTCCATGTACTCTACAACATGTCCATGTACTCTAATACTCTACAACATGTCCATGTACTCTAATACTCTACAACATGTCCATATACTTTACTACATGTCCATGTACTCTACAACATGTCCATGTACTCTACAACATGTTCATGTACTCTACAGCATGTCCATGTACTCTACTACATGTCCATGTACTCTACTACATCTTCATGTACTCTACTACATCTTCATGTACTCTACTACATGTCCATGTACTCTACTACATGTTCATGTACTCTACTACATGTTCATGTACTCTAATACTCTACAACATGTCCATGTACTCTAATACTCTACAACATGTCCATATACTTTATTACATGTCCATGTACTCTACAACATGTTCATGTACTCTACAACATGTTCATGTACTCTACGACATGTCCATGTACTCTAATACTCTACGACATGTTCATGTACTCTACAACATGTCCATGTACTCTACAACATGTTCATGTACTCTACTACATGTCCATGTACTCTACAACATGTTCATGTACTCTACGACATGTCCATGTACTCTAATACTCTACTACATGTCCATGTACTCTACAACATGTCCATGTACTCTACAACATGTCCATGTACTCTACAACATGTCCATGTACTCCATGTACTCTACAACATGTTCATGTACTCTACAACATGTTCATGTACTCCATGTACTCTACAACATGTTCATGTACTCTACAACATGTTCATCTACTCTACAACAAGTCCATGTACTCTACTACATGTCCATGTACTCTAATACTCTACAGCATGTCCATATACTCTACTACATGTCCATGTACTCTACTACATGTTCATGTACTCTACTACATGTTCATGTACTCTACGACATGTTCATCTACTCTACAACATGTTCATGTACTCTAATACTCTACAGCATGTCCATGTACTCTACAACATGTTCATGTACTCTACAACATGTCCATGTACTCTACAACATGTCCATGTACTCTACAACATGTCCATGTACTCTAATACTCTACAGCATGTCCATGTACTCTACAACATGTTCATGTACTCTACTACATGTCCATGTACTCTACAACATGTCCATGTACTCTACAACATGTTCATGTACTCCATGTACTCTACAACATGTCCATGTACTCTAATACTCTACAACATGTCCATGTACTCTACAACATGTTCATGTACTCTAATACTCTACAACATGTCCATATACTCTACAACATGTCCATGTACTCTACAACATGTCCATGTACTCTAATACTCTACAACATGTCCATGTACTCTAATACTCTACAACATGTCCATATACTCTACATGTCCATATACTCTAATACTCTACAACATGTTCATGTACTCTACATGTCCATATACTCTAATACTCTACAACATGTTCATGTACTCTACAACATGTTCATGTACTCTACTACATGTCCATGTACTCTACTACATGTCCATGTACTCTACAACATGTCCATGTACTCTAATACTCTACAACATGTTCATGTACTCTAATACTCTACAACATGTCCATATACTCTACAACATGTCCATGTACTCTACAACATGTCCATGTACTCTACAACATGTTCATGTACTCTAATACTCTACAACATGTCCATGTACTCTACAACATGTCCATGTACTCTAATACTCTACAACATGTCCATGTACTCTAATACTCTACAACATGTCCATATACTTTACTACATGTCCATGTACTCTACAACATGTCCATGTACTCTACAACATGTTCATGTACTCTAATACTCTACAACATGTCCATGTACTCTACAACATGTCCATGTACTCTAATACTCTACAACATGTCCATGTACTCTAATACTCTACAACATGTCCATATACTTTACTACATGTCCATGTACTCTACAGCATGTCCATGTACTCTACTACATGTCCATGTACTCTACTACATGTCCATGTACTCTACTACATCTTCATGTACTCTACTACATGTCCATGTACTCTACTACATGTTCATGTACTCTACAACATGTTCATGTACTCTAATACTCTACAACATGTCCATGTACTCTAATACTCTACAACATGTCCATATACTTTATTACATGTCCATGTACTCTACAACATGTCCATGTACTCTACAACATGTTCATGTACTCTACAACATGTCCATGTACTCTACAACATGTTCATGTACTCTACAACATGTCCATGTACTCTACAACATGTTCATGTACTCTACAACATGTCCATGTACTCTACAACATGTTCATGTACTCTACTACATGTCCATGTACTCTACAACATGTTCATGTACTCTACGACATGTCCATGTACTCTAATACTCTACAGCATGTCCATGTACTCTACATGTTCATGTACTCTACTACATGTCCATGTACTCTACAACATGTCCATGTACTCTACAACATGTCCATGTACTCCATGTACTCTACAACATGTTCATGTACTCTACAACATGTTCATGTACTCCATGTACTCTACAACATGTTCATGTACTCTACAACATGTTCATCTACTCTACAACATGTCCATGTACTCTACTACATGTCCATGTACTCTAATACTCTACAGCATGTCCATATACTCTACTACATGTCCATGTACTCTACTACATGTTCATGTACTCTACTACATGTTCATGTACTCTACGACATGTTCATCTACTCTACAACATGTTCATGTACTCTAATACTCTACAGCATTCCATGTACTCTACAACATGTTCATGTACTCTACAACATGTTCATCTACTCTACAACATGTCCATGTACTCTACTACATGTCCATGTACTCTAATACTCTACAGCATTTCCATATACTCTACTACATGTCCATGTACTCTACTACATGTTCATGTACTCTACTACATGTTCATGTACTCTACGACATGTTCATCTACTCTACAACATGTTCATGTACTCTAATACTCTACAGCATGTCCATGTACTCTACAACATGTTCATGTACTCTACAACATGTCCATGTACTCTACAACATGTCCATGTACTCTACAACATGTTCATGTACTCTAATACTCTACAGCATGTCCATGTACTCTACAACATGTTCATGTACTCTACTACATGTCCATGTACTCTACAACATGTCCATGTACTCTACAACATGTTCATGTACTCCATGTACTCTACAACATGTTCATGTACTCTACAACATGTTCATGTACTCCATGTACTCTACAACATGTTCATCTACTCTACAACATGTCCATGTACTCTACTACATGTCCATGTACTCTAATACTCTACAACATGTCCATGTACTCTAATACTCTACAACATGTCCATGTACTCTACAACATGTCCATGTACTCTACAACATGTCCATGTACTCTACTACATGTTCATGTACTCTACTACATGTTCATGTACTCTACAACATGTCCATGTACTCTACAACATGTCCATGTACTCTAATACTCTACAACATGTCCATGTACTCTACTACATGTTCATGTACTCTACTACATGTTCATGTACTCTAATACTCTACGACATGTACATGTACTCTACAACATGTTCATGTACTCTAATACTCGACGACATGTCCATGTACTCTACTACATGTCCATGTACTCTACTACATGTTCATGTACTCTACTACATGTCCATGTATTCTACAACATGTTCATGTACTCTACTACATGTTCATGTACTCTACTACATGTTCATGTACTCTAATACTCTACGACATGTACATGTACTCTACAACATGTTCATGTACTCTAATACTCTACGACATGTCCATGTACTCTACTACATGTCCATGTACTCTACTACATGTTCATGTACTCTACTACATGTCCATGTATTCTACAACATGTCCATGTACTCTAATACTCTACAACATGTTCATGTACTCTAATACTCTACAACATGTCCATATACTCTACAACATGTCCATGTACTCTAATACTCTACAACATGTCCATATACTTTACTACATGTCCATGTACTCTACAACATGTCCATGTACTCTACAACATGTTCATGTACTCTACAGCATGTCCATGTACTCTACTACATGTCCATGTACTCTACTACATCTTCATGTACTCTACTACATCTTCATGTACTCTACTACATGTCCATGTACTCTACTACATGTTCATGTACTCTACAACATGTTCATGTACTCTACTACATGTCCATGTACTCTACAACATGTCCATGTACTCTACAACATGTCCATGTACTCCATGTACTCTACAACATGTTCATGTACTTTATTACATGTCCATGTACTCTACAACATGTCCATGTACTCTACAACATGTTCATGTACTCTACAACATGTTCATGTACTCTACAACATGTTCATGTACTCTACTACATGTCCATGTACTCTACAACATGTTCATGTACTCTACGACATGTCCATGTACTCTAATACTCTACGACATGTTCATGTACTCTACAACATGTCCATGTACTCTACAACATGTTCATGTACTCTACTACATGTCCATGTACTCTACTACATGTCCATGTACTCTACGACATGTCCATGTACTCTAATACTCTACAGCATGTCCATGTACTCTACTACATGTCCATGTACTCTACTACATGTCCATGTACTCTACGACATGTCCATGTACTCTAATACTCTACAGCATGTCCATGTACTCTACATGTTCATGTACTCTACTACATGTCCATGTACTCTACAACATGTCCATGTACTCTACAACACGTCCATGTACTCTACAACATGTTCATGTACTCCATGTACTCTACTACATCTTCATTTACTCTACTACATCTTCATGTACTCTACAACATGTCCATGTACTCTACAACACGTCCATGTACTCTACAACATGTTCATGTACTCCATGTACTCTACTACATCTTCATGTACTCTACTACATGTTCATGTACTCTACTACATGTCCATGTACTCTACAACATGTCCATGTACTCTACAACATGTCCATGTACTCCATGTACTCTACAACATGTTCATGTACTCTACAACATGTTCATGTACTCCATGTACTCTACAACATGTTCATGTACTCTACAACATGTTCATCTACTCTACAACATGTCCATGTACTCTAATACTCTACAGCATGTCCATATACTCTACTACATGTCCATGTACTCTACTACATGTTCATGTACTCTACTACATGTTCATGTACTCTACGACATGTTCATCTACTCTACAACATGTTCATGTACTCTACGACATGTTCATCTACTCTACAACATGTTCATGTACTCTACTACATGTCCATGTACTCTACTACATGTCCATGTACTCTACAACATGTCCATGTACTCTAATACTCTACAACATGTCCATGTACTCTACAACATGTTCATGTACTCTAATACTCTACAACATGTCCATATACTCTACAACATGTCCATGTACTCTACAACATGTCCATGTACTCTAATACTCTACAACATGTCCATATACTCTACAACATGTCCATGTACTCTACAACATGTCCATGTACTCTAATACTCTACAACATGTCCATGTACTCTAATACTCTACAACATGTCCATGTACTCTAATACTCTACAACATGTCCATATACTCTACATGTCCATATACTCTAATACTCTACAACATGTTCATGTACTCTACAACATGTTCATGTACTCTACTACATGTCCATGTACTCTACTACATGTCCATGTACTCTACTACATGTCCATGTACTCTACAACATGTCCATGTACTCTAATACTCTACAACATGTTCATGTACTCTAATACTCTACAACATGTCCATATACTCTACAACATGTCCATGTACTCTACAACATGTCCATGTACTCTAATACTCTACAACATGTCCATGTACTCTAATACTCTACAACATGTCCATATACTTTACTACATGTCCATGTACTCTACAACATGTCCATGTACTCTACAACATGTTCATGTACTCTACAGCATGTCCATGTACTCTACTACATGTCCATGTACTCTACTACATCTTCATGTACTCTACTACATCTTCATGTACTCTACTACATGTCCATGTACTCTACTACATGTTCATGTACTCTACTACATGTTCATGTACTCTAATACTCTACAACATGTCCATGTACTCTAATACTCTACAACATGTCCATATACTTTATTACATGTCCATGTACTCTACAACATGTTCATGTACTCTACAACATGTTCATGTACTCTACGACATGTCCATGTACTCTAATACTCTACGACATGTTCATGTACTCTACAACATGTCCATGTACTCTACAACATGTTCATGTACTCTACTACATGTCCATGTACTCTACAACATGTTCATGTACTCTACGACATGTCCATGTACTCTAATACTCTACTACATGTCCATGTACTCTACAACATGTCCATGTACTCTACAACATGTCCATGTACTCTACAACATGTCCATGTACTCCATGTACTCTACAACATGTTCATGTACTCTACAACATGTTCATGTACTCCATGTACTCTACAACATGTTCATGTACTCTACAACATGTTCATCTACTCTACAACAAGTCCATGTACTCTACTACATGTCCATGTACTCTAATACTCTACAGCATGTCCATATACTCTACTACATGTCCATGTACTCTACTACATGTTCATGTACTCTACTACATGTTCATGTACTCTACGACATGTTCATCTACTCTACAACATGTTCATGTACTCTAATACTCTACAGCATGTCCATGTACTCTACAACATGTTCATGTACTCTACAACATGTCCATGTACTCTACAACATGTCCATGTACTCTACAACATGTCCATGTACTCTAATACTCTACAGCATGTCCATGTACTCTACAACATGTTCATGTACTCTACTACATGTCCATGTACTCTACAACATGTCCATGTACTCTACAACATGTTCATGTACTCCATGTACTCTACAACATGTTCATGTACTCTACAACATGTTCATGTACTCCATGTACTCTACAACATGTTCATCTACTCTACAACATGTCCATGTACTCTACTACATGTCCATGTACTCTAATACTCTACAACATGTCCATGTACTCTAATACTCTACAACATGTCCATGTACTCTACTACATGTTCATGTACTCTACTACATGTTCATGTACTCTACAACATGTCCATGTACTCTACAACATGTCCATGTACTCTAATACTCTACAACATGTCCATGTACTCTACTACATGTTCATGTACTCTACTACATGTTCATGTACTCTACTACATGTTCATGTACTCTAATACTCTACGACATGTCCATGTACTCTACAACATGTTCATGTACTCTAATACTCTACGACATGTCCATGTACTCTACTACATGTCCATGTACTCTACTACGTGTTCATGTACTCTACTACATGTCCATGTACTCTACAACATGTCCATGTACTCTAATACTCTACAACATGTCCATATACTCTACAACATGTCCATGTACTCTACAACATGTCCATGTACTCTAATACTCTACAACATGTCCATGTACTCTAATACTCTACAACATGTCCATATACTTTACTACATGTCCATGTACTCTACAACATGTCCATGTACTCTACAACATGTCCATGTACTCTACAACATGTCCATGTACTCTAATACTCTACAACATGTCCATATACTTTATTACATGTCCATGTACTCTACAACATGTCCATGTACTCTACAACATGTTCATGTACTCTACAACATGTTCATGTACTCTACAACATGTTCATGTACTCTACTACATGTCCATGTACTCTACAACATGTTCATGTACTCTACGACATGTCCATGTACTCTAATACTCTACGACATGTTCATGTACTCTACAACATGTCCATGTACTCTACAACATGTTCATGTACTCTACTACATGTCCATGTACTCTACAACATGTTCATGTACTCTACGACATGTCCATGTACTCTAATACTCTACAGCATGTCAATGTACTCTACATGTTCATGTACTCTACTACATGTCCATGTACTCTACAACATGTCCATGTACTCTACAACACGTCCATGTACTCTACAACATGTTCATGTACTCCATGTACTCTACAACATGTTCATGTACTCTACAACATGTTCATGTACTCCATGTACTCTACTACATGTCCATGTACTCTAATACTCTACAGCATGTCCATATACTCTACTACATGTCCATGTACTCTACTACATGTTCATGTACTCTACGACATGTTCATCTACTCTACAACATGTTCATGTACTCTAATACTCTACAGCATGTCCATGTACTCTACAACATGTTCATGTACTCTACAACATGTCCATGTACTCTACAACATGTTCATGTACTCTACAACATGTTCATGTACTCTACGACATGTCCATGTACTCTAATACTCTACGACATGTTCATGTACTCTACAACATGTCCATGTACTCTACAACATGTTCATGTACTCTACTACATGTCCATGTACTCTACAACATGTTCATGTACTCTACGACATGTCCATGTACTCTAATACTCTACTACATGTCCATGTACTCTACAACATGTCCATGTACTCTACAACATGTCCATGTACTCTACAACATGTCCATGTACTCCATGTACTCTACAACATGTTCATGTACTCTACAACATGTTCATGTACTCCATGTACTCTACAACATGTTCATGTACTCTACAACATGTTCATCTACTCTACAACAAGTCCATGTACTCTACTACATGTCCATGTACTCTAATACTCTACAGCATGTCCATATACTCTACTACATGTCCATGTACTCTACTACATGTTCATGTACTCTACTACATGTTCATGTACTCTACGACATGTTCATCTACTCTACAACATGTTCATGTACTCTAATACTCTACAGCATGTCCATGTACTCTACAACATGTTCATGTACTCTACAACATGTCCATGTACTCTACAACATGTCCATGTACTCTACAACATGTCCATGTACTCTAATACTCTACAGCATGTCCATGTACTCTACAACATGTTCATGTACTCTACTACATGTCCATGTACTCTACAACATGTCCATGTACTCTACAACATGTTCATGTACTCCATGTACTCTACAACATGTTCATGTACTCTACAACATGTTCATGTACTCCATGTACTCTACAACATGTTCATCTACTCTACAACATGTCCATGTACTCTACTACATGTCCATGTACTCTAATACTCTACAACATGTCCATGTACTCTAATACTCTACAACATGTCCATGTACTCTACTACATGTTCATGTACTCTACTACATGTTCATGTACTCTACAACATGTCCATGTACTCTACAACATGTCCATGTACTCTAATACTCTACAACATGTCCATGTACTCTACTACATGTTCATGTACTCTACTACATGTTCATGTACTCTACTACATGTTCATGTACTCTAATACTCTACGACATGTCCATGTACTCTACAACATGTTCATGTACTCTAATACTCTACGACATGTCCATGTACTCTACTACATGTCCATGTACTCTACTACATGTTCATGTACTCTACTACATGTCCATGTACTCTACAACATGTCCATGTACTCTAATACTCTACAACATGTTCATGTACTCTAATACTCTACAACATGTCCATATACTCTACAACATGTCCATGTACTCTACAACATGTCCATGTACTCTAATACTCTACAACATGTCCATGTACTCTAATACTCTACAACATGTCCATATACTTTACTACATGTCCATGTACTCTACAACATGTCCATGTACTCTACAACATGTCCATGTACTCTACAACATGTCCATGTACTCTAATACTCTACAACATGTCCATATACTTTATTACATGTCCATGTACTCTACAACATGTCCATGTACTCTACAACATGTTCATGTACTCTACAACATGTTCATGTACTCTACAACATGTTCATGTACTCTACTACATGTCCATGTACTCTACAACATGTTCATGTACTCTACGACATGTCCATGTACTCTAATACTCTACGACATGTTCATGTACTCTACAACATGTCCATGTACTCTACAACATGTTCATGTACTCTACTACATGTCCATGTACTCTACAACATGTTCATGTACTCTACGACATGTCCATGTACTCTAATACTCTACAGCATGTCAATGTACTCTACATGTTCATGTACTCTACTACATGTCCATGTACTCTACAACATGTCCATGTACTCTACAACACGTCCATGTACTCTACAACATGTTCATGTACTCCATGTACTCTACAACATGTTCATGTACTCTACAACATGTTCATGTACTCCATGTACTCTACTACATGTCCATGTACTCTAATACTCTACAGCATGTCCATATACTCTACTACATGTCCATGTACTCTACTACATGTTCATGTACTCTACTACATGTTCATGTACTCTACGACATGTTCATCTACTCTACAACATGTTCATGTACTCTAATACTCTACAGCATGTCCATGTACTCTACAACATGTTCATGTACTCTACAACATGTCCATGTACTCTACAACATGTCCATGTACTCTACAACATGTTCATGTACTCTAATACTCTACAGCATGTCCATGTACTCTACAACATGTTCATGTACTCTACTACATGTCCATGTACTCTACAACATGTCCATGTACTCTACAACATGTTCATGTACTCCATGTACTCTACAACATGTCCATGTACTCTACAACATGTTCATGTACTCCATGTACTCTACAACATGTTCATCTACTCTACAACATGTCCATGTACTCTACTACATGTCCATGTACTCTAATACTCTACAACATGTCCATGTACTATAATACTCTACAACATGTCCATGTACTCTACAACATGTCCATGTACTCTACAACATGTCCATGTACTCTACTACATGTTCATGTACTCTACAACATGTCCATGTACTCTACAACATATCCATGTACTCTAATACTCTACAACATGTCCATGTACTCTAATACTCTACGACATGTTCATGTACTCTACAACATGTCCATGTACTCTACAACATGTTCATGTACTCTACTACATGTCCATGTACTCTACAACATGTTCATGTACTCTACGACATGTCCATGTACTCTAATACTCTACAGCATGTCCATGTACTCTACATGTTCATGTACTCTACTACATGTCCATGTACTCTACAACATGTCCATGTACTCTACAACATGTCCATGTACTCTACAACACGTCCATGTACTCTACAACATGTTCATGTACTCCATGTACTCTACAACATGTTCATGTACTCTACAACATGTTCATGTACTCCATGTACTCTACAACATGTTCATGTACTCTACAACATGTTCATGTACTCCATGTACTCTACAACATGTTCATCTACTCTACAACATGTCCATGTACTCTACTACATGTCCATGTACTCTAATACTCTACAGCATGTCCATATACTCTACTACATGTTCATGTACTCTACTACATGTTCATGTACTCTACGACATGTTCATCTACTCTACAACATGTTCATGTACTCTACAACATGTCCATGTACTCTACAACATGTTCATGTACTCTACAACATGTTCATGTACTCTACTACATGTCCATGTACTCTACAACATGTCCATGTACTCTACAACATGTTCATGTACTCCATGTACTCTACAACATGTTCATCTACTCTACAACATGTCCATGTACTCTACTACATGTCCATGTACTCTAATACTCTACAGCATGTCCATATACTCTACTACATGTTCATGTACTCTACTACATGTTCATGTACTCTACGACATGTTCATCTACTCTACAACATGTTCATGTACTCTACAACATGTCCATGTACTCTACAACATGTCCATGTACTCTACAACATGTTCATGTACTCTACAACATGTTCATGTACTCTACTACATGTCCATGTACTCTACAACATGTCCATGTACTCTACAACATGTTCATGTACTCCATGTACTCTACAACATGTTCATCTACTCTACAACATGTCCATGTACTCTACAACATGTCCATGTACTCTACAACATGTCCATGTACTCTACTACATGTCCATGTACTCTAATACTCTACAACATGTCCATGTACTCTACAACATGTCCATGTACTCTACAACATGTTCATGTACTCTACTACATGTTCATGTACTCTACAACATGTCCATGTACTCTACAACATGTCCATGTACTCTAATACTCTACAACATGTCCATGTACTCTACTACATGTTCATGTACTCTACTACATGTTCATGTACTCTAATACTCTACGACATGTCCATGTACTCTACAACATGTTCATGTACTCTAATACTCTACGACATGTCCATGTACTCTACTACATGTTCATGTACTCTACTACATGTTCATGTACTCTACTACATGTTCATGTACTCTAATACTCTACAACATGTCCATGTACTCTAATACTCTACAACATGTCCATGTACTCTACAACATGTCCATGTACTCTAATACTCTACAGCATGTCCATGTACTCTAATACTCTACAGCATGTCCATGTACTCTACTACATGTCCATGTACTCTACTACATGTCCATGTACTCTACTACATGTTCATGTACTCTACTACATGTTCATGTACTCTACTACATGTTCATGTACTCTAATACTCTACAACATGTTCATGTACTCTACAACATGTCCATGTACTCTAATACTCTACAGCATGTCTATGTACTCTACTACATGTCCATGTACTCTACTACATGTCCATGCACTCTACTACATCTTCATGTACTCTACTACATGTCCATGTACTCTACTACATGTCCATGTACTCTACTACATGTTCATGTACTCTACTACATGTCCATGTACTCTACAACATGTTCATCTACTCTACAACATGTCCATGTACTCTAATACTCTACAACATGTCCATATACTCTAATACTCTACAACATGTTCATCTACTCTACAACATGTCCATGTACTCTAATACTCTACAACATGTCCATGTACTCTAATACTCTACTACATGTCCATGTACTCTACTACATGTTCATGTACTCTACTACATGTCCATGTACTCTACTACATGTTCATGTACTCTACTACATGTTCATGTACTCCATGTACTCTACTACATGTTCATGTACTCTAATACTCTACAGCATGTCCATGTACTCTACAACATGTTCATGTACTCTACAACATGTCCATGTACTCTACAACATGTCCATGTACTCTACAACATGTTCATGTACTCTAATACTCTACAGCATGTCCATGTACTCTACAACATGTCCATGTACTCTACTACATGTTCATGTACTCTACTACATGTCCATGTACTCTAATACTCTACAACATGTCCATGTACTCTAATACTCTACAGCATGTCCATGTACTCTACAACATGTCCATGTACTCTACAACATGTCCATGTACTCTAATACTCTACAACATGTCCATGTACTCTACAACATGTCCATGTACTCTACTACATGTTCATGTACTCTACTACATGTCCATGTACTCTAATACTCTACAAAATGTCCATGTACTCTACTACATGTTCATGTACTCTAATACTCTACAACATGTCCATGTACTCTAATACTCTACAACATGTCCATGTACTCTACAACATGTCCATGTACTCTAATACTCTACAGCATGTCCATGTACTCTAATACTCTACAGCATGTCCATGTACTCTACTACATGTCCATGTACTCTACTACATGTCCATGTACTCTACTACATGTTCATGTACTCTACTACATGTTCATGTACTCTACTACATGTTCATGTACTCTAATACTCTACAACATGTTCATGTACTCTACAACATGTCCATGTACTCTAATACTCTACAGCATGTCTATGTACTCTACTACATGTCCATGTACTCTACTACATGTCCATGCACTCTACTACATCTTCATGTACTCTACTACATGTCCATGTACTCTACTACATGTCCATGTACTCTACTACATGTTCATGTACTCTACTACATGTCCATGTACTCTACAACATGTTCATCTACTCTACAACATGTCCATGTACTCTAATACTCTACAACATGTCCATATACTCTAATACTCTACAACATGTCCATGTACTCTAATACTCTACTACATGTCCATGTACTCTACTACATGTTCATGTACTCTACTACATGTCCATGTACTCTACTACATGTTCATGTACTCTACTACATGTTCATGTACTCCATGTACTCTACAACATGTTCATGTACTCTACAACATGTCCATGTACTCTACAACATGTCCATGTACTCTACAACATGTCCATGTACTCTACAACATGTTCATGTACTCCATGTACTCTACAACATGTTCATGTACTCTACAACATGTCCATGTACTCTACAACATGTTCATGTACTCCATGTACTCTACAACATGTTCATGTACTCTACGACATGTCCATGTACTCTACAACATGTTCATGTACTCTACAACATGTCCATGTACTCTACAACATGTTCATGTACTCTACTACATGTCCATGTACTCTACAACATGTCCATGTACTCTACAACATGTTCATGTACTCTACGACATGTTCATGTACTCTACAACATGTCCATGTACTCTACAACATGTTCATGTACTCTACTACATGTCCATGTACTCTACAACATGTCCATGTACTCTACAACATGTTCATGTACTCCATGTACTCTACAACATGTTCATGTACTCTACAACATGTTCATGTACTCCATGTACTCTACAACATGTTCATGTACTCTACAACATGTTCATCTACTCTACAACATGTCCATGTACTCTAATACTCTACAGCATGTCCATATACTCTACTACATGTCCATGTACTCTACTACATGTTCATGTACTCTACTACATGTTCATGTACTCTACGACATGTTCATGTACTCTACTACATGTTCATGTACTCTACGACATGTTCATCTACTCTACAACATGTTCATGTACTCTAATACTCTACAGCATGTCCATGTACTCTACAACATGTTCATGTACTCTACAACATGTCCATGTACTCTACAACATGTCCATGTATTCTACAACATGTTCATGTACTCTAATACTCTACAGCATGTCCATGTACTCTACAACATGTTCATGTACTCTACTACATGTCCATGTACTCTACAACATGTCCATGTACTCTACAACATGTTCATGTACTCCATGTACTCTACAACATGTTCATGTACTCTACAACATGTTCATGTACTCCATGTACTCTACAACATGTTCATCTACTCTACAACATGTCCATGTACTCTACTACATGTCCATGTACTCTAATACTCTACAACATGTCCATGTACTCTAATACTCTACAACATGTCCATGTACTCTACAACATGTCCATGTACTCTACAACATGTCCATGTACTCTACTACATGTTCATGTACTCTACTACATGTCCATGTACTCTAATACTCTACAACATGTCCATGTACTCTAATACTCTACAACATGTCCATGTACTCTACAACATGTCCATGTACTCTACAACATGTCCATGTACTCTACAACATGTCCATGTACTCTAATACTCTACAACATGTCCATGTACTCTACAACATGTCCATGTACTCTACAACATGTCCATGTACTCTACTACATGTTCATGTACTCTACAACATGTCCATGTACTCTAATACTCTACAACATGTCCATGTACTCTACAACATGTCCATGTACTTTACAACATGTCCATGTACTCTACAACATGTCCATGTACTCTAATACTCTACAACATGTCCATGTACTCTACAACATGTCCATGTACTCTACTACATGTTCATGTACTCTACTACATGTTCATGTACTCCATGTACTCTACTACATGTTCATGTACTCTAATACTCTACAGCATGTCCATGTACTCTACAACATGTTCATGTACTCTACAACATGTCCATGTACTCTACAACATGTCCATGTACTCTACAACATGTTCATGTACTCTAATACTCTACAGCATGTCCATGTACTCTACAACATGTCCATGTACTCTACTACATGTTCATGTACTCTACTACATGTCCATGTACTCTAATACTCTACAACATGTCCATGTACTCTACAACATGTCCATGTACTCTACAACATGTTCATGTACTCTAATACTCTACAGCATGTCCATGTACTCTACAACATGTCCATGTACTCTACTACATGTTCATGTACTCTACTACATGTCCATGTACTCTAATACTCTACAACATGTCCATGTACTCTAATACTCTACAACATGTCCATGTACTCTACAACATGTCCATGTACTCTACAACATGTCCATGTACTCTAATACTCTACAACATGTCCATGTACTCTACAACATGTCCATGTACTCTACTACATGTTCATGTACTCTACTACATGTCCATGTACTCTAATACTCTACAAAATGTCCATGTACTCTACTACATGTTCATGTACTCTAATACTCTACAACATGTCCATGTACTCTAATACTCTACAACATGTCCATGTACTCTACAACATGTCCATGTACTCTAATACTCTACAGCATGTCCATGTACTCTAATACTCTACAGCATGTCCATGTACTCTACTACATGTCCATGTACTCTACTACATGTCCATGTACTCTACTACATGTTCATGTACTCTACAACATGTCCATGTACTCTACTACATGTTCATGTACTCTACTACATGTCCATGTACTCTAATACTCTACAACATGTCCATGTACTCTACAACATGTCCATGTACTCTACAACATGTCCATGTACTCTACAACATGTCCATGTACTCTAATACTCTACAACATGTCCATGTACTCTACAACATGTCCATGTACTCTACAACATGTCCATGTACTCTACTACATGTTCATGTACTCTACTACATGTCCATGTACTCTAATACTCTACAACATGTCCATGTACTCTAATACTCTACAACATGTCCATGTACTCTACAACATGTCCATGTACTCTACAACATGTCCATGTACTCTACAACATGTCCATGTACTCTAATACTCTACAACATGTCCATGTACTCTACAACATGTCCATGTACTCTACTACATGTTCATGTACTCTACTACATGTTCATGTACTCCATGTACTCTACTACATGTTCATGTACTCTAATACTCTACAGCATGTCCATGTACTCTACAACATGTTCATGTACTCTACAACATGTCCATGTACTCTACAACATGTCCATGTACTCTACAACATGTTCATGTACTCTAATACTCTACAGCATGTCCATGTACTCTACAACATGTCCATGTACTCTACTACATGTTCATGTACTCTACTACATGTCCATGTACTCTAATACTCTACAACATGTCCATGTACTCTACAACATGTCCATGTACTCTACAACATGTTCATGTACTCTAATACTCTACAGCATGTCCATGTACTCTACAACATGTCCATGTACTCTACTACATGTTCATGTACTCTACTACATGTCCATGTACTCTAATACTCTACAACATGTCCATGTACTCTAATACTCTACAACATGTCCATGTACTCTACAACATGTCCATGTACTCTACAACATGTCCATGTACTCTAATACTCTACAACATGTCCATGTACTCTACAACATGTCCATGTACTCTACTACATGTTCATGTACTCTACTACATGTCCATGTACTCTAATACTCTACAAAATGTCCATGTACTCTACTACATGTTCATGTACTCTAATACTCTACAACATGTCCATGTACTCTAATACTCTACAACATGTCCATGTACTCTACAACATGTCCATGTACTCTAATACTCTACAGCATGTCCATGTACTCTAATACTCTACAGCATGTCCATGTACTCTACTACATGTCCATGTACTCTACTACATGTCCATGTACTCTACTACATGTTCATGTACTCTACTACATGTTCATGTACTCTACTACATGTTCATGTACTCTAATACTCTACAACATGTTCATGTACTCTACAACATGTCCATGTACTCTAATACTCTACAGCATGTCTATGTACTCTACTACATGTCCATGTACTCTACTACATGTCCATGCACTCTACTACATCTTCATGTACTCTACTACATGTCCATGTACTCTACTACATGTCCATGTACTCTACTACATGTTCATGTACTCTACTACATGTCCATGTACTCTACTACATGTTCATGTACTCCATGTACTCTACTACATGTTCATGTACTCTAATACTCTACAGCATGTCCATGTACTCTACAACATGTTCATGTACTCTACAACATGTCCATGTACTCTACAACATGTCCATGTACTCTACAACATGTTCATGTACTCTAATACTCTACAGCATGTCCATGTACTCTACAACATGTCCATGTACTCTACTACATGTTCATGTACTCTACTACATGTCCATGTACTCTAATACTCTACAACATGTCCATGTACTCTAATACTCTACAACATGTCCATGTACTCTACAACATGTCCATGTACTCTACAACATGTCCATGTACTCTAATACTCTACAACATGTCCATGTACTCTACAACATGTCCATGTACTCTACAACATGTCCATGTACTCTACAGCATGTCCATGTACTCTACAACATGTTCATGTACTCTACTACATGTCCATGTACTCTACAACATGTCCATGTACTCTACAACATGTCCATGTACTCTACAACATGTTCATGTACTCCATGTACTCTACAACATATTCATGTACTCTACAACATGTTCATGTACTCCATGTACTCTACAACATGTTCATGTACTCTACAACATGTTCATCTACTCTACAGCATGTCCATATACTCTACTACATGTCCATGTACTCTACTACATGTTCATGTACTCTACTACATGTTCATGTACTCTACGACATGTTCATCTACTCTACAACATGTTCATGTACTCTAATACTCTACAACATGTCCATGTACTCTACTACATGTCCATGTACTCTAATACTCTACAGCATGTCCATATACTCTACTACATGTCCATGTACTCTACTACATGTTCATGTACTCTACTACATGTTCATGTACTCTACGACATGTTCATCTACTCTACAACATGTTCATGTACTCTAATACTCTACAGCATGTCCATGTACTCTACAACATGTCCATGTACTCTACAACATGTCCATGTACTCTACAACATGTCCATGTACTCTACAACATGTTCATGTACTCTAATACTCTACAGCATGTCCATGTACTCTAATACTCTACAGCATGTCCATATACTCTACTACATGTCCATGTACTCTACTACATGTTCATGTACTCTACTACATGTTCATGTACTCTACGACATGTTCATCTACTCTACAACATGTTCATGTACTCTAATACTCTACAGCATGTCCATGTACTCTACAACATGTTCATGTACTCTACTACATGTCCATGTACTCTACAACATGTCCATGTACTCTACAACATGTTCATGTACTCCATGTACTCTACAACATGTTCATGTACTCTACAACATGTTCATGTACTCCATGTACTCTACAACATGTTCATCTACTCTACAACATGTCCATGTACTCTACAACATGTCCATGTACTCTACTACATGTCCATGTACTCTACTACATGTTCATGTACTCTACAACATGTTCATGTACTCTACGACATGTCCATGTACTCTAATACTCTACGACATGTTCATGTACTCTACAACATGTCCATGTACTCTACAACATGTTCATGTACTCTACTACATGTCCATGTACTCTACAACATGTTCATGTACTCTACGACATGTCCATGTACTCTAATACTCTACAGCATGTCCATGTACTCTACATGTTCATGTACTCTACTACATGTCCATGTACTCTACAACATGTCCATGTACTCTACAACATGTCCATGTACTCTACAACATGTTCATGTACTCCATGTACTCTACAACATGTTCATGTACTCTACAACATGTTCATGTACTCCATGTACTCTACAACATGTTCATGTACTCTACAACATGTTCATCTACTCTACAACATGTCCATGTACTCTAATACTCTACAGCATGTCCATATACTCTACTACATGTCCATGTACTCTACTACATGTTCATGTACTCTACTACATGTTCATGTACTCTACGACATGTTCATCTACTCTACAACATGTTCATGTACTCTAATACTCTACAGCATGTCCATGTACTCTACAACATGTTCATGTACTCTACAACATGTCCATGTACTCTACAACATGTCCATGTATTCTACAACATGTTCATGTACTCTACTACATGTCCATGTACTCTACAACATGTCCATGTACTCTACAACATGTTCATGTACTCCATGTACTCTACAACATGTTCATGTACTCTACAACATGTTCATGTACTCCATGTACTCTACAACATGTTCATCTACTCTACAACATGTCCATGTACTCTACTACATGTCCATGTACTCTAATACTCTACAACATGTCCATGTACTCTAATACTCTACAACATGTCCATGTACTCTACAACATGTCCATGTACTCTACAACATGTCCATGTACTCTACTACATGTTCATGTACTCTACTACATGTCCATGTACTCTAATACTCTACAACATGTCCATGTACTCTACAACATGTCCATGTACTCTACAACATGTCCATGTACTCTACAACATGTCCATGTACTCTAATACTCTACAACATGTCCATGTACTCTACAACATGTCCATGTACTCTACTACATGTTCATGTACTCTACTACATGTCCATGTACTCTAATACTCTACAAAATGTCCATGTACTCTAATACTCTACAACATGTCCATGTACTCTACAACATGTCCATGTACTCTAATACTCTACAACATGTCCATGTACTCTACAACATGTCCATGTACTCCACAACATGTCCATGTACTCTAATACTCTACAACATGTCCATGTACTCTACAACATGTTCATGTACTCTACAGCATGTCCATGTACTCTACTACATGTCCATGTACTCTACTACATCTTCATGTACTCTACTACATCTTCATGTACTCTACTACATGTCCATGTACTCTACTACATGTTTTTGTACTCTACAACATGTTCATGTACTCTAATACTCTACAACATGTCCATGTACTCTAATACTCTACAACATGTCCATATACTTTATTACATGTCCATGTACTCTACAACATGTCCATGTACTCTACAACATGTTCATGTACTCTACAACATGTTCATGTACTCTACAACATGTCCATGTACTCTACAACATGTTCATGTACTCTACGACATGTTCATGTACTCTACGACATGTCCATGTACTCTAATACTCTACGACATGTTCATGTACTCTACAACATGTCCATGTACTCTACAACATGTTCATGTACTCTACTACATGTCCATGTACTCTACAACATGTTCATGTACTCTACGACATGTCCATGTACTCTACAGCATGTCCATGTACTCTACATGTTCATGTACTCTACTACATGTTCATGTACTCTACAACATGTCCATGTACTCTACAACATGTCCATGTACTCTACAACATGTCCATGTACTCTACAACATGTTCATGTACTCCATGTACTCTACAACATGTTCATGTACTCTACAACATGTTCATCTACTCTACAGCATGTCCATATACTCTACTACATGTCCATGTACTCTACTACATGTTCATGTACTCTACTACATGTTCATGTACTCTACGACATGTTCATCTACTCTACAACATGTTCATGTACTCTAATACTCTACAACATGTCCATGTACTCTACTACATGTCCATGTACTCTAATACTCTACAGCATGTCCATATACTCTACTACATGTCCATGTACTCTACTACATGTTCATGTACTCTACTACATGTTCATGTACTCTACGACATGTTCATCTACTCTACAACATGTTCATGTACTCTAATACTCTACAGCATGTCCATGTACTCTACAACATGTCCATGTACTCTACAACATGTCCATGTACTCTACAACATGTCCATGTACTCTACAACATGTTCATGTACTCTAATACTCTACAGCATGTCCATGTACTCTAATACTCTACAGCATGTCCATATACTCTACTACATGTCCATGTACTCTACTACATGTTCATGTACTCTACTACATGTTCATGTACTCTACGACATGTTCATCTACTCTACAACATGTTCATGTACTCTAATACTCTACAGCATGTCCATGTACTCTACAACATGTTCATGTACTCTACTACATGTCCATGTACTCTACAACATGTCCATGTACTCTACAACATGTTCATGTACTCCATGTACTCTACAACATGTTCATGTACTCTACAACATGTTCATGTACTCTACTACATGTCCATGTACTCTACAACATGTTCATGTACTCCATGTACTCTACAACATGTTCATGTACTCTACAACATGTTCATGTACTCTACTACATGTCCATGTACTCTACAACATGTCCATGTACTCTACAACATGTTCATGTACTCCATGTACTCTACTACATGTCCATGTACTCTACAACATGTCCATGTACTCTACAACATGTTCATGTACTCCATGTACTCTACAACATGTCCATGTACTCTACAACATGTTCATGTACTCCATGTACTCTACAACATGTCCATGTACTCTACAACATGTTCATCTACTCTACAACATGTCCATGTACTCTACTACATGTCCATGTACTCTAATACTCTACAACATGTCCATGTACTCTAATACTCTATAACATGTCCATGTACTCTACTACATGTCCATGTACTCTACTACATGTTCATGTACTCTACTACATGTTCATGTACTCTACAACATGTCAATGTACTCTAATACTCTACAACATGTTCATGTACTCTACTACATGTTCATGTACTCTACTACATGTTCATGTACTCTACAACATGTCCATGTACTCTACAACATGTCCATGTACTCTACTACATGTTCATGTACTCTACAACATGTCCATGTACTCTACAACATGTCAATGTACTCTAATACTCTACAACATGTTCATGTACTCTACTACATGTTCATGTACTCTACTACATGTTCATGTACTCTACTACATGTCCATGTACTCTACAACATGTTCATGTACTCTAATACTCTACGACATGTCCATGTACTCTACTACATGTCCATGTACTCTACTACATGTCCATGTACTCTACTACATGTTCATGTACTCTACTACATGTTCATGTACTCTACTACATGTTCATGTACTCTAATACTCTACAACATGTCCATGTACTCTAATACTCTATAACATGTCCATGTACTCTACTACATGTCCATGTACTCTACTACATGTTCATGTACTCTACTACATGTTCATGTACTCTACTACATGTTCATGTACTCTAATACTCTACAACATGTCCATGTACTCTAATACTCTACAACATGTCCATGTACTCTACAACATGTTCATGTACTCTACAACATGTCCATGTACTCTAATACTCTACAACATGTCCATGTACTCTACTACATGTCCATGTACTCTACTACATGTTCATGTACTCTACTACATGTTCATGTACTCTACTACATGTTCATGTACTCTAATACTCTACAACATGTCCATGTACTCTAATACTCTACAACATGTCCATGTACTCTACAACATGTTCATGTACTCTACAACATGTCCATGTACTCTACTACATGTCCATGTACTCTACAACATGTTCATGTACTCTACAACATGTCCATGTACTCTAATACTCTACAACATGTCCATGTACTCTACTACATGTCCATGTACTCTACTACATGTTCATGTACTCTACTACATGTTCATGTACTCTACTACATGTTCATGTACTCTAATACTCTACAACATGTCCATGTACTCTAATACTCTACAACATGTCCATGTACTCTACAACATGTTCATGTACTCTAATACTCTACAACATGTCCATGTACTCTAATACTCTACAGCATGTCCATGTACTCTACAGCATGTCCATGTACTCTACTACATGTCCATGTACTCTACTACATGTTCATGTACTCTACTACATGTTCATGTACTCTACTACATGTTCATGTACTCTAATACTCTACAACATGTCCATGTACTCTACAACATGTTCATGTACTCTAATACTCTACAACATGTCCATGTACTCTAATACTCTACAGCATGTCCATGTACTCTACAGCATGTCCATGTACTCTACAGCATGTCCATGTACTCTACTACATGTCCATGTACTCTACTACATGTTCATGTACTCTACTACATGTTCATGTACTCTACAACATGTCCATGTACTCTAATACTCTACAGCATGTCCATGTACTCTAATACTCTACAACATGTCCATGTACTCTAATACTCTACAACATGTCCATGTACTCTACAACATGTCCATGTACTCTAATACTCTACAGCATGTCCATGTACTCTAATACTCTACAGCATGTCCATGTACTCTACTACATGTCCATGTACTCTACTACATGTCCATGTACTCTACTACATGTTCATGTACTCTACTACATGTTCATGTACTCTAATACTCTACAACATGTTCATGTACTCTACAACATGTCCATGTACTCTAATACTCTACAGCATGTCCATGTACTCTACAACATGTCCATGTACTCTAATACTCTACTACATGTCCATGTACTCTACTACATGTTCATGTACTCCATGTACTCTACAACATGTTCATCTACTCTACAACATGTTCATGTACTCTAATACTCTACAACATGTCCATGTACTCTAATACTCTACAACATGTCCATATACTCTAATACTCTACAACATGTCCATGTACTCTAATACTCTACTACATGTCCATGTACTCTACTACATGTTCATGTACTCTACTACATGTCCATGTACTCTACTACATGTTCATGTACTCTACTACATGTTCATGTACTCCATGTACTCTACAACATGTCCATGTACTCTACTACATGTCCATGTACTCTAATACTCTACAACATGTCCATGTACTCTAATACTCTACTACATGTCCATGTACTCTAATACTCTACTACATGTCCATGTACTCTACTACATGTTCATGTACTCTACTACATGTCCATGTACTCTACAACATGTTCATGTACTCTACAACATGTCCATGTACTCTACAACATGTTCATGTACTCTACAACATGTCCATGTACTCTACAACATGTTCATGTACTCCATGTACTCTACAACATGTTCATGTACTCTACAACATGTTCATCTACTCTACAACATGTCCATGTACTCTAATACTCTACAACATGTCCATGTACTCTAATACTCTACAACATGTCCATGTACTCTAATACTCTACTACATGTCCATGTACTCTAATACTCTACTACATGTCCATGTACTCTACAACATGTCCATGTACTCTAATACTCTACTACATGTCCATGTACTACTTCCAGTAATTGCTGCATGGATTTTGTTCAGATATGATATCGTTGTTGGGTTAAAGAGCTTAACGGTTATAGAAAGATTGTGCTTTTGGTTCAAGACAAACAAAAGAAAGACTTTCATTTTTGCAAAGAAATGCAGTGTTTCATGTTTTTGGGGGTTTTGAAAAATGAAAAGATGTAATAGCTGATGTTCATAGCTGTTATTTCCTGAAAACTTGTGAAGAGAATTGTCATTTTAGTTTGGCTTTATATTTAAAACATGAGCTCGTCCCATCCTGCAGGTCAGTGTCGACTTCAGTATTTATCCAAGACCACCAACAAATCATGTTTTAATTACCAGCAACAATTAATGTATGAAAACAAATGTAAAGAGAGAGAAGGCTTTGCAGATCCAGTTGTGTGAAACAAAACAAAGAATTCTGCGTGCGTGTGCAGAAGTTCAATAAATACGTTTTGTGAATAAAAAAAGAAAAGAACAAATTTTCCTGAAAAATATTGGCTACATTATTGACTTTTTAGAATGTGTTTCTCAAATGTGCGAGGGTTATCTAAAATGTGTTGCTTTACACATTATTATGTCATTTTTCATTAGAATCATAAGCTTTTAGAGAACAATACCAGTGTATTGAAAGGTTTAGCTCCTTTACATGCACAGTTTTAGAAGTTTTCATTTTATTGAAGCGTGTTGCATTCAAGTCTGCGAGATGTAAATGAATGCAGACTTGGGGTTTACCAGAACAGATTAGAAAATCTCCTAATAACGGCTCTTTTCAGGGAGAAATATCTCTAAACTGTGACTGCTTTCACACAAGTACAAGATTGTGAATTCCGAAATGTGAAACTTAATAACATATAAAACATATTTTAATTAGTTTTCCATGCTAATTGCTGTGGACATCCATAGATTCCTGATCTATTAAACAACGATTCGAAATAGCCGGCTATTCATTAAAATCCAAACCATAATGCACCACCCAACGTTAAAGCTGAGGACGACCCCCTCTTCAGTGCAGTGATGATGATAGAGTGCAGCGTAAGGGATTGTCCATTACATAACCATTCATCCCAACACAACATGACCAACAATTTCTTTTGAATGGTAAAACATGGCGAGCCTTTCAGACTGTCGACTTTCAGAGCTGGCTGCGGATGCATATTGTTTCATGTTTTAATGAGGCTCCCCTGAGGCCATCTCATTAAAGGAGTTGTCAGTGGCAGTCATCTGAGCGTGACCCGTAAACTCCTAACACGCTGTTACGACCTAAACTGTTGTTGGACTCCAGGCTAAGGTAATAAAATATGATGTAAATGAACATACAGTTTGGGAGAATGTTGAGATTCTCACAACACGGTGCCTGTTTTTGTCTTCCTTGGTAATTTCCCTAAAACTCTATTACAAAACCATGAAAACTGGATCAATATGATTAAGCCTTTTCTTTTTTTTTTGTTTCTCCACTGGTTGTGGAGCCAATTAAATTGAGTTACTACGACTGCAGAAGCCTGCCGCTGATACAAAAGAAGGATAGTTTGCTCATTCTCCTCAGGAAAATAGAGGCATTGTTGGATTTAGGGGTGTCATGATTCTCCAAGTTCACGATTTGATTACATTTTTATTAAAAGTTCATAATTTCTGTAAATAAAAACTCTAAAAAATAAAAAAACGTTTAGCAGACGGCTATGTGATTGTTCAGATCAATGGATCTTTAAATGTATGCCCGGAAAACATTTACATCTACAAATTATTATTTAAAAACATTGTATTTTTTTCCAATGTACAATGACAAAATATATATAATAACTTACTGTCTAGTCAATTTGAATGATATAACACACACTGCTATATTGCTTCCCTAGATTCAACAAAGAACCATGAGATCAGAGCATAGAACCCTAAGGTTAGAGCATAGAACCCTGAGATCAGAGCATAGAACCCTGAGGTCAGAGCATATAACCCTGAGGTCAGAGCATAGAACCCTGAAGTTAGAACATATAACCCTGAGGTCAGAGCATAGAACCCTGAGGTCAGAGCATAGAACCCTGAAGTTAGAACATATAACCCTGAGGTCAGAGCATAGAACCCTGAGGTTAGAACATATAACCCTGAGGTCAGAGCATAGAACCCTGAGGTTAGAACATATAACCCTGAGGTCAGAGCATAGAACCCTGAGGTTAGAACATATAACCCTGAGATCAGAGCATAGAACCCTGAGGTTCGAACATAGAACCCTGAGGTCAGAGCATATAACCCTGAGGTCAGAGCATAGAACCCTGAAGTTAGAACATATAACCCTGAGGTCAGAGCATAGAACCCTGAGGTTAGAACATATAACCCTGAGGTCAGAGCATAGAACCCTGAAGTTAGAACATAGAACCCTGAGGTTAGAACATATAACCCTGAGATCAGAGCATAGAACCCTGAGGTTAGAGCATAGAACCCTGAGATCAGAGCATAGAACCCTGAGGTCAGAGCATATAACCCTGAGGTCAGAGCATATAACCCTGAGGTCAGAGCATAGAACCCTGAAGTTAGAACATATAACCCTGAGGTCAGAGCATAGAACCCTGAAGTTAGAACATATAACCCTGAGGTCAGAGCATAGAACCCTGAGGTTAGAACATATAACCCTGAGGTCAGAGCATAGAACCCTGAGGTTAGAGCATAGAACCCTGAAGTTAGAACATAGAACCCTGAGATCAGAGCATAGAACCCTGAAGTTAGAACATAGAACCCTGAGTTCAGCACATAGAACCCTGAGGTTAGAGCATAGAACACAATCAAGCCTATTCGGCTCAAATCTATCTCATATTTAATCATAATGTGTCACTATATACTGTACTATCTTGATAACCCTAAAAGCATGTTTTATTGATCTGATTACATTGGCATTTGTGTTGAAAGTAACAGCGTTCTTACGGTCATGGAAAACCTGGAAAAGTCATGGAATATTAAAATAGTTATTTCCAGGTCTGGAAAAGTCTTTGAAAAAAATAAAATCCCAAAAGTTTAGTAAAAGTCATGTAAATGTGTTATATTCATGTGTTCATGACGTTCATTTACGCTGAGTTTGAAATAATTAATATGCTTTTAAAAGAAAAACGCTCAAAATATAAGCAGGCATACATACAGGCATCTATATAAATGTTTATTCTTTTAATCAAGCTATTGTCTTCATTTGTGTCATTTGAGGTTTACTGTATGCTTTGGAATTAGTTAAATACTACATTTTTCACTTTTTCATGTTTACACTGAGATTTCACAAAATGTTTGGTCATGGAAACTTGGTTAAAAGTCATGGAAAAGTCATGAAATCCATTGGTCAGAATGTGTATGAACCCTGAAGTAATAATAAAGCAGCAAATTGCATCAAAATCAATGTTTTTTTTCCACTCAGTCCACTTAACAGTGTCACCGTCCTGCAGGGTCGCTGAGCTTTGTCGCTTGTTGTATCCATGCAGCAACAAACATGGATACAGATCCCATCGTCAGTGCTTTTGTTGGTCCGGAACGAGCTCCAAGATGAACAATAGCGTGCCATGTGCAGGAGAGCACACATGAGACAATTGTAATCAACGCTCCAAAGCTATTAAAAGATCATGCTCATGACCCGACATGCGGGAGAGCAGTGTCATTCATGCATAAATCCAGAAAACATATCAATGTAGGTGCTCAGGATTACCACAACAGGGAGCTGCAGGCAGTACGTGACAGGAATGGCCCCTTCATCAACAGTATGATATGGTATTTGAGAACAGCACCATCTACAAAGAGCATCTTCATCCAGGTATGGCCCAAGAAACTGTTGCCATGAAATAACTTAACAAGATGTATATCATGCTCTGATCACTGTCATTTCAATGTACCACCATATGCGTCCAATCTTACATGTAGGGTTTGTCGTTGTGGGTGATGGAGGCTATCCTGTGTGCATTATCATTCCATAGCGTGCAGAGCTGCTTCACCTCCACCATGCCACTGTAAGGATGGGACCTCTGGGGTCATGCCGTCACATGACATGACATGAGATTTCTCTTTATACACTTCTATGTAGTACACTGTGTACACTATGTACTTACTTCATTAGTGTGAAATACTGTTGATTCAAATCGAACACGGCTGTTGTGCATCCACCAGAAATGACAATTGCCGCTTTAAGCAAGAAATCCACTGTAACATTTGTGGAACCAAATAATTACAGACTGCTAAATTAACTCAATATACAATACCGATAACCTTTCTACAGACAACAGTATAGAGGTACTGACATTTGCATTTTTGCATGGTAATTGTATGGTCTCTTATGTTAAAATATGTGATGGTTAAAATATATCCTTCATAAATAACGTGAGGATTTGATAAAACCATAAAGTTATGAAATACTTAAAATTCATCACATGTGGATAAGTGGTTAAAATACTAAGATGGTGTTTTTCTTACTTTTAAGATAATAGTGTTAAACTATGATCTACATAGAAGTCTTATAGAGTCTGAGATCGACTTGCTTTGGTCTCCACCCACTTCCCTGTCGGGGGAAACCGCCATCTTTTCCTCATTGCAGTAAAGTTCTTGCTCAGGAAAAAGCATCACATCACTCTCGTGATTATTTATCCCCATTTTTCAGGTATGTTATGGTTTTTGAATGA
Source organism: Myoxocephalus aenaeus (assembly GCA_038501785.1). Taxonomy (NCBI): domain Eukaryota; kingdom Metazoa; phylum Chordata; class Actinopteri; order Perciformes; family Cottidae; genus Myoxocephalus; species Myoxocephalus aenaeus. The sequence continues at coordinate 2,357,070 of JBAMJR010000076.1, read as the reverse complement.
ATTTGCTAACATGTCATAAGTTTCAACATAATGTTACATTTTGTGTACTTTAGAGTTGCGTTTTGCCGAGAATATTGTAGTGTGTGTGTGTGTGTGTGTGTGTGTGTGTGTGTGTGTGAGTTCCGGCGTGTTGACGGTGTAATTGTAGCGTCGCGTCAACTGTAGCCGCCATTTTGTGAATTCATATGTACACAGATAGTTATATTTAGAAATAATAACACATTTTAGGTGTTTGGAATGAGTTTTGAAGAATTTTATGTGAAAGTACTGAGATTAAGCTATTTAATAATAAGGTATACACTCTCTATAAGTAAGGTATACACTCTCTACTCTCCTGTGGATCTCTTCCGATGTCAATCAGTGTATTTGTTGTACAAACTGAATTACTGTAAAGTTCTTGCTGAGGAAAAAAGCATCACGTCTCTCTCGAGATTATTCCTACCCATTTGTCAGGGGCGTAATGTACACACACACACACACACACACACACACACACACACACACACACACACACACACACACACACACACACACACACACACACAACATCAAGTGCATTGTACAGAAGTAGACACATTGCGTTGCTGACCATGACGCAGAGACCACCTCCCCTCGATTTACCGGCCTCCTCCGTTCTGTATCTGGGGACAGAGAAGGACTCGGCTGGCTGGGTCCCACGGTCTGGTACCAAGAGAGTTAGCCACGTCTCAGTCGGACTGAGGGGGTTCCGGTCTCCGATGTCCGCTCTGGGACTTGGGCTTGGCCTGAATGTCCTCCAGCTTATTTCCAAAGACTGCACACCTCTTCCCAGTATCTTGCTGGCCAATGTCCAATGTGCCCGGGAGCTCAGCCTGTTCCTAACTCCAGAGCGTCTTCCCTGGCGTCTTGTGTCTCTCATTTGTCTTTCTCCGTGAGCACCTAACAGAGGAGAAAAGACTCTCCGACCTCCGGCCAACCGTGTACACCCAGAGATTTTGCCGGCAACCTTATACACACACATACACAACGTAGTGTACAAACTGAGGGTCTCTTCTGCACAGTGGGCTGTTGATCCTATTTGGCTTGGTTCAGAGAGAGGATGAGGACAGCATGCAGCTGCCCGCCCTCTTATAGTCTGATAAACAATCGTTTTAATTGGGTTTGGGTACAAGGAGGGACACTACATGTCAGATTGTTTAAGTGGAGCAGGCCCACTAGATAGGGATGGGCAATCCTCCCTCTTATGGATCTTTAATTTAAACCTTTTTAGCTTCAGCCTTTATTTACTTCACATGATCATATTTTCCACAACTATGACCATGAAAGAAGCACACTCTCCACAACTCTTCACGACTAAAAAAGGCTACTGAGTAAAGAAGTGTCCAAGTATACAAGTGTTTGAAAGAGTTGACTCATGAACCGTGGGAGTGAGGAATGGCTCACCCCTCAGCACTTACAACCAGCTCTCAAGTAACTCATGTGAAATGTAAAGGCCACTAGCTTGAGAAATATATAAAAGTTCACTTTTATATGAGCTCAGTTTTGAATCTATTAACTGTGGCTCTCCGAGTACTGGCTGCAGTGTGAGACTAATAAGGACTGCTCTCCTTGAGCGGCTCAAAGGAGTACGACTGTCAGGAGCAAAGCGGGCGATGATGTTGTAGAGTGATTTCCTAATATAATCACATTCACCTCCATTGTATCCAGAGCTGACAGTATTGTTAAAGTGATAACATTGAACTAAAAGGTTCATAACATATACACACCTGCATTAAAGTGTCCAATCTGATTGGTTTTATTCATCCATAGGATGCTGTAAATATATTATGTTTCCTGTTTACTGTACTAATACCAATTATAGGTGTTATAACAGTTCCATGTACTGTGGCTGAAAGAAGAAGAAGAAAACAGGCAAATGCCATCTTCCTTTAAAAGTTAATTAGGTAGTTGTCCACTATTGAAATGTAAAATTTTAATATTGCAGCTAATCAGCTGCAGTGAGCACTCAATGAACACATTGGTTTCTGTTGAAGGGTTTCCACATGGATGCACCAGTGGAAGCCTCGTTTCTCCTCACTCCTCCGAGAATAAATGATTAACATCCTCGATGATGGCGGACCTCGGGTGACTCGCGGGTCACGGGCTGGAGGATGGAGATCTGAGGAAGGATAATTAGCTAAAAGAAGAGGGTGAATTGAATCTGAAAAGACAAAAACAATATGTTGGTCCATATCTCAATACTCTGACTGAAGAAGTAATCTTTAAAATGGCTCACAAATAAGGGCTGTTTTAGTAGGATGATGTCATCTGTGTTTCAGCAGTTTGGTCCCATCTGGCATATTCTTGCCCTGCTATTAGTTAGTAGTTGGCCTTATTTTAATAACCATAATAATTTTGAGGTATATTCTGTCAAACAAAATAAAACATTAGATAAAATGAAAGCCAAAATGATAAAGTCATATCTGAGCATGTTTTAATACATTTAACAAGTCATATCCAACATTACCTTTATGCAGAAATACGCTTTCATAATAAACATTCTGCCCCCAGTGTTTTCAAGCGTGTGTGTGTGAGAGAGAGAGAGAGAGAGAGAGAGAGAGAGAGTGTGTGAGTGAGAGAGGGAAAGGTGTTTACATCTCTGAGAGCCTGTTAAATTAAATGAGCGTTGCCCTGGTGTGTGTCTGTGTAATGTCCCATGGTCTCCATTAAATGGCCTGATGAGGTTTGTAAAGCCACACTGTTGCTACATAACAAGATGCATTTTTAAAGTGCTGCAGTGTGTTCAAACGTGCTGCAGAAAATGTTACTGTCACTTCCAATCCTGCATTATCCCGTCCCACACTCCCAGCGCACCTCGCACACAACTGTGCCAACCAGGCTCTTTAATTATGGAGCCAGGTTGTGTTTTAATGGAGAGTGCCTGTTTGTGTAGGTGTCTAATCCGATGTGTACGTTTCAGTGCGTCTCTGGCGATGTGTGCCCTCAGGATGCTAGTGGGGATTTAGAGGAATAATAAACTATGACCTGTCTTAAGAAGGCCAACAGCCAAGTTTATTTTTTTTAGTTATTTTTTTTCTTTTTTCAAATACCACCTCGAAAAATAAAGCTCCCAATGTGGATTATGACTGTAGCAATTGCTGATTTAGAGCAGTACCGTAAAAGTCGGGTTACAAGGCGCTTCTACCGCCGGTGGCTGTCCCCGCTGTAGCAAGCTAGCAGCTAGCTAGCGCTGCTAGCTCCCCGCTGCTACTGCCCACCTCCCCTCTGCCCGAGTCAGGCGTCGAGCCGGGGCTGGTCCCGTTACCTTCTGTGTTTGTCGGGGAGCTAGCGGAGCGCTAGCAGGACCGCTAGCTGGCTACAACGGGGAGCTAACGGGGACACTGACCAAAGGTAGTAGCGGCTTGTAACCCAACTTTTACGGTACATACACTGGTGGGATAAGATGGACCTGCGAACATGTGTCACAATAAAGCATCAATATAATCAGGGAGGTGTAAGTTATAAAATTGAAGATAAAGTTAGCAAACTTCTATACTACAAAATAATTTTTAAAATATTCAAGTAAATTCTGTGCACATATTAACAGATGTTACGTTAAGTTATGTCAAGTGACGAAAAAACAAAGCTTAACCGTATATCTGTATTTTTTTAAATGATTATTTACCCAAGTTTGTATTTATTACAAGACGCATACATATATTGCTCAAATTGGGTGAAGAAATGACACATAGTAGGCCCGTCTCTTTTGTTTTGCTGGGGCTTGTGCAGAACAATACATTCATTTAACACTCATGAAATACCTTCTTGTTTGGGTGATCGGTCTTAATTATTATTGGTGTAACTTGTTTGCAGCGAGCGAGCTCGACTACTGGTTGAACTCTATTGACTTTTTGCCAGAAGGAAAGCGGCGCAGTGATCACCGTTAGCTCCCTCGTCTCCTCAGCAAACACTTCATCTGTAAAGTCACAGCTGCTCCCTCCTTCCTCTGCACGGCCACGGGAAGGGGCGAGGTCCGGGGGAGGGTGCCGGAGAGCTCACGGTCGGAGCCGCAGGCCGACAGAAAACCAGCGGGCGTGGCTCCTCAGAGAGGAAATGTCCCCGGGGACGAAGAGATCCCGCGAGGGGATCCTCCCACACGGCCCTGGTCCGCCAAGTTGAATCTTGCAGCAGACTGCTGTTGATAAGTGTAGAATATTTGGGTTCATTACAAAACTGGGGAACACTGCCTCATCTCTGGTTTCCTTCAGCTCACTGTTTTCAAGCTCTTTATAGTACTGTTCATTTGTTAAATATCCATATAAACCCCAGATAGAGGTAAAGGGTGATCAATAGCATTGTTTTATAAAAGAACTTTTTTTTTACGACGAAATATGGAGATAGCAGTGAAAGACTGCCTTTCAGCAACCATCTAAATGTGTATTGTGCTGCATTACACAGTTGCTTGTGTGCAGCAAGCAAACAAACAACTTCAGAACTGAATGAGAGAAGAGATGAAGTGGAATGACATAATGTTCATTTAGAGGGGTATGTGCAGTCACTTCTTAAGCAGGTGCCTCTATTGTAAGAAGTTATATCAAAGAGCTTAAAAGTTGGATACGTTTGCTATAGAGCTAGCCTAAATGATAATTTCCCTAATGTTAAGTGACTGGCCCCTCCCTCTTTAGACAGGCATCATTGATGCTGACAGTCTGAACAGAGGAACAGCTGGAAGCAAAAGCAACATGGAGTATACAGAAGAGCTTCTGAGGTATGCTCATAATGTAACTATCACCGTTTATCTCTGATTGCCAGATATCCTCTCTAGGATATTACTGCAGTATATTAAACCAGATAAGGGGTGAAAATGAATAAAGAATGTGTTGAAATGCACCAAACATACAGAGAGTCGGCGTTGTGGATCTTCATCACTGCAGAATACAGCAGATAGAGCTCAGTACCTTTCGGCTTGATGCGGTCTGTGCTAATGTTAGCCAACATTAAATCAATAAGCGATGGATTGCAATGCCTTGAATCTATTAACCGTGGAAGACAAAAAGGAGGAAAAAAAGTCCCCGGCTCGCTTCTTGCACTCTCCTTCACTCAATTTAGAAACTAGGTGTGCAGCCCTCCCTCTAAACACAACACGGGATGCTCTGAGCTTGATTAATCAAGTATTAAATGGGAATTATTTAAGCTAATGGTCCATTAGTAGCGGCTTGACACACTGCTTACTCTCTCCCTCTCTGTTCCTCGTGATGGACAGGGGAGGCAGCAGCACAATCCAATTAAAAGTGAGGAATAACAAAAGAACTCGGCCTAGGGAAGAGAAAGTAACGTACTTGAAAGGATTTTTTTTAATTTTTCAAAACCATCTCTTATCATAAATACATTATTGGATTTAAATCAATGCTAATTTCATGAACAAAAAGAAGAAATCAAATTTAACCCAAGCATGTCAAGCGTAGGGGGATTTAAAGACTTAATTGCCTCATTTTCTGTTTCTCTAACTCAAATTGTAGCTAATTAGGTGGCCTTAAAATAACACTCTCTAAAAACTGCTACTAGAACGCTAACAACAACTAAAGTAATACATGTCAAAGCTATACACCCCATTATCACCGCGACCTCATCCAGACCGGCTCAGCCTCGCGTCCACTTGGCTCTCGTAGACCACTCCTTCTCCATCAACCCGGCTGCCACCTGACAGCTATGGCGGACAGAGATTTTTATGTTGCAGAGTCCTCCAACTTTACAAGGTCCTGCCTGAAGAACTCAGGAATGCCTGAAACACCCCTTTCAGCGTTTAATATCACCTTTTAGACCTCTTGTCCGTACCTCGTGTGCCTAATTGAGCCCAACTGTGAGCGCCCACTAAAAGAATGGCTCTGGTTCCAGAAGTAAATTTACTTTTCATTCATTGACAGTTGAGAAAATCTTCATATGAAGAGTTATTATCATGGGGCCGAGCCAACCAACTATGAAATGCATCTTTGACCATTGAACGTTTGATATAGAGCAAAATATAAATACAAATTAGAAAAACGAAAAAAGGCAAAGGTCCAAGCCCATGTGCATAATTAAGAATGTAGGAACTACTCATCCCACAAACCATTGCAAATGGGGAGTCTACCTTTGGAACCTCCTGAAAAACGTTCAAACGGTAGTCGATCTAAAATGAAGACCGGTTCAGTGACTGCGTGGCTTATTGCTCTCCTCTAATGTTTTCAGAAGCACAGTGAGCTCCACCAATCAGAGGCGTTGCTTTTAGATTGTGGGTACTTCTCCATGTTATCGTGAACAAAACAAGGTTGATATCATGCAGACTTACAGGAGCATATACCATGGTTTCACAGTCTCATAGCTTGTGTTAAGTCTACCTTGGATGGTGACAACATTATGGCTGAAATCAAAATCCTCCATTTTGAAAATAAATGTGATTTTCACATCAGAACCTCCTTGAGCTCCATGTCGTTTCGTTCTGTATCTCTGCATGTATCTGTCCACCAACTTTTCCCGAGTGCAATACTTAATGGCAGGAAGTGCCCCGCTGTGGCTCAGGGAGGAGAGCGAGTGGTTGGCGGTTTGAGCCCCGGCTCATCCGGTCTGCATGTCCAAGTGTCCTTCAGTAAGAGACTGGTCCCACAGCAGCCCACTTCAGCTCAGGATGGGTTCAGTGTTTTTTTTGCAGAAATATTTGACAGCTGTGTCAGTACAACAGTCAACAGTGTAGCGGTGCTTCAGCCAGTTCACCTAATTTAGATTTTGTAATTACTAAGAAAGTAATGTGAGCAGTAAATAGAACCCTCCCACAAAAAAAAAAGAAGAAAAAAGCAGAGTGGTCGACACAAATCTAGCTCAACATTTTCCTCAATGCAGCACATAACTTTCCCTATTCCATCAAAGGATGCGCAAACATTCCTGGTGACTACTGTCACGTCACGGGGAAATGATTGTCCCCATGAGTCAGCCTGTCTCTTTGTCCCGCCTCTCCATCCGCCAGACGCTTCTCCCTTTCCCCATCACCTGACCGCCCCCCACACCTGTTCCCACTTCCCTGTTGCCTTTCCCGCCTGCATCACATTCCTTCATCAGCCGTAGAAGTTACTCTGCCGCTTTCTTGCCGTGTGCTTGTGTTTCTGTTCTCTGGACCCGTCTGCCTCCGTACACCTATACCTCCTGGCCTGCCTATGTGTACCTGCCAGTTAGCCAATATGCTTTATACAATATACCGCTCCATCTGCATTTGGGTTCCCTGTATTCCCAACACTGGGACAACGTTCCAGAGCTGTAAAATCCTGTGCAGTGTTTCATAATGTGGAGCGATTTCCAGAATGATTCTACGACAATAGACACGGCTGCTGTGTCGGAACATGGAGATCAGAGTTATAGTTCAATCCCATAAAACCAACGTGTTACAATTCAATCAGTTCAGGCTGAAGACCTCTTGCAGCACACGTGCATGCATGTCAGCATACGAGGCCATTAAGCTATTCTGCAATAAAAGGGAGTAATTGAAGCCTAAACCTAGTTAACCCCCTGAATCAGAAACCGTTTATGCAATGTGCAGCTCTTTGTGAAATGCACTCATAATGTGACCTGTACCTTTTAATGCACCTTGTAAGGTCATCAATCATTACACACACACACACACACACACACAGTGAAACACTGAGGCAAACAGTGTTATCTGGGATGTAAACACCTTCATTTGAGTTGTGGAATATATTGTATCTCGCCACCCATTTTAATCTGACAGAAATATGTATGGGGTACTGCATATATTATAGTAAACAGTATCAGTGATGCAGTCATATTAAAGTTTGTTATTTTATTTTGAACATGCAACCTTTATTTAGAGCAGGGGTCGGGTCGGAAACCCGCTTTAGCGCCTCTTTTGCGGCTCCCTGAGGTTTTGACAACAACAACAAAAGAATATAAATCTATATTTATTTTTTTCGCACAAGGTTAACACCTCTTGTCTTGGAGTTTGATCTGATACTGTGTCACTGATAATACTTTTTATTTTAAATATTTGTTTAACTAAAATGTGCGTCACATCCGGTACGTTGCTGTAAACCTCAAAGAAGAAGAAGAAGAAGTTACGTCGCTGTCATGCTTGGCAGAATCCCGCCCGTGGTAAACTAACAATGGCTAATTAAAAAAAAGAAAAGTCATGGAGTTCAATTCTGCATGGACGTATTCGTTTGCTTTCACTGCCGATGATGCTTGCTGTTTAGAATGTAGCGAGAAGTTAGCTAACAACAAAAAATGTAATGTTGAAAGACACTTTGAGAACAAACACTCAGCATTTGCTGAGAAGAATCCAGCTGGAGAAGAGCAGAGAGGAGCCATTTCTCAACTGCTGCAGAAAAGTGAGAAAAGTAAACATTCTTTTACGAAGTGGATCAAGTGACCAAGCTCTACTACTGCTGCTAGTTTAGTGGCAGCTCAGGAGACTGAGGCATGGAAAGCCATTCACAGATGGAGAGTACATAAAAGAATATTTCATTAAAATATCGGAGCATCTTTTCTCGGACTTCAAAAACAAAGGGGAAATTGTTCAGAAAATCTGAGACATGCCTCTCTCTGCAAAGACCGGACAGGACCAGTAAAATGGGGAAAAACATCACCAGTCAGCAATTGAGGACATAGATTCAGCTCCTGCTTTCTCAATCGCCTGTGATGAGTCACGAGATGTGAACGACATTGAGCAGACAGCAATGTTATGCAGATACCGTAAAAGGTTACAAGCCGCTACTACCTTCGGTCAGTGTCCCCGTTAGGCGGGGGCTCCTGCTAGCACTCCGTTGCTCTCCGCTAACTTCCACTAGGTCCCCGAAAACCACCAAAAACCACCGAAGGTAGCGGGACCAGGCTCGACACCTGACTTGGCCAGAAGGGACGCGGGCAGTAGCAGCAGCGCTACAGCGGGGAGACTGACCGGAGGTAGGAGCGGCTTGTAACCCGACTTTTACGGTACATGAACCTGGATGGGCCACAGGAAGAAATAATTGAATTAATACCGCTAAAAGGGCAAACACGGGGCGAGGACATTTGTGAGGCTGTTGTGAATTGTTTAAAAGTAAAATAAATCAACACAACCCACACTGGATCGAAAGCTGCTGTCGTTTCACTGCATCTTACTCCAGGAAGCACTGTGTGCTCAAAAATGTCCCCCGGAATGTATGGAGGTGATGAACCTTGTCTTTCAGATTGTGAACTAAATAACGGAAAAAGAGTTAAACCCAGTTCTGTTCGTTGCCGGAGGAAGTGGACAGCGAGCGTTTAGATCTGCTGCTGCATAACAAAGTCTGAAACGGTTCGCTGCTTGTCTGGAACATGTGAAAACCCTCCTGGAAAGCAAAGTGCTCACCTATCCTGAGCTGGGATCCAGATTGGCTGGAAAAGTTGCACTTTACATTACATGGTCGATGTTTCATGTTCACGTGAACACACATTACATGGTCGATATGACGAGTCACGTGAACACACTGAACACAAGTCTCCAGGGAAAGGGAGGCACGGCTCTGCAGATGCTGGAGGATGTTTTGGTGTTTGAGCACAAGATGACGGTGTTTGCCAGAGACGTACAGAGAGGCACGCTCAGAAAGAATCACATACATTCTGAGTATTTACAGCGTGCAATTATGGGAATGCAAACTGCATTGGGGAAAAGATTCAGCGAGTTCAGAGAGGAAGAAACGGCACACTATCCTACCCCGTCTCACCCCTGGACATGGACCCATCCTGCTGAACATGTCCGCATTCCCGGGAGGAAGTCAACCTGATCTGGAAGTTGAACTAGCCGACATAGCTGATAAAGACTTATGGGTGTCCAAGTTCAAAAGCCTGACAGCGGATCTGGAAGATGTCGCCGTCAGAAGGCCATCCTCGCTCGAGAACACAAATGGAGCGAAATTGAAAACCTCCCCAAGCCCGACAAACTTGTGTTTGTCACATGGAAGGCCATTCCCGACACTTACGTGAACATGAAACATGCATTTGGAGTCCTGTCCATCTTTGGATCAACATTCTTCTTACTAGGTTTTCTCAAACATGAACATGAAATCTAAATATCGCTCCGGCCTCACAGATGACAGCCTGCAGTCCGGTGTGAAGCTCAGTCACATCGTACAGCCATGACAGAGAAACTCTGCAGCGATGTCATCAAACAGGAGAGAACACTTTCATTTAAAAGGCTATTATTTTGGGGAAAATATTTCAGATCCTGAACTGATTGTGAAACCTAGTTGTGTTTTTATTTTCAGACGCAACGGTTGCAAGTGGCTGACGGAAAAAATTAAGAAGATGACAGCTTACAGAAAATTAGTATTTCAAAGTTATTTTCCACAAATATGGTGAGGAATATACCTGCATTGTTCTGTGTATAATTCACTTCTGCAGCTATATATGTTAAAAGTATTATAAAGTTATTTATTTTCCACAAATATGGTGAGGAATCAAGGCCCACATAGTTCTGTGTATAATTAACCTGTATTTCTTTTCCCTCTTCTTAAGAGTTTGATATTGTTGTGCAATAAAATGTTGATTATTGTCTTTATTCTTGTTCTATAATTTCATAAATACAACAAACAATAGTTTGTTGTATTTATATGACTATATATAAAACTTTATAAGCTGTGATATCAATTAGCTTTTGCGGCTCCATTACTTTTGGTGGAAAAAAGGGCAGAATGGCTCTTTGGATAGGAAAGGTCGCTGACCCCTGGTTTAGAGTATCCCATCGAGATTAAGAATCTTTTTTCCAAGAACGACCTGGTCCAGACCGGCAGCAGCACAGACATCAATAGTTAGCCAGAAAACACAAAAGGAGGCAAAATGGAAAGGATCCTTGAAAAAAAATCAAGGATAGGAAACCAGTTTCCGGGTCAGTTTGGTAACCAGGTAAATTCTTAAATAGTCTGCCCCTAATTATTTCATTTGGAATTTAAACACATTTAACAAAATAAAACCATTCATCACGTTTCAAGTCTTTCTGCAACATATTCTGTGATGAGGGTGCAGCACACACACAATCCTGCAGGTTTCTGTGATGAGGACGCTATGGGAGCAGAACAAGAATTGCTTTATGTATGCATATATATATATGTGTGTGTATATATATATATATATATATATATATATATATATACACACAAACACATTGGTGTACCAATGACATCAGTGTGTTTACAGGTGGCCAGAGCAGCCCAACATGAGAGCTGACCACCAAAGTCCTACATGTCCAACATGGGCGAAAAGGGAAGTGATTTTTCATTAAAAACTTATTTTTTTAAATAAAAACCCACTTTTAGACCCTGATTTATTTGGTCTTTTAGCACTTAGAACTTAAATTCTTCCCAGTACTTACTCGTTGCCCCTGAAACACTGTCTATGGAGTCTTGGTGTAAAAAAAAGGTGTTTACCTGACTCTCAAATGACATCGCTCATGTATAGAAAACAGAACAATACACAGATATAGTTTCCATGTATACAAGGAGTACAATGATTTCCTGTTTCCTGGGGATTCATTTTGACTCTGTAGTAATATATTAAGAACAAATTCTCCATAAAGTTCTGTCACTGGCATCCATTCAATCTTGTTTCAATGGGACCAAGTTACCAAAATACATCCCCAGCCAAATCTTTCATTGTGAAATAACTCTGTGATGTTTATTCAGTCTTTTTTTAATTTATTATGCAGATCAGCATTGGATGCTATAGTTTATATCTCTTGTTCATTTAGCATTTCATCACTGAGCTCATCTTCCTCTCTCCGAGCTCAGTCATTTCATCTGCCCAAAGTCCCACGGGACGATGCTCAGTAAGGATAAACAAAGAGATGCAGAATCAAACCATTGTCACCTCAAACCTCTTTGGTAGAAATGTATCAGTGTAAAGATAGAGCAGGTTCTCTCTTCTGTGGGGCCAGCTGCCCAGAAGCAGGGTCAGATTACAGGTGATTGTTGTGATAGAATTCTAAATTCAGATAAGTGTGAATCCCTGATGGAATCTGACAAGGCTTTCTCTGTAAAACCGCGGCATATTTGGAGAAGAAAAGTCTGCTGAACGCAGCAGTAACTTAGTGCAACGGAGTGGAAGAGATGGAGAGAAACAAAGCCAGCTGCTCCAGCTTCACTCCCAGCACTGCAAAAAAGAAAACCTACAATCCCGCATGAAGCTAATTACAGCACGCTAGCATTTACTGTCAGGGAAATGCATTCATTAGGCAAGAGGTCTAGTGCCATCCTTTTTGCATATTGTGACACATGAATTGTGCATCTTCTGCGTAGACCATAAAAGACGAGGCACGTTGTGCAAAGGTCCGAATGGATTTAGCGCAGCTAAATGGAGAACTGCATTTTCTAATTTGGTGTCTCCATTGTCTCAGATATTTTCTACCATGCTTGAGAGTTTTAGCGATGCTAGCTCTATGGATGGCACGTTGGTCAGGTGATCCATTGTGGACTGACGTATCTCAATTACTATTTGTTAGGGATTCGGGGAGGTAAGGCTAAGACTCAGGTGCAGAGGAATTGACAGGAGGTGGGGACGCCCTACTGGGAAGCACCTGGGCCCGGTGCGCTCCAGGTAAAAGCTCCGCCTTTGAGACGGCCATCCCGCTCTCTCTGCCGCTGGGCATTATTCGTTTGTGGCCGGCCAGGCAACGGCCTCTTGTCACCTGTAACCGTTCCCGATTGTTTTGGGGTGTATTGCCACTGTTATGATGATGAGCTTCATAAGAAGACGATGAACATTAATGTTGTTCACCTCCCTGCCTGAGGGGGGTGCTGTTATATTGGTTTCCGTGCTTTGCTCTCTTTTTTTTGGCTGCAGGTGATTGGACGGAGATATTTAGGGAACCTGTGGAGGCCGGCTGTCTCTCTCCTGTCTCCAACCGGCCATGCTGCACGTCAGGGATCTCTGGGTGGTGGGGGTATTGGTCTTTTTGTTCATGATGAGTGTGAGGAAAACATATGACCGGATTCTAAGGCACTTCTTTTGGCTTCTCAAAGTTTATTAACACGTGCCATATATGTCAGCTGACTGACAAACCGAACCAGACGTTAAAACCTGAACTCCGCTACGTCTCGGCCTGCTGATCAGGAGACTGATGGAGTTGCTCTGTGACGCACTGAAGTGATTGGTATGCAAGCAGGGCTACTCACACTCTCATAAGCTACTCCTCAGACAAAGCTTCATGAAAGGAGTTCTCCAAACAGCTGCGTTCATCTTAGTGTTGGAACAACATGACGGTTGCACTGACATCAGTGTTTGAGTCCCGAGGGAAGAGAAGATGTGAAAAACACCTTTAAACGGGAAGAATTCAGATTTTATTTCCCCTACACCTGCACTTAGACTGATTCTTCCTGTTGAAGCTGTGAACAGTCTTTTCTCATTTGCAGTTGCATAACATATCAGCAGAGTAGAGCGCCGGCACAATTAGTCCTCCTGTGGAATCAGTCACAACGGCACTAATGCCTCACGTTCATCTGACTTCCAGCCTGCTTTGACTGCGGACGGAGTTTTAATTAAAAATAACTGACAAGCATCCAAGGAGGGCTGTGCGTTGGTTTGTGTGCTTTTCCCTTTCGCTCATTAACAAGAACAAAGTGATGGATTTACAGAACTCAAAGCTCTGCCTGTGCCGGTGTCTATGGGGTTAGTTCAGTCTCAATAAGGACAAATGCACACAGAACAATTCACAAATATATTCGATTTACAAATGCACACAGAAGGGTTTACAAATACATTCCAATGATTTATATAAATGTAAAAAAAAAATCACAAATATATTTCGCCATTTGTTTGTGAAAAGCTTCACATTTACGAGTGGCTTTTTTGAGACTCCCCTGCCGTGCTTTGAATTCGCAAATGCATTTTTTTCAATATGGACCTATCCGTAGCCAATCAGATGTCTCCCTCATTTTCAACCAATCACATGAGTGCAGCTCCCCCCTCCCCTACCCACGAGGGCGGTGCCAGCGTTAGTTATGGAATTTGCGGAGGTGATCAGTCAGACAATGGCGTCTGGTACACACATCCAACATCTTCTGCTGTTTTGTTGCTGGGCTTTTTTTTTTAAACACACACACACACAAACAAGTTCATAGCTCCATTATTTATATTTTTAATAATGTTTCATTGACGATTCCCTAATTTTTCACCCGATTTTGAGCCCCCCATAATACTGGTTTATCCTTTTATGAGAAGTTCTATAAAATAAAAGCGTACTTCAATTTTCCTTGTATTGTTGTATTTGAATATATTCGTTAGTGATGGTGTTACTATTTGTAACGTTAGTGTTCTAGGGTTAATCCAGTGTTTTAAATGCCATCACAATTCGGGAGCAAGACATAATGTAGACAAACAGAATAAAACCCAGCGAGGGCAAAGGGAAATTGAAAACGGAGAAAGAAATGCAGGACAGCGGAGCGATGTTCATGGGGTGTTTGATGAGAGGAGCCGTGCTGTAAAGACTTGACCTGTGTGAGGGCAGAGGATGCTCTGCAGGGTCCCAGAAGGGAGGAAGCCAAAGGCACTGAGGCTGAACAGCGGCCTCACGGAGTGGGGGAAGTACAATATGTTGGAGGGGTGATGTAAAGTCAAGAAAAATGAAACGGCAAAGAATAAGGATGCATCTGTGTGTGTGTGTGTGTGTGTGTGTGTGTTGGAAAGAGTCATTAAATGAGCCGTCTGGGTTAACTGAAGGCGCTATGGTTGACTGCACCCAGTATCGAACAGAAGTTTTCCAAACTCTGCAGGAATCGTGGCAGCAGAGATGAGAAATATGGCTCTCAGCCCCGACGTCTATCTCTCCGCTGCACGGTATTGACGACAGTGTATTGATCGGCATAATCGCCCAAAAGCACGTTTTTTTTCTCTTTCCTCTGTCAAATATACAGTTGTGTATTCTAACAGTCAAGCTCCAGTACATCTGCTTCATCAGTGCTCTGATTGTAGTTTGATCAGAATGAATTGATGTCCAGATTCTCATTTATTAGAACGTCACACAACTTATTTTGTCTGACTCCTGTTTTGGTCATGAGTACTTTCACACAGATAGTATGCGTCAATAATGCAATGTGCTTCTAACTTGATTACTTCTTTCAACCTTGACAAAAGCAGCACAGACCAGATCCACTGCTGCCGATCTTACCTTTCACAATAAAAGCCCTGGAAATAAACAACGTGTAACTGTTTAGCAGAAGGAACTCAGATTTACTCAAAAGAAAAATGAATAAAATATTTAACAGAGAAAAAAAAAACATTAAAGCCAAACTTATTCCTTCTCAAACCAGTATTACTTTTGTAATTGTATGTCATCTGAAGAAAAAAACATTCAGCTGTCGGCACACATTTACTCAATAAAAGTGTGTTTTTGCTGCAAAAGGCAGGAATGCAAAGTGCTTCTGTGTTTCATGGCATGGATAGTGAGCCAAATAGTCATATCAGCAATGCTTTTTTACGTGTAGAAAAATTGATTAAGCAAGAAAAGCGCATGTGTTCATATTGAGCTCCGCCATCAAATACAAAGCTAATGAAGGAAAGAGGTTCTCGGGGCCTTTTTGCTTTTTTGTTGTGACTGACTGTTGCAAAAACCTCACATTAAGCAGCTGCTAATGTTTTGATCGCTGACACATTTTCTGCAAGAAAACTGTTTTTTCTCTGCAAATTCGACAGTCCATAGTTGGCCACATCACGTAGAGAAATACAACAGCCAACAAAAACTTCAGGTAAATATGCTAACATATATTTAGCCCCCCACAGACACACATGATGTGTATGAGTCCACTATGTGCAAAATCAATCCCATAAAGGGTGAAGAAAGTCCACAGCGTTGTAAGATGTTGATGTGAGTTTAAAACACTGTGGCAATGAGGCCATGCCGAGGATCTCTGTCCTCCGGGGCGAAGCTTTGGCTCGCTTCAAGAGCTATCATGTTGTGCCCCATGAAGGAGAAATAATGCCTTTACTTCCACTTCCTGTCCTGCCAGTGTCACGCAGCGTTGTCCGTCTCCGCTTCCCATCCCGCCGTCCCCTGCCGGAGGGCGGTCAGGGGGCTAAAAGCCTCTCCACGTGAAAAGATAATGCCCCCTTTAATTGGCTATCGCCGCTCCCTCCTGTTGACTGCTCCTCAGCCAGATTATTACAGATGACAGATGCCGCCATTTTATGGGAATCGCCAGGATTATCTTGTTGTGGCAGGCGGAGCATGAAGAGGCTGTCGGAAAAAAGGGTTTGAAACTGAGCAGACCCAAGATAAAATTAATAAAAAAATAGTCCTGCGCCAGCAATCATGCAGGCATATATATTCTGTACAAATACACACACAGAATGGCGATAAAACTCTCCCTAACCACAACAAAGCAATAAAAGCCACTGATTTAAACACCAGAATGATAAATAGAACCTCAAGTGGTCATTAGTGGATCTAAGCCGCGGGGACAGATAATTATTTGACACTGAGAATATAAACTCCCATTCATCATCTGGGGGAGTTTTATAGGCACGACTCCAAAAAGACTCCCCAACAGATCTGTCACAGGTGGGTCACTGACAGGTTTGAGGAATGGCATGTTTAGTCATGACGCTGATGTCATTTAGCGTGACCAAATCAAAGTTCACATTCTCTGGGGCCAGTCGCAAACCGCTGGAACTAATAGTTGCAGAAATATTCTGGCTCGTTTCTGGTTTTGCCAAGAAAGTGGGTTAAAAGGGTGAGGACACAGAGCGGATTAACACCCACAATACAGGACGCCTACAAAATCATTGAAGAGTACTTTATTTAAAAAAACATTTAAACCATCATGCGGGTCGCCACAGGAATATTAGGAGTGCAGGATACCTGTTGTCTGTTTACACTGGGTCCATTATGATCTAATCATTGAGGCTATACGTCTTATATGCATTATATTGATTATTATGGGTCTTAATGTCTGCCAACTGTCCTGTGAAATGCATTTATCAGCTGTGTTCTTATTCATATTTAATTTGCGGTCTGCTTTATTTAGATCAGATATTTATTTATTGTCTTAAAACTGTTTTCTTAATACAATGAGAAAATACTTTCAATGTATTCAAGTATTCGACTCACATAGTAGTATACATACATATACTGTATAAATAAGAGAATTGGCTTAAAAAAAAATAAAGAGCACAGGTTCAACGAGGGAATATTAATAAAGAGCCAGAGTGTGACTCTGCAACTCGACTTCATCTGCTCCCGTTATGAGCCGTGTTCCTCTAATATACCCCATGTTCCCATCCATCAGTACACACACACACACACACACTTCATCCTCTGCCTGACTGATCCATTTCAGTCCTGATTGCTGTTAGTGCCCACAAAAGGTCAAAGACTGACCTTTACCTCTACTTTCAGGTCGCACAAATCTCCACTGAACAACTTGCTGCATGACTGTGTGTGTGTGTGTGTGTGTGTCTGTCCCAAGTTTCTGTGTGTGATCCAGCACTTCAGCAGAGCGAAGCTGGCAGGCTCATTATCATAGGCCCACTCTAAAACAGATAAGGTAGGGATCTATCGGACTGAAATGATGGGACCTGAGTGGGCTTCTAATGGCCGCGGCGTTTGCCAGGCTGCCCCTGTAAGTGGATTTCTACTGCGATCTGCTGTTTGTTTATTGGAGTGCCTGTTGTTCTGGATGCACTCCATAGAGGATACAAATTGCATTATTCACGGCAGGCAGGCTGGTAATGGCAAGGATGAATGATGGCCCCCATTTCTCTCCTGACAGAGAAGGTCGAGAGAGGAGCTCTATACAATTACACACAAGCTTGTGTTCCATCAGCGGAGAGCCACGGGTGAAGCGCTCGCCACAGAAGGGAGACCTGAAGGAGGGGAGTTTAGGGAAAGGAGGGCTCGGAGTTTGACTCTCTCGGAGGGACTTCGGGTATGAAGTGCAGCGTTATTAATGAATTTGCCTTTGCCAAATTATATTCTGACCTCAGATCTCGGGGGATGTGTGCTATTTTTTTTTTTAATGGGGGCCTGACCATTGATTTTTCTTGCTTAGTCAATTCAGATTCAGCAAACGACAAGCCAGCTAAGCAAATTGATGTAAAACTCCTGATCTACAGTATTTTCTTTTTTGTTCTGGCCTTTTTCTTGCTCTTCATTCTTCTTCCTTACAGAGTACAAAGTGGACGGGATGATGCACCAACCATTTGGATCAGATCCATGTGCTGGATTACTCATACAATGGGACGACAACTGCGCGTTATTAAATATCAGATAATATCTGGTGAGGTTCATCCACTTTTGGTATGATGGATGTTCTTTTCTGACCATATCTAAAAACAGTTAGTTTCTATGAAGTTAATAGTAGTCTGACTATTCATTTGATTGTGCACTTGTGAAACACTTGGAAAACCTCTTCAGCTTTGAAGGAGCAGGTGAAACTAGAGGGGACTTGAATAGTCGAGTCTGTGTGAGGAGTCTGCTTCTACTTCCACTGCTGATCTCAGTCACAGTGGAAGTGGAATAAATAAAAAGGATTTCACGATCATCTGTGGGGGATGTAGGTGAGTACGAATTTTTGGGACAATTTGTATTGAATTATTAACACGCAGCAAATTAAAACACAATCCAATTAAGAAACATGTTCAACACAGAGGTGAACATGCGTGTCATCACTTTAACTTTTGTATCATCAGAAGCTAAGATATGTATCACAGTTTGAAATATATATGGCGAGGGTCTGTTTTTCTGTCTGTGTCTGACACAATGCATTGAAAATAAAAGTTTGACTTGCAGCCAGATTGATTCATTTCATCTGATCCAATACCAAGAATCTCCCCAGCTGGCGTCATATCAAAAGTTTATAGGATGAAAGTCATTACAATTAATCCTGAAGGGAACGTGAATGTTGATGAAATGCATAAATGTCACAGCAATCTGTCCACCGGAAATGTATGCCAACCCCATGGTGGCAAGAGAGGAAAGGTCAAGAGATCACAAAAGTCAGTGGGATTCATTTTCTGGGAATCTGGAATTTCGTGACAATCCATCCAGTCGAAGGTGAATTTTGTGGACCATGAATATCCAGTTGAAACCTCTAGCTTCACCTTGAACTAGTTTAGAATTGATGTTCCAAACAGGTTTGTTGTGCTGGATTTCCAGTACTGATTATGACATTCGACCCTGTTTACACCTGATGTCAATCATCTCTGCAAATGGCTCCAATTCCACTGGATTTCATACAGACGGAAGTTTTGAACCAAATGCGAGATCATCCCCAAAAAACATATAATGTCTAATTAGAGGAAATATGCTTACTTGTCACGTTCACCTGAACAATGTGTTCAGCGCAGCCACTCGCCAGATGCCTTCTTCCATCGCTGACCACACATTTCTTATGAGGATGAACCAGACCGTGCATTTGATTCATATACACCTGAGTTGATTCGTTGCAATCACCTGAGGTGTCATACTGTAAAATGACAAAGTAAATTCTGTGCCTGACCACCGCCAACCAAAGAATACATCAAATCAAAAATCATTGTTGAAAAATTCATTGTTTTTACATTCACGTGAATATCTCCACTAATATTAACATTCTTGCTCTGTATTCCGTTGAAGGTCTCGAAAATTGAAACGGACCAAATCAGCCGTGCTTCAAAGCACACAGTCCTGCAGTTTTATTCTCCCCCTGCCCATTAAAGGCCAACTTTGTTGGCCCAAGGAAGGTAGTGATGGGAAAAATCAGTCAAGCATTTTGTGGGAGCCATATGTCACTAAAACTTTGTGGTTGTCTTAAATTTCTACAAGACACCTGGCCTTGTGTCATGGGACATAAATGGCAGACTATAAAAAGCGCTGGTCGATTTAAAATGTTTGTCCAGCAGTGGCACCGTGTGTGTGGCAGAAATGAAGTCCTTCAGGTTGTTGAGCTGCTCCTTAGTTTTAAAGTTCCTTACTCCGTCTCTCTGGCATTGATGCTTCCCAACTACACCCTGACCTCTTCACTTTGCCAGTAGACTGGACAATGGCTTGGTTCTTCAACGGGAGTTCATTAATGTCAACATTTGAGAAAGCACTTCATACTTCATACATTTCAATGAGGAATCAGTCTACAGGTCTGTTAAGAGGCACATGTGGGCGTGACAATGTTTGAATGAGCGGTGGGGTTAATTTTTCTTTCAGTCTCTTAAAGTTGCACGCTCTCAGCTTTTGCAGTTTGTATCCCTTGCATGCGCATTCTACCTGAGAGAAGAGATAATTTGATTGGACCCAACCTGAAGAGTCTCCATCTGACTAACAGCTACGTGACAGTCATTCGTCTACAGCACACATTCCACATACATTTTGAAACATAAACATTATGTTTCTACCGTTTATTTGGCAATCAAAGACTCATTGAATGCAGTGGTAACACTTTTTGCAGACTATTTGGACGAGACTAACTAAATCGTTACATATTAAACATCTGTCTGCTAATTACTCAAACCATTTAGGTGGCATTACTCATGATATATCTGTCACAATATTTATTTGAATGGAAGAAGTTAGATGTTGCAAGTGACCCCAGTTGCAACACTATAACGTGTGGGCTCGCGTATTTTACTTTGTAATGAAAGCAATACAAATTGGTATTTGGATAAACTATCAATCAAACTTTATTTCTAACCCTGACTCTGGGTCCAGACCTATCCTATCCATATTCTATCCCAGGGGTGGGCAAACTTTTTGGCTCAGGGGCCACATTGAATTAAAAAATTTGACAGACGGGCCGGGCCAGTATCAGATGGATGGAGAGTGTTTGACAAAGGGGGCGTGGCTTATCGCCGTCGGGTCTCTCCGTGAAAAAGAGCTGTCTTTTCCGGTATCGATTATGGAATAAATAACCACTAGTTTTGCTTTATACTTGTTGTGGAAGTCCCAAACATGTCGGAACATGAAACGCCCTTGTGTTTGGGTTCATAATATTATCCGTAGCCGCACACAGCTCGGTGAATTTCTCCGACTCCTCCAGGAACTGCGCCGGTCTTATCTCCGTAAAACGGATACCGATTCTGCCATCCACCTTGGAAATAACCACCAGTTCTGCTTTATACTTGTTGTGTAAACTCCACATACGTCGGAACATCAAACTCCGTGGTGTCTGGGTTCATAATATTATCCGTAGTCCCACAACAGCGTCTGAATGACAGCCGCTGCACACACGAAAAGCCTAAAAGAGCGCTGTGCAATAAATAAGCATGAAGAAACATCAACGCTGGTCTGTTGTGGTCATCGTGCTTCGGGAAACTGAACTTGGGAACGGAGAAGCGCTACAGCGGTCTTTACTATAACTTATAATTATTTAAAATAAAAAACTTTTTTTTAATATATTTTTTTAATGTTATAATAATTATAATACTCGGCGGGCCGTATATTAATACTCGGCGGGCCGTATCCGGCCCGCGGGCCGTAGTTTGCCCACCTCTGTTCTATCCTCATATGTGACTCACATTGACTCACTGTAGAGTACTGATAACGGCAGCGGTTTCATACATTCTTCTGTAAAATGGTCAATGGCAACCAGACCCAACGTCTAATTTAGACCTGTTTTATTTGTCAAATCGTGTAGCCAAACCCGGCAAGTGAAAGCGACTGAAGTTTTACGGTATTCTTTTTCTTTTTCGCTTCATTCACTTCAACCACCTCCACCAATGCAGTCTGATAGCCTGTAATCACCCTGAAATCAGAAGATAAAAAAAGTCCCCAAAAACTTGCCACGCCACTAGTTGCT
This sequence comes from Myoxocephalus aenaeus, assembly GCA_038501785.1. Taxonomy (NCBI): domain Eukaryota; kingdom Metazoa; phylum Chordata; class Actinopteri; order Perciformes; family Cottidae; genus Myoxocephalus; species Myoxocephalus aenaeus. The sequence continues at coordinate 2,335,357 of JBAMJR010000076.1, read as the reverse complement.
GCTCATTACGCTCATTGCTTTAAGAACACATAATAACTGAGAGAGACTCAGATTTTCATCAGCTCAGATCTGGACAGCCAGAGGACAGTGTTCACCGCCTCTGCAGTAAGAACATAAACCTAAATCAATAAAAGTGTGTCCCACTTGTCCTCCCCATCCCCAATAGACATTACACCCTTGCTAGACAGAATAAGTGGAATCCTGAACTTCTAATTGTAGAATGTGACTCTATAACAACCATATATTGTATGCTTACGTTCTTTAAACTATTGCTGCAGTCCAAATTACTTCTTTTTACTTTTAGTATACACTGCAGCTGTCCCTACAAAGTACTTACTGTAGCATGCAATATACATTCAGAGATATTACTACATGGCACCTTAAACCATGACCCGTTGGCTCATACATCTGCTGGGCAAAGGATTGTGGGTCAGAATAGCCAGAAAAGCATGCTGGCTTGCATACTGCAAAATAAGACCGGATACATTAGGACATCCTGGAATGTTTTGACATACTATTTATACTAAATGTGCATACTACATAGTATGGTAGTATAGGAATTTGGACGCACAGCTAGTTAAATTGATGACATGCACATTCTGCCAGATAAGCAGAAGGAACTACAGTTCGATGGGCGCTCACTCGACAGGTCATCATCAGTCAACCTCCATGCCGCCTCCCTGTGAGCGGCGCTCATTCACCACTCATGTTCAGGGGAAAATGTATATATTTTTGATATCAGGCTTCCTGTCTCCATGTAGGAAACCCTCTGTTATTTAGGATCAGTACCATCTGAAATACAAGATAAATCCCGCAGTTGAAACCACTTTCTCGAGGTTACCAGACTTGAACAGCACCACATTGCCCAGCAGATGTTCACCGGCAACGTAAAACTACCCGTGTCCCCACAGCCACTCGAACCCCAAACCACTGCAGAATGTGAACGTCCTTCGCTGCGTCAGACCCACTGTTGGGAGGTTGGATGTCGCAGGCAGGGGAACATTATCCTTTTCCAGAAATGTATTGATTTATGGAGTTCATAATCTGCAGTGGCACAGAGGTGGGGAGACGTGGCTCATTCCAGCTTTCTGAGACTTACACTTTAATGAAGTCATTTATCTCTGATCTGAGGCTATCGGGCCATCCATCCATTCACACACAAACACATGAGCAGCACCCTCTTGTCCTCAGCATGATGAGTCAGAACAACTGCAATCTTAGGAGTAAAGATGACCCACGCTTTGTGATTAAAGTTGACCTCATCTACGTCATTTTATATTTGTGATATGATGAAGCTCAGTTGCTCTTGCATTTAGTCTCAGCAGACTAAGCTCCAAAAATGAAGACTCACAGATAGGATATATTTTTCACTTGCTAGTCGATAGCACAGATTTATTATTACAGAAGGTATCTATTATCATTTGGGACTACAGGTAATAAATCCAGCTCACACAAAGGGAGATTTCTCCATGAAGTCAAACGTTCTTGTTTGAACAGGGCTAACCGTGGGCGCAGCGCGGCGAGGGCACAGCCATTGATTTATCGAGGTTACCTCATCTTTTTTTTTTACCATTTTCTTCATTACACACTTTGTGCTCTATCCGGGGCTCCAGGTACTCCCAGTCCGAGGCGCTTTTGTGCGATAACGAATGAATTTGGAAGATCTCACTCAAATATCTTGTAAACCTCTGGCACCCACTGTATCCTGCAAATCATGAATAATGCATGCTATTCTGAGCTCCCCATCTTGTTCGCATATGACCTATAGCCAAAATGATTATGCAGATTTGGGGAAATAAATAAATAATCAAATGTTATAAATGGTCACCCGAGGCTTGGGAGACTACTGTGCATTCATCAGTCTGTGGGGGACAGAATGAAGGCGGCGTTCAATCCAGTTATTTCAATTCTCTTTTTCTCTTTTCTTTAGTGGAAGTGATTGGCCTGAATTAACACATTAATGTGGTGGCTGTTGTTTGCACAGCCATTTAAAATGTAATTATTTTCAGCCTGGCGGACTGGCGATGGCAGCTGAGGCTTGCAGCTCATGGATTAGCTTGCCTCAATAAAGCTTCAAACACAGTCCTGCAGTTCCAGTCTGTGGCTGAGAGCAGAACACACACACACACACACACACACACGGCTGAGCATCTTAGTGTGCAATCGCACCTACAGTTGGTTCCGTTTATCCTAAACCACACATAATTGCATTCTTGTTCGGTTCAAATCGCCCAAACACAAGCAGAACAGGCTTTTAGTCACATGACTAAAACATGGGGCAATTATTACAGTTCTGACGTTCATACCTTAAAACCTCAATAATAAATACCTTTCCAATCACAGCAAGCCGCTGTTATCAAGATAAAGTTAGCATCCGTGATGACTGGAGCACCACGGGTCTCATTTATGAAACAGTGCGTAGCGTCCCATCGAAATGTTTGTGTACGTTGAAAGGAGGAAATGCTCGTACGCCAGAACACACATTCTGATTTATAAAACCCTGCCAGTGAGATATTTCCTTTAAAGAATCCCAAATCAACCTGTCAATGTGATCAGCTGGCTCAGCCTCACATCCCATCCTCTACACGCCCACATTCATCCTTAAATGGTCAATGTAAAGCACTTCATGAATGTTGATGCATAGAAATTAGCTGCTGATCGGAGGGTCTTTATGGTGAATCACGGCTCAACTCCAAGGAACAGGAATATTCATTCACTCCCAATTCTTCCAGTCACACAGTCACAGTGATGGAGAACCTATCGTCTAACATAACACGTCACGAGTGTCACCATAGTATTCGTGTATTACAGCAGTAAGACTGATTGATTTAAAAACTGATCGAGACAATCAGTGGTCTCCACCACGCTGTGTGTCCTGTAAAAAAAAGGAAGTTTGCTAGGTGAACACTTTATTTACTGATGTTTTCTCATGGCATTAGTCCATAAGGACCCACAGTGACACAGGTGTCACACGTCCTTATGATGCTTAATTAACATGTCCTTTAATGTATTGAACCTGCTGTGAGCACATTTCTTGAAGAAACTGATATAAAACAAATCAGATAAAAATTGTTAACCTAAAAATGTCACGAAGAACCCCGTGTGACATATATGCGCAATACGAAAAATAATTATGATCTGCTCAGTTAATTTGGCTGATTCAATAATATTTAGCTAACATATTTTATATTGTTCAATCCAAAGCATATTAAAACAAATAAAATAAAAAAAATCACGTTGTAATTATGTAGTTGTTAATACCATGTGTTTACCATTAAAGTCCAATATGTAACATTTCAAATATTTAACACTATTTTGAAAACAATGGCAGAAATGTGTTCTACATGGTCTATTTAGTCTGTATTATGTCCCCCATAATTTCCTTGAATCAGAATCAGCTTCTTATGGGTTAACCCTTTAAGCAAGGTAGGGCCAATTTCGGCTCTAGGCTTTTTTTTTCTTTTCCCCTGTGTTTGAGTCGTCGTAGGAACCCCAAATTAATTCCAATACTTGTGTTTATTGTATGTATTTGTTCAGCAAAGTCTTGGAAAAAAAATGTATATCTGCAAAAAAAATCACTTTTAAAAGATATTTTGATCAAAACTATGAACATCCAGCACGATATGAGCAAGATTTCCCCAAAATGCCTCCTTGAGCGGTCACCGAGTTTTTCAAACTGTATTATTGTGCCCTAACAACAGCCCACATACTAATAAGACACTTTTTTGGAAAGATTAGGACCTAAGGAATCGGAATCTGCAACACAATTCATACTAAACCACAGCATTTGGGTGTTAAAAGGAGTTTCAATCAAAAAACTGTGTCGTTCGGTTCAAAAATGTAGTTTACGTAAATACTTGAATTATGTTTCACACCAGATGTCTCTTCTCACAAGGGTTGCGGTATTGTAGCAATTTAAATGAAGTTAAACAACGATGTGGTTCCGGAGATAAGATGTTGGTTTTTTTGTCTGATAATAGGCGCAGGGGGATTTTCACACCCTGTTTTTAAGGGTTAGGGTTAAAATAAAGTTCACTGCAGCGATTTTACTCATATCGTACTTGGTGATATCTGCACAGTATTAGACGATTATTGAAAACTGATGACGCTCTGTTCTGTAGTTCTTTATGGCTGTTTGACGTAATCTTACAGATGAGGATACTTTCATCAGCTGCTCCACAGCTGACCTCGAATGCCGATGGTCCGGCCCTATTTTCTGCTCTGAGGAGAGTAGACAGCGCTGATAAAATATTATGCAAAATTAGGTTTTAGTTGGTTTATATCTTTAGCAATTGAAATGTGCTTATAGTTATGGCTCACTTGTAAAAGCACAAATAACACCGCTGTTTTGTGATAAAGAGAATATATATATATATATATATATATATATATATATATTTAGCCTCTCACATTTTATTTCAACAATCTGGCTTCAAGTCACCACCTCAGTATCGCTAATTTCCCGGTGTCTCCAAAATGTTCGTACGCATGGGTCAGAGATTCCGTACGGGTGCGCACATTCTCCCGTCGCCTTATTTTAGTAACACAGCCTCTGATTGGTCTACAGGCTCAACCCAAGGCACAAGATAGTGTACGGCTAACAACAACAAAATAATATGGTTTCCAACACTGAAGAATTGATAAATAATGACAGAAAACTGCTTTGGATTCATTATGATTCTCCAAAAAGACACTGCAGTACAGGGATGGATCACAAAGCTTGTGAAAGGGATACAATCACACTGCAGCCCTGATCCAAACGGCACAACAGGGAGCTTCTTGGCTCAAAGTAAGTCTCTCACCTCTCAGAGATATTAAGTATGCTGTATACAATGCACTTGGACCTGTAGCCTTCAATATAAATTAGTAGGCTACAAGTTATATATTTGAGGAGTTGTATTTTCGCAAAAATCAATGAATCAATGAACAAATGCACATTCTAAATATAAATATATTAAACATGAATTGATTTGTAACGAAAAGGTTGATCATCATGCTCTAGTGTGTGGGATATTTAGTTAATATGCTTGTAAACACAAACAATGAAATAATTTATGATCGACCGACCATTATGGCAGCTTTTGCGGATGTTAGAATCTTGGCGTTCCTAATGTTGAATACAAATAACCAAGAGCTGTGTAGCTGACTGCGGTTGGACATGACCGCTGTCAGCCTCCTCTTCCTAGCCAATTGTGTTGGGTCCATTCTGACTTAGGCTTTCGCCTCTCTTCCATCTCTGGGTGCTGACATTTGAAGAAATAAACAAGATGGACAAACAAAAAAATGTATAATGTAAAAGTAGTGCTGAAAAGCAGAGGGACAACGTTAAAGTCCCCTGTTGCTGATTCAGCCAGAAGTTTGGAAATAACAAACTATTCATTTGGCGCCTTTTATCAGTCGATCATCTCAGCCTAGTGAGCCTGAAGGCACTGGCATCAGAGAGGAGCCGGAGCATGGAGAGCCGCCATTGCTTAACTCATTGTTATGCACAAATGGTTATGATTATTCATATCAGTATTAGCATTAAGTTACTTAGCATAAGTAACTTAGAGACTTATCGAACATTTTCTCTCATGAGAATTACATTTAACAAAACCAAAAGAAATTCTAAATGTTTGTTGTGTATTTCTTAAACTGTAAAGCTGTATTGCCCAATCAGAATCAATATTATACTAATGGCATATATAGTACACTAACATTATGCAATTGATATATTATCATTATACCAACATTAAACTACTATATAATCATTATACAGTTGTTTATGTTATATTATACAGATTACTCATCCAGGTTAAGGGTAGTGCATCTGCAGCTGACAGATGTAGATTGTCATTGTGGTGGATCCATTCTGACAGTCATAAAGTCCAGGACCATTTTTTAAATCCCTGTCCAGCTGATAAACAGCCAAGCATCTAGTAGGTAAAGAGCCAGATAGAAAACGAAGAGTAGATACTGGAAGAACATGGTCAAGCTGCTGGAAACATGACGTTTAGACGATTAAATAAGGCAATACGATGTGAGATGTCTGTATACTTGGCAAACAAGAAGGTTTCCAGTGGGTGTTGGCCTCCACCGCGGTTGTCCCTCGTCACCAATTCTGTTTGTGATGTCCTTGGATAGAATCTCAAGGCGCAGCCGGAGGGATGGAGAGTGTCCGGTTTGGGTTATATGTCTGCTCTTTGCAGATGATGCGCTTCTGTTGGTTTCATCAGAATATGACCTTCATCACACATTGTGGCAGTTTGAAGCTAAGCGTGGAGCAGATAATGAGTCTGTTTCACTCCAAGTGGTTCTCTGCCGGGAAATGTATGATTGCTCTCTCCGGTTGGGATAAGTCACTGTCTTTAGCGAGGCAGTTTCTCAGAGTCGGGTCTTATTTGCGAGTGAGGGTAAAATGAAGCGGGAGATTGGAAGGCGGTTAGGTTTTGAGTCAGCAGTGATGAAGGCCTTGTATCAAACCGATGTATTGAAGAGGGAGCTGACTTGGAGAGCAAAGCTCTTGATGTACTTGTCGATCTACATTCAGACTAGGGCTGTGCGGTATACCGGTATCACATTTACGTACGGTATGAATTTTTCATATACCTTCATACCGGTGCCGCGTCGGCGGGCAGCAAAACGTATTTTTCATCGCCGTTGGAGCGGCGGGTCGGAGCTACTTACGTGTCAAGCCCCTAACTTGTGTCATGGTTCTAAACGTAGTCATGGTTAAAAACGTTATAACAACAATAAATAATCCACAACTAACGCTCTTTAACGGAGTAAAACACCACGGCACAATAGTTTGTGACACAAACAATTTGTAACACTAATAATTGTACATTTATAAAATTGCATCGCCGAAATGCATCCTGGGTAAAGCTCGCCCACTATCACAACAGGTAGAAACTCCATTGCGACATTAAAAACGGAAAAGAGCGATGCAGGAGGAACGAGGAGAGACTAGAGATGCAGCAATTCAACTTGTGCCCAAGAGAGGAGCTGTGTCTGCTGTTTGGAGGTTTTTTGGTTTTGACAAATCCGACATAGACCAGAAAACTATTTATTGCAAAGTTTGTGCCGCCATTGTAATTGCCTCTGGCGGCAACACGAGCAATTTACTGCATCACCTCAGCAGAAAGCATGTGTTGGAACACGGAGAATGTTTGCGATTACGGGCCTCGGATTCGAGACCGTCAACCAGCGCGAGTCAACCAGTGAAGCCAACGCGTCAGGCATCGCTTCAAGAGACATTTGCTCGAGGCAGTGCTTACGAAAGAAAAAGCAAGCGGTGGCAGGAAATTACAGACGCAATAACAATCCACCTCTGGACTCGGAAGAGAGATCACATTACTCCTGTACTAGCTGCTCTCCACTGGCTTCCTGTAAGATCGAGAATCATATTTAAAATCCTTCTCCTCACCTATAAAGCCTAAACTGGTGATGCACCATCATATCTTAAAGAGCTTATAGTGCCATATTACCCCACTAGAGCGTTACGCTCACTGAATGCAGGGTTACTTGTGGTTCCCAGAGTCTTAAAAAGTAGGTTGGGGGCTAGAGCTTTCAGTTATTGGGCTCCTCTTCTGTGGAATCAGCTTCCACTTTCAGTCCGGGGGGCAGGCACGGTCACCTCATTTAAGAGTAGACTTAAGACTTTCCTCTTTGATAGCACTTATAGTTAGGGCTGTTTCAGGCTTATAGTTAGGGCTGGCTCAGGTTTGCCCTGGTCGAGCCCCTAGATATGCTGCTATAGGTCTAGACTGCTGGGGGACATCTTAGGATACACTGAGCTCCTCTTCTCTTCCTCTTTCGCTTCTCTTCCTCTTTCACTCCTCCTCTCCTCTTCTTTCTCTCCATCTGGATAAACTATTGTCTCTTCAATGCACATTACTAACTCTACTTTCTTTTTCCATGGATTCATGGCTGCCTGGAACCGGTCCTGCCTGCTTCCATGGCCCTGCTGATGGAACCGGCCTGGAACCGGTCCTGCCTGCTGCCATGGGCCTGCTGATGCCCCCCCTCCTCTCTACCGCCTTCTGCTTCATGGATCGTGGATTATCAGGATCATGGACCATGCCTACTACTCATTATATGAATAATTTCTGTCATATTCATTGAATGTGCTGTAACTCTGTTACATTATTCATTCTGGTCACATGACATCTATTGCTTCTGTCCATCCGGGGAGAGGGACCCTCCTCTGTTGCTCTCCCTCAGGTTTCTTCCCTTTTTTCCCTGTGAAAGGGTTTTTACTATCTTTATTGGGGGAGTTTTTCCTGATCCGATGTGAGGTCCCGGGACAGGGATGTTATGTGTACAGATTGTAAAGCCCTCCGAGGCAAACTTGTATTTGTGATGTTGGGCTATATAAAATAAACTGAATTGAAATTGAATTGGCCTGGTGACAAAGCTGTTGGCCTGAGTGGTCGGTTTGTGTGACATAACCAACCGGCTAATCACTGCTTCAAACTCTGCAAATGTTTTTTGTTCTTTTGTTCTAAATCAAATAGTCAGATTGCCATGTACATTTATATGTTTGCCAGAGAATACAAATCCAATCTCTCCATTTTGGACACTCAATACACTTTCCTCCAGCACCACTTTCAATCAAAAATGTCAACCTTGCTCATCAGATATTTCAGAACCTTATTGGCAGACTGCAGTATGATTCACTGAGCACACCCATACTCCCAAGGGGCGACCCCTTTATCTCTGTGTAATGTTAAAATCAATAAGCCATTACTGTATCAGTGTTGACACATTGTCCAATTACCACTAACTGTTAAGATACTGGTGATAAGATTGAAAGCCAGCCTTAACATTGTTTGCCAGGAGGTCTGACTTGGCAGGGAACCATAGAGTAAACTGCACTTAAACCGCCGTTCTCACCTGATCACTGAAAGAGAAAGAATTACCTCTCTCTCTCTCTCTCTCTCCCTCGCTCTCACCTAGTTTCATGAAAATGTAATTAAATACGATATATAAATGGCTCTGTATGTTAACTAGGGATGGGTATCGTTTGGGTTTTTTCCCGATACCGGTGCCTAAACGGTGCCTGAACCGATACTTTTTTATTGCCAAGGCAAAGCTTCAAACTACAGCTTCAAACTTTTTAACTTCAAACTATAAACAATATATTTAAAAAAAGCATCAGGTGGCCTGACGTGTGAAACAGAACTCCACTCAGAAACTGTTGGATTCTACAAACTCTGCTGCTTTACTGGACTACACGTCATCATTAATATCAACTGGGAGAGCTTTTCTGAACCAGACGGAGCTGCTCTTAAATTCAGCAAACACCAACTGAACCGAGTAACAAACACGTCTCCTAATAATCTCACTTTGTGTCGCGGCTTGGAGAGTTTCTCAGCCGGTGAGCTGCGGTTCCTTCGCTCTGACGTTGACTCCCATCAGCGAAAAAGACGTTTCTAGCATGAAGTTTATATTTATAGCTCAGGAGTCTTTTCTGCAGCTTTCTCGTCAAGATTCCAGCATTTAAAACAGACGTTTCCTCAACGAGGTTTGGTGGAGGAAACGAGCGTTTCTCTCAGAGTTCGGCTCTTCTTTACACGCAGTTGTTTTGTTGCATTTGCTCTCACGTTGCGTTGTTCGAATCACACTTTTGACCGTTTACCTTTGGGACTTTTCTCTGTTAAAAGGTTGATGGCTAGCTAGCTACTGTAGCTACACAACCTGCTGCCAGGACGGACACGTCAGAGTAGTGTTAAAAAAAATAAAAAATAAGAGTTTCGGCTCAGGCACCGAAAGGAAGCACCGAAATCTGTGTTGCGTTTCGGTAGGTACCGGTTGTATTGGCCACCGGTTTTCGGTACCCAACCCTAATGTTAACTATGTTGAACTTTGTTCAAGTGAGAGACTTAGAATTCGGCCGTTTAAAAAAACAAAGTGGGATAAAAACATAATACCTTAACTTTTTTTACAGCATTGAGCCACGTGTAGGTGAGGGGTTCACTGCTAATTACTCATTAACTAACTTATTTGCGGGGTTTAAGTGTGTGAGACGTCAAAGTTGGCGGTTTGAAGTGTGACGGTTTGACGTGTGAAGGGGCGTTTGAGTAAAGATGTCTCTTTTTTTTTCTTCAGAAATGCCACCACCAAAAGACCCTTCGACCTGCCCTATCTGCCCAAAAATGTATTTTGCCCTGTCACGTCACCTCAGGCGGGCCCACAAAGTGACAAACCTAACGGAAAGAAGAATCCTGCTCGGTATGGCGAGGGTTCGGGTGAAGGAGGGTGATTTTTGGATTATTAATGTTGCAGTTAAATTCGTTTGTTATATGAAATGTTAAATCAATTGATTATACTGTAAAATGTAATTGCTGACCTCACCTAAACTAGTGAGCTTAACTCATTTGTTGACCATACTTGCGGAAACTTGGTAAAGAACACTTTCTGGTGAGCAAAGTTATTAAACCTTTCATCTCAAGTAACCTTTATTTAAAAGAATGAGTGAGGAGAAACAACACAAAGCTCAACGACAAAGCTCAGCAAAACTCTGCTCGATTGCGCGTGAAGACTTTTCTGAAGACGTCCTTTTCGTGAGGCGTAATGGCGGATATGCGGGAAGAAAGCGCTACTCTATGATGGCGGACCTTTCGGCCACAGCGAGAGTGGCATCGTGTCCCAACAACAAGCTTTACTCTACTTTTACATAAAAAGAACATTTTATCATTATTTAACATTTGTCTTATATTGTGATATTTACTGGAAATGACATACAATATAACCAATAGCAAGTAGAAAACGTTAAGCTCCCTGCCTATATTTATAGCTCAGGAGTCTTTTCTGCAGCTTTCTCGTCCAGATTCCAGTCAATTTGTGACATCCACTTGTGGATCAGTAATTGAGTCGTTATTTCAAAATTACAAAACCTATGAATAATAGAGAAAAAAGACAATATATAATGGTTAGATAGGACAAGTATTTCTCATCATATTTGCCTGTGAATATAGGGGCAGAAAAATGAGTGCAGCCACCTTGTTAATACCGCCCCAGTTTGAGAAATAATGACTAATGCTGTGTTCACACCAAACGCAACCAGATTACATGCAAAGTCAATGCACAGACACGATAGGTTGCGAAAAAGCGTTTTTTTCGCCAGGCGGCGCTTTGAGGCAGCGCGTTTGATGCGGGGCGAACAGAATTGACATTTTCCAACTCCGCCGAAAAAAAAATCGTGTGACGGAAAGTTGCGTCAGCCAATCAGCGTTGAGATGTTCCACTCGTCACTGCCATCATGCCGCTGTTGCATCAGCCAAAATGGAGGATTCTCTAATCGTAGCGGTTTGTGGGCACCCCGAGCTCTACGACACATTTTCATATGAGTATCGCAACCGTCTGAAAAAAGATGTTGCGTGGCGCACAATATCTGAAGACGTACAGGACAATGACAATAAGAAAAATTACTCTCCATGGGAAACCACAGATACTTGACTCACTTGTTGAACAGCTTGAGGAGAAGCTGGGTCTTCAGTACGAGTTCTCTCTTCAGTATGAGGAGCCTGATTTTAACAATGCCCTTGTCAACCTCACTGACATTGCTGACATGCCTGATAAACCCACCCTAAAGATTATCACCCACGTTCCAACACCTACATCCAGCACAGCTGACACAGAGATCATCTCTTTTTCGTCCCCTGATAATCAGTCATCTTACTCGGTCTCCATGGCCAGACAGTTTTGAGATTCCTTATTTTCCTGTTGACAGAGTATAGATTACGCCAGGGAAATCTTCACTATATGAGAGATCAGATATATCTACAAGTACCCAGGGACATGAAGCACAAGATTCTTGAAAAATTGTCCGAAACAATTTACAGCTTCAAGGCATATATCCCAGAGATGAAGAATTCAATGATTGCACTCATTCAAAAACACCCATGCCTCACTAAGCCAGGCTCCTCAGACGGCTGGAATGGCAACTATCGGACCAAACTGCGCCGAGGGTGTACAGATCTGGTTGTAAATGGAGGGAAAAGAAAAGGCCAAGAATCTCAAAGTCAAAAGACCAAACCGATTTAAAATCAACTTTCTACCCAATTTTCCTGAGGGGGAAGATGAGACTAGTATGGAGTCCAAACGAAAGGGACTTGTAGAGGAGATGAAGAAACGTCGTCCAACTGCTGCGCTGGTATCCAAGAATATGAACTCAACGTTTGCCTTGAGAAGAAAGGAGTTGGTGAACTCGGAGCCTCCAGTGAAAGACACAGTTGAAAGGTGGCCAGCACTCTTCACAGAGGGGGGTCAGGCCCCATGGCCCTCTATTGGCCAGCCGCCACTAAGTCTACCGCTACTGCAATCGTTTTGGAAGGAACAGTAGTGATGGATGACCTTGACAATCTTCCACATGCCATGTACCTACTCTTCGGACTTATTTACGCCCTGAATTTGGAGTACCCACAACAACTGAGGAACACCTTTGAGTTTATTGATATCGTTAAATTAAACTATTGTTTCTCACATGGACAAGTAATATATAACTAACATGCTACATATGTTAATGCATTCTGGTTTGTAGGTTTTCTCCCCCTTCAAATTACAATCCAATAGCCCATCATCAAACTTAACGATATAAAACACGGGCACTAGGACCTTGGGGAGGCTGTAATTAGTAAGCATGCTTGTCTCACTTCGACCAAAAACCCTAAAACACAATTACTTAAAAATCTACTGATGCAGGAGGGACTGTCTTCGCTATGTGCATGGTAAGTGACATGCCAGGTCAGTAGGGTTGGGTACCGAGCACCGGTTCCAAGACGTCCGGTACCTACCGGACCGAAACACAACGCAGATTTCGGTGCTTCCTTTCGGTGCTTCCTTTCGGTGCCTGAGCCGATTGAATTTAGTTTTTACTCTGATGACTCCGTCCTGGCCGCTGGTAATGCGATAGCTTTCTCATTTGTATCGCAAGGAACACGATAGCTTATTGTTTGTGTCACTCCTAGCAATCAACCTTTGAAAATGCCTAAAGCTAAGCGGTCTAAAGTGTGGCTGTATTTCGCCCCAAAAGATACTAACAAGGCGATGTGCAGCAAATGCAAAAAAAAACGTTGCATGTAAAGGGGGGGAACACGTCCAATTTGATGAAGCATTTGGCAACGCACAACATCAACTTGAAAGCGGAGACATGCACCGTGTTCACCTGCCTGCGTGACCCAATGCCAAGCACATCAGCGTGCAGCGTGAGCCTCCCTGGCCCCGGCGACGGGGAGACCAATGAGGACAACAGCAGCCTTGCCTCAGGTTAGTAATGTAACGTTGATTGCAAATCTTGCGTTTATAAAAGTAGGCGTAATAACAACACATGATAATTATAACCGTGTTTAAGTTAGCTAGCTAACTAGTAAACGGGAGGCTACCTGCATGCCGTCATCATAGCAAGTCAGTGTAATGTTAATGAAACTAGCGATGGCATGTGCAGTGATGCTTCTGTTGCCTGTAAAATATTTAACATTATGAATGTTTATATTTTTGGCTCTCCAGCTTCAACAGTGACGCCATTCACCTTGGCAAAGAAGGCTTATTTAACCAATGAAAAGGTGAAGGAACTCCACAGGGCTGTGACCAAATTTGTGGTCAAGGGACTGCATGCCTTTTCCACTGTGGAATCGCCATGGTTCAGGTAAAAATAAGTGATGTGAAAACAATATTTGTATAAAATCTGTTCCACAAAAAGACTAATAAATATCCTCAAATGTATTTTATACAGAGAGATGACCACCGCCCTCAATCCTCGCTACCGACCCCCATCCAGGGATGATCTCTCCAACGAATTAATTCCTGCATGGTACTCTGTTGAGAAACAGAATGTTATTCAGGAGTTAGGAAAAGTTAATAAGGCTGCTATTACATGTGATGGGTGGACTGGTGTGGCACAGGACCACTATTTAACAGTTACTGTACACTACACCAGTCATGGCCACATTAAACAGAAGGTGCTAAACACCAAAGCTGTGTATGAGTCACAGACAGGCCTGGTGGTGGCAGACGAGATAAATAGCATTCTGGTGGAATTCTCTCTGAGCACGAAAGTTGTAGCTGCCACAGTAGACAACGCCAGCAATATGGATGTCACACTGAAGACATTGAAGTTTTTAAAGATGGGGTGCTTCGCCCATACCCTAAACCTGGCAGCACAGAAGGTTTACAGCATCAATGCCGTTACAAAGTGGTGTGCCAAACTTCGAGCTATCGTGGTCTGGCTGAAGAGGTCCACCATGGCCAAAACCGTCCTGCATGAGAAGCAGCGACTTCTGGGTAAGTTAAGTAGCGTAGCCTTGTGATTAATCTAAAAAAATATGTTTGTTTCAAACATCTTCAGCAGTGTAGATTGTAAATCAAAATGTGTATTTGTGTTTCAGATCTGCCAGAACACGGTGGAACTCCCTTTTCCTGATGGTGGAGAGGTTTTTGGAGCGGTACCCGGCCATCCAGAATGGCGGCGCGTGTAGACGCAGCGGCCCCTCTCTGTCCTGAACATTTAGTGTTTTGTCCTTGTTTATACAACAAAGGTTCGTCTTCACCTTGTCTGTTAGTACACAAATGTTCGTCTTCACCTTGTCTGTTAGTACAAAAATGTTCGTCTTCACCTCGTCTGTCCACGTCCACGTGGAAATATAACTACAGTCGCCGGGTTCTGCTAAGCATCAGCAGGAACAAGACACACAACTCTCTGGACACCACACAAGCTGAAACAGTCAAGGAGCTTGGACTACTACGTCGGCCTACGGCCACACAGGACTGGACTGCCACTCCTCCCCCGGAAAGGAGACGCTGCAAGCGGTGTGCGAGGAAGCAGAAGAGGGGTAAGCGCGGCGGTATCCGAGCTAGGCTGGCGGCTAGTCCAACTCGTCCAGCCATACCATCCATCGTCATGGCTAATGTGCGATCCTTGGACAATAAAATGGACCACATAAGACTGCTGCAGACGGAGCAGCGAGACGTGCGGAACTGCTGTGTGCTTCTTTTCACGGAAACATGGCTAAATGACGACATCCCCGACTCCGCTGTGAAACTGGAGCAGCTAACATGCTACCGAGCGGACAGAGCCCTTGCCGAAGGAGGAAAGACTCGCGGCGGCGGAGTATGTGTTTACATCCGGGATGCATGGTGTCGGGACGCGGTCGTGGTACGTAAACACTGCTCACCACTGGCGGAGTTCATGATCATAAGGTGCCGTCCTTTTTATCTGCCGAGGGAATTTACGGCGATTCTGCTAGTCGCCGTTTACATCCCTCCCACCCCTAACAACAGCGACAGAAATGCGGCACTTTGTGAACTGTACCAGGCCATCAGTGAACAACAGACCGCTCACCCAGACGGCTTCACCATCTTTGCTGGAGATTTTAATCATGCAAATCTCAAGACTGTTCTTCCGAAACTTCACCAGCATGTTGATTTCCCAACAAGGGGGGACAACATTTTGGATCTGGTCTACACCACACACAAAGGAGCGTACAAGGCCTCCCCCCTCCCCCACATAGGACTCTCTGACCACATCACCGTCATGCTAATGCCAGCATACAGGCCCAGAGTAAAAGTCTCCAGACCGGTTCTGAAGCGGGTCCGGGTGTGGCCAGAGGGGGCTTCCTCCGCTCTCCAAGACTGCTTTGACACAACAGACTGGGGAATGTTTAAGCAGGCAGCCACATACAACAACCACACAGACATTGAGGAGTACACAGACACTGTTACTTCTTACATCAGTAAGTGTATGGATGATGTGACCCACGTAAAGACCATCACCACTCGGGCTAACCAGAAGCCGTGGCTGACAGGGGAAGTCCATCGGCTGCTGAGGGCCAGAAACAAGGCCTTCAGAGCTGGGGACGAAACGGACCTGAGAACAGCGAGAGCCAACCTGTCCCACGGCATCAGGAAAGCTAAACAGGATTACACGAACAAGATAACCTGTCACTTTCAAGACAGCAGAGACACACGGAGCCTGTGGCAGGGCATTCAGACCATCACAGACTACAAACCCGCGCCACAGACCTGCGACAGCAACATCTCTCTGCTAAACGATCTCAACAGCTTCTTTGCACGGTTTGAAGCACAGAACAGCACACGTCCACACAAGACGCCGCCTCCTCCCCATGATCAGGTTCTGTGCCTGTCTGCTGCCAGCGTGAAGAGGACACTCTCCACTATCAACACCCGCAAGGCAACAGGTCCAGACAACATCCCTGGTCGTGTGTTGAGGGACTGCGCAGAGGAGCTTAAGGATGTCTTCACGGATGTTTTTAATACTTCTCTGAGACAAGCTGTTGTTCCATCATGCTTCAAGGCCACCACCATCATACCTGTGCCAAAGAAATCCACTCCGTCCTGCTTTAATGACTATCGTCCAGTGGCACTTACCCCCATAATAATGAAGTGCTTTGAACGGCTAGTCATGTCACACATAAAATCCATTCTCCCCCCCACCCTGGACCCTTTCCAGTTTGCATACCGTGCCAAACGGTCCACAGAGGATGCAATCTGCTCTGCTCTCCACCCAGCCCTCACCCACCTGGACAAAAAAGACTCGTATGTGAGAATGCTGTTCATAGACTTTAGTTCAGCGTTCAACACCATCATCCCACAACAACTCATCTGCAAACTTGACCAGCTGGGGCTCAACACCTCGCTGTGTAACTGGCTGCTGGACTTTCTCAGTGAGAGGCCACAAGCAGTACGCGTCGGCAACAACACCTCGAGCAGCATCACTCTGAGCACAGGGGCCCCTCAGGGCTGTGTGCTCAGTCCACTGCTCTTCACCTTGCTGACACACGACTGCAAAACCACCTACAGCACCAATCACATGGTCAAATTCGCAGATGACACCACTCTGATAGGTCTCATCACCAAGGATGACGAGACCCACTACAGGAAGGAGGTCAACCTTCTGACCACGTGGTGCAGAGACAACAACCTCCTTCTGAACAACAGCAAGACCAAGGAGATTGTTGTTGACTTCCGGAAAGGCCACACCCAACACTCACCACTGACCATCAACGGTGCTGACATTGAACAAGTCAGCAGCACCAAGTTCCTGGGAGTGGACATCAGTGAGGACCTCTCGTGGACAGTCAACACGAAAACCCTGGCAAAGAAAGCACAGAGGCGCCTCTACTTCCTCCGGAAACTGAGGAAAGCAGGAAGCCCTCCATCCATCATGTGCACCTTCTACCGTGGCACCATCGAGAGCATCCTGACTGTCAAGTTCCTATGTATTTCTCGGTCAACTCTTGGTCCAACTTGCAATGACCTGGTACATGTGATCCCAAAGGACGCACGGGACAACTCGTTTCCAACACAGCTCAATCTTTATTGTTTTCTTATTTGTCAATTGTTGGCTGGTTGGTCCATCTAGGTTGAAAACCTTCGAACACAAAAAGCAAAAAGTTATACAACCAAAATGTAAATAAACTTTAAACAATTCTCGCCAACAAATGAATAAATAAAAGCTACAGTACCAGTGGCTTCTTTGGGCTGTACCATCGGTTGACTCCTTCCCTCTCTCTGTCTCAGCTGAAATGTTTGCTGGCAGAGCTTCCCTTTGCAGGTGTTTCCAATTAAGCGATCAGCAGCCTGCACTGGCCTACTGGCGGTGCATTCTGGGATTTGCAGTTTTTTCTCTCTTTTTCCTTTTCTTTCTCTTCTGACAAAGTAACGTAATTCGATTAAATCATAATAATTAACTCAACACCTCCCACTTGAGCTCCTGGTTTTTTAAACCCAGGGAGGTCATACCAGTCTTTCACTTCTCTGGTTGTTCTTCAATGGGTAGTAGGATGACTAGGCGTCTGACATCCCTATGCAGAATTGTCACAGGGATTTTTGTTAAGAGCCTCTTCTCATGATTTGTTGACATCGCTTTGCCTTGTTTTTCCTGCAGACCACACAGCTGTCTACTATTTTCTTGGCAAGTCTTCTGCCTTTTATCACCCAGGCTTTTTTCCTCGTTCTGAGAAGGGTCCCCGCCACTACCTCGTGGTTCGAGTTATGGGCTTCTCGTGCCAACAATGTAGACACCCATGCTTCATATGGCAAAACTGGCACTGCAGTCTTGTCATCATCAAACATCTGAATTCTACCTCCACAGACAAGAAGTCCAGAGTCAAAGTCTTTGTACACTGCTAATCTGCATAGAGTTGTCTCTGGAAAAGTTGTACCTTCCTGAGCTGCGAGAAAGAGGTCTCTGAGCGCCTCTTCGCGTTCTTCCACAGTTAGCACAGCTCCATTGGTATTTTCCTTTAGGGACATTGCCTCCCACTTTGACTGACTTCTGGGTTGGCCCTTCTTCTCCAGCCACTTATGTGCAGCTCGCCACACCCAGCCGATGACCTTGACCAGTTTGGACAAGCTACTGAACTTCCTCACGTCCACAATATTTTTGATGACCCAGCCAGCAGGTTTCCTTCTTGGAGGAGGAGGACTTGGGTCTGATGCAGTTTTCCCATCCTGCAGTCCACTTTCTTGGCTGCCATGCAGGTCCCGCAGGTTTTCATTTTTCCGGCTCCTTTCTGCTTGAGCTCTTGTCAACACAGCTGTGAATGCCTTCCTCTGGAGTTTGTTTACACTCTCCCTGGCATGAGCTGCGACTTCTCCAGCAGACTTTTTAGGCCACTCCTCCACTGGCCACTTCAGGAAGTCTGGCCCATTTTGCCATGTGGAATTCTCCTTCAGCTCTTCAGGAGTGCCGCCTCTTGTAATGATGTCAGCAATGTTCAGAGCTCCAGGTATCCACCACCAGTCTTGCACTGGTCCAGCCTTCTGAATCTCGCCCACTCTATTTGCGAAGAAGGACTGGTAACCATAGCTTTCTCTTTGAATGGCCCCCAGGACTGTTTGACTGTCAACTAGATGGAACCATCTCTCAATCTCCATCCTTCCGTGCTTTTCAACATATTTCCTGATTCTGGCTGCAAAGACAGCTCCACAGACCTCAGCTTTGACTGCTTCTCCCTTTTGATCCAGCGGTGTAAGCTTGGCTTTCGATTCAACAAATCGGACTTTGATTCCTTGACTTGTCTCCCACCTCAAATACATTACAGCTCCATAGGTTTTGTCACTTCCGTCCGAGAATGTGACCCCCCATGGTTTACCTGTCCAGTCCACTGGTGTGAGGCTCCTTTGGAATTTATTCTGTCCAAGCTGCACATACTCTTCAAAAAGCTGAATGGCTTCTTCTCTGAGGCCTTCTGAAAGAGGTTTATCCCAGGTTTCGTGGGTCAGCTTACCACCTCCACCTTCCTGGAACGCTTTCCTGACAAGGATTGCCCCTTTCTGTTTAGCGGGTGTAACTAAGCCAATTGGGTCATACAGTCCAGCTATTTGGCTTAGGAGTCCCCTCCTAGTCAGCGGGTTAGGTGTCTCAGGTCTCACCTCTTGTTTGAGAAGATCCTTGCCACTTCTCATCTTCTTTTTCCTTTTGGAAAAGTTAATTGACGTCATTATGTAGAGTTTGTCTTCCTCCACTTGATACCCAATGCCCAGGGCTTTGTTGTCTTCATCCCTCATTTGATTTGGAAGAATAAAGATTTTACTTTGTTTCACATCCCCTTCCAGTACTTCTGCTTCAGCTGTAAACTTGGTTTGAGCCATATCCTCCGGTTGTGACTGGGCTGCCTCAGGTGTTGAACTCCTGATGATTTCTTCATACTTGACAGAGGCTGCCCTCATGGAGCGAGCAAAATGTGTTTTGGACTCGTGTGCTGCTACTTCTACTTCCTCAAACAAGTCGGGGTGTGCTCCGCCCACTGTCTTACCCAATGGACTTTGCCATAAGACAAGATCTCCTACAACTCTCACCCTCTGTGGGGCAAGTCTCCCCTCTCGGTGGCTAATGAGTAGTTCAACTTCTTTTGGCCTCTTCAATTCCTCAAGCTCGACCTCTGGGAAGAATTTCTGCAACTTCTCAGGTTCAACTACTTTGTGCACTCTGGCAATTTCCTCCAAGCCGTAGCAGACAAGTTCATGTGCCCTCTCTGTTCCGTGAGGAGTTTTGACTCTGACTTTGAGGACATATCTTTTAGTGTTCACCTTCATGGTCATTTCACCAACTCCGTGCACCACTAAGGTTATCTTCTCACTTTGTAACTTCAGCCTGTCAGCAGCCTTATGGGTAATGTAGTTTGTGTCAGATGCAAGGTCAATCAGAGCCCCAATCTTCTGCCCTGCATTTGCAGTGACCTCCATCAGCATCATGATGACAGGAAGTTCAGACAGCCCCTTTTCCTTTAAAAGCTCCGACTGGTCTTTAGCAGTGTTTGTAACTGCGGTTTTGTTGGTGAAAGCTTTTTTGCACCGTTCTGCTAGTTCTGGGGAAAGTTCAGACAAGAGCTCCTCTTGTTCCTCCGTTAGCTTGCTTCTACCTCTGCTGCCTTTTCCACTCTTTTCTTCTCCACTCCTTCTTAGTTCTCCTTTGGGGCACAGAAAGTAATGGTGGTCTGGGGTGCCTCCTCCCTTTTTACAGTCTTTATTTCTGCATAGGAAGGTATCTCTGCAATATCCATCGTCATCGTGGCATCCGAGACATTTTCTGCATGCTCCCAGCTTCTTTAAAGCATCCTTCTTTTCAGGTAGCTTCAGCCCTTTGAACTTCCGACAGAAGAAAATCTTGTTAGTGTGTCCACTATCACCACACACGCCACACACATCTACCAGGTCTCCTGTCTTCGTGGTTCTTGTTGAAGCATATTTCCGCTCATATTTCTTTCCTGGATTGTCTGATTTCTCCATCTTCTCCACAATCCTTAGCTGTTCAAGCCTCTCTAGAATTTCTTCCTGGTTTTTTAGGAATTTTAAGAGCATGTCAAAGTGGTTGTCTGTAGTGACATCATTTGCAGGATCGATCATACACTTTAGCCAGTCTCTCTTTATAAAGTCAGGTAACTTGCTCTCAATAGATTTAATTACCAGTGGGTTCTTTATGGCTCCGGAGTTTCCCAGCTCTGTGAGATCTGCTAGGGCTCTCTCCACAGCCTGTATGAGGTCAATGACTTTCCTTGGCTGGCTCCCCCTCACATATGGTATCTTCTCCAGCTCCTCCAGGATTTCTATAGCGATGGTTGACTTGTTGCCATACCTGTTCTCCATGACTCTGAATATATCCTCCGCAGTGTGGTAGGTTGAAAGTCTGAGGTCCTTTGAAATCTTGTCCTCCACACTATCCAGGAGCTGAACTTTCTTGACTTCAGCTGATCCAGTTGGCTCTCCTTGCCTTTGAAGGCTCTCCCAGTCTTTCCTCCATCTGTGATATCCTCTTTTGCAGCCATTAAAGATGGGCAGAGTGGTTGGTTTGAGCTTCACGATTGGTGTTGCTGGTGTGGGCAGTGGTCTCCCCCTCGCACCTCCTGAAACTTCTGTGGTTAGCGCTTCCTCTGCAATCCTCCGTGCCGTGACGAATTCAGCTCTTCCATGTTCAAACTTTTGGCTTGCTGCTTTCAGAGTCATGACTCTGCTATTTAGCTCATCCTTTGATGACGCAGGGATCCATCGCTCCCACGCTGACATCATTGTGGTGAGCTCCTCTATCCGCTTTTCCAAGAGGGTCAGGTGCACTTCATAGCACTCCAACTTAGTACTTTCAACAACTACACCATCTGCTTGCTCACATGCATTTTCTGCTCCTAAGATTGCCATTCTGAGTCCATCCTTGCCATACCTTGACCACAGGTTCATCTGGACAGTATCCTTTACTTGTTTAAATCTGGCCTCAGCTTCATTTTCTGTCCTCTCAATGTCGCCCTCTTCCTGCTTTTCAAGCGCAACTTCTTCTTCTTCTTCTGGCTTTTGCATCTCAGCCAGCACTCCAATCCTGTAGTCATCATTGGCATCAAGCAATTGTCTAAAACAGTCTGAGAGTTTAGTGAACTCCTCCTTCAACTCTGCTTCAAGCATGCTGCTTACCCCTCTGGTCATGAAGTTCGCCTGTCTGGTGAAGCTACTTTTTGCAGTGGTCCTCTCTCTTTTGAGCTGCTTGACCGTCTTCCCCAGGGCGTCTTCTGCCATTTTGACTCCCTCTGCGTCAACAGCTTGTGTCTGGATGTCTGAAGCCGTTTATCCTCAAGTCCAGGCTGCTTCGCGTGGTTTTCAACTGTCAAGTTCCTATGTATTTCTCGGTCAACTCTTGGTCCAACTTGCAATGACCTGGTACATGTGATCCCAAAGGACGCACGGGACAACTCGTTTCCAACACAGCTCAATCTTTATTGTTTTCTTATTTGTCAATTGTTGGCTGGTTGGTCCATCTAGGTTGAAAACCTTCGAACACAAAAAGCAAAAAGTTATACAACCAAAATGTAAATAAACTTTAAACAATTCTCGCCAACAAATGAATAAATAAAAGCTACAGTACCAGTGGCTTCTTTGGGCTGTACCATCGGTTGACTCCTTCCCTCTCTCTGTCTCAGCTGAAATGTTTGCTGGCAGAGCTTCCCTTTGCAGGTGTTTCCAATTAAGCGATCAGCAGCCTGCACTGGCCTACTGGCGGTGCATTCTGGGATTTGCAGTTTTTTCTCTCTTTTTCCTTTTCTTTCTCTTCTGACAAAGTAACGTAATTCGATTAAATCATAATAATTAACTCAACACTGACCAACTGCATCACTGTGTGGGGCGGAAGCTGCACAGACTACAGCAGGAAAGCCCTGCAGCGCATAGTAAATGCAGCTGGAAGAATCATTGGTGCCTCACTCCCCCCCCTCCCCTCCCTGCAGGACATATACAACACCCGCCTCACCCGCAAAGCGACCTCGATTGTGAGCGACCCCTGCCACCCCTCACACGGTCTCTTCAGCCTCCTGCCCTCTGGGAGGAGATACCGGAGCCTCCGGGCTCGCACCACTAGGCTGTCAACCAGCTTCATTCACCAAGCTGTCAGGAAGCTGAACTCTCTGAAGTCTCTACCTCACCACTCCCACATCTAGACTCTGCTGCTAAACTGTCCGACCGCTGCTACTAACGCACACTGAAATAGTTTCCAAATTTGTTTTTGCACTATATGTTATATGTCTAATTTGTTTTTGCACTATGTTTATATGTCTTTGCACTATGTTTATACGTTTCTGCACTGTTTATACGTTGTTTATGTTATATGTTGTCTATTTTTACTTTTTCTTAACTGGTGCACTATTCACTTTATGTTTCTGCACTATGTTTATATGCTGTTTATGCTATGTTGTCTAGTTTATATGTTTATATGTTGGTTATATGTTTATATGTTGTCTATTTTTTACTTTTTTTTCTAAATGTTGCACTATTCACTTTATTTTCAGACAGTAGAGAAACAAAATTTCAGGTCTTCTGTATGTTTGCACAATATGGAAGAAGTGACAAATAAAACTGACTTTGACTTTTGACTTTGACTTTGATCACTTGACCAACGACTCAGGAAGCCAATGGAGAAAGACAGGTGAGTTGATGGATAAGAAGATCAGTTGTTAAACAATGAGTAACAACATAAAAATAGTTGATGTTTAATTGTTATCTTCATATCTTCTTTTTAACCCCAGACTGGAAAGGCTCACAAATGACGACTTCCAGAAAGCAGAGTTTGTCAACATCATGAAGTTGTTGTACACCTCAACCCAACCCTCTGTGTCCAGTGAGAGGTCCCCCACATGTGGCCAAATTCTCCCCATCCTGACTAAGCTGGATGTGCATTTCAAGGTAGCTGAAGAGGACACTCTGTTTACCAGTGCTGTGAAAGAGAAGGTCTGGGGAGATCTGAAGAAACAATACCAGGTATTTTCCATTTCCATTCAGAGCCTATGCTTACAAAGAAAGAGGGCAGTTAGACACTAAATAGTTTGACATGTTTTCATTACAGGATGAAGACATTCAATTCAGTTTATTTTATATAGCCCAACATCACAAATACAAGTTTGCCTCGGAGGGCTTTACAATCTGTACACATAACATCCCTGTCCCGGGACCTCACATCAGATCAGGAAAAACTCCCCCAATAAAGATAGTAAAAACCCTTTCACAGGGAAAAAAGGGGAAGAAACCTGACAAGAATCAGGACAATGAGGAAGATGGATTGGATGAGGACAAGGCACAGAAACATGTAAGTCCATAATCATGAAACATCTCAAATTAATGCATTTCTTTTGAAGCACGTTTGTCTAAACACTACTTTTATATATTTTTCGTTGCAAGCATGCCAAGAAGTCAGCCCTCGGAAATCTGTTTGAGGATGAGGACCGAGAGCTTCTGGCAACAACCACTATAGGCAGTGCACTCTCCATCCCTGAACAGGTCAAGAAAGAAATGCAGAGCTACACTAGTCTTGTCACGGTTCAGCTCCACACATTTCACTGCTAGTTGTTTTCATCCTGTCTGTTTACTAACTGTCCTGTCATTTCAGATCTTGCTCCACGCCCCCCTCATTCTGTCAGTCACTCCCTCCTCGTCAGCCCTCATTCCTTTCACCTGTTCATGCCCGTCTCACCTGTAGTACATTCCCTCATTAGTCTTCACTACTTAGGTCCCCTCACTTGCACTTGTCCCCTGCCAGATTGTATTTCGTGTTCACCTGTTTCTGCCTGGTTTGTTCCTGCAAGTAAAGGATTCTTATTTTGCCACCTCTTTCTCGTGAGTTGTGCTTCTGGGTCCTTGTCCTTCTAAACCGTTACATTACAATCTGGCCAATTATGGACCCAGCACAACCTCCTGCAACAAGCCGGTTCGAGAGGATCGAGAACGCCCTCCAGCAGCACGAGGCGCAGATGGTCAGCTTTGCTGTGGAGACTCGGCAGTCCGCGGCAGCCCAGGAGCGGGCTATGACGGCGATGACCGCCCAAATGCTACAACTGACGGAGGCCCTGACCCAGCTTGTAGCCGCTGCACCGTCTCCTGCCTCTCCGCCTCCGGTCTCACCGTCGCCTGTGCCAACACACGAGCCTCGGGTGGGAACCCCGGAGCGCTACGCTGGAGAACCCGAGGGCTGCAACCCATACATCACAAACTGCTCCATCTTGTTCTCCCTGCAGTCCCACACCTTCGCCTCGGAGGAGGCTAAGGTAGCCTTCACCATCAACCACCTGACTGACAGAGCGCGACTGTGGGGCACCGCTGAATGGGAGAGACGCACGCCAGCCTGCTCTTCGTTCCTGCTGTTTTCTGTGGAGCTTCGCAAGGTATTCGGGGCGGTCTCCAAGGGCCCAGATCCAAGCAGGGGACTGGCGGAACTGCGCCAGGGAGACCGGACAGTTGCGGATTATGCCTTGGAGTTCCGTACAAGAGCACGCCTTAGCGACTGGAACGAGGCAGCACAGTGTGAGGTGTTCTTGACTGGACTAGCGGAGTATGTTAAAGATGAACTGAACTCTTTTGATTTGCCTGCCAACTTGGATGGCTTAGTAGAACTGACTTCCCGAGTGGACAGACGCATCCAGGCAAGGCGACAGGAGCGACGCAAGGGGGAGACAGATCGCCACGTTTTCACCCGGCGTCGAGCTCCTCCGGCAGCACTCTCAACCAGTGGAGGTTGAACTCATGGAGGTAGGGCGCACCAGTCTCACCCGGGAGGAGTGGGAGCGCCGTCGCCGGGGAGGTCTTTGCCTGTACTGTGGCCAGGCTGGTCACTTCATATCCCGGTGCCCAGTAAAAGACGCGGCTCGCCCGAGGTACTGGTGAGCCGAACCACAAGACTCTCTCCCAACCAAAGACCCCTTTTCCACACTCAGCTGCTGCTCGCGAACCGATCACAGACCCTATCTACGTTCATTGACGAGGACCTAGCCCGTCAGCTGGGTATCGAGCGGGTACCGCTGCCATGCCCTGTTCCTGCCAACGCTCTGGACGGCTAGGGAACCTACTGGGGACAGTGACTCACCAGACCGCGCCAGTTCGTATGCTCCTGTCTGGTAACCACCAGGAGACCATTCGGTTTCTTATCCTGCGGTCACCCCAGCATCCACTAATCCTGGGGCACCCCTGGCTCCGCCGCCATCCTGTCATCTGATCTGCCGCACCTCAGCAGTCCGCTTGCCCCAGCTCTGCGTCGGACCTGTCAGGAGTGCCTACGGAGTACCATGACTTTTGGGAGGTATTCAGTAAGGTCAAGGCCTCATCCCTGCCCCCACATCGTCCCTACGACTGCGTCATTAACCTGCAACCAGGCACCACCCCACCCAGGGGCCGCCTCTACTCCTTATCGGCACCAGAGAGAGAGGCCATGGAGGCGTACATCAGTTCCTCCCTAGCTGCTGGGATCATCCGTCCCTCTTCTTTACCTGCAGGTGCGGGGTTCTTCTTCGTAGGGAAGAAGGACAAGTCACTTAGGCCGTGCATTGACTACAGGGGCCTCAATGACATTACCATCAAGAACCGCTACCAACTCCCACTCATTTCTTCTGCTTTCGAGTTGGTGTGGGGGGGCTACCATCTTCACCAAGTTAGACCTACGTAAAGCCTATCATTTGGTCCGGATCCGAGAGGGGGATGAATGGAAGACTCCTTTCAACACCCCCACTGGACATTATGAGTACCTGGTGATGCCCTTCGGTCTGACTAATGCCCCAGCCGTCTTCCAGGTGGTGAACGATGTGCTGAGAGACATGCTAAACAAGCAGGTGTTTGTCTACTTAGACGACATCCTCATTTTCTCAAGGTCCCGAGAGGAGCACATCCACCACGTTCAATCGGTCCTTCAACGCCTCCTGAAGAATTCCCTGTTCGTGAAGGCAGAGAAGTGCGAGTTTCACGCCTCTTCTGTCTCCTTTTTGGGCTACATCGTGGGACAGGGGATCGTGCAGATGGACCCTGCCAAGGTGTCAGCGGTGACGTCCTGGCCCATCCCTGACTCACGTAAGCAGCTGCAACGATTCCTGGGGTTCGCCAATTTCTATCGGTGGTTTATCCGCAGCTATAGCACCGTGGCTGCCCCACTCACGGCCCTCACCTCATCTATAGTGCAGTTTCGGTGGAGGAGGCCTTCCAGAACCTGAAGGCCCAGTTTACTTCTGCCCCCATCCACACAGAGAGACAGTTTGTGGTGGAGGTGGACACCTCCGATGTGGGGGTGGGGGCCATCCTGTCTCAGCGGTCTGCCAGTGACCAGAAGCTCCACCCATGCGCCTTCTTTTCCAGACGGCTCTCACCGGCAGAGAGGAACTATGACGTGGGTAACCGAGAGCTGCTTGGCCGTTAAGCTGGCCCTTGAGGAGTGGCGTCACTGGCTTGAGGGGACCAGTCTGCCATTTTTGTGTTGGACTGATCACAAGAACCTCGAGTACATTCAGTCCGCTAAGAGACAGAACTCTCGGCGAGCCAGATGGTCTCTGTTTTTTACCCGGTTTAACTTTTCCCTCTGTTACCGCCCCGGAACCCGTAACGTCAAGCCGGACGCCCTGTCACGCCAGTTTGTGGACAAGGGGATTCCACCCCTTGCAATGACAAGATCCTTTCTGCTCCCGTCCTGGTTGCCTCTATCACCTGGGAGGTAGAGGAGAGAGTCAAGGCTGCCCTGGAGGCCCAGTCCGGTCCGAGCTCCTGTCCCCCTGACCGCCTGTTCGTTCCCCAGACCCTGAGGTCCGAGGTCCTCCAGTGGGCCCATAGCTCCAAGCTCACTTTCCATCCTGGGAGCCAGCGTACTAAGGATGCCTTGCAGCAGAGGTTCTGGTGGGCTACTCTGGAGAAGGACACCCGGGAATTCGTCAACGCCTGTCCTGTCTGCAACCAGCACAAGCCCTCACACCAGGCTCCCGCTGGTTTCATGCAACCTCTGTCTGTGCCCCATCGGCCCTGGTCTCACATCTCCCTGGACTTTGTTACCGGTCTCCCGCTTTCCAACAAGCATACCACCATCCTAACGGTGGTAGATCGGTTCAGCAAGATGGCCCACTTTGTGCCCCTGCCCAAGCTCCCCTCGGCCAAGGAGACTGCTGAGCTGGTTCTGCTGCATGTCTTCCGGCTTCACGGTCTTCCCACGGATGTAGTCTCTGACCGGGGTCCTCAGTTCACGTCAGTCTTCTGGAGGGAGTTCTGCACACTCATTGGGGCCACAGACAGCCTGTCATCTGGATTCCACCCACAGTCTAATGGCCAGACTGAGCGCAAGAACCACGAGATGGAGACAGCTCTACGGTGTTTGGTCTCCGAGACTCCAGCATCCTGGTCCCAGCAGCTCCTGTGGGTGGAGTATGCTCACAACACCCTGACCAGCTCTGCCACTGGAATGTCCCCGTTCCAGTGTGCCTACGGGTTTCAACCTCCATTGTTTTCGGCCCTGGAGAAGGAGGTTTCCTGCCCCTCGGTCCAGGCTTTCGTCCCCCGCTGCCACCGTACCTGGGCCAAGGCCAGAGTTGCGCTCCTCAGCTCAGCCAACCGTTACTCCGCAGCAGCCAACTGGCGCCGCTCCAAGGCCCCCATCTACCAGGTTGGCTAGAAGGTGTGGCTGTCAACCAGGGACCTACCCTTGCGAGTGGAGGCGAAGAAGTTGGCACCCAGGTTCATCGGACCATTCGAGGTCCTGAAGGTCATCAATCCTGCAGCGGTGAGGCTCAAGCTGCCTCAGGCCATGCGGGTCCATCAGTCATTCCACGTCTCCAGAGTGAGGCCGGTTCGGGAGTGTCCACTGGTCCCTGCTGTACAGCCTCCACCGCCACCGCGGTTCATCGAGGGAGGTCTTACCTACACTGTTCGGCGCCTGCTTCGTTCCCGTCGTCGTGGGAGAGGGCTACAATACCTGGTTGACTGGGAGGGCTACGGCCCAGAGGAGAGATGCTGGGTCCCGGCCCGACACATTCTGGATGCCCCTCTCATGAGAGTTTCACCGCAGCCACCCTGACCAGCCCTCCAAGGGCCCTGTGCCCATGGGGGTAACCCAGCCGGACTCTGCTCCCTCTCTTCCTTCGGCAGCGTCATACATCGGGGAGGAGGAGGAGCCGTCCTCCGATCAGGACAACTCACCCGCCGATGAGGAGAGGGCGGAGATGTCTGGGGAGTATTAGTCCTCCCCCAGATCCCCTTCGCCTACCTGGCGATGGTTTTGGGACCTCAGGAGCCGTCCTTAGAGGGGGGATTCTGTCACGGTTCAGCTCCACACATTTCACTGCTAGTTGTTTTCATCCTGTCTGTTTACTAACTGTCCTGTCATTTCAGATCTTGCTCCACGCCCCCCTCATTCTGTCAGTTACTCCCTCCTCGTCAGCCCTCATTCCATTCACCTGTTCATGCCCGTCTCACCTGTAGCACATTCCCTCATTAGTCTTCACTACTTAGGTCCCCTCACTTGCACTTGTCCCCTGCCAGATTGTATTTCGTGTTCACCTGTTTCTGCCTGGTTTGTTCCTGCAAGTAAAGGATTCTTATTTTGCCACCTCTTTCTCGTGAGTCGTGCTTCTGGGTCCTTGTCCTTCTAAACCGTTACAAGTCTGCCTTCAATTCCATCAGGCCAAGATCCTGCAGCCTGGTGGTGGATGAAGCGGGACAACCTCCCCATATTGTCTGCCCTCTCAGACACTTATGTGTACAGGCGTCATCAACACCATCAAAGAGGGTTTTCTCCTGTGCAGGACATGCAATCAGGAGAGGTGTCGCATTTTGCCAGAGAAGGCCAATATGCTGATCTTTCTGCAAAAGAATTGCTGAAATGTACTGTGTGTGTTTTGTATTCAAGTATACTGTAAACTGTTGTTAATAGTTAATTATATTGTTCATAGTAAAAGTTTGAAGCTGCAGTTGGAAGCCAAGTGTTTTGTATTGATTTATATTTATAGTATACTTAATATATTGTTCAATTTGGAAATTTTGTTTTGCGTTGGCAATAAAAAAAGCCTTTAATGTCATCGTTTTACAAAAGTTGAGGAAGTTCATGTCAAGACATATTACGGGTAACAATGTTATCTTTTGTAATTTGATAGATTAGTTGGCAAAAGTTCAGTTCATTGTAGTATTTCAATACAACAAACTGACAAACTTGTTACATTTTTGTTAACTATTTTTAAAGCTGCAGTTGACAACTTTAAAAATAACTTTACGATATGACACTATATCCTGTCAGACAGAATAGAAGAAAAAAAAAAGAAACCTAATTTTGTGTACAGCTAATCTAGAAAATGAGAAAGTTAGCTCTGTTCTGTTTTCCCAACTATTAACCAATGTATAGCAGCAACAAACATTTCACAGCTTAACAGTACACTAACATATGTTTCATTTGAGGTGAGAAATAAGTAAAGTAACAGAATATTGATTCATATATGCTTAACTGCCTATAGTTTTCAGTTATATTGGATAGCTGCGTTACAGATTCCTCGGCTTGTTATTCTGTGGGTGCGGTGGAATCTTGCACATGCCAAAACTCTGTTCATCATAGTGAACTATGTCTGTGTTCCAAAACTTAATCTGGCAACATGTCCAGCATTTTAAGCACGTTGTTTGAGCTTAAGAAAATGTGTGAGGACAAAAACTCAAAACATTTGTTTTTCTTATTGCTGTGTTCATAAATCTTTGAGTGGACTTGAAGAACGATCCGGATTCAGTAAATTTTATAATAAAACAGATTTGATAAAAAAAAATCTGTGGTGATACAGAGTATAGTTCTCAGCTGAGGGTGCATAAATCACTGCGGTCAACAGTTGACTGTTAACGGTCTACTAGTGAGGTGTCCTTTTCGTGTGTCGAGTAATCAGGTAGATTTGTGAAGTGCGTATCAAGGCTTGTGTTGGTGACGTTAAAAGTCCATTTTGTCTTACATTCGGTGCTTACATGCAACACTTCTAATGCCGTGTTCACACCGGACGCGGCGCGAATTATCGCGCCGCATTCACCGCGGAAGTTTACTCGCGCGAGTGAAACGAGGGTGTTCACACCAAACTCGAAACATCGCGCCGCGAAAGGGGCGTGGCTTATCTCAGTCACTTGTCTCTGTGAAAGGAGCTTTCATTTCCGCTATCGACCATGGAATAAATAACCACTAGTTTTGCTTTATACTTGTTGTGGAAGTCCCAAACATGTCAGAACATGAAACGCCCTCGTGTTTGGGTTCATAACACCATCCGTAGCCGCACACAGCTCGGTGAATTTCTCCGACTCCTCCAGGAACTGTGTCTGGCTTCTCCGTAAAACGGATACCGATTCTGCCACCCACCATGGAATTAACCACTAGTTCTGCTTTATACTTGTTGTGTAAACTCCACATGTGTCGGAACATCAAACTCCATGGTGTCTGGGTTCATAATATTATCCGTAGTCCCACAACAGTGTCTGAATGACGGCCGCTGCCAGCGCTGGTTCAGGCGAAGCAGCAGCAGTTTCATTCGGGACCGGCAAGACGGCGGTGATGACGGGCGGAGCTTCTCAACGCTGATTCTCAATGCTGATTGGCTGCCGCAACTTTGCGTCACGCGAATTCTCCGCTGGAGTTGGGAGAATTGAACTCACGCGAATTCGCGCCGCGTCCTTCGCTCTGTTCGCCCCTCGTCAAACGCTCTGTTCGCGCCGCCTCAAACGCGTCTATCGCGCCGCCCCGCGAAAAAATCGCCGATTCGCGGGGCGGCGCGTCTGTGGATTGACTTTGCATGTAATCTGGTCGCGCCGCAAATTCGCGCCGCGTCCGGTGTGAACACGGCATTAGTGGTAAAGCTAAATGTGACTTTCTGCTATGTTACGAATACACGTTGTCATAAGACTTGCTACTCATTGTTTACATCCCTCTGAGTATCGTAATTTACACATAGACATTCTTTAATAGCAAGCCTGAGTCATAGTAAATGTAATTCTACAATCCCTCCTTTTACACCATTTCTTAGTGTAACCATCTATGTATTACATTCTTTATTGTAACAGTCCAGTGGAAAAAAACTTCACTCTCTCCTTTTACACTGTTTCTCAGTGTAACCATTCAAATGTATATGTCAAAATAATCTGGGGGCGGGGCTGAAAAGAGCAAGTCCCTATCTGGGTTATGCTCATCTATTGCTGCATCGGGGGCTAGCAGGGGCATCATCAATGGTTGGTTCTCTTTGGTCAGTGCGGTCGAGATCAAGCGGGTTATCAGGGTCCTGAGGCATGGGATGCAGCAACACCCACAGAGTATTGATGCCATAATGGCCACTGCAGAAACGACTGAGATGAATAGCTGTTTGTACCTGCCGAACCACCTTTCTAGAAGGGCTGAGAATGGGTCCTCCACTCCTGCGTTTTCAGCTAGTTCTTCGCTGAGTATCGGACCAAACATTTTGCACACTCCGCCCTTCTCGGTGAACAGCTTGTCTAGGCCAGGTCATGAGGGACATTTTGTCTAACTTTTCTAGTAGGCCTCTAATTGCATCCCTGGTGTAGTTTGTAACGGTACGACCGGTTTGATTGGGGTGCCAGCTAGGTCTGTGCCTAACAATATCTTCCTCAGGGTGTGAGTCGATATTTAGTAATTTGTTTGGTCAACCGCACACAGGGCTCCAGTAGAGAGTACACTCCCCCCTCACACACTGAACCCTCAAAAGGTCCCTCCCCACAAGCATTACACATGAATATTGTTCATCACAATTAATCACCACACAGATATCAGTCCTTTTCAGATGCTTGTGTATTTACAATTCAGTACCGACACAATACACACATTGAGTCCATCACCCAGTTCCCCTCTCATCCGCTTCCCCGTGCAGTTCAGCTCAGATTACCCCATCCAGGAAAAATCGTTGGTCCACCAAAAAGATCCCCCACGGTTTGTGCCGAGTGACAGCGTGTCAGATAATCCAGTGGTTACGCTGCAGCAATCGCTGCCTCGCAGGTGGCCGGGGAACTTTGAGTAGCGCGCACTTAAAACCTCGAACACAAAGAAGACGGACGTTCACGGGTTACGCTTCCCGTACGCTCCGGGTACTCGCTTCTCTTTTCGCGCCGCCCCGCATTTCCGCTTTTGTCCGCCGTTCGGCAAGGGCACAGCGTGGATTGGTTTCTGAATGGGGGTGCGTCTGTGACGTGGGTGCGTCTGTGACGTGGGGCGTCTGTGACGGGGACGGTGTAGTGATAGCAGATCGCTACATTCCTCCCCCCTTGTAAAATGAGCCTAGGGAATGGCCTTTTACTTTAATCCGGGAATCCAAGGAAATCTTCTTCGTCACTCCCTTCCTGAAAGATTTCCAGAAGACGATTTTTATTACTTTCTTTCGGTCGGGGCTCTTGGACTTCCGTGGGTACACTTGGTTGCTGGGTTGCTGTCACTGGAAATCCTTTAAAATCCTCATCCTCGCTCTCCTCCGCAAACAATTCCCTCAGGCGTTGCCGTTGTTGTTCTTCTACCTCCTCTGCGGTGGGGTAGCAAGGTTTCAACCTCGAGATATGAACCGTTTTGCGGTCCTCTCCAGTGTCTTCCAGCACAATTTCATAATTCACCGGACCCTTTTGCTCTACAATCCGGTACGGTCCTTGCCATTTTGGCGCAAGTTTAGCGGTAAAAGCTTTCTCTGCTTTTGAGAGGGGGTGAGCTCGTAGCCAGACTCGCGCTTTTTCCTCGAACTCCAACTCCCGTTTGTGCTTATCATAGTTCCTCTTCTGCCGTTGTCGGGCCTTGTGCAAATTAGTTTGCACAAATTCCTGCATTCCCTTCAGCTGAGCAGTTTTGAGATACGGTGGTGAGTCTGGGGAAGCCAGTCGTGGTGATAATATGATGTCCATGGGTCCTCGCAGAGGTCTGGACAGGTTCAGCTCGGCCGGCGTCACTCCCGTAGATTCATGGATAGATGAATTTAGGGCAAACCGGAATTCGGGTAGGTGTTCATCCCACTTTTTATGATTATTTCCCACAAAGGAGGCTATCATGGTTTTGAGGGTCCGGTTTACTCTTTCTGTCAGATTGGTTTGTGGATGGTAGGCAGTGGTCATTTTGTGCCTTAGGTTCCATTCCTTGCAGGTATCTGCAAAGATGTTGGACACAAACTGTGGGCCTTGGTCAGACAGGATGTAGTCTGGAACTCCCCACCGGGTCAGTATTTCTTGGCGGAGGACTTGCGACACTAACTCAGCTGTAGCTTTTTTCAGCGGGAAAAGCTCCACCCATCGGGAATAGTAGTCCACAAAAACCAGTAAGTACAGGTTCCTCTGGGAACTCCTTGGAAATGGGCCCATCAGATCTACTCCAAGCATCTCCCAAGATCGCTGAACGATGGTCTGTTGCAGCATTCCCGCTTTTTTCCTGCTTTCGGGTTTGTAGGCTTGACATACTTGACAACTTCTAACATAGTCCTTGACCGCCAAACTTAGTCTTGGCCAGTACAAGACTGCTCGCATTCGATGGTAGGTTTTGTACCGACCCAGATGACCAGACAGAGGATCGTCATGGAAACTGTGTAGGAGTTGCTGCCGGCAAGCCTCGGGAATGTACAACTGGTAGATAGTTTTATGGGCCATTTGGACAACTCTGTACACCATGTCCTCCAAGATAAGGAATTTGGTGTAAGCATTCACAATAACTTCCCCTTTCTCCTGGATCGACTGGTACAGTTCCTGGATATGCAGGTCGTCCTGCTGTGCTTTCCATAGGACCTCGTCTGAGATCATAAGATCTTTTATAGGGGTTGCTGTGACCGACAGCATCATGGCACAAATAGGAGGGGCCAGGCCAGTAACCTCGCCGGGCGCTCTGGACAGAGCATCAGCCACGGTATTGTATCTGCCCTTCCTGTACTCTACTGTGAAGGTGAACTCCTGTAAGCGTAGAGCCCACCGGATCAGTCTGGTGTTGGGTTTTTGAGTCTTGAAAACCCAAACAAGCGACGAATGGTCGGTTACCACAGTGAAGAATCTTCCCTCAAGGTAGTATCTCCACTTTTCTATAGCCCATACTACAGCCAGGCATTCAAGTTCAGTGGTGGAATAATTCCTTTCGGCCTTGTTCAGGCTCCTACTGGCAAAAGCCAACACTTCCTCGGTTCCCATCCCCGTTCGTTGTACTAGCACCGCTCCAAGACCAACTTCACAGGCATCAGTATAGACCACAAAAGGTAGGGTGAAGTTTGGATGTCCAAGCACCGGAGTAGTCACCAGACATTGCTTGAGGTTTTCAAAAGCATTTTGACATCCCGTGGTCCAGCTGAACTTTGTATCTTTTCTCTTCAGGGCATTAAGGGGCTCCGCTACTTGCGAAAAATTTGGTACAAACCGATGGTACCACCCTGCCATGCCTAAGAATCTCTGCAGAGATTTCAAGTTGGTTGGCACCGGGTACTCCTCAACGGCCTTGGTCTTCTCAGGGTCCACCTGAACGCCCGCCGCAGACACCATGTGTCCGAGGAATTTGAGGGACTCGCGGAAGAAATGACTCTTCTTCATGTTCACAGTGAGCTTTGCTTGCCTGAGTTTATCCAAGACTGCCTGGATGTCATGGAAATGGTGGTGGGGGTCTTGGGAATAAATTATTATGTCATCAAGGTATACAAAACAGATCCTTCCTTTGAGTTCTCCTAGTGCCACCTCCATTAACCGCTGAAAGGTTGCCGGGGCGTTTTTTAATCCAAAGGGCATGACCTTGAACTGGTATAAGCCCATACCACAGACAAAGGCTGTCTTTTGCCGACTTTCCAGATCCATCTTGACCTGCCAGTATCCGGAGTTGAGATCCAGTGTGGTGAAAATCTTGGCTCCCCCCAGGGAATCCAGGATCTCCTGTATTGTGGGGAGGGGATATGCATCACCCTGTGTTACAGCATTTAATTTCCTAAAGTCCACACAGAATCTAGGATCCACACCTGTTTTCTTTGGAATTAGAACAACTGGTGCTGCCCAGGCAGACGATGAGGGTTCGATGATGTCGTCTGTCAACATTTGGTCAATGAGTCTCTTCATCACCTGTAATTTTGTAGGCGATACACGATAAGGTTTTTGTCGAATTGCTACATCTTGGGTAACAAAAATCTTGTGTTGAACCAGGTTTGTACAACCCAACTGAGAGGTGCAGACATCAGCATTGTCTTGAAGTTTCTCCAGCAACTGCATTTTCCCATTATGGTCGAGGGCAACATCCTCTATTGCTTGTCTGAATGTTTCCAAGACACCTCCAGCGGCAGAAGAAGCAAGTTTAGCAGGAGCCACAGCAGAAAAAAATGCACATTGCTGGGTAGGTTCTGGTTCATTTAAGGTTTCCATCAAGAAGTGGAATATTTCTTGTTCATTGGTTCTAAACCAATATGCCTTATTAGCAATATCCATTTGTATACCACTCTGAAAAAGGAAATCCAGGCCCAGCACGCATGGAAATGCCAATGTTTCAGCGGGAAATATCGCAGTTGGTTGCTTCCATGTCTTCCCATGTAGAGTGTACTCCACCTCACTCTGACCTACGGGTTGTTTTGCTTCTCCATCCGCCAGGTATATGGGACCTTTAGTCCATGGACTCAAGCTTTGTTTCCAGGTGTCCTTAATGACTGTCCACAGGTCCTGATTCAGCAACGTGAAGGAGGAACCAGTGTCCACGATAGTGTTACCTTTCCATGGGCCTATTCTCAAAGGCACCATCAACTGCAGTGGTACTGGATGCGGGAGTGGCCGCGAGTCAGAGGTTAGCTGGCCTGGGGAACTTATTTTTACGGAATATCTCCCCCCTCCGTGGGACATGGTGTTGACAGTAGGATGACTTCCTGGTTTCGTGAAAGGTGGATTTCCCCTTCCTTTCTTCCCATTATCAACGAACGGGCATGTAGCAGGCGCATGCGTCCCTTTGCACCGCCAGCAAAACAGGCCTGGAGGTTTTGAATGAGAGGGGGTATCCATAGTAGCTGTGACTTTTGCACAATTATCCGCCCGTGTTTGTAGTTTAGTCGCCGGGGCTTTTCCTTGGTCATACACCAGCTCATTATGCCGGTCTTTTTCCAGTTGTTGACCCAGTCGTACCAACCCATCCACAGTATTCACTCCACTGCTCCGGAGCTGGCTAGTAAGTTTGGGCTGGCAATTCTTAAGAATGAGTTTAAGGACTTCCTCCTCTTTAATCGCCGGTTTCCACCGCATACATAGAGCCCTGTACATGTATGCAAAATCTCTAAAGCTCTCCTCTTCCCCTTGTACTCTGGTCCGGACTCTCTCAGCTAACTCATCTTCATAATCCTCAGAGAGAAATGCTGCAATAAATTTGGTTTCAAAATCTTCCCAATTGGCTGTCTTCCAGCGAACAACATCCCACCAGTCTCGGGCTGTCCCATGTAACACATTCCTGAGGACAACAATGAGTTCCTCATCTGATAGTGGATTCAGAGCAAGGAAATCATGGCATTTTTCCAAATAGAGCAAGGGGTCGGCGTTATCGTCACGTTGTCCAAAGGTGGGGAATTGCAGGTTAATGGGTGTTTTTGCCATAATCCTTCCCCGCACATCTCCTTGTATGCCAGCTGAGGGCATGTCCAAATTAGTCCGCAGTGTGGATGGTAATTTATGCCGTAGCAGATGCCCAGCTGCGTCTTGGGAGTTGAAAGGAGAACTGGTAAGTGGGGTAGTCTGCGCAGCTGTGGTGACCAGGGAGGCAATATGTAAAGGTAGCGAATTATGTTTTATCGCCACAACCTCTGTGTTCAGGGAGTCCAGACTAAGCACACATGTCGTTAGTTGGGCCTGAATATTATCCACATTCTGCACAACCGGGGCCAGAACACT
Organism: Myoxocephalus aenaeus; assembly: GCA_038501785.1. Lineage (NCBI taxonomy): Eukaryota > Metazoa > Chordata > Actinopteri > Perciformes > Cottidae > Myoxocephalus > Myoxocephalus aenaeus. Next base: position 2,297,779 of record JBAMJR010000076.1, on the reverse strand, counting down.
GTTCAGATCCCTAAGAATCTCAGCTTGTTGGTGTTTCAATTTCCAATTGAAGGTGGAGGTGCACTGGGTCAGGAGATAGTCCAGCTGTTTGGTAAATTCCTCCTGCATTTTGACGTGAACTTGTTCGATTAGTGTGGTCATTGTGTGTGTGAGGCATTCTTTGACAGCTCTCATGTCTTCTATATTATGGTCTTGACTATTCCTCAGCTGCTGGTAGCTGGTGTTCACCGTTGCTTCCAGATTTAACTGAGATATACGCATTCCTTCCACAGCCTGCCAAAGTTCCGCCAATGCAGGACCCTCGGTTGCGTTCGGAGGTCTTGGCTTTCGTGCAGGGCTCAGTTCCTGCCCGGACTCCACCTTCTTATGCTTATCCATATCCAGCAAGAGGGAAATAGACTGAGCTGTTGAGTCTTGCCTATCTAGTTGCTGAGGCAGGAGCAGTGGCGCAAGTGTATCCTGGAGGTCTGGCAGAGATCCATCAAAAGCTTCCATTTCCCGAGTTATCCTTTGTTCAATGTGCAATAAAGCCATTTAATGTTGTAATTGTTTCCACGAGATCTCAAGGTGTTTGCAGAGCAATTGTTTGATGAGCACACAACATATCCGCTTGGGTTGATGTCCTTTAATGTAACAGTCCCATCTGGGGTGCCACTTTTTATGTAACGGTACGACCGGTTTGATTGGGGTGCCAGCTAGGTCTGTGCCTAACAATATCTTCCTCAGGGTGTGAGTCGATATTTAGTAATTTGTTTGGTCAACCGCACACAGGGCTCCAGTAGAGAGTACACTCCCCCCTCACACACTGAACCCTCAAAAGGTCCCTCCCCACAAGCATTACACATGAATATTGTTCATCACAATTAATCACCACACAGATATCAGTCCTTTTCAGATGCTTGTGTATTTACAATTCAGTACCGACACAATACACACATTGAGTCCATCACCCAGTTCCCCTCTCATCCGCTTCCCCGTGCAGTTCAGCTCAGATTACCCCATCCAGGAAAAATCGTTGGTCCACCAAAAAGATCCCCCACGGTTTGTGCCGAGTGACAGCGTGTCAGATAATCCAGTGGTTACGCTGCAGCAATCGCTGCCTCGCAGGTGGCCGGGGAACTTTGAGTAGCGCGCACTTAAAACCTCGAACACAAAGAAGACGGACGTTCACGGGTTACGCTTCCCGTACGCTCCGGGTACTCGCTTCTCTTTTCGCGCCGCCCCGCATTTCCGCTTTTGTCCGCCGTTCGGCAAGGGCACAGCGTGGATTGGTTTCTGAATGGGGGTGCGTCTGTGACGTGGGTGCGTCTGTGACGTGGGGCGTCTGTGACGTGGGGCGTCTGTGACGGGGACGGTGTAGTGATAGCAGATCGCTACAAGTTAACACATCTCTGCTGGTTTTAATAGATGTAGTTGATGCAATCTACGTTTTTGTTAACTGTGGCCCATGAAGATGGACTCAAATCCGGCAGCTATTTGATTATGGGCCTTGTATTCATCCGGCACTCCTCTAGGTACCCCTATGCTGTCTATGTACACATTTTGTCAAAGGAGGTGAATAGATTCCCTCTCAGTCTTCTGACTAATACTTTTTTCACTTAAAGTCAACTTATTACATTTTACAGTGTGTGCCGACATGATGGAAGGAGTGAAAGGCCAATGAAAGATTCTCCTCTCAAAAATGTATTTTGCTTGGTAAATACTCAGGCTGAGAATCGGTACTTAATTAATTTAAAAAAGGTATCGACCTAAATAACCCAGTACCAAGTAACCTACTTTAGAAGCCTCTCCTTTGAAACAGCACCTGCAATCGCTCTGTTTCGTGCCCAGCTCGAGAAAAGAATTACAGTTTGTATGGTTTCACTTGCAGCCAATCACCGCAGGAGTTCTTAAATAAACCTAGTGTGTGATTGGACCACAACTGCAGCAGCTACCATACAGCCGGGATCAACTGCCTGCACACGACTCATGGAGATGTCTGAGCTGGCGGCTAGCAGCTAATAGCATGAACATAGCTAGCAACTGCAACAGGAACGCGGTCCCACCACTGAATTGGGGCAATCTGCGACAATATGGTCCCGCCACGATGGGTCAGGATGGTGATTTCAGCTGTGTATACACAGTCCATATACACTCACCTAAAGGATTATTAGGAACACCTGTTCAATTTCTCATTAATGCAATTATCTAATCAACCAATCACATGGCAGTTGCTTCATTGCATATAGGGGTGTGGTCCTGGTCAAGACAATCTCCTGAACTCCAAACTGAATGTCAGAATGGGAAAGAAAGGTGATTTAAGCAATTTTGAGCGTGGCATGGTTGTTGGTGCCAGACGGGCCGGTCTGAGTATTTCACAATCTGCTCAGTTACTGGGATTTTCACGCACAACCATTTCTAGGGTTTACAAAGAATGGTGTGAAAAGGGAAAAACATCTAGTATGCGGCAGTCCTGTGGGCGAAAATGCCTTGTTGATGCTAGAGGTCAGAGGAGAATGGGCCGACTGATTCAAGCTGATAGAAGAGCAACTTTGACTGAAATAACCACTCGTTACAACCGAGGTATGCAGCAAAGCATTTGTGAAGCCACAACACTCACAACCTTGAGGCGGATGGGCTACAACAGCAGAAGACCCCACCGGGTACCACTCATCTCCACTACAAATAGGAAAAAGAGGCTACAATTTGCAAGAGCTCACCAAAATTGGACAGTTGAAGACTGGAAAAATGTTGCCTGGTCTGATGAGTCGATTTCTGTTGAGACATTCAGATGGTAGAGTCAGAATTTGGCGTAAACAGAATGAGAACATGGATCCATCATGCCTTGTTACCACTGTGCAGGCTGGTGGTGGTGGTGTACTGGTGTGGGGGATGTTTTCTTGGCACACTTTAGGCCCCTTAGTGCCAATTGGGCATCGTTTAAATGCCACGGCCTACCTGAGCATTGTTTCTGACCATGTCCATCCCTTTATGGCCACCATGTACCCATCCTCTGATGGCTACTTCCAGCAGGATAATGCACCATGTCACAAAGCTCCAATCATTTCAAATTGGTTTCTTGAACATGACAATGAGTTCACTGTACTAAAATGGCCCCCACAGTCACCAGATCTCAACCCAATAGAGCATCTTTGGGATGTGGTGGAACGGGAGCTTCGTGCCCTGGATGTGCATCCCACAAATCTCCATCAACTGCAAGATGCTATCCTATCAATATGGGCCAACATTTCTAAAGAATGCTTTCAGCACCTTGTTGAATCAATGCCACGTAGAATTAAGGCAGTTCTGAAGGCGAAAGGGGGTCAAATACAGTATTAGTATGGTGTTCCTAATAATCCTTTAGGTGAGTATGTATAGTTGGCTAAATAATGGGACATGTGTTATGATGTTGGTGTGTTTTGTGTTCCTGTTTTATGTTGAAGGTCCTTGCCTCTTGTGTCCTCTGTTCCCCTGCACTTCCTGCCTCTGATTGTCTGCTAATTGTTTCCTGCTGTGTCCAATCACCTGCCCCTGCCCTGTGTGTCTTCTGCCCCAGTGTGGGATCGTACTGCGTATTAACTGAGTAGACCGTGTTTGTCCTGTCGGATCCCTGGTTTTTGATTCTTGTTCCTGTCCGGTTTTTGATTTCTGTTTTCGTTCTTCTACCTTTTTTTCCCCCTCGGCCTGTTGGAGGCTTATCCTGAGTTTTTAGAAATAAATATTCTTTTGAACTGTTGCTTTTTTTGGGTCCTCCTTCTTACCCCACCCCGTGACAACATGCCCACACTGTCAGACTAAACAAAGCTCAGAAGAACAGCAAACGTGTACTGACATGGGATTCACAGGTTAATTAGGTTACATAATTAAAATCTTCAAATAGAAGCAACAACAATGGTGATTAAAGGTTTACTACATCACAAAATACATGTCTTGTGTTACTTAAAAAGAGAAAAGTAGCCCTTTTGTCAATTTGCTCCATGCTGTCTTTACTATGAACAAGCACAGCTGACAAACACCCCAAAGTGAACAGTGCTCATAAATACGAAGCTTCTCCGTTCATGCGTACCACAACACCTTGACAAGGACGACAGCAACTATAGAGGGCATCATCCAGTAATTATACTAAATACTAAAATCTGAACATGATGTCAATATATATTATTAAAATATCGCTCCTGCTCCTGCATGGTGACAGTCCAGAGCCGTTCTCCCCTACAAAGACCTCTGACCTGCTCTGGAGAGCAGAGCATGCTGATACTGAAGGACCTCTGGACTCTAAGTAACTAACTCAGTGGTAGAATCCTTTGCAAATGACCCAACAAGGTGTCCGCTTTTAATTTTTGAAAGAGCAGATTTTCGCTTTCATTTGCGACCACATCTCTAAAGCAAGGCATATTAAACCGCTAACCATGCGTAAGGGAGCGCAAGAGAGACTTCTGAGTCCATCGTGGATGAAGGAATATCTAATTCTGTCTCTGTGAGATAAGAAGCTGTGGGCTCACCAATCTCTAGAGGAGCTCAAAGGAAATGTATACTTCTAAGCAGCTGAAAGTAATATCCGGTCCAAAGGTGCACCGGAGCAAGAGCTGATACAAAATCACTTTCTTCCCTCTCCCCAACAGATATCACCACGTTATATTACCATCTTCTTACATTCTATTTGTGTCCTGTCCCCGCTATCTCTATGAGATGTGTGACTCAACAATATTCATCATGAATATAGCACAAAAAAACATTGTATTTAGTTCATAAAAAGGTGACTGAGCTTCTTAAAAACAATATGCAAATAGTTGTGAATTAGTCAGATTCTTTGTATTTAATAAATTATATATATATATATACATATATATATATATATTTATATATACACACACACACACACACACACACACACACACACACACACACACACACACACACACACACTCTCTCACTGCAAAAACACTTACATTTTGAAACTTCATTTTACGTTCATTGTCCATCAGTTCCATGTACCTGAAATAGACCCTGCTACCCAAACCATGTTCCCAGATGTTACACCCACACCGACACCCACTACATGCAGGAGCATCTGCTTCATGGATCATGGACCATGCCTCCCACTCATTATATGAATAATTTCTGTCATATTCATTGAATGTGCTGTAACTCCGCTACGCTATTCATTCTGGTCACATGACATCTATTGCTTCCGGGGAGAGGGATCCTCCTCTGTTGTTCTCCCTCAGGTTTCTTCCCTTTTTTCCCTGTGAAAGGGTTTTTACTATCTTTATTGGGGGAGTTTTTCCTGATCCGATGTGAGGTCCCGGGACAGGATGTTATGTTACAGATTGTAAAGCCCTCCGATGCAAACATGTATTTGTGATGTTGGGCTATATAAAATAATCTGAATTGAATTGAATCTAGCAGAGCTCCTCAGTAGCCAACAGGCATTAGTCTGCAGGTCAGGAGGGATGCAGTCCTGCCAGATTTGAACACACACCTGCCTGACCACACACTGTCTTTTTTATCATTGCATCCGTATGGGATTTCGAATGAGCTATTAAGGATTTTTAACACATTCAGATTTCTAAAGAAAAAAAATGCGAAGAAAGAACTGATGTGTTATTTTATGTAAATCCCCAAAATACATTGCAGAGATGACCTCCAAGTAGTTGGAGACAATGTGGAGAGGAGAGGGCTAGTAGCTAACTGTGCTCACTCATTAGCACCGTTAGCTACCCGCCAACATGTTGAGAGCCAATCAAAATGCTCCCATTCTTGGATCGTGCACCTTTTTAAATAACGCAACGAACATGCTTTACTGATCATAACCGTGAAGTTTGGTTGCGTTTATGTTTTGTCTTTGCATTTGCAACATTAATCACATGTTTAAAACTGCAAGCGTAATCCAGGAGAAAATACATTTCCCTTAAACTAATTGAGTTCAGTTTAGTTGGAACATAATTTTGTAGGAGATAAGGTTGCATACTTTGCCCATCATCTGTTGTTCTTGTTTAACGTACTACTAATGTCTTACATGGCTTATCAGTATGAATACATAATGCACATTGTGGCATATGCAATTTGCTGTGAGACAGCATTGATGTAAATGAAGCTCATGCGCAAGTTCAGTAAGGAAGACAAGAGTTACGGGCTGGTTCATTCAGGAGCCAGGCGGTAGTCTCACAGCGGTGGCTCCATCAGCTGATTAGGGGGGCGTGAATGAACCAACCTGTCAGAGCATTTACCTAAACCTATCACAGCGTTGTGTCTACTTTAAATGGTTTCTCCGCAGGGCTGTCAGTTGTCTTTGCAGCTCTAACCGAGGCGACCCTCCTCCACCCCGGGCACCACCAGTCAGCAGTTGGTCCGGCGTGATTCCTCAGAGGGGCTTCGTCATCTCTCGGCTTCTTCTTCTTCACCACCAGTGTCTAGACTCCAGGGGAAATTCTGCTGCCGCAGATGTCAGCATCTCTACCCCATTGCGTATCCTAGTACAGGATGGAGTCTAATCGCCAAAGACTTTGCACAATTCATTTGTAGGCAATTGTGTTATATGGTGTAATAAATTATGCTTATTCCGTAACTAGTCTCTCCTGATTGAACTATTTTGAAAAGAAAATTACAAAAGATCATTCATACACTCATATTAGAGCAATAATGTAATATTGAAACTGAATGGGTTCATCTCTGCTGAATACGTTGCTGTGTGATTGATACATAGAATAGGTAATGATGCATATGTTTGATGTAATTGTGCGTGATGCACCAGCTTCCTTGTATATGCACGCCAGCATCATTGACAGCTGGCTGCCTTAGACTGGTATAGCATTATGCCAATGATATAAATCCCAAGTCCTTCATTAAACACTGTTGGCTGAGGTTCATTCAGATTATCAAAGTTAATACTGTAAAATGTGACAACAATGCGGAGCGCTGAACAGGATCACTTTGCCCTCTGAGGTGAAATAACGTCAGTGCTTATGAATGTAAAATGTCTTAACATATGGCCGTGGAGTATTATTTATCAGATTTTGTACAATCTGAAAATGTCATCATTTAAAGATCAACATTGCAAACCCGTTTGTTTAAAGTGTCTGTTCACATGTATTTTCATGTTCTTCATTAGATAAAAGCAAACCAGTAGTCAGCGGTCAACAAGTCCCTTCGCACTTTCCCAGTTGCACCCTCTGCAGACTGGATGTGACCGCTCCAAATGACCCAACATTTGAGTCATATCCTGGTCACCCTGTGCTGTCTGCTCTGGCCTTTTCTCTCTCAGTGGGAGATAATGAGGGCTAACGGTGTGTCTGAACACAGAGCAGTCTGTTTACCTTTTCACATCATCATTTGAAAGGGCACTAATTCATGATTAAAGAAAACACTAATTATCACTATTTAGTTATGAGTCTCAATCAATTTGTCTGATGCAAGAGATGGCGGTGTGGTTGCAGTGGGATGCGACCTTTAGCCGGCAGGTTTAAAGATAAATGAATTTGATTAAACTAGAATAGAGATTTGGCGGCAGCCTTGTGGACTAGAAGTGATGGAACAAACATTTGCTTGTCTTATAAAGAAAGGACACCGGAAAAATTGACAGATTCCCTTCCAGTGTGTGAAGAACGTTGTGGTTGGCGGTGAGGGGACCAGAGGAAGAAGTTAGTAATGAGTAATAGAGAGTGAAATGAAGAGACAGCTGTGTGAGAGTCAGAAGATGGCGACAAGCGATATCCGCCGTGTCAGTTAGAGAATACTGTATTTTCCTCTTTCAGACAAGCAATCTATAGTGTCCCTGACACCAAGAGGCAGAACTGGCATCTGACGGGGTTAACAATTAATGTGCGAGCGTAGTGCAGCCCTCCATCAGTCTCCTGTAAATAGTCGACATGTGGGGAGCTCCTCAGCAGATGTGAGACAAGAATTCATTAGCGTCCCCCTGTTCCTCACACTTCCCAAGAAAGCTATTATCTGCCAAGCTCGAGGAGATTCCAACAAAAAGAGAAGAAAAAAAAAAAATTTCCTGTCATCCTCTCACAATGTATGTTGCTGCATTCTGGTTCCTTTAAAAAAAATATATATATATATATTCCAAAGAGAAAACACTGTTGCGATTAGTTTGAACAATGTCATTAATAAGCTATGCGCTGACTAATTTGCTGTAGGTTGTGACATTCAGCAACAAAAAAGACCCAAATGTTTTTAGTGGTGTGACTTTTCATTTAGTAGTTTTTGCACATCTCCATGCTGAGACCCTTTATCCAGATCTATTTAGAAGTAGCACGTTGAAAGGTGGTTATTTGTGAACACAACTTGCACAAATTAGGCAAAAAGAATCTGCAATTCTCAAAGCACCACAAATGGTGAAATGCACATAACTAGGCTGCCAAGCAAATAGTGTCTCTCTCAAATAAGTGTATTTTACTTCAAGGAATAATACCAAGCTGTTATAATTATTGATCTCAAAACAGAGAAGAATCTACTGTCAGCTATACAAAGACAAGCTGACATAAATGAGTAACTACAACACCAGTCTTTTTCCTGCTACTTTATTGATGTAATTAAACGTTTCTCAAGCAATTTATTAGTTTTATTTATATTGTGGTTGCTTCCTTTTATTATAAGCTAAAGAACTCCTGTCGGTTCACTACATTGAACAAAATATATAATACTGAAACTGTCACGGGAGTACAATGTTCAGACCCAGATGCAGACCACAGGAGGACAGTATCAGTTAAAGGAGTTTATTTGAGTCTCCACCAGACCGTGTGGAGCCCGAGGTCCGACACAAAGGCAACCAGTCACAAACGTGAGCTCCGTGGCACGACGCAGGAGGCTGGGGCGGTAGATCGCGGTGTAAGTCCCGTGGCTTGACACCGGGGAAGAGGGCGGACAAACAGGAACTCTGGAAGCGACAAGAGAAGGAGTTAGAGACAACCCAGACAACGGAGAACCTCACAGGGCGGCAGTGATGGCTACCGGGGTTGAAGACGTAACAGACTGACAACCCAGGTCTGCAGGACCAGGGTTGATATGCAGCCGGTGAGCCGGATTGGCCGCAGCTGTCCACCGCTCAGGGGTGTGGCCATGGGCGTAGTCTAGAGGTAGGACCAAGAACACCCACAACGAGCACATGGCAAAAACAAAACAAACAGCGGGATGACAGACACATGAGGTAAGGAGACTTGGGGGAACAGAGGTAAGCACACAATGGGTCAGACAGGGATCCTGACAGAAACTTGAGCATCAAAGTTCTTTCTTTACTTTGGGATTTGTGTGTAAAACAATCAGTTGATTAAGGACAACTGGATTGCTTGTTTCTGAGCCTTTTATTTTATTTGTCGTTGAAAACCTTGATGTGCTTAAAACCTCAGAAACAGCTAGAACCATTAGTTGAGACTATTTAGTCTCTCGCCCCGGAAACTAATGTCTCAGAACAGTGCTCCCTTCAGAGGTAGTTTTTTTTTTAGGAATGTCAGCAACTGAGAGCAAAGCTACCCAGTAAGGATTTGCAACACTTTTAAAATACATTATAACCCTGTAGAAATTCCAGTTAAAACTATTTGGATACAATTTAGAATTTGTTGTAGATATATTTAGTTGTAAGTTCCTGAATGGCCAAATGCTTCAGGTATCTTATGTGTTATTTATGCAGACTTGTTTGCATGGCTGTTGAATCGAACCTTCCTCAGCTTTAACATGTTCGTTTAAAGACATTACAGACTCTCTGTCCAAAGTTAAGGCGAGAGTACATGAATGCATGGTGCACTCAAACACACCCTGAGTAACGTGCAGTCGCTTTTAACGTGCAGTCGCTCTTGCCAGAGCAGCGGGGCGCCGTCTGCTCGGCTGCAGGACCACCCATCAGCGAGAGAAGCCAATCAAGCAGCTCGGCTGTGACGGGGTGACGCCCCGAAGCCGGCCGCAGCAGATGGAGGAGAACGGCGCGGAGAAGCACCCAGACACTCATCTACGGCAACATACTGTACATTATGTCTGTTTCAACTGCGCCGTCAACACTGCACAGAGTAATGTAGATGTGGATAATAAGGCTTGTAAGTGTTCCCATGCACACACTACACACTCACGACCAACTCGTCACATGCCCGACGCTTGGTGAGTGGCGCTCTACGTACCCCTCTAGTTTTGGACGTGTCAAGACACTCTTGGTCCATTTCCAATTCTTACACGCAAGCTGTCAAAAATAAACTTTCATGTTCACAAGAAATGAACATTTGCTGCTCATTTATAGACACACTTCAAAATACGGTTTACTAAAGTGTTCGTTTTACTTGCGTAACAAAACGACTTGGTGAGGTTTAGCTGACAAAAGTACTTGGTTAGTCAGAGGAAAAGATTGGGGTTTGGGTCAAAACAAGAGCCCTGAACAAGCTGTAGTACTTGACGTGTTGGGAGTGAGAACAGGTTGTCATACATGTCGGTCAAACATTGAGTTTAAGCGATTACATATTTTTGAGACCTCAATATCACTGAAACCTAAACTGAATTGGTGCTCATTAGACATTTGGAGCAGCCTGTATGCATCAGGAGACATTATAATTCTTGTCAGCTGGTCTGTGAATCGTTCAATCTGTCCATTCCTTTGGTATTCCATCCAACAATTTGGTGGAGACCAAGAATTTTCCAAATCTGCATGGCCAGATTTTGAGGAAATTGTCTGTTTCAACTCATGATGGATGAATTACTAAACGGGCTTCTATCGGAAACCGGCCCAGGAGGCCCCTGACCTCCTGGGGGACCTCAGAGCTTCTGTTTGTATTCATTGAAAAGATAGCCCTTTTCTAGGGGATCCAATAGACACAAATAGAAAGTCATGAAACAGAGACAAAGCATTACATACACTGCAAATACAGATACAGACATCAGTCTTCCACACAGCGTAGCTGCTGGTGGCTGGAGCGAAGCTGCATGTTGTCCACTGCTGCAGATGTGAATCCCATCTGTAAAATAAATGAACACTGGTCACTACTAAGTTCACTGAAAGAAAGTTACGATTGCACACCAAAACCCGTAACAGATCCAGCAGGGACTATGCTCAGGGCATCTGCTAAACGTCGCTAATGTAAACAACCTACGTGCGTACCTGTGTTACGCCAGACTCGGGCAGCCGAAGGGATAGGGTGACCAGACGTCCGGATTTTCAATGCCCTGTCCGGCGTCCGGCGCAGCATCAAGCCGGACGCGTATTTGTCCTCCTTTTTGCATACCTGCAAACTTGTCACCTTACGGCGAAATTCGCCGTTTTGAAATCAAAATATGTGAACTGGCCGGCCAGCATTTCTGAGATTGGAGTGGTCGTGATCTTCATAATAGAAGATCTTTGATGAGTCTTGGCCAATCAGCGTTAAGATGTCTCCAGCGGCCGCTTCTCAATAGGCGTTCTTCTCTGTACTTGATGAGGAAACACACAACTGCAAGTTGACGTTCTCTGAATACTACTGTTGTTGAGTCACAACATGTACTTTTAGGATGTTTTCAGGCGAGAAGTTAGTTGTTTAAGCATCAAATCTGTGATCGGTTATTCAAGAATCAGCCGACTTAAAAAGATACGGCGACCAGTTGAGGTCCTGCTGAGGGACCGTGAGCTCCGCAGCACCGGGCCGTCAGCGCTCTGCTGCCCGCCGAGAGCAGCCTGATCCCGGCAGGACTTTTAGAAATGATCCGCTGGCTCCGGTTTCTCCGTAGCGGTTAAACATGAGATATAATTCTGTTTTGAGGATCTAACGAGCAATCTTTATTAGTTTATTATTTATTCACAGTAACGTTACATCAGTTTAACGGAGGGAAAGGTTAAGATTCATAACTTAATGTTTTAATTTAACTTTTACTTTGAACTTCAGCGGTGTCTTTTTACTTTTGACCGAATTGATTGCAATTATATGTGTATCTATATAAATATATAAGTACATATATAAAATACATATTAATTGTTAATTACAATTAATAATTACATATTAAGAATATATTACATATATATAAAAAAGATATACATATTAATTGATAAAGCAGGGTATGCTTCAAGGAGATCAATTACATTAACCCTCTGAGGTCGGCGCCCGCGTCCAAGCGTTAAACCAGGTGTCTAAATGTTTAATAAAATTATAATCATCACAATAATACGTCACATAAATATGGTTAAAAAAAATCTGGCGGATATGGTTTCCACTTCCGCGTCTGAGCATCTAAACATGGACATGGATGAGGCGTGCAAAGCTTCACTGAGTCAGAAGGTGCCAAGCAAAGAGTGCTGAGCAAAGCTATATTGGAGGGGACAGACGGCGCAGCTTCAGAGCCTGAAGGATTCACTAACAAGGAGCTAGACGGAGCTAACGGGCCAGATAGCTGGCCACAGCGTTTCTGTGAGACTGAACGGTGAGTAATCAATTGTTGAATCTATCACGTTAACTTGTTACAGTGAACATAGTACGACCAGTAGTGCTGGACCTCCATTATGTGTTTGTAAGACAGTAAATAACATAACATGTGTGTGTTGACGAGAGCTACGTAGCGGTTAGCACGTCAGTACACAGTGCCGTTTTGGCTGTTATCTTCCGTATATATGACTAAACGGGGCATAATCAATTGTTGTCTCTATCACGTTAACTTGTTACAGTGAACATAGTACGACCAGTAGTGTTGGACCTCCATTATATGTTTGTAAGACAGTAAATAACGTGTGTGTTGACGAGAGCTACGTAGCGGTTAGCACGTCAGTACACAGGGCCATGTTGGCTGTTATCTTCCGTATATATATATATGACTGAACGGGGCATAATCAATTGTTGAATCTATCACGTTAACTTTTTACAGTGAACATAGTATGACCAGTAGTGTTGGACCTCCATTATGTGTTTGTAAGACAGTAAATAACATAACGTGTGTGTTGACGAGAGCTTCGTAGCGGTTAGCACGTCAATAAATAGTTCCGTGTTGGCTGTTCCCTTCCGTGTCTATGACTGAACGGTGCATAATCAACTGTTGTCTCTATCACGTTAACTTTCTTACATTGAACTCATACTGACTGTATTAATGTATTTTACAGAGTGGATTCAGAGCTGTGAGGGTCCAGAGGGCAACATGTAGCATTGCTGCAGCAGCCTCCCTGTCCGTCTGCCTGCCTGAACACATCACCTAGCAGGCCGCAAAGCCAGCCACAGCTCATCATCCCCACCATATAATAATAAATGTGGTTTTAGACATTAAATTACATGTGTCTCCCATTTTATTCATATATTCCACTGCTTTTGTGAACCTAAGACCTTTGGTAAACCAAAACCGCTATCCCACCTGAGTAAAGTTATGTTTTCACAACAAATATGAGACATTTCCAAAATCAAGATTACATTTTTCAGCTTTAGTCATATTTTCATATTTACACTTGTGCCTTTGGGACAATGGTGCCTCATTATATAGATAGCTGAGATTGTTCTGTATTTTTTGATATACAACACATGATTATGTATCATATGCTAGTGACTTTAAAAAGGGGAATTTAAAAAGTATGTAAAATCAAGAAATTGACCCCCAGACCTCCAAGTGTTAAAAAGGGCTCACATCCCCTCTCTTCACACTTAATAAAATCGAACTGCACCGCTTATATGCAATTATAATACGGGTAGATCAAATCAAGCATTCTGATTGGTTGAGAGTGAGTCACGGGGTGTACTTTATTCAGCCATAAAGTACTGTACAGCCTGTTTACATTTAGAGCGTTCCATATCAGTGCGCACTTAAAATAACAGCTAGATTTAAATTGCGTGACCGTTAGTTGTCATTTCAAGCTTGACAGTTACCAAACATGTTTGGTGTAAACTTTGATATTTTGGGGGGAATGACTTTTGATGAGAATGTCAGTGGTGAATAATGTATCTGTGGTCCCTGTTCCTGCTGTACAGTCAAATGTTGATACGGCTCACCATCAGGAGAGCAGATAACGCTCTGAGAGAGACTAGTTAGCGGGGAGCGAGGGCATACAACCGGAAACTAAGATGAGGAATGAAAAGGGTTTGATCACAAAATCCTGATCATTTCCAGTGAGAGATAATTATGTCTCTAAATATGGAGGAGAGAAAAGACGGACAGAAGCAGCGAGAGCACTTCTTTACATCGGTGGCTGAGTGTCATCCTCCACCCTGCTTTCAACCGGTCAGTTTTATAGTCCAGGCAGTTTTATAGTCTCGTATGTTCGTCCCGTACATATACGGGACTATTTTCTCTGTCGCTGAAATGCGATACACAACGTTTGGTGGCTACAACTATTTTGTGCTGAAAGGGAGCTTACTATTACTATTTATAAAGTCGCAGGTAACCGTATTATAAAAGCAATAAGGTACTTGAGGCAGTACTGTATCGACAATAATGTACAGTTCGTACAGTTCCTTTTTGGTGTTATGGATATGGTCACCCTACGAAGGGAGCGGGACCAGCTAAATGTGCTCACTCTGCTAGCGTAAATATGCTATTGCAACACAAAGTTTAGTAGCTAAATATCGCGAAGATATGAATATTTTAAAAACGTAAACACTGTCAAAACGCGGTCTAAGTGGTGTGAATTTACTATTTATTTATTCAACATAATTAATGATTTTAAGTTAACTTCATTCAGATCCTTAAGTTGTCTTAATTTACATTTTATAGTTAACCTAATTAATAATTTTGCATTAACTATACTAATATTTACTGCAATTACATGAGTTGCCTGAACGCCGTTATTTTCAGCTTTAAGAGCTTACAATTATTGAACTACTTTACTTAGAAATGTTGAGGCAATCGGTTTCCTGACTTTTTTTCAAGTAAAGTCAACTTATTCCATTTTACATCGTATAATCAATAATAGGTAGTAGCTAATACGTCGCCATGGAGTAAATATTAGTGAGAAGGGGGGACATTCTATTTTTTCTAATAGCGATTTGTATTACATTGCTGTATTTATTTATTTTTGTCCTGTTCTTGTTTCATTATATGTAGTGTCAGGGGTTAGGCATTAATTGAGTACAACCACAACTAATGATATAAACATAGGGCTGGTCTGGGCCCAAATACCAGGGCCATTTTGGCCCAGACCGGCACACCATCGATCACACAGCAGCCATAGTCATGCTCCTCTATGCATCGGCCTACCAACCTTTAACTCACTAAACACCCCAAGTCTGTGTAATGAGTAAGAGGCAGAGGAAGATTATGAGAGAGGAAACATGATAAATAACTTAACAGCAGCGTTTCTAAATTGTATAGGCGACCCCACTATGATGAAAGGGACTTTCCACAAGGATACATGGTATTAAGATGGTATCTAGCAAGAGGGGTTTGGTTCCTCTGGCACATGCCACTATTCCATCACACTCTAAACTTCATTATTGCATATTTTAATGAATTTGTCAACATGTATTGAATTATTGTAAAGGATGATTAAGCTTTCTTAACAAACTGTCTGTACATAGCTATTTGAAATCGCACCTTTTAAAATGAATAATCAGTAGACTGTATTTTTTTTATTTTTACTTATTGACAACTTCACTGAAAGGGTTATCAAGACATGCAGATATTTAACTGTAATGTTTAAATATGCAAATGAAGCATGCACAGTTTCTATAGACATTAGATGCAAATATACCTCAGAGGGTAAATTGTAATTTATACATTTTGCAGACAAAATAAAATGATAATCATATAAATAGTCTGAATTAACACCAGATATAATTATCCTTTCAGGATTAGTGAGTTTATCCAACTCAACAAAGATGCAGCCAGGTCAATCTAGTCGGTTCATGAGTGAGCTTTACACTACCAAATCAATTCCTACCATTGGAGGAGGAATGTGCAAGCCAGTTATTATTGAAGTCAGCCAAGATAATCATTTCATTAATTAATAGACAAAATACAATTTTAGTCAGTCAGAAAATAGGGAGGCCTAGATGTGTTAGTTATCAGGAAGAATAATGTTAATAAAAATACATTCAGGTCTTTCATCATTACGTGATGCAGTTCTGCGTTTGTTAATGCTAATGAGGAAGCCCAGTGAGGTTTGAAACTGGTCTAATCTGTGTTTCAGCTTTGTTTCAGCCTTGCCCTGCAAGTGGGTTGCTTGTGTAAATCCAGTTGTCCTGTCACCTCTCCAGCTGACTCACCGCTGTCTCCCTCATCAAATCCCATAAACAAGGAAAGCCAGGGATTAGTCCCGGCTAAATACACTAAGCTCATTTGATAATCACGGCTTCTCCCCAATCTCTGCTAATTAACAATGGATGTGACGAAATTAATCTACATGAATGCCTGTGAGTATGTATCCATCGGTGTTATCAGAGTCACATGAATGGATTTCCTTCCTGCATTTCACAGCCGTTTTTTTGGGAGTAAACTGTTTTGATCTGACTCTAGCACATTGATAAGCAGTTGGTTGAATATCACCACAGGGTGCCCTTGAGACCATTCAAGGTTCAGACTGTAGATTTCTCACTCCCAGTGAAATCACCACATGGCCACTATCTTTCTAAGGCCAGGCATATTATTTCACATTTGATCACATTGGCTGAATGGGAGTTCCCTCCTCACACTGGCCACAATGATTGAATGATTGACAAATGCAAACTTGTTTGACTGTATTTGCATGGCATTAATATATCTGACAAAGGAGAACTGGCACATAAATATGTGTGACAACAAGACTTTTTGTTCCTCCCACTTTTAAGTGTTATGGTTATAAAGTGGTAAACCAGATATTAAGGTCATGGATTGTTGGCAATACTGTCTAAGCCTATGGCGTTTAACATTTTGGACCTTTATCCAGTCATATCAACCATTTTGTTGTCTAAAAAAAAAAACAGATGAATACAAAGTGATCTGACTTTCAGCCCAAAAGCTTTTGGGAGCCGCAAAAGCTATTTGATATCACAGCTCATAAAGTTTTATGTATAGTCATTATATATACACAAAACTCAGTGGCGGGCCGTGCATTTTCTATCTGGGCCTTCTGTGGCGTCTGATATCGTATACATAAATATGCGCATGACGGCGGGATGCTGCGTCATTAACATACAATGCATGTAGTCCACATCAACAAGAACAAATTCACTAGAACCAGTCACATTTTGTTATAAAAAAAAACGACAAAACAATCCAACATAAGTGCGGCACTAAAACACCGCACACTCAAGAGCACGAGCCACGATCAGAAGGAACGATATTAATTATATAATCAAAACAACAGCATAGACACTGTGGCGGCGGGTTAGGCTCAGCTGCAGAGGGAACTGAGCGAGGGTGTGGTTCAGGGAACAGGTGGCGGGATGAGGTGTGATCAGTCTCAGCTGGGGGCAATGTATGTATGTGTGTGTGTGTCCCCGTTAAAACAGGAGTAGCATCTTAGGAACGGGAACGATGACGTGGCCGCAACAGCTGTTACAGGAGGGTGCGCTCAGGGGCGAGGCTGGGAGCACACAGCTGATAAATAAAAGCTATTAAGAAAGCGTGTTGCCCTTTATGCTGCCCGAGACTCGGGGGGGTAACGGAGATTAGTTACAAACACCATAGACACATTAACGCTACTGCAGATGTAAAAACATAAAAGCAGTTCACTCACCACATGCTGTTCACTTAACCCTTCAGGATCTTATGCTGCATTCACACCAAACACAACACGATTTGTCGCGTCGCGAGTCAAACACGACAAAGGGGGCGTGGCTTATCGCCGTTGCTTCCATTTCCGCTATCGACCATGGAATAAATAAACATTATTTCTGCGTTATACTTGTTGTGGAAGTCCCAAACATGTCGGAACATCAAACGCCCTCGTGTTTGGGTTCATAACACCATCAGTAGTCGCACACAGCTGGTGACAGGCGGAGCTTCTCAACGCTGATTGGCTGACGCAACTGTGACTCACGCGTTTGTCGTCCGGAGTTGGGATATTTCAACTCGCGCGACTTCGCCCTGCGTCCTTCACTTTGTTCGCCCCGCGTCAAACGCGCTATTCACGCCGCCTCAAACGCGTCAGTCGCGTCGCCCGGCGGAAATGTCGCGCCTTCGCAACAGGGGCGTCTCTAGGATTTTGACACATCTGGGGCTTAGCCCAGAAGAGTGAAGCAGCGACATTTTTAGACATAGAAACACTCTCCACATACCCTACAGGTACCTGCTCTTCTGGACTGAATTGAATTGAGGCATTTCATGGTTACCAGTTAATACCAAATAGGCTAGCAATTTTCACAAACTTCCCTCAATAGCCCAGGCACAAAAATGCCCCATTCATCATGTTGAACATACCAACAGCAACCATTCAGCAACAGTAAACATTGAGATGTTTAATGAACCATGCATCTTGTCATGTACAGTGTTTACATTGTACATTTAATGCTCTTTACATACTCATATGTATTTATTCTTTACATATTCTTTAACATTATTTAACATAACATACTCTTTAACATAATATTTAGACATAAGATGCTAATAATGCTAATAGTGCTCCACCAACACAAACACTTAAAGTAGTGGTTCTCAAACTTTTTCTGTAAATAACATTTTGGGATTCCATCTGTGCTTTTATAAATAACAGAATAAAGAAAATTGCAATCACTTAAAGTTTCAAGTAAATCAGATTGCTCCATCAGAATTTTTTTTTTATGTTTTAATTGCAATCACTTAGATCAATGAACAGGAAGTTGTATCTGTGCAAAAAAAAAATACTAATATTTAGTTACTACTAAATAGCTCATTGTGGAAAACAATAAGCTATTTATTTTGTTGCCAAACAAAACAGAATGAGTGCAGATATGTGAGCATCAGGTTGCATCAGTATTAGTGGAGCAGTGAGCTGCTTTCCTCTACACATCTTTATAAAACAGGGTTGTAGATTTGATACAATTCATGTTCAACGTTGAGATCTGTTTTCTGTTTTGAGACACGCAGCAGCAGAAAGGACGTCAGGGAGACTTCTGGCAAAACGCCAAAAAATAAGCGAGCGAGTCGCGCATGCGCAAGCGTAACCTGTTAACGGCGTAACCATTTACCCGAAAGTACAGGCATTTCTCCATGTATTTATTAATGACTTAGTTTTATGTCCGTGTACTTTTGTAATATGTGAAGCCAGCAGCTCATTGTTGGTAGAAGACAAGAGCACTTTGTCTCTTTCACCTGGAGCAGGAGAGCTGCTCCGGTGCGAGGAGAACTCCGGTTGCTCCTCACAGGAGAGCTGCTGTTGCCATCTTCACCACCCTGGGAGCGTTTAAAACTCCGATATAGCGGTCTGCTTTTCACGCGACATATTTTTCGACGCTCTCTGTTCGCTGTTGTGTGCTCAGTGCTCACCTGTGTGTGCGCGCGCACGTGTCTGTGCGCATCGCAGAGCAGAGGAGAAGTGTTAACGCGACCATTTAGAGACAGAAATGACGGATAAGATCAATAAAATACGTCCGTTTAGTTTGTTTAATAACAGAACAAGGTGTAGACCTGTTCTATAGGAAAGAGAAACTTAAATGACGACTTGTATAATAGGGGGGCGCACACTGCCAGTGCGCCTGCTGCCTGACGCCGCTGTTTTGGGTGAATGACGTATTTTTTTTTTTTTTGAAAATTAATATTCGGGGCTAATTAAAAAACATCCGGGGCTTTAGCCCCGGATGTTTTAGCCTAGGGACGCCACTGCTTCGCAACCTGTCGCGTCTGTGCATTGACTTTGCATGTAATCTGGTCGCACGACAAATTCGTGTCGCGTTTGGTGTGAACACAGCATTAGGCCTTTTTTCTCGATTTTAAATCTTAAAAATCACCTTTTAAAAAAGGCACTTGCATATGAGATATATACCCATGTGTTACATCTAAAATTGCAGAACGATCTCAGCTCTCTATCAAATGAGGCACAATTGTCATAAGGCACAAGTGTTAAGTGACAATATGGTCCTAAAGCTGAAAAATTGAAGTTAGATTTCTTTACTTATGTGGACGAAACGTTTTGGAAATTTGTTTACCAAAGGTTCACAAAAGCAGTGGAATATATGAATAAAATGGTAGATTTCACTACTTTCATCAAAATGAGAGAGGGACTGAGAAATAACCAAGCAGTGTGGGGTGTGTGCAAATGACATAATGAACAGTACATCAGTTTTTGTTTTCAAACTAAATATTTACTATCGAAAAATGAACTAGTCACAACGCATGTTTCAGTTTCGTTTTTTCAAGAACAGTTTTCAGAACAACAGATGTACTCTGTATGTGTACTATGGACTGTTTACCAGCACATCGTTGTGCAGAGTAAAACTGAACAGCTGATCAGAGCAGAGGTACGGTCTCCACAGGGTTAAAGACAAAGTCCATCCTCCTCTCTTTGTTAACAAACAGTTCAATGACGCGGTTGTTCAGCAGTTCACGTAACACGTCCTTCTCGAAGGCCATGGAACGCCAGTGAGGACAGTCGAGCCTCCCGTTTTAGGTCCGCTCAACAGTGGCAGTCGATATTATGGTCGTCACCGCCAAACATGCCCGTAACCCTCCGCGAGAAAGGCACCGTCAGGAAATCCACCAGCAAGTCCGTTTCTCCTCCTTCAGCCATTCAGTGTTAAAACAACTATACCTCTCATGTTTCAGCCTTAACTCTTTTTGCTACTACCGAGTTCTGCTAGCAGCTAGGTAGCTTTCTGTTGACTAAAGTCATGCTGGCCCACTGACCAATCATACGTCCAGGGCCATCTTGCGGGCACTAGCAAGTCAAAGAATACGCCCAGCATGTCAAACTAAAGATCTGATTGGTTGAAGACTATGACAATCAACGATAACGTCCCCATGTACTTTAATCTGCAAAGGTCAGCTTGAAGTGCTATGCTTCCATAGAGACAAAGAGGTGAAATCTGATTGGATAAAAGCTCTCCTTAAAAAAGCAGCGCTGCAGGCTGGAAGCAGAGCAACAGAGGAAGACAGGAGCTGTGCAATGAGAAAATAAGCTAAGAGGGAAAAATAATACATGTAGTGTATTTGTGAAAAACAATTAAATTATAAAATAGCTATAACTTTGTGATTCTGTTTAGGCTAGCAGAGAAGGCTTAGCATGCCCTGACTGCAAAAACTATAGTTTGTTGTATTTATGAAATTATAGAATAATAAAGACCATTCTTGACATTGTATTGCTATTTTACATGTTATGTTCAAACTCTTATGAAGGAGAGAGAAAAAAAAAAAAGTCATATCGGCCTACATTGAGGTCAATTAAAAACACAACTATGCGGAAGATGAGTCCTATCGATATATTTGGCTAATGTGGTAGCGACGGGTCGCTCTCCAAAATAAAATAAATTCAGAAACCCATTGGGCCTCTTTCTCGAACATTTTCTAAAGTGTCTTCTGAAATGTTTTCTTACGGACTTCGGAAGTCCAACGTCAGAAAAGATCTCTGCCTGATTCATGAACGCCTGAAAATGGGTTCTTACACAGCCGAAGTGTTCTCAGCTGTGCTCCCCCGAATGAGGACTCTGAAATTGAACGTGCGTTCTTGTGCACCTGGATTTGCGTACAGAAACACCCCGCTAGCTCCTTATAAGGGCATGCAACTGAAGAGACGTGTGCACAATCGACAGACTCCACAGGCAACGCGAAAGCAACTTCAGATTGGTTATAATCATGTCAAAGCGGAAAGCGAGCATCGGTCGAGTAAACTGAGACCTAACGTCACTGGTGCAGAATGTAGATGTGTCCATTCTATTCCACTGGCTATATCCACGCTGTAGTGGCCATTTGTCCCGTGAATAAAAGAATAAACGTATAATCAAAAAGCCACTGATGCACCATAGGTTTGTAAATGACGCAGCTAAAATAATGCAGTCCGGTTTTGCTGATATTTATTGCAACTTACAAACAAAAGAACAAAGAACCCATGCTGCCTCTCCCTGCTGAAGAAAAAAAAAATAAGATAGATAGATGGATAGATGGATAGATGCTTCCCAGTTCCCAGGGCTTTTTGTTCAGGTGTCAGGGAGGCATCATGGGCCTCCAGGGTAGTCTTCCCCTGATATAGCACCATGTCGTGGATGAAGCCAACCTCCGAGGCCCTGGCAAACAACTTAAAACCCCACTTGTGTGGCTTGTTTTTTATATACTGCCTCAGGTTGCCGGCTGTCTTCCCTTTGTAGGCAACCATCACCTCATCCACAGACTGTTTGGGGGTCTGTGGCTCAAGCAGGAAGGCGGTAGTGAGGAAGTTGAACAGAGGCCGGACTTTGAAGAAGCGGTCACTGGTGCCAGGGAGCTCGGTGTGGTCACAGAAGTGGACAATCCTTCTCAGCAGCTTGAACCTCTTTGATGACATCAGGTTGGCAACCTGAGGGACCCTGGTCTCCATGGCCCAGTAGTCTCCAATGGCTGGGAGCAGAGAAACCCCCATATAGATGAGGATGGCCACAAAGATCATAATTTCCTCCTCAGTTGTGTGGAAAGTGCTGGTATTCAGGCAGGGCTGTGTTCTTTATGTCCACTTTGTGCCAGGTGGTTGGCCTGGCTGCTGACCTACTGGGTTTACTTGACCTCTTGGCTCGTGGTGTTGGCTGCTCATCATCATCGTCCTCACTGTCACAGTCCTGGAGCACCTCCAGTGCAGGCTGGCTGCGCTTCCTCTTGGCAGGGGGGCCCACGTCGCTTGGGCCTGGAATGTTCATTCCTTCGTAGTAAAGTGCGTTGCCATAACCCGGCTCTTAGGCCATGACAAATACGGCGAAGACAACAGTTGAGGATAACGTAAGACGTTTATTCAGACTACCTAACGAAATAGTTAACCTTGTGGAGCGTGGCAGTCAGTATCAGTCATGTCAAAGTGTGTGCGTGTGTAATGGAGTGTAGGGGTTCCAAACGAAAGCAAAAACGACGTAACCGGCTTTAACCCTCTGGGGGCGGGGCCCGCTTCGAAGCGTTAAACCAGGTGTTTCAATTTTTTTATAAAATTATATCACAATAATACGTCAGATATGGTTTCAAATCTAGCGGATATGGTTTCCACTTCCGCATCTGAGCATTTAAACATGGACATGTATGAGACGTGCAAAGCTTCACTGTGAGTCAAAAGATGCCAAGCAAAGAGTCCTGAGCTTTCTGACAGACCTTACGGCCAAACTGAACCCACTCAACGAGCTGCAGGGAAAAGACCTGCCCCACATGATAAGCGCAGTGAATGCAATGCGTAAGGCCAAACTCTGTCTGGACAACACATCTTAAGAAAGGGAGGCTGACACACTTTACCAACTTGGAGAAAATGTCACATTCCATCAAAGACAATTATGATTTTCACCCCGAGCAGTACGGTGTGCACCTGGACAGCAGAGTTTAGTCGATGTTTTGGCGAGTTAGGTCTTAACCCTCTGAGGTCGGCGCCCGCGTCGAAGCGTTACACCAGGTGTCTAAATGTTTAATAAAATTATAATCATCACAATAATACGTCACATAAATATGGTTAAAAATCTGGCGGATAGATATGGTTTCCACTTCCGCGTCTGAGCATCTAAACATGGACATGTATGAGGCGTGCAAAGCTTCACTGTGAGTAAGAAGGTGCCAAGCAAAGAGTCCTGAGCAGAGCTATATTGGAGGGGACAGACGGCGCAGCTTCAGAGCCTGAAGGATTCACTAACAGGAGCTAGCCGGAGCTAACGGGCCAGATAGCTGGCCACAGCGTTTCTGTGAGACTGAACGGTGAGTAATCAATTGTTGAATCTATCACGTTAACTTGTTACAGTGAACATAGTACGACCAGTAGTGTTGGACCTCCATTATATGTTTGTAAGACAGTAAATAACGTGTGTTGACGAGAGCTACGTAGCGGTTAGCACGTCAGTACACAGTGCCTTGTTGGCTGTTATCTTCCGTATATATGACTGAACGGTGCATAATCAACTGTTGTCTCTATCACGTTAACTTTCTTACATTGAACTCATACTGACTGTATTAATGTATTTTACAGAGTGGATTCAGAGCTGTGAGGGTCCAGAGGGCAACATGTAGCATCGCTGCAGCAGCCTCCCTGTCCGTCTGCCTGCCTGAACACATCACCTAGCAGGCCGCAAAGCCAGCCACAGCTCATCATCCCCACCATATAATAATAAATTTGGTTTTAGACATTAAATTACATGTGTCTACCATTTTATTCATATATTCCACTGCTTTTGTGAACCTAAGACCTTTTGGTAAACCAATTTCCATCACCAAAACCGCTATCCCACCGGAGTAAAGTTATGTTTTCACAACAAATATGAGACATTTCCAAAATCAAGATTCAATTTTTCAGCTTTAGTCATATTTACACTTGTGCCTTTGGGACAATGGTGCCTCATTATATAGATAGCTGAGATGGTTCTGTATTTTTTGATATACAACACATGATTTTGTATCATATGCTAGTGACTTTAAAAAAGGGGAATTTAAAAAGTATGTAAAATCAAGAAAAATCAAGAAATTGACCACCAGACCTCCAAGTGTTAATGGAGGATATTGCTGCATTTGTTTCAAAACCATTCCTGCCTATTAATACAGAGGAGGTTGCAGCCAAATTCCAGAAAGCATTTGCTTTGCCAGGTGGAGTGGACATGGAGATGGTTGATATGCAAAATGACAGAGCTGAAAGCCAGGTCAAGGGACAGTGACTTTGAGACTTGTCAACAGAGATAATTTCCTTTGTATGTTGCACTGAAATTAAGTCATTTAGTGTGTTCTTGGTCACATCAAATTGAAAGCTGGACCAAAGTGTTTGATTTCATTCAATTAGGCCAAATAAAAAGCCTCAAGTTGTAAGTACAGTCTGGAAAGTCTGTTTCTCTCTCTCAACGCCTCAAGAGGTAGATCTTGCCTGTCACCGAGGCAAAGGTCAGGGATCTTGGGCTTAAAAAAAGGTTGGGGACCAATGTGGTAGAGTGTTTGTCCTGTAACCACAAGGTAGCAGGTTCAATACATGTCCTCCCCACGTGAGGTTTATATTTTAAACGCATATCTTTTGCTACGTTTACACTGAGTGTCCTCACTACAGACTTTTAAAAGATCACCGCAAACGGAAAAGGACGGATACGTTTTTACTAGCGGACGCCTCACTGTCTCATGAGCTGTCACAGAACCAGCAGTGGAGTTTGGAGACCTGATCCACTTCGTGAAAGTGTTTTTACTTTGCTCAGTTTGCTGCAGCAGTTGAGAAATCGCTCATCTGCAGCTTAAACTTGTCATGCTGTGTGCTTGTTCTGGAAGAGTCTTTCAACATTTACTGTTTTTATTTTTTTTTGTAATTTCTCACCACATCAGTCAGCCAGCGTCGTTGGTGTTGATGGTTTAACGAGGGTGGGGCTCTGCAAATCACGATTAGCCACCTGCAGCGACGTAATAGGATGTGACGCACATTTCAGTTGAAAAAATATTTAAACTTAGCCGCAGTTTGCCGACCCCTGTCCTACACTGTAAGAAATCTGATCATGAAAGAGGACTGCTAATTGGAAGCTTCTGCAAGGAAAGTACAGTTGGATATAATAGGTATTGTTACGGTATGTGGTGGAGGACCCAAACGCAGACCAGAGAGTAGAAGGAGGAAATGGTTTATTGCCAGGGAAACAGCCATGGAGGAACAGTCAGTGGATGGCAGGGAAATCCAGGCAGGGGACGGCAGACAGACTGGGGAACCGGGAGGACGGATGACTGAACAAAAAGACAGGATCAGAGGCAAAAACAATTGGGTTGAATCTCAGAAGCAACTTGCCAACAGAGCAGTCACTACCAGGTTAGTTGAGACAACGATGTGGATGAAGAACCGGGGTAGATATACTGCAGGGTGATTAGTGGATTGAAGGCAGCTTGGTTGCTGGAGCAGGTGAGTGTAATCAGGGAGCCACGCCCCTACCACACTCACAGTGCAGGCAGGAGGCACGGAAAATATTGAGAAAATATTCTTATTAAATATTTTTGTTGAAGATATATATATACTTTTTATTATTTGTATTTAGTATTATTGTTATTATTTATTAATAATGCAAGTACTAGACATTCTGATTCATTCTCCAACCGCCAATAAACCGTAAAAGAAGAACAACACTCACTGCCAGACAGTTCTCCGCATTTATACCAGACCCTCCAGCAATTACCTTCAGACTGCTTTCCCGTTTAGACTTCCCCGCCTGGCCTCTGCCCCTGAACACCGCCATAGCCTTCTGTCCCCGGCCACAAGAACTGCCTCAGCTCCCGCTGGTTCCCGTCGGCTTTTACCCCGGAAGCAGCTCCTGGACGGTTTGTGTTTTGTCAAGTCTGCCTGGAATAAAGCTTATTCCAGGCAGAAACAATTCTTTGATCCTGTCATCTTGCATCTGGGTCCTTAACCCCCCCCCCCCCAATCATTGTATGAACACAATGACTGGTGGTAGACTGGACTGCAATGCGAGGAGCACCAGCTGATGTCTTGCTTAGTTGGTCAGGACAAGTGAAAATTAAACTGGTACGTGTCTGTTCTTTGCTGCTGTGCAGGAAGTGTGCTGTGCAGGTTTGATATGAAGCAATGCAGCCAATGAGCGTGGTGAGACTGGGCCAAAGCAATGATCTGAATGACACTAAAACGCTCTGTAGAACTGAGGGGAAGTGCAGAGTTGGTGTTACAGTATCATTGTGCTTGATGTCCTTCGCATAGAAGTAGTCATATGATCTCTTGTGAATATAAAATTACTTTTAGCCACTCAAAAGTATATTTTAGAGACAAATGTACACAATATGTAATGTATTAGGTCTTTATTGAAATCAGTCTGATGCTAATGTGAAGCTACAGCTCAGAACAAGCAGTAAATATCACAAAAAAAAGCAAAACCACATAAAAGATAAAGTCAAAGTAAAAGGTAGGACTCGTTTCCTCTAATATGTGACGCTGTGCAAAGCCATTGGGAAATCATGTGGTAATGTCCCAAGACATTGCAAATCATTTCATTAAGTAATCGCTGAGTCATTTGTATGCACATACTAAATGAGACTGGGAGCCTGTCTGATCGTCTAACAAGACATCTGACCTTGAGTGAGATCACAATACATCCCAGTCAAAGTCAAACAAGTTTTTTCAAAACACACTTTTATGTACTGTATTCAGTTGAAGAAAATAGTTGATTTGATAAGCTATTCATTTATAGAAATACAATATTTCCTCTGGTTTTTGATGAAATTGAAGTCTAAATTGGAGGCAGAGAAAACCACCATAACATGTAATTTACTGAGTCACAAATATAATATTACAAACTTGGTGAAATAGGAGCTATTGCTTCAGGGGTAAGAGGAGAGGCAGAGACGAGGTGTGATCCAGATTTCTGCAGAAGCCCTCTGTGTAACAGAATCCACTTCATTTCAATTGGAGCTGAGAGTGATAAACAATCTGAATAATGTTCCTGAAGTGGCCTAATCTCTTTAGGACAGAGAGAGCTGGAGGATGGAGAGCAAAACGGGTGAAGAGGATTGTTAATTTCATTAAATTGGTGGTTTGAGGAGTGGAGGAGTCTGGAGATTCAGCCCAACGGGGGGAAAAAAACTCGCCCTCCTTCTTTATCGTGTTGCATATTACACTGTCTCCCACTGCTCAGCCTAAAGCGTAAACTCAATTATTCCTCCTACAGTTAGACAAATAGCCACGTCGGCTGGGGAGAGTGTTCACACTGTCCCCGAGTGTATTTGTGCCTGCAATGCATTGATATGTGGGGGCAATATTAGCCTTTTATTAAATCAGGTCCAGTCAGTGTCATCCACCTTGGACATGATGGATATGATGCAGTTTGTTTGGTTACGTGTTTAATGAAAAACAATCAACACGGCACTGACTAACCAGGTCGGTCTCCTGAACTGATGGTATAAATGATTTGGGTGGAATAACAAATCACTCGTATAAGTTTCAAAATAACTTCAAGTGACTCAGAATCTCCAGTGTTTTATCGAACTGTTGTAACAATTCACCCTCAGACTTAAATTAAGGGGAAAAGCACTACGCTAAATTAAAGGACATGGGCGGATCTGTTGTTAAATATCTTTGCTTCCTGATTTCGCAACAAAGGGGGGAAAAAAAGTACACAAAACCAAACCTTCAGTTGCAAGTCTGTTATTGATAATTAAATTCAATGCAACAAGAAAACGAAACGTATGCAACAAACAATTAACCCCTCCGAAGTACGAATTATCCCCCGCTCCCAACAGTCCCAAAGTTCCTCATCGACGCAAAAGTAACGTCCAGTGACAAAAGTAATCGCCCCCAAAGTTAACAAGTAAAGCTCCGCGACGGGCGGAAACGTGGCGAGACACCGCGTCCCCCTTCCCCGCGCTACCTCACCGCAGTCCTCTCTGCAGCTGGGCCCAGTGTGCCGACCTTCAGCACCGTCCTCTGTTTGTAATCCACTTAATCTGTTAGATTAATAGCATCCAACAGGGCAGTCGCTGTAATACGCCGTCCTGAAGCCTCTAAACGCCGACTGCTTCGCCAAACTGCACGCACGTCTGACGTCAGTTACCGACCCAAAAAAAATAATTGCGTCACTTCCCCCCGGTCATATTATATACACACGGCCAACAAATAAAAGTAATAACAATAATGAACGATCCCACTTAAACCGGTGTTCCTTCAGGCCGCCGATAACATTGCCCGTACAGCACTTAGACTGTAAAAGAAAATAAACAAACATGTTTCATCTTTTATCAGTGTCGTAACAGAGGCAGACATATGCGATCTTTACACTGTCATGGTGAAGAGATCTCCTCTTACTGTACAAGCCATATTCCAACCCTCACCTATGGTCATTAATTTGGGCACAGCTGTGTTCACACCGGACGCGACACAATGTTGTTGCGCGACCAGATTACATGTAAAGTCAATGTACAGACGCGACAGGTTGCGAAGGCGCGACATTTCTGCCGGGCGGCGCGACTGACGTGTTTTGACGCGTGGTGAACAGAGCGAAGAACAAGAACAATTTCCCAACTCCGGCGACAAAATCGCGTGAGTCATAGTTGTGTCAGCCAATCAGCGTTGAAGCTCCGCCCGTCACCACCGCCGTTTTGCCCTTGCTGAATCAAACTGCTGCTGCTACGCCAGAAGTAGCGGTGGTAGCGGCCATCATTCAAACGCTGTTGTGGGACTACGGATAATATTATGAACCCAGACACCATGGAGTTTGATGTTCCGACCTATGTGGAGTTTACACAACAAGTATAAAGCAGAACTAGTGGTTATTTCCATGGTGGATGAGGGAAACTGTATCCGTTTTACGGAGATAAGCCAGACGCAGTTCCTGGAGGAGTCGGTGAAATTCACCGAGCTGTGTCCGGCTACGGATGATGTTATGAACCCAAACACGAGGGCGTTTCATGTTCCGACATGTTTGGGACTTCCACAACAAGTATAAAGCAGAACTAGTGGTTATTTATTCCATAGTCGATACCGGAAAAGATAACTATTTTTCACGGAGAGAAACGACGGTGATAAGCCACACCCCCTTTGTCGCGGCGCGATTTGTCTTTGTCGCGTTTGGTGTGAACACCCGTGTTTCACTCGCGCGACCAAACTGAAGCTGTAAGCTCGACGTGACAATTCGTGTCACGTTCGGTGTGAAGGTAGCATTAGGGATAAGGTGAGAAGGGCAGACGTGTGAAAGTAGAATGTAAAGTAGATCAGCTGTTCGTTTACATTGAAAGTAGTCACTGGTTTGGGTATCTGATGAGGATGCCTCATGGAGCCTCCCTCTGGATATTTGCTCGGCAAAAAAATCAGAGTAAAACCCCGGGTAAACCCAGAACATGGAGGGATTGTACAATCTGAACTGGGTACTCTTCAGGGTGACGGGGGTATGCATCCCTATTGCCAAACAAGAGGGTCCCTAGTAGACATTTCTGCAAAAAGTCAGATTGTGATGATGACCATGTTTTTGTATTCCCAATATCAACATTATAATTCTGAACTTTTACATCTGTCAATGGAAACTACAGCACTGTTAATATTATATGTATTTATGGAAAATATTGTGTTTATGACTGGGTTAATATAGTTAAGATTAGGCAACATGGTTAAGGTCATGGAAGATATCTGAATTGCTACACAACCTTCCATAGGCCTGAACTTTATACCCTTGTTTTCCGCTTCAACATAAGGGGCAAACTACCCCCTGCTTTTGCACTGAACACATTGGACTTAAATTGCGAGGTGTGGAATTGGTCCACCGTGGACATAATAATCCTACTAAACTACTACTATACTGGGTTTTGATTAGTTACTGAAAGAATACAACCATTTATAGTAGTTGTCCAGTGTCCAGTGTCCAGTGTCCGCGGCTCGAGAAGCTCTCATAAATAAATGATTCCTTGACGGGAGAATCTATTGCGCCGCGTACAGGAAGTCATAATAATGTGAGGACGGATCTTGGCGATCTGAAAGAACTCTCTCCCAATAAAACTAATATAACTAATATCGCTCCTTCATCAATGAGGAAGGGAGCTGCCTTTTTTGTCCAGTGGGAGTGGCCAGCTTATCCAGTGAATTTCAGTAAGCCTGCCCTGGAGCAGGTTTACATTTTTGGCTGTGTTGCTACGGTGATTTATCTAAGCTTGCTTCGAGAAACTGAATAAGCCTGACCTACGTCATCTTATCCTGACAATTAGCCCGCTAACTCAGTAAGCCAGGTACGAGAAACAGGGCCTTGGCCCTGGAAACGTACTGGCCTCATCACCATACGATTTGCTTCCCCAGAGGATGATCCATTGTGTATACTCACAGAAATATTTAGGCCTAATATGTAAGATTTATGTATTTCAATTGCATATAAAATTTCCATCCATTTGGAATACATAGTTTCAACGTGAACACAATAATAAACTTAATGTGCCTTCATCGAGCAGTACGGACGACGAAGAAAATACACCGGAGTGTCTTAATACATCAAAAAGCAAATATTGTTATATGCATATTACTTTAGTCAAGCACGAGGAGGTACATTATTTCACCACTGCACGATGGACAAGCCTACAAAAGTGGCTCGGGTTGAAGGGTGAGTCTCGGGACGTGGCTGAGAACTTCAAACACTGTGTTGATGTGGAGTTTGACAATATTCCCGAGGATGCTGGCTTCCATCACACGTGTTACTGTAGATTTACTGTGTGGCTCTGGAAGTGCAGTACCACAAAGGCTGTTACAATCAGTACACCAGGTTTTTGACGAGGCCTGAAAAACCAGAGAAAGAACAGTAAGTTATTTATTATATTGCATTTCAAGGAGCTACTAACTTAACATTATAAAAGTAAACATTCAAACTGCATTCTGTTGTATGTGCACACAATCACAACACTTAATTTCTTTACTTCTCATTCATATGTGTTTTAGGAATGAGCCCATGTTTGATGTCAGCTACAAGATATTCTGAGAGGATCATTCGCCAAAGGCTGCTTGTCAACAAAGAGGTGCTGAGAATGGGCCAGCTGAGGAAGGCCTTCATTGAACTGGTGACAGCAAATGAAGGTCTTGATGCTTCAGACTACAGGTAACTGCTATGCATTTTTCTCTCAAGTCTTATTATTTGTCATGTGCAAGGCCAGCTTTACACAAAATGTATGTGACAGGCTTGTTTGGAGAAACAGTTTTTAAGTCTTGCTGTTTGCACAGACATGTACCAGTCGGCACCAAGGAGAACTGTGTGTGTGTGTGTGTGTGTGTGTGTGTGTGTGTGTGTGTGTGTGTGTGGTTTGTGATGTTGTGTGCCTTTCTTGGGCATCTTTGGTGTTAAATGTGCTGTATGGCAGATAGGTTCTAGCCTGAAATGTCTTGTACCACCTCCACCACTCTCTGCTTTTGATGGTACTCCTGTGACTCTTAATTGTCACTGTTTTGTTGTGTTGCAGACAGGATATGTTGAAGAAGAGGCTGACTCGTGATTTCCTCCAACTGGTGTTTCACATCCCCACCAAGCGCAACATCTGCGAGCTGGTTTTTGCAGAGACTCTGTCAACAGATACACTCGTGGACATGCTACCTTATCCATCAGGTGCGGAAACCACACAGTCTAGTGAGTTGAGCCAGACGGACAGCGAGACTGAACAAGGGACAACAAAGTGCCAAACAACACAAGAGGACGTAAGGACACTATATACAGCAGCGTTGTTCTTAAAAAGACATCTTAGTGACACTCCTGGCATGTCATGCCCATGGCCTCCAACTTCTGAAAATTTGAATGTCACTGAAGCACAAACTGTTGTTCCCCTTGCACTATACAATCTAGTTAGCTGGATTATAGGCGCCACTGAAGAGCCAACACTGGATCATTATGTCAACATTGCTGATGACTTGCATTTGAAAGTGTTGTCTCTTTGTCAAGATATTGTGTACCTTGCTTCCATGGGCCGTAAGCAGACACCTAAGTCCTTGACTTTAGGCTTAACCGTTCGACATTTAACAGGATCATCACGCATTGTGTCACTGCTTAACCCTTCGTCCACTGAGCCCGCGGTTTCGCGTGGTGACACTTGAAACGTTTCTCTAAGTTTCTAAAATATTCACAGCACCCCGATAATACATCGCAGAAATATAATTTTACGTCTGGCGGAAAGAGACGGCTTCCTGCTTCCGGGTGCCTGCCCAGGCAGAGCCCAGCATAATTTTAACATCATCAAGCAAGCGAAAGGGCAGCAGTGTGTCATCTGACGCTGGTAAAAAAATTAAAAAAATCCTTCTCTGTGATTTGTTGAGTCATATGTCCGTCGCCATTTCGTGAACTAAACAACCAATACACTCGTGAACTAAACAACCAATACACTCAGGAAAATCTCAAAAGGACTACCCACTTGAGCATGTACACACGCTACAGTTTTCAGTCAAAGAAAAGCGACATCATGACGACAAAGAGATTCAACACGGAGGAAGCAAAACGCATGATTCTGGAGAGCAGCGAGGAGGACGACGACACGTCGTCAGAGCTCGAAGGCTTTAGTTCTTCTGAGGAAGATGGGTAAGTGTAGTTACTAAACTTTGTTACGTGTCCGTAAGACTGCATGGTGCAAACTAGTAATGTGTACACTGTGCACGAGAGCCCGCCACGCGGTGCACACTGCTGCTCACGTTACTACGTCATGATCTGAGTAATGTTTATACACAGTCTGCTTTGTACAACACTCTGTTCACGTTACTACCACAGTCATGATCTGAATAATATTTATACACAGTCTGCTTTGTACAACACTCTGTTCACGTTACTACCACAGTCATGATCTGAATAATATTTATACACAGTCTGCTTTGTACAATACTCTGTTCACGTTACTACCACAGTCATGATCTGAATAATATTTACACATGGCATGCGGAGCACTCTGATCAATCGTTACGTCATCTTTCTTTCAACTGACTAGTCTTCATTTATTTTACAGAGAGGAGCACCAGCCGCCCCCACCAGCCTGGCCAGCAAAGAGGCAGCGCGTTTCCCGATGACTAAAGACACCATCGCCGGCAAACAGGGCGCGTGCTGCCCGGCGACTACTTTCACCACAGGCCAGGTGGAGAAAGACGGCAGCGTGTGCACCACCTGCACCTACGCTGTCCTGGAGGACGGATGAAGACCCGGACACTGCTCCCCCCGTCATCAAGTTCCAGCCAGCCCGGACACCAGGTCCACACCGGCACCTGCAGGTCATGGTCCCGTCTCTGCTGCTGCTGCAGCCTGCCCCAAAACAAAGTCAACGGCGGGTCGCAGGGTTTGCGAGCTTTGCAGCATGAAGAAAGTGCGAAAAGACACGGCATGGAAGTGCGAGGCGTGTAACGTTCCCCTCTGCCTGCAGCTGAACAGAAACTGTTTCCAGGAATGGCATGCCATGGCATGAGGATATGCCATTGAAGCAAAGCAAGCCATACTTGTATATTGTAAATAGTCTGACTAGTTTTTGTTCTGTTTTATATTTCTCAATATATATTCTGTAATTTAAAAAAATATATAATACATATTTTTATTTCCACAAAAAAAAAAAGTGTTGTGATGGTAATTTTTCATTTGCACACACTCCATGAAGCTTTATCTGCACTATGAAGTAATTTCTCAGTGCCATTTTTATCATTTTGGTGAAAGGCGTGAAAGACCATATTTCTACTCAAAAAACGATAATAAAATTTTTAGTTTTAGACATTTATTTACATGTATCTACCATTTTATTCATATATTTCACTGCTTTTGTGAACCTAAAACCTTTGGTAAACCAATTGCCATCACCTAAACAGAGTCACCACCTGAGTAAAGTTAGGTTTTTTAAAGCGATATGAAGAATTTCCAAAAATCGAGATTCCATTTTTCAGCTTTAGTGTCATATTATAAAGTTTTTCTCTTTACACTTTTGCCTTATGACAATGGTGCCCCATTATATAGATAGCCGAGATTGTTCTGCAATTTATGATGTAAAACATGGGTATATATCTTATATGGAAGTGCCTTAAAAGGTGAATCTAAGAAAATTATGTCAAATTGAGAAAATCGACTAAAAATGACCTCCAGTGTCCAGTGAGTTGACAGACTGGGACATTGTGCATCATGGGACACAGTTTTGAGTCTAGACACTAGCCTTGCCCAACTGACACTAGTAGAAGGCGGAGACAAAATACCAAAGGGATTCTCAAAGAGGGCACCCACAACACTTGTGTGGGATAACATTGACTCCCATTGACTGGGAGGAGACTATCAGGTCGTGGAACTACTCACCATACCAATGGAATTATGCTCCAGAGTTTCGCCATCGAGCCTATGTCCAAAGCAATCAGACAGCCACTAAGGAAGGGAGTTTCCTCATTCAAAGCCCCCCCCCCCCCCCTCCATGTCTATTGAACTGTACCATCAGTCCAAAAGACAAGGGCCACAGAACTTGTGTCAACCAGTGCAGGCAGCGACATGCAGAATGGACACCCACTTTGCTGCACAAGCTGAATTGGCATATGTTTTTGTGAAATCCACAAATACGGATAGATGTGCAATCCCAAGCTGGACAGGGTTCCATACACTGCTTCAAGGTGAAAATACTCTGCAGAAGTCAGCATTGTATTATCTTCCAGTAATTGAGGCCTCACCAACAGAGATGTCAACAGTGAACACTATCCTGAAGCGAAGTGTCCAGATTGCTGACCAGCTAGAACTGGATCATATAGTTTTAGTGTTTGACCAGGCTATATATGCCAAGGCACAGCAAATACGCTGGAAGAATGATTGCTTTACACAACGTTTAGTGATTGGATTAGGCGAATTCCATACATGCATGTCCTACCTGAGTATTCTAGGCAAAAGGTTTGGAGATGCAGGACTGCAAGACATCCTCATTGAATCAGAAGTTGTTGCCCCAGGATCCATCAATGGGGTAATAAATGGTCATCACTACAATCGCAGCATGAGGGCTCATAAACTTCTCTATGAGAGCCTGCAGCGCATCAGGTTTATCAGCTTCTTGGACTCCTTGCCACCACAAGAGAGAGCTGTGTGCATGGATGTCATCACTGACATGAAATGTGACTTTCCAGACAGATTGATGGATGTGTTGAGTGCAGATCAGAGGTTTGATAGTATGTGTTCCAAATATGCTGACTTTGTGCAGAGGAAAAGTACAGAGAATGCAACATTTGCTTTCTGGAGCTCATACATTGACATGATGCAGCTACTCCTTCTGTTTGTGAGAGCAACGCGAGAGTCAAACTGGCAACTTCACCTGTCAACAGTCCGATTAATGATGCCATGGTTTTTTGCCTACGATCGAGTAAATTATGCTCGATATTTACCTGCGTACTGGCTGGAAATGGTGAATTTGCCCATCACACATCCCTCTTGCCACAGTGAGATGAATGTGAAAGGCCAGTGGACTGTCCAGCGACAAAGTGTTCATGGATTTGCCTCCATTGCTTGCGACCAGGCTATTGAGCAAACACTTAACAGAGATGCCAAGACAAAAGGTGGTTGGACAGGGATCACACAAAATCGGTCTGCAGTGTATCGCTGGATACTGTCACAGCATGAAAGAGCCGCTATAGCAAGACAGTGTGAATCAATGGCAGGGATATCTCCTGAGCTACGCACACGAAAAGACCTTGACAGCACACGCATCGATGCTGATGAAAAGGCTGTGAGCAGAATCATTTCCACCATTGATTCCATGCTCAACCCTTTTGATGTATACCAAGACGGCATTGTGTGTCTTAGCTCTGGAAGAGTAGCAACAGAAGAGATCATGAAGGATTTGCTTGTTGCCTCAGAAAAGGGTGAAAATGCCGTAAAATAATTTATGGACCAGAGACTGTTATCCAATTCCGTTGACATAAAATAAAAAAAAACACAAGACTTTCAGTGATCAGGTAATGCCAAAAAAAAAATCTGCAGCAGGCAAGGAAGTGATTTTGCATGCTGACAAGAAGTTATTTTCCAGGCTCCTCATCCTTGGTCAGAGCAGAAAAATTGAAATGAGAGAAATTCTGTCATATTCCTTGGGAACTGTGTCATATCCATTAGCAAGTGCTGATGGTTTACTTGCCAAAACAAATAAATCAGCTCTCATGGATCTATTGGAGAACAAAGGTGGAGATTGCTTGGTTGACCAAGTTCCAGTGGATGGTGCCATTCTTTTTGATGGTATGGCAGTCATACAGGCCATGCGATCCAGACCAGGTACATTTGGAGAGCTTGCAGAGACCATACTGCGGAACATACTCCAACTCGCTTTGCAGCACAAGTGTACACGCATTGACTTTGTCACTGACCAGTATCCACTCATCAGTATCAAAAACCTAGAACGGTCACGTAGAGCTGATGCAGGGTCACAACGCATGCAAATCTTTGGCCCGGATCAGAGGACCCCAACCCAATGGAAAAAGTTTCTCTCTGAAGGAACAAATAAGGAAGCACTTGCCGAATTCCTGTATATTGCATGGAAAAATGCAGACCTTACAAGAGTGGGCAAAAACCTCTGCTTGTACATCGCACATAAAGATCAATGTCACTGTGTGACTGTTAAGGAGGGTGTACAGACTGTTTGTGTTGTTGAAGACCTGCAGTGGGATCATGAAGAATGTGACACAAGGGTGTTTTTACATGCACAACATGCTGCACGGGAGCATAAAGCTGTCATTATCAAGAGCTCTGACACTGATGTGGCAGTCATTGCTGTCAGCAGGAGGGGAAGGGAAGGCCACGCCCAGGCAGACACACACATGCCCACACACAGGACAAACAGGGGACATAATGGGTACATCCCAAGTCTCTAAATTGCATCCCCGTTTCCCTCACTTGCGTCCTTTCCTTGCGTCTTAGTCCCTCCCACCAGGGATCCATGGAGAGACGCAAGGAAACCAAGCGAGGAGAGAAGACGCTAAGTGTGCAGACAGATTTGCCATGCAGCTTATATGTTTTCACAGGGACTGGCAACAGGACACGTATCATTGACATTACCAAGGTGTCATCAGCTCTCGGAACCAGTGTGTGTTCAGCCTTGATTGGAATTCTCTGGGTGTGACTCCACAAGTGCCTTTTATGGCAAAGGAAAAAGAAAGACATTTTCTGTTGCATGTGAGAAAGATGAGTACCTTAAGGCTTTTAAAAGTTTAGGTACCAACTTTAACTTGGAGCAGTCAACATTTGCACTTCTTTGCCAGTATGTATGCCACTTATATGATCAGCCAGCTACCAAAAATGTAAATGAAGCTAGGTACAAGGCTTTCTGTATGGCATCATTGGCCTTGCCAGAATTATGCATTCCCCCTCCTACTGATGCCCTCCATCAGCACTGCAAAAGGGCAAACTACCAGGCTGCAATAATGAGGTCCTGTCTCAAAGAAAACATAAGTGCTCCATCACCTGCTGGATATGGATGACCAGGGTTTGCCGGCCCTCCGCTGCACGTCGGGCCTAAGAACTCCCTTGAACAGTACATTATTGCACGACACAGTACTGCCTCTCGTACCTTATTGCTTAAATATACACACACAATACTATTCAAAAGTTTGGGGTCACATTTTTCAAAGAAAAGCACTGTTTTTTTCAATGAAGATAACATTAAATTAATCAGAAATACACTATACATTGTTAATGTGGTAAATGACTATTCTAGGTGGAAACGTCTGGTCTTTAATGAAATGTCTACATAGGTGTATAGAGGCCCATTTCCAGCAACTATCACTCCAGTGTTCTATGTATTATAACCTGTATTATTGGGCAATAATACAGGTTACAAACAAGCTAACGGTTTATCCAGATTAGCTGCCACAGTCCCTGATCATGAAAAGGACAGTTTGACTGACTTTACCATTCACCTTTTTGTTTTCGCTATCGTATTGGCTAACCGTAGGGTTTGTTCACAAACTGTGGAACAATTTTGTAAGACTGACAATATGTTCAGTAGAAAGGGTGGCAGATCTGAAAACGCTCACGTGGCCGGATTCCAAAAAAGATTGCGCTGCTAAACCTGTGCATAGAAGACTAAAGGGTGAAATGCATTGTTAACTGTATTATTCCCGCAGTGGGGGAATTATCTGCATTTGACCCATCTTTAGTAATTTAGGAGCAGTGGGCTGCTGTGACGCGCCCGGGGAGCATCTGGGGATTCAGTGTCTTGCTCAAGGATTTAACCCTATAAGCACTAAGCCCCCCCCCCGCGCCTATTCTCTTAAGAAAAAAAATGAAGTTTCCTTAATAATCTACGCAACCACATGGTTGTTTAACTTGAATTGCTACAATACCGTAACCCTTGTGAGAAGAGACATATGGTTTAAAACAAAATTAAAGTAACCGTTAAGTTTAAGTACTAACGTAAACTCTGTAAATTTACCGTAACGTTTTACTAAACCCTTAATTCCCCTTACGTCGTATTTCACTAACAGACACATCCCTGTAACCGTACGGGCTTGTGGGAGTCTAACAAATAAATACAAATCAATCATTTCCCCCTAGTAGTACCTGTAAAGTCACAAAATGGACGGATGTTTCCGAGTCCTGAAGCCTTCCTGGTCCGCCCACATTTCTAAAACCTCGTCATACAGCACATGCGGACGCATAGATTATTTCAATACCCACCCAGCATGCCTGACTCGGACACTGTTTTGGCATAAAATAAGTTTAAAAAAATTTGGACTGAATATCATTCCTAACATGCCAATGCTTTGTTGGATTGTGAATTTTTTTTTATTATAAAGGTGCCTTATTAGTATGTGGGCTGTTGGCCCTGAACCATACAGTTTGAAAACTCGGGGACCGCTCGAGGAGGCATTTTTGGGGAATCTTGCTCTTATCAAGCTGGATGTGCATAGTTATGATCAAAATATGGTATTAAAGTGATTTTTGTTGAAAATATACATTTTATTCCCAAGAAGATTCTGAAAGAAATCACATAAAACAAGTATAACTCATTTGGGGTCCATACGACTACTTGAACACGGGGGGAAAACGTTTTTGAACTTGAGCTGCCAACCCGATAGGGTGTCGATGCCCCAGTGCATATAAGCCTCATTGAAAAATCAGTCCACTTCACAAAGATCAGCTCTGACTCAGTTAATTTATGAGCATCTTCAGTAACTTGGTCGTTACTGATGTGCATGTTTTAAGGACTGTCCACTCTTATTTTATTACTTTTGGTCTTCCTTGCCCAGAGAGGTGGAAGGACTCCCCTATTGTGACCACAGTGGATGCAGTCACTGATTTTAAACATCTATCCTCTGGTCTTTTCGTGTGAAAGCCAATTACATAACTTGTCCTTGGAACACTGTAAAGACACGGAGCAAATTATGATAATTCGAACATTTTCATATGCCTTTATCTCCCACCACTAATCCACTGATCTCTCCTTTTTTAATAGATCATATTTTTTAGTATATTGCTGAGAGGACCCTAATTGTTGTTGCAAGGATTATTAGGGGTCCGAGCGACTGACTAATTCATTCCGAGAGGACCCTATTGTTATTGGCCGGGGTATTCTGATTTTTATTTTTGTACATTGGGTGCCATTTAGGGGTATTTGCCGTACTCAAACTCACCAAATTTGGAACACTTGTCAGGCCTGGTGAAAATAGCCATCTGATAAAGCTGTTAAAAAAAAATAGCTCTTTAGCGCCCCCTAGAAGTTGGACTGACGACGCCCCTCACCCAGAATTTGTTTTTTGGGACTTGAAAAAATTCACATGTCCATCTCCACCTGCTCTACAAAAAAGCCTCTCGGACCATAAAGTCTGCCTATGAAAATGTTCTGCCATTTTGAATTGAGTGAAAAACACATTATTGCACTTTTCTCCTACACGCTTGTTCCCTTTCATACCAAACTTGGTGTGCATCATGATTGGACCCAGCAAAATAAGCTTTTCATGGTACAGAATAACTGCCTGTTATCTTTGCATATGACAATAAAAAAATATCTTGACTACTGTTAACCTGAGTGAGTCTTTCAGCTAAGAGCACTATTTGCTGGTATTTGTAAAGAAATTGCATCTCAATTGTGGATTTCTGAATATACATTATAATGCTACCTATGGGATGACATCATTCTGTTAAGATGTGTGTCCCACACACACAAAACATGTCGCACTCCCTTATGGCGTCTGTCTAAATGACAACTTGTCATTGTGGAAATGCTCAAAAATCCTGGGAGGTGATGCAGGAAAATAAGGTCCAGGGTCCAAAGAAGTTATAATAAAAGAATATTTAATCAAAAGTGATAGACAGACAGGTTATGCTTTCGATCGAGCTCCTTTTACTCCACCAGCGAACTCCACGAGCACGCAGGTCCGAGTCGCTTGCTAGTAGCCGGAAGAAGAGAACGCTCCTCCTTCATACAGTTAATTTTATATCATTCATGGAGCCTAGAGCCCTCCCTCTCATTAACAGTGCGGCGTACACACCTCTGGTTGCCGCTTAACTCGCTATCGGCCCGCAACTAAAGTGACGGAGCCCCGTCCACTTCTTCTTCTTCTGCTGACCGGTAGAGTCTCAAAAGTCAATCTTCAGCTCCGCCACCTCAGGCGAACAAGAGAACTACAATTCCCTAAAGCGGCAGTACATGCAGCATGCAGCATCTAACATTCATTCACACATTACTCATTTCACAGTAAATAAAAGTGACCTTCATATGCATACAATTACAAATCCTTCATAATAATATCCCTTATTAATTATCATATTCCATGCATTGTAATGTACACAAACAATTTATCATTTTACATTGTGCAAAGTCCAAATTTGACTAACTAAACTCTAAAAAACCCTACATCATCTAGACACTCAAAGTTAGTCCCCAATAGAAAATAAACAACCACAATTTATTACAAAAACATAACAAAGAACAGAATTTTTTTTTTCATTGGGTCTCCGCCTCATCTCCACCTCAGTCTGGTTGCTGACAGTCTTCATATCTGTAAAAATAAATAGAAACATATTTAATGAAATAGCTTGTTTCATGCTAATTGTTTCATAATCCAAACAATCCATGTTACCCTCCCAATTCACACACCCAACGTGCAACATTGAGATGCATTTGTTATATATTCACTTAGCAGAACACTAACACTTACCATCAGCTCTGCATTCTCCTGTTGCAGGGTAGAGCTCACCAGCTTAGCTGACATGGCTGCCAGCTCACCCTGAAACAGAATTTTCTGGTCCTGGGCCCTGCCCTTCCGGACATGGCGCACCAGAACGTTGAGGCTTTCCCCGCTGACCTGCAGGAGGCGGTTGTATAGGTCGTGCCGTGATACAGCGGGATCCATTGCGCTGTACTGCAATTACAAAGAAAATGTTTTACATATCAATCACAAAA
Organism: Myoxocephalus aenaeus; assembly: GCA_038501785.1. Classification (NCBI taxonomy): domain Eukaryota; kingdom Metazoa; phylum Chordata; class Actinopteri; order Perciformes; family Cottidae; genus Myoxocephalus; species Myoxocephalus aenaeus. The sequence goes on along the minus strand of JBAMJR010000076.1, from coordinate 2,256,052 downwards.
CATGAATGCAGACTTTAGATGAGTTAATCTAGAGACTTGGGACGAAACACATCAAGCAACTGATATCATATTTTGATGAGCACCAACGACACAAATCCACCACATGGAATACTCACCGTAACCAGCTGCAGGGACTGCCTCACCGCCTCTACTTCGGGGTGGTTAAGTGTCGGGAACTTAGCCGGGCTGGCCATTTTGCTATTACATAGTACACAAGAAATCAACAACACACAGCATTAATGATGATACCTTATCATCACAGGTAAAACCACACTGGATACCAAATCTTCAAACAGCTGTTACGATGTGTGAAGGAGGACCCAAACGCAGAGGAAACGATAAAAAAAAAAAAAGAACAAATAAGGAAAGGCTTCAAAAAATACTATGTACAAACAAAGGTGGACAAACTCACTCACACGAGGAACACTGAGTCAACAAACGGTACAATCCCACACTAAGGCAGGAGACAAAAAGGGTTTAAATACACCGGGGAGTGGCAGGTGATTAGACTATGCCTCCTACAATTTGTATGCAATCGACTTCAATTCCGTTCTAGGATGATCTCAAGACCCTCATGAGTATAGTGTGTGTTTTATTTTTTATTTTCACTCAATGGCCTCGACGTGGCGTGGACCCAAAGACACACCCATTTTGTGCCGTTTGCTATATGAGAGGAAGCTATGCAATCTGCCCAAAACTCCTCATGCATGATGCCGGAGCACATGTACATGAAGAAATGTTCGGATTGTCATAGCGCCACCTACTGGCCAAAGGAAATCAGCCAAACGGCATCAGATTTGCATGTAATTTACATGATGTGGTCTACACTTCACATAGAGAAACTTGATGCAGTGTATGTTCAAATGGCATCCGATTTACATGTAATTCACATGATGCAGTGTATGTTCAAAATGTCATAGCGCCACCTACAGGCCAAACAGCATCAGATTTACATGCACTTTAAATGACCTGGTCTACTCTTCACGTAGAGAAACATGATTCATGATAACATTGTCATAGCACCACCTACTGGCCAAAGACATTAAACAAGCTCCTGTAACTCCAATGGACTTTCTCCAATCTTCCCCAAACTTGTCACGCTTGCTAAAAGTCATAGCCTGAGGATATCGACAAGCCTTTTTTTCACGTGCAGACAAAGCGCCACCTACTGGCAAAAGTAAATCAGCGTTGGTTGACAAAAGGCATCTGATTGACATGACATTTGCACAACGTGGTCTACGCTTCACGTAGAGCGACGTGACGCACGTTTGCCAGCATGTTGTCTATCGCCACAGGGCGGATGCGTGAACCGGCGAAGTGCTTGCAAAGCGCAATTTCCCGCGTCACGCGCTCCACCAGGGGAAAAGAACATCAGACCGGCGGGTGAACGCTCTTGGCCGGGCGAGTCAGCGGCCCCAAACGTGCCGGACCGAGGACCCGCTCACAGCTGCTAGCAGCTTTAATTTTATTACTTTTGGTCTTCCTTGCCCAGAGAGGTGGAAGACTCCCCTATTGTGACCACAGTGGATGCAGTCACTGATTTTAAACATCTATCCTCTGGTGTTTTCGTGTGAAAGCCAATTACATAACGTGTCCTTGGAACACTGTAAAGACACGGAGCAAATTATGATAATTCGAACATTTTCATATGCCTTTATCTCCCACCACTAATCCACTGATCTCTCCTTTTTTAATAGATCATATTTTTTTAGGATATTGCTTTTTTTAATTTTAATTTGTTTTGTCTTCTAACAGTGGCGTGAATAATTTAGAAGTCATAAAATTTTCAACCTCCTCTGTGGTTAACAAGAAAAGCCACTCTGTGCACAGGATGCAAAGTCCCAACTTATTCATGAGGAGACTCCACACGGCTGAAGAACACCGTGACACTTGGACACACGGCCCCGACATCACCCATTCATCAGCACTGAGCGCTGTGTACAGTATACGTCTTTATTATGCAAGGTCAAAGCTGTGTAGCACGCCGAGTCTCAGCAGCAGGTCGCCGAGTGACTGACTGGGAGTCCAGGAGGGATTACTGTGGGTCCCAGCAGGAATACTAGCAGCTGTTAACCCTCCATCATTCTTTTTGTGAAGATGTATTCTCTGAAGTGACAGCATGGCATGATTATTCTGTTTCTGTCCACTGTGAAGCTTTAAAAAATAAAAATAAAATCCTTGTCGTCTTGCCCCACAGCCCAAAATGACATTATATCCAGCAGGGTTGATGGGGACATGATCAATACCAGTAACTCAACATGACTTCTGGCTGTTCAAAACTCAGTTTGCAGCCCCTAATGTGTCTTGGAACAGACTCTACACCAGGGGTGTCAAACATACGGCCCGCGGGACGGATCCGGCTCGCCATGGGGTCCAGTCCGGCCCGCGGCTCAATTGTTAAAATTGCAGAAAAGAAATTGAAAAACAGGCACGCTATCCCTTGACCCAGAGTCGCAATTGATCAGACAACCGACAGTACTACACATATTGCTCAACTGCGAGGGAATCTGCAGAGGAGAGCCCAGGCAGGTAAACAGTGGGCTGAATTTTTGGTCTTTATGTTTCTAGTTTATTGTAAAAAGACCTTTTTAAAATAGGGTTTATCATCCAAAAACCTTCACCAATGATTTAAACGTAGAGAAATATAGTCGTTATGCTATGATTTTACTGGTTCGGCCCACTTGAGATCAAAATGGGCAACATGCGGCCAGGGGCGTGTCCAGACATTTTTGATAGGGGTGGCACCAGTGGGGCACTGACATATGCAGGGGTGGCATGAAGTGTGAGCAGGAGCGCCTGCGCAGACATATACACTCACGTATGCACACATACAAACACACACACACACACACAAGAAAATACACACACACACACCCAGGTGTCGGCATAGCATTAATTTACCATTTTTGTATCCACAACCCATATCTACTTCACTTACTAACACTGCAAGCAAGAACAGACCTACTAGTCACAACATTCAGGAAAAGGCAACATACAAATGTGATTGAAAACTACCATACTTTATTCTAACTTCAAAACAACCTTCCAAGGTATAATATACAGTACATACAAAAAAGACAATGCACTTTCTGTATAAAGTGCCAACAAAATTAAAATAAATAAGACTCTTTGGGCAAAATATTTACTTGACAAAACTGTGCAAAACTTTACATGTGCAACAATGTAAATGGTTGGAGGTACAGACCGTGTAGAATATTTTATCAACAGAGATAGCTGACCTTACCAGAGCTTATGTGTGCATAAAAAAAAGCTTACATCACTTGTAACAAATCTTGTTTCAACACTGATTTGTTACAGTAATAATGCTACAAATTAACCTGTGACTCCAAAAGCCAACATAAGAAAACAATGCACATTAAAAAACAGTCAATCTCTGCCTATAAAGTGAAAACATATTTAAAATACATACGTCTCTTTGAACAAATTATTTAACCAAACAAATTATAAACTTTACATGTGCTACAGTGTTGGTTACTCTAGTATTACCTAGTATTACAATTCATTCATTGTTTTAAAGAAGGTACATTCATACATACCCTGATGTGTATGTGATGTTGAGGGTCTTTCATCTTTACCATCCACATGTGACTCTATAATAATACATAAGCTGTGATTAGAATGATAATACAATCAGCCTTTCCTAAGTAAACTAAGTGGTATGTTACAGCCAAACCAAATGAGTAAGTTCAAACATGAGAACAAACTTGAACCATCAGGATTTCACATACCTATGTGTACAGCTGAAGCTGAAGTCTGTTTCAGGACAAGCTGGCTCTCATCCTCTGACTGACTGCTCTGCCCCTGCTCTGGATCTATTTTGGATTTCTTTCTTTTGAAGAAATCCTTTACATTCTGACTTCTTTTCATACTGTAATAGTCCCATAATGCACGACATTCTTATATGTTGTACAATAGATAATTGTGCATACACACGAATGTAATTGATGTTACACGGGTCTAACATAACAATGTTACGCAGTACAGAATAGCTAAATGTTAGCTTTAGCATCGTTGACAGTCAAAACAGTGTTTGCTAATGAGATGAGATGATGACAGCCTTGTGCCAATTACAATAAAAAGAAATAAAACAAGACAGGGTAAATGTTTAGCTTATTACCGTTACAGATTTTAACTACAGGCACAGTAAGTGTAGTAAAATGTAGGCTACTCACATCTTTCACGACGACGCTCCAGAGACGTGTTGCTTCCATAGACTGAGTTTGTTTCACCTGTAGGTTTGCCGTTCAAACTTCTTCTTCTTCGCGCCTTTTTTTTTGCAGGCTACATACTACTTTAGCGCATCTCTGCCTCTCAGGTTTGAGAAGGAACTGCAACTCTAAACAAGAGTGCAGTTTACATTCAGTGCCGTGGCCCGCCTCTGACTGGGCATATAGCCAATCATATTTTAAGATATTGGGGTGGCACTTGGGGTGGCCAATCAGATTTCAGGGGTGGCCCGTGCCACCCTAGGCCACTCCCTGAACACGCCAGTGCATGCGGCCCCTTCACTAAAATGAGTTTGACACCCCTGCTCTACACCATTGTAAACATTACCACCGACATCCACAAGTTAACGCCCATTATGCTCTGTAATGGAGGCTTGTATCATAAGGGAACTCAGTGTTTCCCCTAGGTTTACAGCTTCGGGGGGCGGCACCGACACAAACACTTAAAGCAGTTCTCAAACTTTTTCTGTAAATAACTTCATTTTGTGACTCCATCTGTGCTTTTATAAATAACAGAATAAAGAAAATTGCAATCACTTTCAAGTAAATCAGATTGCTCCATCACCATCCAACTTTATTGTCATTGTTCTATCTGTGCAAAAAATAACTAGTTACTACTAAATAGCTCATTGTGGAAAACAATAAGCTATTTTTTTGCCAAACAGAATGAGTGCAGATATGTGTCAGCCATCAAGTTGCATCAGTATTAGTGGCTGTAGTGAGCTGCTTTCCTCTACACATCTTTTTAAAACGGTGTTGTAGATTTGATACACTTCATGCTCAACGTTGAGCTGAGATCTGTTTTCTGTTTTGAGACGCAGCAGCAGAAATAACGGTTATAACGGTAGGCAAGGCAAGGCAAGTTTATTTGTATAGCACATTTCAACAACAAGGCGATTCAAAGTGCTTCACATAAAACCATTAAGAGCATCAAAACATAATGCAGAGAAAACAGGATTTAAAACAGTTAAGAAAACATTAACACAGTAGAAAACAGGATTTAAAACAGTCAAAAAGCTAAATAAAAAATAAAAATTGAATAAAAGTTGCAGTGCAGTTTAAGAAATAAAATGCAGTAGTGAGATGCATCAATTGAATCTGGATCAATTAAAGGCAACAGCAAACAGAAAAGTCTTCAATCTGGATTTAAAGGAGCTGAGGGTCTCAGCAGACCTGCAGCTTTCAGGGACCTTGTTCCAGATATGTGGAGCAGAAAAGCTGAACGCTGCTTCTCCATGTTTAGTTCTGACTCTTGGAACAGAAAGTAGACCCGTCCCAGACGACCTGAGGGGTCGGGATGGTTCATAAGGTAGACCCGTCCCAGACGACCTGAGGGGTCGGGATGGTTCATAAGGTAGCAGCAGATCACAAACGTATTTAGGCCCTAAACCATTCAGTGCTTTATAAACCAGCAGCAGGATTTTAAAGTCAATTCTTTGTTTGACAGGAAGCCAGTGCAAAGACCTCAGAACTGGTGTGATGTGATCCACTTTCCTGGTCTTAGTGAGGACTCGAGCTGCAGCGTTCTGAATCAGCTGCAGCTTTCTGATTGACTTTTTACAGAGGCCTGTGAACACACCGTTACAGTAGTCCAGTCTACTGAAGATAAATGCATGGACAAGTTTCTCCAAATCCTGTTGAGACATAAGTCCTCTAACCCTTGATATATTCTTCAGGTGGTAGTAGGCTGATTTTGTAATTGTCTTGATATGGCTGTTCAGGTTGAGGTCTGAATCCATAACTACACCTAGATTTCTGGCTTGGTTTGAGGTTTTTAACGTCAGTGATTGAAGCTGAGCGCTGACTTTCAATCGTTCGTCCTTGGGACCAAAAACAATTACTTCTGTTTTATCTTTGTTTAATTGAAGAAAATTCTGGCACATCCAGTTATTGATTTCTTCAATGCATTTAGCCAGCCCTTGTATGGGACTATAGTCCCCTGGTGATATAGTTATGTAGATTTGTGTGTCATCTGCATAATTATGATAACACACTTTGTTGTTTTTCATAATCTGAGCCAGTGGAAGCATGTAGATGTTGAACAGAAGAGGCCCCAGTATTGAGCCTTGGGGAACACCACATGTCATCCTAGTCAGCTCTGATGTGTAATTAGCTACCGACACAAAGTATTGTCAGTCCTTCAAGTAGGATTCAAACCAGTTAAGTGCTGCGCCAGAGAGTCCTACCCAGACTTTCAGTCTGTCTAGTAGTATGTCATGATCAACCGTGTCAAATGCAGCACTGAGATCCAGTAATACTAAGACTGAAGTTCTGCCACTGTCTGTATTTAAGTGGATGTCGTTGAAAACCTTAACAAGAGCAGTTTCAGTACTGTGGTGCTGACGAAAGCCGGACTGGAAGACATCGAAACAGTTATTTTCGGCCAAGAAGTTGTTCAGCTGTTGAAAAACCACTTTTTCCATTATTTTACTTAAGAATGGGAGGTTTGATATTGGCCTAGTTTTTCAATATTTCGGGGGTCTAAACTAGCCTTCTTTAGGAGTGGTTTAATCACTGCAGTTTTTAGGGCTTGAGGGAAGACACCTGAAAGAAGGGATGTGTTTACAATTTGTAAAAGATCAGCGGTCATGCAGTGTGAAATGTTTTTGAAAAAGTGTGTTGGTAGAATATCCAAGCAGCAGGAGGATGTTGTCAGATGTTGTATAATGTCTGCTAGGCCTCTCTGGTTAATTGAGTCAAATTGTGTCATGATATTTGAATGGATGTTATTTAAAGATGGGGACAACACATATCCGGTGGTTGGTGTGGAGCCACCGACTGCTTGTCTAATTTTCTGAATTTTGTCAGCAAAATAGGAGGCAAATTGATTGCATGCACAGGTGGATTGGAGCGTAGCAGTTACCGACACCGGAGGGTTTGTTAGCCTGTCGACGGTAGCAAATAAGGCACGTGTATTGTTATTGTTTTTGGTTATGATGTCAGAGAAGAAAGACTGTCTTGCATTTATAAGTTCCAAATTATAATTGCGAAGTCTCTCTTTATAGATACCACAGTGAACCTGGAGATTAGTTTTTCGCCACCTGCGCTCTGCTTTCCAGCACTCTCTTTTCTCTATTCTGACCAGCGTGGCATTTCTCCAAGGGGATCTTTTCTTACCCGAGACAACCTTCACCTTACTGGTGGGTGCAATGGCATCAATAACATGTTTTACTTTAGAATTGAAGCCATCCACAAGCTCATTGACTGAGATGCAAGAGAGGGCTGGTGTGGAGGAGAACTTCTGAATAAATAGTTCACTGGTATTTTCAGTGATGTAACGCTTCGTCACAACCTTGGTTTGGACATTTGTGTGTAGGGAGATTGCACTCTCAAAGAAAACACAGAAATGATCAGAGAGTGCAACATCAGTCACAGCAACCTTGGAAATGTCCAGACCTTTGGTGATGATTAGGTCTAGAGTGTGCCCCTTGTTGTGGGTGGGACCTGTTACATGCTGTGTCAGGTCATAGTTATCAAGGACACCACATAGCTCTATAGACCCTCTGTCCTGGGGATTATCAACATGGATATTAAAATCACCAATAATGACAACATAATCAAAATCAATACAGATTATAGACAGCAGTTCAGTAAACTCATCAAAGAAGGTTGCACAGTATTTCGGTGGTCTGTAAATGTTGAGGAATAAAACTTGAGTGGAATTGAGAGCCACATATTCAAAGGAAGTAAAATGACCAAAAGACATCTGCTTGCATTGAAGAGACTCATTATATAAAGTAGCAACTCCACCTCCTTTCTTATGCGCTCTTGTTTCACTCATGAAACTGAAGTTGGGAGGTGTTGATTCAATAAGAACAGCTGCACTGTTATCTTGGTCTAACCAAGTTTCGGTTAAAAACAAAAAATCTAGTTTGTGCCTAATAATGAAATCATTGATTAAAAATGTTTTTCCTGACAGAGACCTGACATTTAATAAAGCTAAGTTTAATGTATTTAAAACTCTATTTGCCCTATTTCTTTGGATAGGCTGACAAGGAATGAATGTTAAATTGGATAAATTTGCAGATTTACTAATGTTTCTTCGCAGCCTCACCTTTCCTTTTCGATAAGTCAGGACAGGAATTAAGAAGGCTAACTTCATACAGGGCCCAGACTGTTCCTGGAGATAATCAGTAGTGTTATTAGCCTTGTAGTCCGGACCCAAAAGACATCAATTCGTGGCATCAGGTAGGGGAGATAGAGGATGGTTGTGGAGCCGTTGTGGAGGCGGGAGAGGGGCACGGCGCTTTAACTTCGGTGTTTGTGTCAAAGCACTTAGAACCAGTGGCGGAGGTCTAGCTGGAGGGGTTTCAGCACAGGAAGTGGGAGTGCGGAGGGGAGTGAGTTTGGTTCCAGCAATGACCATCTCGTTCATGCGGTCAGTGAACTCCATGAGGGGGGAGGATGGGGAAGAGGGAGAGAGTAGAGAGGAGAGGGACCTGGATGAAGTATGGGGGGTGGAAGTAGGTGCTGGTGAGGGAAGTAAAGACTCGTCCTCTCCGAGAGGGGGATCAATCCTTGATGATGATGAGGGTGGAGACTCCTCCTCTCCGAACGGGGTATCAATCCTTGATAAGGGTGGAGACTCCTCCTCTTGGCTCGCCTTTGGCATCCTTCCCATGAGGTCTCCACGGCGATGCTGTGTGGTTATCTCTTGTTTAGACTCCTCTTGTCTCCTGTCCTTGGCAGTGGGAACAGACGGGTGATGCAGGAAGAAAAATAAGTTAGAGGTAAAGAGTTTTACCCCTGCCTTGTTCAGGCAAACTCCATCTGCCTTAAAAAGATGTATACGCTCCCAGAAAATGTAAAAATTGTCAATAAAATGTACTGTATGGTCAGTACATGCAGTTGACAGCCATCTGTTCAGTTCAAACAGCCTGCTGAATCTTTCATCTCCTCTCCTGGCTGGTGGAAGAGGGCCACTGATAAACACCTCAGCATTGACAGAGCTGACTGTGTTTAACAAGTCAATAAAGTCTCGCTTCGGAACTTCAGACTCTTGTTTCACAATATCACAGCTTCCCGTATGCACAATGAGGTTTTTCACTGTGGGATGGTCAGCCATGATGTTCAGGATTTTGTCTCTCATGTTAGAGACCATATCTGTCGGAAAGCAGAGTATTTTGGTATTCTTGCTGCACATCGTTCTGACATCTTTTACAGCATAGTCTCCAACAATCAGAGTCTCAGGCCCAGTCACTAGCTTTTCCTGCGGCCTTTTACGTTCACTTTCACTCTCAGTTCTTACCCTGCTTTGGGAAGATAGCTGCTTATCCAGATCATCAGATTTAGGATCCTGCGACAATGGAGCGAATCTGTTTTTAAGTTGTGGGCTCGGTTGTTGTGGAGTTTTTTTGCTGGTTTTACTTTTCCCAGCTGTTTTCGGCTGTGTCCAGCTGCGTACCGGGGTTGAGGAGGAATTCTGCCTGCGTAGTAGTGCAGGCCAGCCAGTCGCATCAGAAATCTCAGGGTGCTGGGCTCTGCCTGTTAGTCGTCCTGTTAGTCGTCCTCCCACATCCTGAGGGTGTGAATGCCTCTTCGGCTTCGCAGCTAGAGAGTTCCAGGGAGGACTACCATTTGAGGTTTCGTTAACAGCTACACAGCCCTCCTGTTTCTTGGTAGGCCTGGTGGTGCTAGTTAGCCGTGTCTTAGCTTGCATTTGTACAGGATTTTGAGTCCATGGTAAAGTGGTATGGGGAAAACACTGGAACTATTGGCATCTCCAGACGGGGTTTTGCCATTAGGCAAATGTAAAGTATTTCCATAGGCCACAAGGGACTAGACAAAATAAGTATCTAATATTATGACTATTTGCATATGAATCAAAAGACAGGAAAACAATGCCAGCAAAGACATTTTGTTCTGTGGAATGCACGCAATTTTCCTCTCGGTAATGTAGCTGACTGCATACGATTCGTGTCTACACATGAAGACATTTTGACTTCCTAATGTCTTTGCTTTTCCAGAATACAAGAATATTTGTTTTTAAACTCTGCTTTTCTTTGTTTTAAAAAGGCAGCACCTTGTCTTCTCCTGTCCAACACAGTTTAAACCTCCACTTCCCCTGTGGAGTTAATCAATTATTACCTTCATGTCAAGGCTGTTTTTAAACTTGCACGGCATCCTCTGCAACATACAAAAGACTGTTTAGAATCATTAAGAGGCTCTGTAATTGGTGCAGCCTTGTAAAAACTGGATTACTGTAACTCCGTATTATCAGGCTGCTCCGGAAAGTCCCTTGGGTCTCTCCAGCTGATCCAGAATGCTGCAGCTCGTGTACTAACAAGGACTCGGAAGAGAGATCACATTACTCCTGTATTAGCTGCTCTACACTGGCTTCCTGTAAGATCGAGAATCATATTTAAAATCCTCCTCCTCACCTATAAAGCCTTAGCTGGTGATGCACCATCATATCTTAAAGAGCTTATAGTGCCATATTACCCCACTAGAGCGTTACGCTCACTGAATGCAGGGTTACTTGTGGTTCCCAGAGTCTTAAAAAGTAGGTTGGGGGCTAGAGCTTTCAGTTATCGTGCTCCTCTTCTGTGGAATCAGCTTCCACTTCCATCCGGGGGGCAGACACAGTCACCTCATTTAAGAGTAGACTTAAGACTTTCCTCTTTGTTAGCGCTTATACTTAGGGCTGTTTCAGGCTTATAGTTACGGCTGGCTCAGGTTTGCCCTGGTCCAGCCCCTAGATATGCTGCTATAGGCCTAGACTGCTGGGGGACATCTTAGGATACACTGAGCTCCTCTTCTCTTCCTCTTTCGCTCCTCTTCTCTTCCTCTTTCACTCCTCCTCTTCTTTCTCTCCATCTGGATAAACTATTGTCTCTTCAATGCACATTACTAACTCTACTTTCTTTTTCCATGGATTCATGGCTGCCTGGAACCGGTCCCCCCCCCCCCCCACCCTTGCCATGGCCCTGCTGATGGAACCGGCCTGGAACTGGTCCTGCCTGCTACCATGGCCCTGCTGATGGAACCGGCCTGGAACCGGTCCTACCTGCTGCCATGGCCCTTCTGATGCCCCCCTCCTCTCTACCGCCTTCTGCTTCATGGATTATCAGGATCATGGACCATGCCTAATACTCATTATATGAATAATTTCTGTCATATTCATTGAATGTGCTGTAACTACGCTATTCATTCTGGCCACATGACATCTATTGCTTCTGTCCATCCGGGGAGAGGGATCCTCCTCTGTTGCTCTCCCTCAGGTTTCTTCCCTTTTTTCCCTGTGAAAGGGTTTTTACTATCTCTTTAGGGGAGTTTTTCCTGATCCGATGTGAGGTCCCGGGACAGGGATGTTATGTGTACAGATTGTAAAGCCCTCCGAGGCAAACTTGTATTTGTGATGTTGGGCTATATAAAATAAACTGAATTGAATTGAATTGAATTAAAAGGGAGTGCTTTGATTTATTAAGAATTGTGCTGTTCAATTTCACCAGTGATGAGTTTCTTCCATATGACCACTTGTGGTTAAAATAGACTATGGTTAAAAAAATAAAGTAGAACAATGTGCTGAATTCTGGCTTTTGACAATCTCAGTGTTCCATCTTGAATACACATTTTGGACGTTTGTGCAACCACAAGCAGTCCAACAAATGCCAAATAAGATCGTATATTGTAATAATAATTTGTTATATAATGCGATAAAATAAGATGTGTAGACAACATGTTACAGTGAATTTGTATGAACTTAAAGCACTAATTAAAAGGGTCATATAAAATGAAAACTCAAACAAGACCACATCGTGGTAGCGACCTGTCACTCCGGCGTCATGGCTTCACTTCTAAAATCCGGAGGTTGCAGCCTGGTAGAAACAGAAAGGAGAGTTGTGAGATCTGACAATTTACAAAACATAAATGGTAAATCTATCAATAGTATTGCAAACCATTCTCACTCCTTTATGTATAGCATATCGTGCCTGTATATAATGTCTGACACCGTCAGCGGCTGTGCAACAGCAACCCAACCACGAACCTGTGTTCTTAATACAAGCTCAAAACTACTGAGTGTAAAGTGTGAGAGTCCACACAAGCCAGAGTGGTGAATGGGTCAAACAAACACAGGACTTTTGTCAAGGAGACCACTGTTGTAAACATGCGTAACTAAGTTGTTGTTAGTGTCGTAAGTCACAAGACTCAGATCTCTTTTCCTAAACCAACACAGTAAATAAGTGGTTTTGTTGCCTAAACCATACCTCCCTGTCAAGGTGGATTTTTTTTATTTTTTATAATAATAATAATTCAAACTTGTATAGCTCTTTTCTTAATACAATAAACAAAAAATGGAAAGACAAAGCAAACGGAACATTGTTGGTAACAAAAAAGAACTGGAGAAGCTGTGTGGAATGAGTCATAGTGGAGGATAGGTGCAGGGGTTAGCAAGTGAAGGTGAGTTGGAAGTGTCTTGAGGGCTTGCTTAAATGAAGATAGGGTGGGAGCCTGACAGATGTGGATGGGGGGCGTTCCAGAGGGGGGTGCAGCAGTTGAGGGCCCTGTCACCCCAGGTCCGGCGCTTGGTCCTGGTGGTCTTCAGAGTGTTTGTACCGGCGGACCTGAGGCAACGGGTTGGGAGGAGGTCTGAAAGGTAGAGGGCTTGTTGGTTGTTTGGGCTTTGTAAGTGATGAGTAAGAGAGATCCCAGCATAAAAAAAAATCAAACGAGGGAAATAATGAACTAAATTCTCTTCACTGGGGAAAGTGAGCGACGCTACCTCCTCATAATTTTTTTTTTTTTGTGGTGGTGCCGGATAACGTTCAACCGCCTGGACTTTTCCTGAACCACCTGGCCCAAGTACGTCACCGTCGCCCTTGCAAACTCACACTTGACAAGGTTGACAGTGAGACGTGCCTCCGACAAGCGGCCGAACAGAGCTTGGACCCGCTCCATATGAGAAGGCCATGTATCTGAAAAGACTACCACATCTAAATAGACCGCACACCCCTCCAAATCGCCCAGAGCTTGCGTCATAAGCCTCTGAAACGTTGCAGGGGCATTACGCAACCCAAAAGGCATGACTATAGGAGTACAACCCATTCGGCGTTACAAACGCCGAAATTTCACGCGCCCGCTCGGACAACGGAACCTGCCAATACCCCTTCAGTAAGTCAAACTTACTAACAAACTTGGCATGGCCTACCCGGTCAATACAATCCTCCATCCACGGGAGCGGAAAAGACTCTGGTTTAGTTACCGCGTTCACCTTCCGAAGATCGGTACAAAACCTGGGAGCGTTGTCAGGTTTAGGGACCATAAGGCAGGGGGACGCCCAACTTGACGACGAGGGCTCATTATTTTTGATGATGCATTCCATGAAGCCTACTGCCAGCAGGCACATTTAAAGAAATATAAATCTGATTGATTGGGGTGATGACACACTTAAAATTAGCCGATACATTTTCCCAACACGTACGCATTTAACATATTCATATTGTGGTCATATGAGCTGTAGAACTCTAGGGTCCCCTAATAAGGGTTGAGGTACTAACACAAACTAAGTAAAGTATTAGCTGCTCTGCACTGGCTTCCTGTAAAATGGAATGGTAAAATACAGTATGTATCACCATATTTGGTATAACTGTTAGCTTTTGAACCCAAAACTTGCGTGTGATTTACTAAGAAACGGCTACTGGGCCTTTGTTACCTTTTTGTAAAGAAAGTGTGTGTGTGTGGTTCCTAGAGTCTTTAAAAAGTAGGATGGTAGCAGAGCCTTCAGTTAGCAAGCTCCTCTTCTGTGGAACCAGCTTCCACCTTCAGTCCGGGGGGCAGACAGTCGCCTCATTTAAGAGTAGACTTTCCTCTTTGAGAGCGCTTATAGTTAGGGCTGGCTCAGGTTTGCCCTGGTCCAGCCCCTAGATATGCTGCTATAGTGGTTATCTGGATCATGGTCCATGCCTACTACTCGTATGAATAATTTCTGTCATATTCATGTAAGGTGCTGTAACTCTGTTACGTTGTTCATTCTGGTCACATGACATCTATTGCTTCTGTCCAAGCCGGAAAGTAAAGCAGGGTCATTTTTGAAAAGTATATGCCTTGATTTTTTGATCCACCTCGGCTGTATTGTCTCACCAAGTCACAGCAAGAATTTATGATTTTACCACACATCTGGGACGTCACAATATATATTTAGTGTGTTCCAAATGTTTTTCACGGAAATTGAATGGAAAAATAAAAATCTAACCCGAAAGAAAATGTATTCTGAAACGCTTATTTTTTTTATCAGATTAACGAGTCTGTAGATATAGTTAATCTCTCAAATCTGTAAAACTATTTTCTTGGACAACCTCACATGTTCCGTTTGGGATCGCTAGTCCATCTTTACAGCTCGTCAAACATACTTAACGTTGTTAACCAGCTCAACACTATGTCATTGATTAGTTTTGTTGGAAAACACGATTTTTAATTGAAATGGAGAGAGAACGCCATTTAGTCCCGCCCACACCCCGAGGGGAAAACTATGAATCGCTCTGCATTGACTTTGCATTGTGTCTCTTTAACTGACATAACTGCTAACAAATAAGGAACATTTATAAAACTGCCAAAATACAGACAGCATATTAAGTGTAGCACCAGGGACAAAAACACACTGGACCACTGCTACACTGTACTGAAGGATGCATACCGCTCAGTCCCTCGTGCAGCTTTGGGACTCTCTGATCACTGTCTGGTTCATCTTCTCCCGTCCTACAGGCAGAAACTAAAATCTGCAAAGCCTGTGGTGAAGACTGAAGAGATGGACCAACGAGGCCAAGATGGAGCTACAGTCCTGCTTTGCCTCCACTGATTGGAGTGTTTTTGAGGCTGCTGCTACAGACCTGGATGAGCTCACTGACACTGTGACGTCATATATCAGCTTTTGTGAGGACATGTGTGTGCCAACAAAAACCTTCTGCACATACAACAACAATAAACCCTGGTTCACTGCAAAACTCAGGCAGCTTCATCGGGCTAAAGAGGAGGCCTACAGAGGGGGGGGGGGGGGGGACAGGATTCTGTACAACCAGGCCAGGAACACTCTAACGAGGGAGATCAAGGTAGCTAAGAAGAGCTACACTGAAACTGGCAAAAAAGTTTTCAGCCAACGACCCCTCGTCAGTTTGGAGAGGCCTGGAGGTACTCACCAACTACAAGAGACCATCTCCCCCCACTGAGGACAATCACCGACTGGCTGACGACCTGAATGTCTTCTATTGCAGGTTTGACAAGCCCACTTCCACCCCGCCCAACTGCCCCATCATCGAACAATCACCTCCACTCTCTGCCTCACCTCTCCCATCCAACCCCCCACCGGCACTGAGGATCTGCGAAGAGGATGTGAGTCGGCTCTTTCAGAGACAGAAGATCAGGAAGGCTCCGGGCCCAGACGGTGTGTCCCCCTCCTGCCTGAAAGGCTGTGCTGACCAGCTGGCCTCCATCTTCATGGAGATCTTCAACCGATCACTGGAGCTATGTGAAGTCCCTTCCTGCTTCAAGCGCTCCTTGATCATCCCGGTCCCCAAGAAATCCTCCATCACAGGATTAAATGACTACAGACCCGTCGCCCTGACGTCTGTGGTCATGAAGTCCTTTGAGAGGCTGGTGTTGACCCATCTGAAGGACATCACAGGGCCCCTGCTGGACCCCCTGCAGTTTGCCTACCGTGCAAACAGGTCGGTGGATGATGCAGTTAATATGGGACTGCACCCATTTTTTATTTTTTTTGGTAAGCAAAGGGAACATGTATTTCTTCATGTAAGCATGATTAAAACCCATATAAACAATAGTTTCTTATAATTCACTGTCCCTTCCGTAAGACGTGTCCAAGCCCAGTTTGTTATGAATGGGAGGGAATTCAATATATATTTTCTATATATTGATTTTATGAAAAAGGGTTATTATTATTATATTATGATGGCACGTAAATCACTGGAGTCTGTTTCACAGCAGACAACAAACTGATGTGATCAAGACAGAAATGCCTGCATTTTAATTAATTAAACCATTTAAATGGAAAATGTTTACATACAATTTAAAAATAATACGCAGCAATTGTTTGTTAATATCAACAATTTACACTTAAGATGAATGCAATTACAGCTGTTTGTGACTGTTTCTCTATTTAATACACAATAAAACATTTTTTAATGCTAATAACATTATACAGTCACCATACGGTGTAAAAAAAGATGTGCGTCACGACCCAGACTGAACTCAAGACTTTTTTTGTGCAGTGGTTGTTGCATAAGCATGGGTTTTCCAACAGTATGACTCTCCCACAGGGACATGTGACACTTGCATGTACAAACATAAATCACAGATTAGTCCTCCCTTGTGGGGAGGAAAAGACCACTGGTGCCCTCTGCTGGTTGTTAGGAGAGATGAGGACCCAGGAGGAAGGAGGCACATTTGGTTTTCGTCCAGAGGACGAGAGCAGAATGTTTAATTTGCTGTTCACACACAGACTGATATTAAACTCACTTAGAGTCTATATCTCACAACAAAAACAACATTAATTTGAGACCAACCTGAGTGCATGTGATCCTATGGCTGTACAGCTGTGGTGGATGGGGAAGATGTTCTCAAAGGATGCAACGGGCAGCAAACAGAAGCATGTGTTATTAGAAGTGGGCGTCGTCATCGTGACTTCACCTATTGGTTTGTGGACTTCGGTCTTGAAGCTTAAGGTTTGTCATTTTGGCGTCACGGTCTCAGTTTTTGCAGCCAGAAGTGACATGAGGGTGGAGCCCGAGTGCTGAGTAATGCTGCGTTCACACCAAAGCTTTACTCGCTCGACTATGTGGTTAATTAGCTTCATTCGCGCCTGAAAGGGGGCGTGGCTTATCTCCGTAAAAACAGTTACCATTTCCGCCATCCAGCATGTAAATAACCACTAGTTCTGCTTCATACTTGTTGTGTAAACTCCACATACGTGGGAACATCAAACTCCATGGTGTCTGGGTTCATATTATTATCCGTAGTCCCACAACAGCGTCTGAATGAAGCCGCTACTTCAGGACCAGCAGCAGTTTGATTCAGCAACGGCAGGACGAGTGATGAGGGGCGGACCTTCTCAACGCTGATCGGCTTGCGCAACTCAGCGTCATGCAAATTTCCCACCAGTGTTGAAATATTTCAATTTGCGCGAATGAGGCAAATTATTTGCAACGCGAATTTGCGTCATTCGTGCTGCCCGGAGGAAATTTGCATTGGTCTGTTCGCGTCTGTGCATTGACATCTATCTGTTCACGCGAAAAAGTCACAACGCTTTAGGTGTAAACGCAGCATAAGACTTTTTTTTATGTGACTAACATATTTCAATAACCTTTCACTCTAACAGGATCAAAGTTCAAAAACACAGACAACTCAAGACCAGACAGCGAATCGTTTCAATCGTCAAATGATTGACAGGTCATCATTTTACTATTTTACTGTATAAGGGACCATAATGTACATCCTTCATGTAACAGTGTGTGCTTTATAAGGGTATGTGCTTGTGCCTCCTGAGCCATTCTTTAATTCAACATCTCTTCTTCTACTCCACTCCAGCACCAAACATCTCAAAAAGCTCTCATGCATGTAAAGTAACAACCAGAATTGCTTCAATCTTGGGGACTGAGTGGTTTGATCAGATTGGATCGACACAAACAAAACAACCCCACACCCGTCATCACATGTTGATGCATCCTGATTGGAGCGTGGGATTAGGTGACATCCTCTTTTTCACAGAGTCGCTCTCATATTGAATAAACCTTTTTTGTTTTACTTTGACAGAAAAGTGTTCCTGCAGAGCCACATTACTCACCGTAAGAAGCTGGAAAAAATGTTTTCAGGGCGTTTGAACTAATGTAATTCAGAGTGCTAAGTCTTTGTAGACGGCACCCCTCCACCCTGTCTTCTTCTGCACATGTTTGAGGTTCTGGTTTCCTGTCACTCACCTTGTTTTTATATAGACTTCAATGTAAAATGTCTCCTCCAATCTCTCCTGTCCAAGATTGAATGCAAATCCACATGACAAATATTAACTTACATATAAATCCCTGGTCTTTTGCATGCATCTGCCTAGAGGCCCATTGTTGCATAATCAGTCCACATGGTCACCAGAGCTGTAAACAAGACCACCTCAACGGACCCCAAGACATGACCAAGAATGGAGCGCATCGAGACCGAGGCAAGACCAAGACTTTGACGGGTTGCGACCACGTCAAGACCGAGACCACATCAGTCCCACGGGGCATGACACACTTCAGATGAAACATGGAACATGCGAACCATAAGCACTGCTCAAAGGGATCAGACGGATCTCCATTCCCATAAAAACAACCACGGAAAACGAATGAAGATTCCTCTTCATTCTCTTCTCGTGTGTGTGTGTCTTGATAAAATAATGGAAAATTCATTGCAGAGGGGAATTTTATGAGTGGAAATATGAATTCTGAGCAATCACAGTAATTATGTGAACAAATAAAGCAAACAATGCACGAGCAGTTTAGTGAATTCCTAAGTCCATTAGTAAAAACCCTGAGTCCTCTTTGTCTGAGACCAAGACGACAGAGTTACAATGCGGTGTGATCTTGAGCTCAAAACCCGTCTGGGGTTCTACAGCACTGGTGCTAACCCAGCGATTCAGTGTCCCCTGTGGTTACAGTCACATGATGGTCAGGAAGGACTGTTCCCCGTGCTGTTTGTTCAGATGTGCTTCTTTGTTTCAGACTATAACAAACGTGTGTGTGTGTGTGTGTGTGTGGGTCTGAACGGTCCTTTTTAATGTGGACAAAGATGAAGGAAACGGTGAATCAGTGAATGCATCTGCCTGACGTCAGAATAACAAATAACACCATTAGTGAGACAGGGGTGTTCTCTGCCAGGTCCTCCCAAGATAAATGGCTTTGTCACTGCCACACACACACACACACACACACACACACACACACACACACACACACACACACACACACACACACACACACACACACACACACCCCTATGTTAGTAAGGCTCAGGTATTGTGCTGTCATACCAAAGGATGGCGTGTAAAAGGTACTTCAAACTGATCTGTTCGCCATCTGTGTTGCTCCTCCCTGTCCCAGGTCTCAGAGGTTACTGCTTTAGTCTGAACATGGTTCCAGTTGGACTGAGTTGAGTGACTTCTACCTGCTAGTTCTGTGGAAAGGGTGGTAATGGTTTTTGAGACTACGTGTTGGCAGAAATGAATGGTCTTTTGCACTTTTATGTTTTTATGTGCGACTCCAGACTTTCTCTTCGCTGTTGGAGTTTGATGGATGTGTTTGGAGCCACGTGTTTTACATAATAGTGTAATTGTTCCTTCTCTCAATACGGGCCCTGACGCGGTCCCTTCCTAGAGCCACGCCACCGTTAAAGATGGGGATGCATAACCTTTCCTCTTGCTCCACCAGCAGGTCAAAGGTTTCACTTCTCCGGTGAAACTTGGATGGATCGGTACAACACTTGGTACAGATGCCCGTGGTTCCCAAGGTCTTTGTCTCATGGCATTGGCAGTTTTGTTGACTTAATATACGAAATTTGTCCGAACTCCATGACCTCCTCGGGATAAATTATAATAACATCGTTGATCCCTTAACTTTTCATTTAGGGCTATCATCAGGTAAAAATGTGTATTTGGCCAATACTTTAGTTTTGTAGGTATGTGGACATAAATAATGACTTCAAACTGATCTGTTCGCCACACGTTGTGTTCTGTGCTCATTAGCCAAATGTTAGCAAACTAACAAATTACCCCAAACATACATACATGCGAAATATTGTTAGCATATATGCCACGTTAGCATTGTAAGCAACCAACATGTTACAATTATCTCTCATGAAATTAAAACACACTGAGAAAGGGTTAAAGTTGTAAAATGAAAACATGGACAACTCCCAGACCAGAAAACGCGTTTATAGCGACCTGTCAATCACCTTGTAGCCCCGCCCCTAAAGCATCCCCTGCTTTATGGTCTGTTTGACTCCAAATGAACATCATGCTGTATTGAAGAAGACTTGAAACTAGAGATTGAGACATAAACTCATGTTTACAATAATTACTGAGGGAATAAATCAAGAGAGAAGTAGACCAGAGTCGCCCCTGGTGGACAGTAAAAGAATGCAGGTTTAAGATGTGAAGCATTGGATGTTGTTCAGTTTATTTTATCAGAATTTCTGAAAAGGGGCTGAATTCTTTTTTTGGAGTGATGGGACATGGAAATATAATTTCTTCTAATAGATTATGATGTCGTAAACTGTTTAATTTAATTGTGATCCTGTCAGCATTCTGTCTTCGTTTTTCAACCGTGTGTTAAAGGAGTGCGGTTGTAAGGTATTGCACATCATAAAGCCATTGAACTAATTTCATGAGATGTTTTAATCAGATGCTCAGCTCATTTGTATATATGTATCAGTCTTTGTGTTTGTTTACACTTACCTGGAGATGAAATGGTGTCCAGTGATGGTCTGAACTCTTTTCAGAAGCTTTCAAAAGAAAAACTTTCACTTCTTAGATAAATCTGGAATATTAGTGTTTTTTTTAGGATAATAACATATGATATATGATAGAGAAGGGTAAATACATTGTTTTTATTATAGAGTCATTGGAATTACTCCAATACTGGCAGACATTATGTCAATGTATAATGCTGCAGAACGACTGGCAGGATGTTATGAATTTTGACAATAGATTTGTTCTGAAGCGGAGTGTAACTTCTTTGTTTTATTAGACTTTTTTTGTTTTTTGCTTCACTACTTTGTGATGTACCACATTTGTAAATGAATGTTTTCTTCCCCCCTTAAGGCAGATCTGACAGGATGGAGGCAGCATGTTTTTTGGCCCTAAAAATCGTCTGGATTTCCATCTCATTTGAGATTAGCTGAGAAGAGCTGTTTTGGATTAGCTGAGCTCCTCTCGCTCCCTCTGACACTCCCAGATAAGAGAGCCTGCAGTCGCTGAAACACACTAGTCGAGGAAAATGCCCTTTTCTACATGGTTAAGACTGCTCTGCTTCTCTTGTTGCCCAATGCTAACGCTTTGTGGGACGGATTATTGCGACAGACTGCGGAGAGCCGTGATCATGCTGTCAAGTGACTGTTTGGAGTACCACACAAAGGTCACACCAATACACAAGGCCAATATTGCTCGGTTATTAATGAGCTGACATCTCCCACATATTGTTGTCCACCTTAGTTAGACTGGAGGCTGCAGCTAATCAATATGCTTTGATCATCAGTAGTTTTTCATAAATTGCCGTGACCAGAGAAATTATGCCAGTATGGTTTCAGAGAAATTTACTCTTTTCTTACTGTGGTGTTAAACTTCAAAGACAAATGTACGGACAACCTCCAGACCAGTCAACGCTGTGGTATTAACCTGTCAATCGCCACTTTTAGCCCCGCCCTAAAGCGTCCCCTGCTTTATGGTCTGTTTGACTCTAAATGACCATAATTTACTAAATGAACATCATGCTGTATTGAAGAAGACTTGAAACTAGAGATTGAGACATAAACTCATGTTTACTGAGGGAATACATCAAGAGAGAAGTAGTCATTTTCTCATAGACTTCTATGCAAACAGAGGATTCGCCCCCTGGTGGACATAAGAGATAATACAAGTTTAAGACACTGCTGCATCGGCTTCATTTTCAGTACCAGAGTTTGACGTGCTGGTTGAACTCTATTGTGTTATACAGACGGGTGTTTCCATTATCTCGCCCTCATTGATATAAATTAAGTTGACAAAATTAAAGAGGCACATGTGAACATAATACAGGTCAACAGCACCACAAACTACACCCCCTAATCATACCCATCTCAAACGGTTTCAATAAAAACTATACATGACTTGTGATTTATTGCATGGCTGTTATAGTACACATAGGTTTAAGCTAGGCATATGAGCCAAAATTGACAAACCTGGTGTGTATATATTAAGTCTGCTACACATACTGTATTTGTGACATTAGTTATTGAATAGTACGCTTATGAAATATGGTTTGGCAAAAACACCTCAAACCTTTTTTTTTTTTTGCAGAGCTCTGTGAACATCACATTGCTTTCTCCATTGGCACTCAACCTGCCATTGACCATAAATCACTAATGCAGAATGGCTCCCTATAAAACATAATTCTGAGAAGAGTGGCACCACAGGATGCTTCTCAAGATTTCCAATTTCCTTCTTAAATCAAGGTGCAAGAAGATCAGTACTCAGCAACAGGATGTCTTCCTCAATAGCTTGTAAATGTCAGGAGCAAAGCAGCTGTCAATCACCTCTAGTGACACTTTAACAGCAATCAACTTTTGCCAGAAGCAATTATTAATGCATGTGGACAAAATTACCTGAGAGAACTACAAACAGAGTGTGTGTGTGTGTGTGTGTGTGTGTGAGTGATAAAGGCTTGTAAAGAAGGAAACATACGTAGAACAGGATGTATTCTAACCAGGGAATGTGGCTGCTATTGCATGTTCTTCCTGTGTTCAAGCGGCTGCTTGGGTTTCCTCCTCAACTTCAAAGACTGGATGTGTCGGTGAAATGGAACCTCTATATGGCCGGTAGGTGTGGATTTGTCCAGACGTGTGTAAGACCTTTAAACCTCTGGGGTCTATGGTCATTTTCTCGATTTTACATCATTTTTAAATTCCCCTTTTTAAAGTCACTAGCATATGATACATACTCATGTGTTGTATATCAAAAATTACAGAACAATCTCAGCTATCTCTAGAATGAGGCACCATTGCCCCAAGGCACAAGCGTAAAGAGAAAATATGACTCTAAACCTGAAAAATCTAATCTTGGAAATTCTTCATATCTCTTGTGAAAACATAACTTTATTCAGGTGGTATATCGGTTTTGGTGATGGAAATTGGTTTACCAAAGGTCTTAGGTTCACAAAAGCAGTGAAATAGATGAATAAAATGGAAGATGCATGTAAATAAATGTCTAAAACCAAATGTATTATTATATGGTGGGGATGTGCTCTGTGGCCGGCTGGTGGTGGAGATCTGTTGGCAGGCAGAGACTGACTGGGAGTCTGCATGTTGTCCACTGGACCCTGGCAGCTGTGAATCCTGTCTGTAAAATAAATTCACTACTAATCAGTATATAGTGACAAAAGTTGATTATGCACCGTTCAGTCGTAGACACGTAAGACGACATCCAACACTGCAGGAGCTAGTTACGTGCTAACATTGCTAAGCTATCGTCAACAAACTAACACTAGTTACTGTCTTACAAACACATAATGGAGATCCAACACTACTAGTCGTACTATGTTCACTGAAAGAAAGTTAACGGTGATAGTGACAATATTTGATTTGCATCGTTCAGTGTTAGATACGTAAAACGACATCCGGCACAAGTTACGTGCTAATGTTGCTAACAAGCGTCAAGAAACGTTAGTTACGGTCTTACAAACACATAATGGAAATCCAACACTACTAGTCGTACTATGTTCACTGAAAGAAAGTTAACGGTGATAGGGACAACAATTGATTACTCACCGTTCAGTCTCACAGAAACGCTGTAGCCAGCTATCTGGCCCGTTAGCTCCGGCTAGCTCTTTGTTAGCGAATCCTTCAGGCTCTGAAGCTGCGCCGTCCGTCCTCTCCAATATAGCTTTGCTCAGGACTCTTTGCTTGGCATCTTCTGACTCACAGCTTATCCGCCAGATTTGAAACCATATCTCTGACTTATTATCGCGAAGATATGATTTTATTAAAAACCTAAACATCTGCCTCCGCTTCGAAGCGGGGCCCGCCCCCAAAGTGTTAATATGCTGAACCTGCCCAGTGTGTTGGGATAGCTTCAGCCCACCTGCCTCAGCTGAGTGAATGGGCAGCTCTGGTTTAGATGTAGAGCGGTTCGATCCCCGGCTCCTCTAGTTCATGTCTGTGTCCTTGGTCAAGAC
The DNA here is from genome assembly GCA_038501785.1 of Myoxocephalus aenaeus. Taxonomy (NCBI): domain Eukaryota; kingdom Metazoa; phylum Chordata; class Actinopteri; order Perciformes; family Cottidae; genus Myoxocephalus; species Myoxocephalus aenaeus. Next base: position 2,231,904 of record JBAMJR010000076.1, on the reverse strand, counting down.
TTGACCCCAAATTGCTCCCCTGGGATGTGACATTGGGGTATTAATGGGTTAGTTAGTTAAAAAGTGCTTTGAGTGGATGGAATACTAGTAAAGCGCTATACAAGTACGAGTCCATTTCCAGTTTCATAGATATGAGTTGGAAGGTGTTTGCCACATCTGCTCGCAGGTTCAGAAGAGCGTCATCGTCTCTTCACGTGGTTGATCACCAACATAAATACAAGACGGTGACCTCTGGTGGCAGCAGTAATGATGACGGGGGCAAAGTAAGAAGTCAGGTGTCATATTATAAGGAGCGACAAAGTCCATTCGGGGTGGCAGTGGGGGGTGATTGATGGGTCAAACAAACATAGGACTTTCACCTGGGAGACCGCTCTGTGTCCAGTATTCCACCATAGTGTAGCACCCCGTTGCCGCAGAGACCCGGTCCAGATACCGTAAAGGTAAACACACACAAGAGTCTGTGTTCTTTATGCAGCCATCTCGTTTTATTGAGACTAGCACTTATTGGGGTCACCAGTGACAGTTGGTTTGACGAGCCGGAGGAGTTCACGGGCAATACAAAGAAATAACAAACCGGAAAATAAACAAGAGACCAAGGCAGCGGTTCACAAGAGTCACGTGTGACACCGGAGACACGGGAATGAAGTCCTGCCTATCCCGGCTCCCTTATAACCCGTCCGGCGGACCCAATCACCCCTTCATCGGTTCCACCTGGATACAATAGCTATGTAATTTACGTACAATAAAAGCCAAGATCTTCTCCTGAAATTAACCAATAGTTTTGCTGCAGGGAGGGGAGTTTGACCATGCTGCTCCAACACTGAAATTGCACAACTGGAGACCCAGTTCATATAGCTTGGTCCGCTGGAGTGAAGGGAGGCAAAGGAGAACCAGGACTGAGCGGGGCAGACTGTCAGACCTGCAGCTGTAAAATTAGGTCTTTTATAAAAGGGATTCTGGTGCTCGGAAACGCTACCGCGTTTTGTCCACAAGGACTGCAATAATCCACACAAGGAAAGTTCTTATTAGTAGCTGTCACGAAATAACACTGAAGAGATACAAAAGAAAAAAGGTACAGACCTTAACTCAAATTATCAGAGACATTCAGCACATGACGGTCTGAAAAGTTCTGAATGTGTTGAGTAAAGCCCGAGAAGCTAAGAAGAGGGTCCAAACAATAATATGTTTGTATCAAGATGGCCCTTCGATAATGTGAGCATAGCACAGAAATGACAAATTGCTGTACATGTGCGTCACAATTAACCAAACATCACTGATGGCTTTCAAAGAAAGCATCTCCCGACACAAGAATTCAAACACAAATGGTTTGGTCTCATCATCCCCGTCTTATTGGTATTTTTTTTTCTTTTTGCATTCATCATTTTTGCCCTTGTGGTGAGGCCAAATTGCGAACACCTTCTTGCGATTGGCACATAATTGCATCCCTGCTCTGCCACTTTTCATCCTCGGCTCTGCTTGATCCTGTACCTGTGTCATTATATGTGGAGAGCTCAGGGCACAATGGCCTGGCTTTGGAAAAGCACAGAGGAGTGTAATTACACTCGGCTTTGATTACCTTCGTTTGGAGCGGCCTGTTCAATAGCCATTAGATGGAGCCGCTCTTCTGGCCGCTGTTTAATGGCCCACTGGCCCAGTTTTCATTTGCACCCAAACCCACTGCTGCTGTTAAGCTCACAAAAGACTGAGCGTCAACACACCACAGCCCAGGTCCTTTCTCTGACCGGTGCTGATCGATCCACACACTGCCCGACCACACACACACACACTCAGCTTTTTAAAAATGGAACACCGGACCTGAAGTGTTATTGAACAGCGTTTGACGGTCAACTGAGTTTGAGAGCAAACAAGTTTTATTTTAGTAAAGTTATACAGAGTTCAACTGATGGGTTAGAGATGTTTGTGTCTGTGATGCCAATAACTGATAGTCAAGATCATGAGATACCAAATCAAAATGTATATTTCCTAATCAAGGAAATGTAGTCATTGCAGCACTGACATTACTAAAAGATATCGCCCAACTGTGGGAATCTGCAGAGGAGAGCCCAGGCAGGTAAACAGTGGGCTGATGTCTGAATTTTTGGTCTTTATGTTTCTAGTTTATTGTAGAAATACCTTTTTAAAATAAGGTTCATCATCCAAAAACCGTCACCAATGATTTAAACATATACAATATTGTCATTATATATGCTGTGAGTTTATTGGTCCCCTTGAGATCAAAATGGGCAGCATGTGGCCCCTTAACTAAAATGAGTTTGACACCCCTGATTTAAATGCCGTTTCCACTGCATGGTACAGATCTGCCCAACTCAACATTCTGTTTTCCACTTTAGAGAGTACTGCCTCAGTGTTGGATTCTCTACTTATCACAGCATGAGGGCTTTATTGTCGCCACATTTTGTAGAAATGTATTGACTAGATCAGGGGTGTCAAACATACGGCCCGCTGGCCGGATCCAGCCCGCCAGATAACTGTTAAAATTACAGGGGGAAAAAAAGAAATTTAAACTAGTGGAGCCAGGGCTCGAACCTCCGATTGAAAGAGGGGCATGCTAACCACTGATCCAGTCGCAATCGATGGGAGTACTGACATTACTAGACATTGCTCAACTGGCCGTATTCATTGGTGGTGTTGATGAGACTTTGGCGGTCCCCGAGGAGATCCTTGAGTTGATACCATGACAGACAACACCACAGCCAATTACATTGTTAGCGCTGGTCAAAGGGGACTGGACCCGTGCTGTCAGTGGGGTACAGACGGTGCACCATCAATGATCGGGAGAAAAACAGGCGTTCTGACGAAATTCAGGGAGAAAGTGCAAGCCGCAAATGGAGGATAACGTTTTTGGACATTTCACTGTATTTTGCACCGCGAGGCATTGTGTTGCAAGTCGTTAAAAAAGGATCCCGTCATGAAAGTGGCGTCACAAACACGTCACAAAGCGAGGGAATCTGCAGAGGAGAGCCCAGGCAGATACAGTGGGCTGATGGTTGAATTTCTGGTCTTTGTTTCTAGTTTATTGTAGAAATACCTTTTTAAAATAGGGTTTATCATCCAAAAACCTTCAATGATTTAAACGGAAATAGTGTGGTTATGTATGAATTATGCTGTGATTTTACTGGTCTGGCCCACTTTAGATCAAAATGGGCAGCATGTGGCCCCTTCACTAGATCTACAGCTGTATATAGTGTGTGCTTTGTTTCTGTTTGAAGGCTCTAGGAGTAAGCTGGAGGACTTTAGAGGCTGAATTGGCCTCAAAGGCCAATGGCCACTTCTCCACTTCCTGTCCCCTTGCTCAGACTACATCCTTCTTTGAACTCTGCCTTTACCGTCATCTCAACTACACACCTGTAAAGCTTCCTGGCTGTGTCTTGCACAGTTGAGATGCTAAAGAAATATAAACACCTGGAAGAGTGCTCCTCTTCTGGAACACATGTTGTCACGATGACTCGTAGACTGACATGGTTTCAATAATTTTTTAACGGTCAGAGGCTCAAAGAGGTTACCATTTTCAATATTTTCCAACAAAAGTCCAAGAAATGACAACAGATGTGTATCTTTACTTTCGTCTCCTATTAATCATATGGACTAAACTACTTCACTGTATTCAAAGTAGGTCAGACTAGCTCCACTTAAATAAACTACAGCAGTAAAACGCACCAGTCCCAACATTCTTACTTTTGATGCTCTAAGTATATTTAGCGAATAATAGGCTACTTATGTACTTGTACTGTCGTATTAGATACTTCAATCAACCTGGTCATCGCCCTACCAGTCCAAATAGGGCCTCTGGTGTCATACAGCAAAAACAACGGCACGTCCTGGCCTTACAAGTCATTTTTTCATGTTTATGACACTATTCCACAATAAATATGAACATAAACCATAAGTATGACGCGAAGGGACCCGAGAGTGACTTGGGAGAGCACCCAGAGTTTTGAAAATATGGCGTTTCATATTGATAGCATGAAGCTACATTACCATACAGTTTTGGAATCCTTAGAGCCTACTGATGTCACGAGGCAAAACCCTTGTGACATCAGTGGGGCAAAAACCCAAGTGCAGGAGGAGACGACAGGAGTCCAGATAAGGCAAAATCCAAAACGTTCTTTAATTTCCAAAGACAACAAAAAAGAACACTAGAAAAACTTACGGATGGTGGCGAAACATGCAGGGGTAAGACACGGACCAGAGAAAAACAAACCTGGCACAGGGACGACACAGACTAAATACACAGGGCAAAGAGGCACAGGTGGAAACAATGACGGCGGGTCTTCACAATTACACAGGGGAATGGCACACGAGGAGGGACGAGTCTGGAACAAGGACAGGTGACAGGAATACACAATCAGTGACGAGGCAGACGGGGCAGGAAGTGCGGGGACACAGAGGACACTGACTACAAAATAAAACAGGAAGCCACCCAACACCGTGACAACTGAATCACCAATAACTCCAAATCCGCTGAGAAACCAACCAAGATACGCACAACATTGCCATTTATGTCCTGCAAAAAAAAAAAAGGATTTACTTATGGCTGAAATAAGATTCATCAGGCCTTGTTTAGACTCCTTAGCTTGGCTGGGGTTAAAAAGGTGTGACAGCAGTTCCAAAAGCCAGCCTGATGCATCCAGACATGTGTCATGTCATCAAAAATCAGATCAAGATGACTGTCGTCATATGAAAAACAGAGCCAGGTCCATTCATAATGGAGCTAACTTGTAATGAGTTCAGACACTGAGGACTCGGCAGCTTCCTGCCTGAAGATAAAAATCCTAAAATGATTCACAGAATCCTTAATGTCAGTTTCATCCTCATTTATTATAATGAAATAGTAACATTAAGAATTTTAACATACTGACTTCCCACTCTTAAATCCGACAAAAAGCACTCCCAAAAATTGTATTTTAAATTGAATGTTTGACAAAGCTTCAGAGGTCAGAATCATATGCTCCTAAATGTTCTGAGGGGATGTGCAGTGTGTGCAGACTGAATGGAGGACACTGGAGCTGGAGTCTGGAGGCACAGCACAGCAAACGCAGCAGCTCTTCTGCTGCATCTCTCTGCGGCAAACTTGAATCGAAAATATTATTTTTAAAACGTTTAACAATATGGTTTCAGGATTGTTCATGTGCATGCTGGATCATCTCGATCAGTGGTTCTCAAATGGGGGTACTTGAAGGCACCCCAGGGGGTACTTGAGATTAAACAAATATGTATTTAAAATAAGCATACATTCAAAAATCCTTTAAAAGGTTATCTAATAAATATTCAATGATGTAAATGTTAGTTCTTAAACTGAATTGTATATATTCTATATTACATCAGACACTGATGGCAGAGTGCTGTGTATTACATTGTTTTTTTTTTCAACCCAAAATGCTTTGCGCTGGTTAGGGGGTACTTAAGCTCAAATGGGTGAATGGACTAGTGATTAAACATTTGGAGAAAAATTAAATGACAGTCCATTGGATTGACTAAAGTATTTTCAGGACTAACCAATATTGGATAGAGAAAACATGTTATACACTCCCATTTAGATGCAGGTTTAGAAAATAGTCAGAATATTGTCACACTCTTCTACACAAATTCAAAAGGAAGGCCTTTAAACATATAACAAGGGGTGAAGTATTGACGACATATCATATTGATATAATAGGTGTGTATATATGTGTAAATAATCCAGTGCCTCTTAAAATTTAGATATATAAAAAGGTGTGCAAGAGACATCCCTAATGCTGGGGTTGGGTGGGTCATGTCTCTGCCACATGTGGGAGTAATAAAAGAACGGGTGTCGTAATTATTAATTGATTAATAAACATTTGTTATTGTAAAGGCAGTGACAGAGCTGGGGCGTTTCTATTTAAATTTTTTGAAATTCAAGGTCAAACGGTAATACTAGCCAATGTCTAATCATATTTACCAGTGGAGAGAACTAGTTTTAGATCATATTTTGGACCAAACCCCACCTCCCTCACTCAAATAGACAAGCTAAGTCCTTACAGGACATTTGTGAGGACTCTGGGTTTGTTGTCTGTTGATTTCTTAATCCTTCTACTAGAGATTACACTTTTCTCATTCCCTCAGGATACACTGTCAAGATTAGATGTATTCCTTATCTCAAAATGTGTCAGTTCCTCTGCAGTATCTCCCACTATTGGTGAAATACTAATCTCTGACCACGCCCCCTATTTCTCAGCATGCTCCTCTTTAATAAAACTGCTCGCCCCCGTGGTACAAACTCATTTCCAGCCTCTAAGAGCTCAGATTCATCTTTATAAGGCTAACTTGCCTGCCTTCTGTACTCTCTGCAGGCATCATTTGTGAAGCCATAAAGCATTCACCAGATGATATCATACAACAATCTTAATTTAAAAAAAGACTACTATCATCGAGCAGCTTGACCGGAAGAAAATAGATTAAAATAGCGGGGAGTACTCTTAACTAAAATACATCTTCGAACACATCTTCTAATAATTTGATCTCCCTAAACAAATTAACCAATTAAATACTATTTTTAACCCATAAAGATGAATTGCATTGTTCAGGTCTTGGCAAGGACATAAATAAACAAACACACTCCATCCCAGCTTTAAGAGTACATGGAGATGTAGTATTAACTGAACCCAATGAGAGGAATGGACCATTCCGTGATTTTCACATTGGCCTCCATTCCTTTGCGTCCCACATAGATAGGCAGGAAATTGATGCCTTTCTAACTCCCTTTGGTCTTCCCATAGGATCAGGAGATCAGGTGGCATCCATTGATCAGCCAATCACGACGGAGGAAATAACTGGAGCTAGACAAAATCTCCCATTTGGTAAAGTCTTGTCCTTGGTATGAGGTATGCTATTACTTCTGGGTACGTACTGTCTCCTTAAACACAGAAAGCATTTAAAAGGTTGAAATAGTTTCTGTTTTACATCCTGGAGTCCCTTCTGTTCCTGCGCTCTTTACCCCCATCGCAGAGCATCAGTTCTAACTGTCGGTTTCTCAACCATTCAACCTTATGTCCCCTGATGTTTGCACTAGCAACTGGACTCCTAGCTGCAACCATATGAAACTATCCCAACTTCCCTGGTATCCAGATAGGTAACTTCACACATCAACTAATAATGTATGCGGGCAATGCATTAATCTTCATAACCCAAACAGCAAGTCCCATCTTTATTTAAGATGAATCCGTTTTTTTAATTGTCAGGATATACGATTGTTTAGGCAACATCTGAGGCTCTTCCTCTTATATCCAACTGCCACAAAAACTTAAACCTGATAATTGTATAGGGCATGCAATTGGCATTCAAATAAAAAACTTCTAGACCTTGTTTGTATAATTCATTTTTTCCTTCAGAAAAAACTCCTGAATAACATTGAGCAATGGATTTCCCCTCTAACTCTCCTTTCAGGGAAAGGCAAATGTCCGTAAAATCAATTGCGTACCAACATTGAACAACCTATTTCAGTCACTCATTAACATCACCCAAAAGTATTTCAAACAATTCCTCTCAACAAATCTGGAAACACACCAGACTGAATTTGAAAAATCTACAGGAACCAGTAGATAGGACTTCCCTCCCCATGTTCTCACTGGTCCTCACACCCAGAACAAGCTGCTCCTTGGTATATCATTGAGAGCTCCGTGTGCAGATTGCCTCACCCTATTCAATTTGTCACAACCAAGCTTGCAGCTAATGAGCAAACTCACTCAATCTTGTCTCATATGCAATAGATGTGGAAGAGAATCCAATCGCCATCGGCATATTTGACCCTCACCCCCTCTCTCTCAGCCTCTACTTGGTTTAACATCAATTCTTTCCCAGTCACTGGGCATTCTTTGGGTCCTTTTCACGATTCAAATTAACAGAACAATTATGTAACCAATTCTAGTTATTTTGACTGAATTATGAATTATGTGAGTTAAGAAAAATAACTTGGAGAAACTCATCATGAATGCCTAGAAAATATTATGAAAACCACATTGGCATCATCATTGTTGTGAGGTTCTTGAAGCAAAGCACGTCATGTATCCCGGCATAGCGTCATCTTTGTGGTTGGTCTCATGCTGAGGGGGGCGGGACCTGGTAAGGCATTATTGTAGTTATTAGTAATACAACATTCATTTCATTTCAACTACAATACTGCCTTGAGTATAACATGTGCTGACTCACAGCAGGTAGGATTTTCTTCTAAAGAATCACTTGCCTGGGGTCTGACAGCATTCTCATTGTAATGGATGGCAGTGAAGAGAAGTCTGAAACCAAAATGTATAATAAGATGTACTGTGGTCAATGGTTCCTGGAATATAAATCTAAACTGTGATTGATACCTGCAAAGCGTTCCAGTGAAGGAGTAGACTAGATTCTTGGGACAGAACTTCAGAACAAGGCTATGGTATGCCGAGATAGAAGAAGTTTGATCAGGTGAGCTTTCAGTTTTCACAGTTTGCTAACAGCCTCTGCTTGCAGACTGGAGAGGTCAGTACTGGCACCTTACCTTCGGCAGGAATGCTGGATTCGGATGCAAGATTACTCCTGCGTCATCTGGCAGGAATCGACAGCAGCTCTTGTGCATGTGTAGCTCCCGCACTCTTTTCGCTGATATCACTGCCATGAGTAATGCATCATTGAGTGACAACCATTTAATGTTCACCAACTCCAGGGGCTTCTGTTATAAGGCTGCCAGTACACGGCTGAGGTCCCCTGTCAGGATGGCCAACGTCCTGCTGTGGGTGTCAGCCTCTGACTGATTTTTGGGGAAAATGAGACGAGACTCCAACACGAGCAGCCTTGTTTGTTGCCACCTTGCCCACCATCTGTTGAAGGGGGCCTCTCTCTGTTCACACACAAATTTGGCGTCTTGCAAGGTTGGCCATGCCTGAAGCCGTGTCTGGTGCACAAGCATAGGGCAGTGATACACAGCGACTGGTCGTGTCGCTAACCAATGAATGTGTGATTAGTCGTGTCTCTCAAAGTTTTAGAGCGCTGTGGTGGGAATGTCTCATTTGAATACCAGGGTTGGAAATCTTGGAGAGCATTTGAGGAGCTGCATCTGCTCTGTCTCCTTATGCTGCGTTCACACCAAACGCGACACGATTTGTCGCGTCGCGCTTACCGCTTCAGTTTACTCGCGCGAGTGAAACGAGGGTGTTCACACCAAACGCGATAAAGGGGGCGTGGCTTATCGCCGTCACTTCTCTCCGTGAAAGGAGCTTTCATTTCTGCTATCGACAATGGCATAAATAACCTCTAGTTCTGCTTTATACTTGTTGTGGAAGTCCAAAACATGTCGGAACATGAAACGCCTTTGTGTTTGGGTTCATAACACCATCCGTAGCCGCACACAGCTCGGTGAATTTCACCGACTCCTCCAGGAACTGCGTCTGGCTTATCTCCGTAAAACGGATACCGTTTCCTTCATCCACCATGGAAATAACCACTAGTTCTGCTTTCTACTTGTTGTGTAAACTCCACATACGTGGGAACATCAAACTCCATGGTGTCTGGGTTCATAATATTATCCGTAGTCCCACAACAGCGTCTGAATGAAGTCGCTACTACAGGACCAGCAGCAGTTTGATTCAGCAACGGCAGGATGGCGGTGATGACGGGCGGAGCTTCTCAACGCTGATTGGCTGACGCAACTATGACTCACGCATTTTTGTCGCCAGAGTTGGGTAATTTCAACTCGCGCGACTTCGCCCCGCCTCAAACGCGTCAGTTGCGTCGCCCGGCGGAAATGTCGCACCTTCGCAACCTGTCTCGTCTGTGTATTGACTTTGCATGTAATCTGGTCGCGCGACAAATTTGTGTCGCGTTTGGTGTGTGGCATTAGTCTCCTGTGTATCTCAAAGTTTACCCTTCTTGATACAAAGGTGAACGTTCAGTTATATTGTAACCGTGGTTCTCTGAGTGAAGAGACTCCAGGGGAAGGCTGCTTGGTGACCTTTCCAGTCAATGTTAATCCGTGAATATATGTACACCTGGGCTAACACCTGGCTGTGTTGTCCTAGTCCCTTGCTGTTATTTATATTTCTGTGGAAGTACATTAAGAGATAAACAAAAAGTAGGTACAATGCTTGCAATAGAGGGAAGGACCGACTGACAGCCATCATATGTCTACTGAAATATCTGCAGAGAGAAATGATGACAAAGGTCTGTCGGCCCAAAAGGTCAGCTCTGTCCGTACAGGCCGGCTGGTCACACCGAGCTCTGGGCTTAAAGGGTATTACATTTCCAATATTTCAAAGACCGGTCAACACAGTTCAGGAGTCATTTTTGCCAAAGAAAATTCATGTCATAACGCATGGGATAGATGCCTTAAATCCCTTCAGTCCGGTGTTTTCTGAGAAAAATGTAGTGTTTCCATTTGTTTCACAATACAAGCACAGCACTGACGATCTATAGAATACAAGATCCCTCATCTTAAGCAAATTCTTCATTAGAAGCAAACTAGTGGCTTGGAAACACCAGCCTGCTTAATGGAGCTCACAGTCTTCTCTAAGCCAGGCAGAGATGTGTTCTGCAAGATGTTTAAAATCACACAACTTGTGACTGCAGTTTTGTGCTCTCATTAATCAAGATTGTCTTGACAAATACAATTAGTGACTATCAATTGACCAATGTGTGGGTGTTAGGTGTAGAATCAAGAAGGGCTAGTGTCATAAATGTTGAGGATGTTGTGGATGTTTGCCAACAGACATGTTAATATAGTCTAATAAAGCAAGGATATCAATGGTGATGTATAAGACAACACATCCTAACAAGTGGCAGGAAACGTTCCAAGCAGGAGACACACTTCCCTGCAAGTTGAAACGATCACTTAAGAGTCTCATCTCGTTAGTGGAGAACAGGGAGACGCCTCCAAAATATCAGAGAACCATATCAGATGTGAAAATGTCCAATTATCCATATCAACAGTATTACAAGATCATACTGGTAACTATAACTTGCATCTTATGTCTGTAGTTCTGTCAATCATTTCTATCAATTTGACTAACACTGTACTCAAAGTACTGTTGAGGTTTTGGAGTCTGACTGGTCGAGAGTCAGTTGATCAAAAAGGTTATAAACAGTGCCTCAAAGTTCTCAAATCCACTTTATTTGGAAGTAAAATGGAAAGTGAGTACAATATAATATATATATATATATATATATGTTTGCCTTAGTGTAACCTGCCTAACCTTGTGACCATATTGTTATTACTGATAGAAACTATGGAGCTGAATTTGCAATAAACTGGAATTATCTCAAATTATTATCTTAAGACGGTAACCTCAATCAAGGCAGTTTCATATATATTTTCTCAAGTCATTATTTACCCTCAGTCTTTCATTTCTTCTGTCATGCAAACAAAACACACCTGTCGGACGTCAGTTTTGCTTCCACCTCACTCACTGTGTTGCCTTTCATAAAGACCTGTTATGTGTGTGTGTGTGTGTGTGTGTGTGTGTGTGTGTGTGTGTGTGTGTGTGTGTGTGTGTGTGTGTGTGTGTGTGTGTGTGTGTTTTGGGGGGTGGGGTATAAGAGTTAATTACAAAATGCAAATAATGTTGGCAGAACAGAGTACAGCCATTCAAAGGGGTCTTCTTCTGCCTTCCTGCGTTGCCTGTTCAGGCAGATTTTAAAGAGCATCCCTCTTACTGCAAGAAACCCATCTGCATGAAACGCAAAGTAATCTCTCAGCACTGTTGTGGCCATGACAGCGTAATTCATGCTAAAGAGAGTCATAGTTGATGAGATGGAGACACTTGGTTGCAGTGTGTGAAGGAAAGGGTCACAGCGACGGATTCTCTACCTTCTCAGCTCTCAAAGATCCACTTGCCTCTCACTTCTCAAGTAGTGCAAAGTCATCTGAGACATTGACTACCTGTACATGCACACTAGTATTCCACTATTATTCCAAATATGACAATATTCAAATGTTAATACTTGTCATTTATTTAGCATATTCCATTTGGATATCACCAGCGTGGCTTCATTCCGGATGGAGCATTTTCCGTTTAAAGACATGAGATATGCTGATATTATTCCGGGTTTAGGAGCTTCCTCGGATACATGTATACAACAAATTCAGAATAGGCATCTCAATTGGAGGTTCAATTTGAGTTTACAACACGTGCCTCTTTTTCCTGCTTAGAGATGCTTACCCCTAAAGATAAGCTTCATATTATAAATCATACGACATAGGCTCACTTTTTACCACCTGGAACTGTACACTTTTTTTGGATTGATTATTTGGATAAATCCCAGACCCATTTAAGACATAATCATCTCTGGTATCTGTATAATTAAAAGTTTGCTATTGCTTAATTGGAAGCCCGCCAACACTGACCAATCAGAGTCGACTGTGCTTGTCAGGAGGTGGGGCCTTAAAGAGACAGGCGCTAAAACAGAGCTTTTCATACAGAGCGTGAATACAGGTGTTGCAACAATACTAGTATGAGATAAATAATGTGGTTTCCTTTATCATTAAAGCTAGTAATAACCCAAAATAAAAGTATGAACCTGAAAATGAACACAATGTCTCTAAGTGTTGTCAGCACAACGAAGCCTCAAAGATCCTCATTCTGAATTAGCATACTTCATTTCATGGAGCACACATCCCGGGTGTGAGAGACTTGGGGGGTCTGAATCCTGGCGGTTACAACATGGCACTAACCGCAAAATGATGATAATGTGGTTGGACTGGGACACTTCAATTACTAGAATTACACAATGAGCTGATGCCTGTACATCTGCAAAGTCCGATTAAGTCGATGCAGATCTTATTTGTTTGTACCTTTTTTGCACCGAAGTGAAATGAATGAAACGACACAAACCCGGAGCCTCCCGAACATTCATCTGGCAGCGAGGCAGCTGGCCCTCCAGCTCCACTCCTCGCCTCCTAAATCTCCACAGAACTCTGAACAACTAAACAGAGATAACGCTTCAAGAGCGGGGTTGCAGGCTTCCAGCCCCCCCGCCATCAACCACCCTCCCCGCACGCTATCTTAATTGTACAAGACAGGCGGCCTCAAACTACAGAAGAATCAAACGAGATCAACACGTTCAATTTTAAAGTGCGAGACCGTGCCGGCGAAGAGGGATCTCTAATTACTTATGCTAATACGCTGACGACAGAGAGGCAGGGGAGCGGGGAGGAGGGCTACATTTGGTGTATCACTCAGGGTGTGCTCTAATTAAAAACCGAATTAATCTTTTGGACGTCCAGGCTGGAGAAGAGGCAGACCTCTCTCTCACAGCGTGGCCCCCGCGAGGAGCAGGAGCCACTGAGAGGTAATTACTGTTATCTGCCGGTTGTTTTATTAACATGTGTCCTCAAAGAATGGAGAAGCTTAACTTGGCCCCGGCACTGACTGATGCCACGCTCGATAGACCGGCACAGAAAATGATTACAAAATGGGCGAAAAACGTCCCCCATTCCTTTTTCTCTTGATCCTGAAAAGATTTTTTTTATATTTCCTCAGATACGTGGATCGACTGAGAGGGAAGAGCAGGGAGAGTTGGAGCGCGAGGGACGGGGAGGAGATAGGAGAGAGGAAACAGACGGGAGGAGAGGAGGAGGTGCAGAGCGGAGAGATAGATCAACACAAAGACTTTGCGGCGAGCAGAATGAGAGGAGAAGCCCAGGAAAGCACACATGCCAGCAGCCGGTAATTACACGCCAATCATCTGCCCACAGGCCAGAGCAGGGATTAACTAAGCGGGGAAACGGTGGGAGAAATTCAATTAAAAAAAATGAAAAAACGAATTAATAAGCAGTGAGTTCTTTCCTCTGGCCAGAGGGGCCAGCCGAGGGGCGGGATCAGACCTGCACATGCTGGTCAGCCATTGGGAGGGAGAAGCTGGCAGAGAATGTGATTGGTCGTGTTGAAGCTGAGGAAAGATGGGAGGGAAAATTGTTATGATGGCATAATGAATGCATGTTTTGAACATACGGAATTAAACGGAGAAAGAGACCATTGAAACTATTTTAGGAGTAATGTAAATATGAGGATGGGATTGTTTTATTCTGTCTTTCAAGATTAGTGTGATCAAATAAAGCAAATAAAGACTATTCATTAATTTCCTATTGAAAAATTATTTACATTGATTATTGACTGCATGAACTGTACACAACCTTTTGATAGATATGGTTATGAACTATATATATGACTCAAGTTTTTATTTTGCCAACCAAATATAATTACAATATTTATTAATTTGAAGAGTTTAACTGGGCACCACTTTCTGACATTAAGCAAATAAAAGTGGGATGCAAGTGTGACAACCAATCACCAGTGTTTTCTTTCTCTCTTAGACCAGACATTCTTTACAATAGAGCTTCAACGATTCATCGATCATTTAATTGGAAGTAGAAAAATCACAAATAACTGCAATCAATGAATGGAGATTGATTTGTAAAGAATTAAACTGCTGTCAAATTCCACCTAAAGTACACTGCAACAGCATATTACATCAAAATTCATACGGACAACATGTGTGTGTTGTTTTTTTCCTACTTTCCGACCACCGATTGGCACGACGATTGGAAGTCATTTCACGTGCAACGAGGACTGTACTGTAGGCAATGTGAAGGCATCTGTGTGAACATGAGGCATCGTATACAATGTGACATCGTATAAATGTAACATCGTATAATTGTGACAGAGGGATCAAACAGACACCGACCGACCGACCGGTGTTTTTGGGTTGTTAGCGTCATGTTTTTTTGTGACGTTTCATACAAACTTAGTTTACGTAGTTATTTGATGCCCAACCATTTATTTTTTACTCGTGAAATGGTTTTGTTGCTGTAACGACGTAGCATTAAATGGCGCAAATCACACTTTGAAATGTCTAGCTAGTTATAAGCCTTCCCTAGAGAGAGCATGGTTGAGCCTACAGACAAAGTAAATACCGTTTAAAGCCCAGTTATGATTCCTGGCTATGTTTTAGTTGTTGTCCAGCTTAATCGATTTCCTTCAAAAAAATGATAACTGCACGGTTGAGAGCGGGTCGTGGTTTCTGGGACGCTTCTCAAACAAGCGGCTTTGATCAACTCCCAACGCTCGCCAGCTGCGAACATCGATCTAGGATCCACCTGCAGCTGTCACCAGATCGTCAAGCGTTATTGATATGTGATCTCTACTTTTCCTTCTCCGCTTTGTTTCATATCAATCCAGCCGCCTAATTCAGCTGCTATATGCGTGACATGATGTTTATGAGTGTAAACAGCTGCCGACGTCAAATTGGTTTATCAATAAGAACATCCTCTTGCATTTAGCACAGATTTGCTGTATTATTTCAATTTGTCATCTACATAGACAGGGGTGTGTTTATAATTTGTTTATATATATATACTACAGTCTTTTATTTCCAAAGTACTCCATACAAACACAATTGTGCTTAAAACAATAGAATATATTAAAGCACTACCAATGGACAGATGATGCATACAGAGATATTATAGAGCATATTTCATGCAGCCGTGACATAAGTCATATTTAATTGTCGTCTCTTTAGGCTCAGAGGCCACACTGTCACCTTTTGTTAAACGCCTGCTTCCTCAACTCCTCTCTTCGCGTCTCTTCCTTGCCTCCTCCACTCACATCTCTGGAGGGCGGGACCAAGGCAAAGAGAGGAGGAGGTGAGAAAAGGAATCGAGGATGTACAAAACTGGAAAATTACAAAAGGCTCTTAGTTTACCTCTTTATTTTTATTCTTTTACGAAATTGCATGAACTATTTTGATAAATGTCAAAGATGAAACAGTAAACCAAAAATGTAAAGCATGGTATGAAACCACGATGTCTCATGCATGAACACAAACATAAAACACTTGTGCTGGAGTCCAGGAGCTTTGGTACGTCCTCATCCACCAGTGGGCCGGAGCACCAAACCCACTGGCTCCTCCCCTCCCCGCTGCAAACATCTTAGGTTTCAGCAATCTAGAGTTGTTTGTATTTATTAATATTGTTGCACTGTCTTAGACCATAAAATGACATGAATGACAAAATGATTTTGCAAATGTGCGTAGTTCCTCTTTAAGTAAAAGTGGCTGCAATATTTTCTATGTAAAACTCGGCATTAGAAGTAAAGGTTTACAATGCACTCATGTAAGGATACAGAGGCATTGTCATAAACAACTACTGAAAGAGATAACCGCACAAGTACTCATCATGCAGCAGAATGGCTCCTATAGCATTATTATTATGATAATATGGATGTATTATGGATGTTGCATTGACATGTAAAAAGCATTTCTAATAATAGCAGGTGGTTTTGTCGGTAAGAATGCATTACGTTTTCTAAGATCAGTCATTTTGTAGAATCTTAATCTGTAATGTATCTAGCAATTAAATCTGCCAAACAATAAAAGACTTTGCTGACAATCACTGAACTCAATGGATAAATGTTTACACAACACAAGGTATGTGTGGCGCAGTAGACATTAATATGCTGATGTCAACGGACTATATGCGCTATTAAATAATGTATATATTTTATTTCACAAACCTTTTAAATGATAAAGGCACAAGATCATCTGGGATGTAAACTATGGGCGTGCGCTGTGTTCTTCAGTTGTCCCTTGATGCTACGAGTAAATTTGCCTCTGAAGACCAGCTAACGGACTTATCAATTGTTTTTTTATTCTTTCAAAATAAATCCTTAAAAGTGATGTCACCACCTTGAGTCAGCCTTCACTCTATGGGTGTAACAATAGCAAGCAATGAAGTCAAAAACAGTGACATCATGAACTGCTCTGCGATGTAAAAAGCAACGCAATGATTAGAGACGGATTGGTTTCATTCATGAAGACAGTCCGGGCCGCTGGAGGCGGCTCTCCTCCGTGGTTAACACATCCATTACGGGAGCGGCAGGTCAACAGACTGGCCCTGGAAAAGCATTATTAACCAGGTAATTGGCGGGTAATTAGACCATTGTTTGTTGGCACTTCACTAGTATGCACTATTGCCTGCCCACCAACGTGATTTATGAGTCCATAATTCACATTCTGCCACTCTAATTACATCCTCTCAGCACCCATTACTGGCGCTCTGTTAACGGCGATGCCTCGGTGATGCATACGGGGAAATTCCCACAGAGGAAATTTCGGAAAACGAAGGCACAATCTGCAATAGTGTGACCTGATGTTTCTCTGCTGTATTTATGTCTATTAGTGCCTCAACTCAGGTGAGTGGAGATTGTGCAGATCCCTAATAACTGAGAGGACCACTGTGAGATTTCACGTGTGTTAAAGACACCATAGTCACAGCATTTTGAATAGTTCAGATTTATTTTTATTGGTCTTGGTGTTGGTTGTTCTGTCATGTGTAACCGGAACATGGAGCCAAAGGCAAGCGGTTCTCTACAATTACTAATGTATGCACTCAGTGGCATGGAATTAGTAGAGCCTCAAAATATATAATTTGTATAAGCAGCCCACGGCTTATCTTGGAGGGAGCTGTAATGAGCTCAGCCCTCCCATTTGTAAAGAGTGGAAAATTACAGGTTTGAAGTATTGTTATGTGCAGTAGGGGCTCGATTAAAGCTTGTGTAAGTTTCTCTCTGCTGTGCAACAACAGAGTGGAGTGTTTTCCACACTTCTTCTAGTGATAATGTGCTGATGCTATCTTCATGTAGTTCCACCTGCAAATTTCTCTGTCCTCGAGTTATCGCCACAGATTTCCTGTACAGTTCTTGACCTGTGTTGTGTATCAACAAAGATTATTAAACTAATAATAGAGAGACTAATACATTGTAATCATGATAACCTCAACTCAGTCGGTAAGTGTCCCTAGCTATAGATCACTGGGGTGAAAACATAAAATGTCCACCTGAGCATGAATAAAATGAGTCTTCTTCTTCTTCTTCTTCTTCTTCTTCTTCTTCTTCTTCTTCTTCTTCTTTTTGTGATGAAGGAACCCATAGTTCAAACATGCTAACTCACTGTCTGGTTTTCAGCCTGTACATTGCAATGTGCATATTTTTTTAATAATATAAATTTATAATTTTTTTTAAATATTCAGTTTGCCACTTATTTCAATTATTATGACTTAACTTCTCTGCTGGTTGCGCTGGATGTTCTTTTCACACTACGAGCAACACAAGCAATGGCCAGCGGCGTTATCGGCGAAGTCGCCGTTGAAGAGTTGCTTCAGCGCTCGTTGACGTGGTCATTTCTTTAGATGGAACGGAACAGGGTGAGACAAAAACATTTTATTGGTTGATACTTCATTGGAGCGCTGAAGAGTTGAGACCAACTCAGCTTTGACTTGGAGCGAGTCACACAGCGGCTCGTGTCCAGGTCTAGTTCATGTGTAGCTTCCTGTGTAGCTTAATGTGTAGCTTCTTGTGTAGCTTCTTGTGTAGCTTAATGTGTAGCTTCATCAGTAGCTTCATGTGTAAGCTTCCTGTGTAGCTTCATGGTGTAGCTTCCTGTGTAGCTTCATCCATAGCTTCATGTGTAGCTTCCTGTGTAGCTTCATCCATAGCTTCATGTGTAGCTTCCTGTGTAGCTTCATCCATAGCTTCATGTGTAGCTTCCTGTGTAGCTTCATCCGTAGCTTCATGTGTAGCTTCATCCGTAGCTTCATGTGTAAGCTTCCTGTGTAGCTTCATCCGTAGCTTCCTGTGTAGCTTCATCCGTAGCTTCATGTGTAAGTTTCCTGTGTAGCTTCATGTGTAGCTTTCTGTGTAGCTTCCACTGAAGATGACTTAGACCGTTGCTGCGTCGCTCATAGTGTGAACACCATCAGGAACCAAACACATTCCAGCATCTGGACTAAACATATAATTTTATCAGTGATATTTTGGCAAAACCTGAAAAAATTATCAGAAAAGTGTGAGAATAAGGGCCGATTTTAAAAAGAACTGTGATGATCCTTTTACGTGAAATAATGAAATATACAGTGAAGCTTTTATATCAGACCATGAAGATTAATTGCATGATTTCCATATAAGTGACATAAATGGAAGGCGATCGATCCTCTCAGGAAGAGGAGGCACCATTAACAGTTGGCGCAGAGCGGCTGAAAAGTATTATTTGACACTAACCACAGGTTTAATATAAGTCACCGTGGGCGCGTGATTGCACTGATATGCACTATATTATACACCTCCCAAGCGTAGAGGAGACGGGCCTCAGTGTGGCTCTCTTGTAATAAGTACATTGGAGTTGGAGCTTCTAAATATAACCAATGATTGGATTGCAACTTTCTGCCTCGGCCCTGATTGAGAGAAGTTTCTGCTCGTGAGGAAAGTGCGAGACGCCCGGTGAGACTTGGTGTCCACCCACCAGTGACGACTACCCGCTTCCACCAGGGAGGGCCATTCAAGTTGGAGGCTCACACTCGGATCGCACTTGAGTTGCATACAAATTGGCTTCAGACTTGATGTCTGCTTCAGGAGATAGGGTTTCCCAAGCCCAGCCTCCGTGTTACCCAAGCACAGTTCAGAGTCTGGGCGGCAATGCATTATCTGGAGGCATTAACCTATGGGGATGTGCTGGGGCTGGAAGCTGCACTGTGTTTACACATATTCTGGGTTGAGTTGAGGTTTTCTTTTACCTTGGTTTTCCTTATCTAATTCTTACATACTGATGGTCACCTCAGTGTAAGCTTTCCATATGGATTATTTTATCGTTCAGTCGGGGGAAATGAAGCAAAGTAACTTCCCACATAATCCAGTCTTGTGCTCGAGGCAGACTTTATAATAATACAACACCAGGGAGAGGGCAGATCAATCTATTCACAGGTGAAGATGAGGGGATCTGCACTAGATGTCACTGTCTCTTACCTACACTCAGTGATGTACTGGCAAACAATTGCCTTAAATTACAAAAGTATTCTTTTCTACGTTATAATATAATAATTCATCATCAAGATTTGTTCAGTTTCATGTTGGTACTATGTTGTACTTGTTGTATATCATCTCTAGTAGGAAGTTATACTATTATTTGCCAACTTTTATAGTTGTAGTATTAGTGCTGCAAACATGGTTTAGTTCAAATGTAATCTAATAAAAGACCACAAAAATGTAATATGACTGAACAGCTGTTTAACGTAATCCAAGTCCATCTCACTCTCCTTTTACATTATTTGGGCAGTGGCGTGTGGTCCGTGAATGGACTGGTGTGCAGCCCCTCCTGCAATTCAAACAGGACAATAAATACATACATACATACATAAATATATATTTAATGACAAATCGTTTTTGCTATTTGTGTGTGTGTGTGTGTGTGTGTGTACAGATTGTAGTTGTAACTCTCACATAATGAATACATTATTATAGAAACATAATGACTACGCGCTGACTACGGTCTTTGTCTGTGTGCTGAAGGGCCTACTTTCCCCCACCTGACAGTGGTATGTGTGTAATATGTTCAGAATTTCTTGATGGCCACTGATTGGTCGACACCACATGTTGAAAATAACTAGACCTGATCTCAGCAGTGTTGCCCGATTGGCCCATTTTCCACACAACTGCATTTTTTGTTGTTGTATTGTACAGTTTTTTCTATTGTGTCTGTAGAACCAATTATGGGATGTGCACGGTGGTGGGTAGCACGGGCCTCACAGCAGGAGGGACCTGGGTTCTGGGTTCGGGGCATTATTGGTAATCCAGCCTTAGATAGAAGATTGTTATCATTTTCAATTACTGCTGACAAGGTTGTTAATTTAATTTCGAAATTCCATCAAGGAGGGATGCGGAATATCCTTTAAAAGACACATGTTTGAACAACAGATAACTTCCAGATAAGACGGGCCTTTTCCAAACACCTGCTCCAGCTTTGACGGTGAGGGTCATTGCTGCCTGGTTCAGGTGATCCATGAAGGAGACCGCTAACTGTAGCAGAGGCCGAGCAGACCACTCAGACCTGTCGGAGGAGCTCCTCTGCAGCGACTCCTCCAGCTCCCCGTGGGACCTGACTGTCCGGGCAGATGAACGACGTCCTCCCGCCAAACTCCACCCTCGGAGCAGAGACAAAGGGCTCCTCTGAGGAGAGAACTCTTCATTAGCTTGTATTTGCATGGATAGCTCTCTCTCTGTG
This sequence comes from Myoxocephalus aenaeus, assembly GCA_038501785.1. Classification (NCBI taxonomy): domain Eukaryota; kingdom Metazoa; phylum Chordata; class Actinopteri; order Perciformes; family Cottidae; genus Myoxocephalus; species Myoxocephalus aenaeus. The sequence goes on along the minus strand of JBAMJR010000076.1, from coordinate 2,210,853 downwards.
TCGTCTTTTTTGGTGTCCGCTCTCCGTCCCCGATGAGACTGGTTAACGGCGAGGTGAGTCATTTTTCACTATTATTCTGAAACACACAGGAACTAATGGAACAGATAAAAGCAAGAGAGGACAATATTGTCGAAGGGCTTAGTGGAAACAAATTACAGGACAGAGATGTTGTTTATTTACTAAATTAATGGGAATTGCTGTCTAGTGGAGCGGTCTTTACCTCCAGAAAACTTTTAGCCACTGAAACAGAGCTGTGATCTATCTGCACATTAAAAAAAAGACACACTGATATATAACCAACAGCAACTGCGGCAAAGCCTTGACAGACCCCACCCCAAAAAAAAATTAAATAAAGAAAGGATGAATTACAAGGGTCAGAATCAGTTGTCTCTGTGTATCTCAGAATACAAATACAACAAATGGCTTCCACATTGTGCTTGTTTTCATTCACTGTACTCATTTAGTTCACATATGTGCTTTGCCTTGTAGAGAATCACCTCCTTTGTAGATCTAAAAACTGCAGCTGCCGGCGGCCTGGTTTCAATACAGCAGACATGAAGAAACAGCAGACCTGCCCAGGGCTGTGGCTACTTCAATACGATTCGTTTCTTATAGTGTGTACCGCCAAAGAAGGTGTACGTTTAACAATCACAGTCCTGGATAGAAGTCTCACAGAACCCAAGTATTAAAGAAGATAAAGGTTTGACCTATTGAGTGAGATGAAAAGTCAGAGCATCATCAAAGTATTACAAGTCACCCTGAAGAGCGGCAGGAAGGTCTGCACTGAATGTCATGGCCGCCCATCCAACAGCTCACTCAGAACCACGAAAGGCAGGGAGGGGATCAACGCATATATTTCTGCGGAAAATATATGAAAATCAAAGCGCCACTGTGAAAATCAAAGCACCACTGTGCCCAAGTACAGCCTCACAGAGCACCTTGTTATACTATTTACGCTGTAACCTGTTGCATATCGGTTGACGGATTTTAAAATGCAGCTTGTGCAAGATTACTTCGCTTGCCTTGTTTTTGTAGTTGGGGTTGGCTTAAAGATTTACACTGCAAAGTGTCTTCCTTTCTTTTTTGTTAAAGGGCAATAATATGCAAAATTCAACCAAACTGGTGAGACCCGAACCCGGTTAGAATTACCCTGAGGAGACCACTTGTCCAGGAAGAGGTGGGGGCGTGGTGTCCTGGTGGCAGCGATGACAGAACTACAATACAAAGGTTTTATCATAGCTGCGCAAGAAAATGCTGCTCTATGATTTGGTCTGGATGCATAAGCTTACCGTAGTGAACATTGAGAGTTTAACAGTGAAGTGAATGCCACTTTCCTCCTCTGTCAGACCGCTCTGGAGGCTCCACGTCTCACCGCCTCCCATCAAGCTGAAGTAAAGAAGCAGCAAGTGGAGAAAACTTGGAGTCAGTCAGTTCTCTAACCTTCAGCGCATACATACACGTGCAAACTCATACGCGCACACATGCAGACACAAACACAGGTATACGCACACACAATGAACACACACACACACACACACACACACACACACACACACACACACACACACACACACACACCCTTACCCAACTCCACTCTGCTCATGTGTGAAATGAGCAAGGGTCTTATCTCTTGGAAACACACCACTGAGCCAGAGGAGAAGTAGAAAGAGGGAGACACACAGTGGGAGAGGAGGGAGAAGAAAAAAGGAGGAGGTGGAGAGGGGGGGAGATTGAGAGAGAGGAGAGGGAGAGAGGGAGGCGTCACGTGGTGTGCATGCTGATGATGTGGACTTGGGAATCTGCTGCAGACTCTGGAGGTCTGAGGCTGAACCGTTATCAACCTTCTGCTCCTCTATTAGCCTGCACCTCTCTACTGACCTCAACAAGCATAGCACCGCACCCTCCGCTCGCGCGCACACACACACACACACACTCACACACACACACACACACACACACACACACACACGTAAACTCTCTCTCTCATAACTTCATGCTAATTATCATATCGTCGCTGTCGGACGAACACCTTCTATCTCACGTCATTTTTAATCAATGCTGTTGCTCTGTATGTTTGTTGTTGTTAACAATGCAAAGTTTCATAATGAACCAAAATATGTAAACCCTTCTCAACAGCGGCTCGGTGTGGGACCTCTCCTCTAAGAGGAGCCTCGCCCGCCGGCTCCAGGTCGGCTTGAAGAAGGCCCGGGCCTCGCCTCTTCCTGTGGCCGTGCTCTTAGTGCAGCTCTGACGTTAACATTGAGATTATAGATGGAGGGCTTGCTGAGGAGACTAGCTTTGCTAGCTAACGATGTAAGCTCAGCGACTGAGCGGCCCTTCAGCAGACAGCAGACAGTGAGTTTGTTCTGCGGGGCTCACACCGCTACTTCAGGCTCTGCACTTCTTCTGCTATCAGGCCTACCAAAGCCAGTGGTGTGTGAGTTTGTGTATGTATGTTCTCAGTGTGTCGACAGTCATTCTTCTTGTAAACTTGTTTAATACAGGTGAACTGCACACAGTGGCGGTTCTACATGTAATTACGCCCCGGGCAAGAACCCCCTCCGAACTTTTTTTCTTCTTTTTCTACCCGGCGGAGGGGGGCTCCGCCGGGTAGAAAAAGAAGAAAAAAAGACGGAAAATTTTTTTATTTTGAAAAAAGACCGGATACATCCGTCTGTGCGTAGCCTCAAACATAACATCTTGACACATGTCAAGAGGTTACGTGATACGTTACCCCAAAAAGGAAACTTAAAAGTCCGTTACAACTCGGTGTTCTGGATTAAAATCAAGGCAGAGTTACTGAGATCGCCAAAAAAGCTCTGAAACCCTGCCTCCATGTCAACATCCTGTCTTTGTGAAGCGGGTTTTAATGAAGTTACAGAGTGCACATAAAGGTTTAAGTTACGGAGTAGAGTCAGTAGACTGGATATAAACACATGTCGGGGCTCGGTCTTTTTCTCCCGTCACCCCGAGATGGGACCGGCTCGTAGCAGAGAAACAAGCTCAGGGCTCCACTAATGCAGCGTAATGGTGAGTTGTATCTTTATGCACTTTATAATTGTCTTTATGCCAGTCGTATTACGTCATATTTATTACATCATATTTATTACGTTATATTTTGCGCCCACACCGTGAAGGCCGGTCCGCGAAAATATTGTCTGACACAAAACCGGTCCGTAGCTCAAAAAAGGTTGGGGGCCACTGCATTAGAGTATTGCCCTATAGCGACCCACAGCGGATCAGGGCCAGCCGCAGGGGGCGCCAACCTGCCAATTCCCCACACAGTGATATGATAGATAATGGAAAACCGCTTCGCGGCCCAGATGACATATATATATATATATATTTTTTTTTTTAAGTGGTCGTCCGCCCCCCACGTGTCATGAAAAAGTGCCGCCCCGTGCGGCTGCCCGGTTCGCCCGTGCCCAAAACCGCCACTGACTGCACCAGATGGACTTTTACTTCAGAGTGTTTGAGAGGAAGCTTCGGGTATGTCCTCCAAAAGGTTCAAGGAGAATCCTTTTTGCCTTTCTCTCCCACATTTCTAAACGTATGGACTCCCTTTGTCCTGCTCTCTTGTCTCCATCCCTCATCCTGGTATGTTTAGTCTTGAAATGCAAACCTTTGAATGAAGTGCTCCCATAACGATGCAGTAGTCGGCAGATAAAACGAAGAGCCGTACGTCAGGCGGATGGCTTCTCTGGGGTTTCGGTGTGGGACGGCTGATTATTTCCTGTCTTGGTAAACAAGATCTGAGAGACTCAAATCAGGGAACTCTCTTAAGCCCTCCAGGACCACTGGTGGTTTCCAAGGTGTGGTGGAAGCTGTGTGCTGGATCATTATCTAGTCCCCCACAGACCGGTTGTTGAAAACAGAATATATCATGAACGTATACGGACTTGTGACGCTTCGGTTTCTTTCTCCCTCGCCGCCATCCGAACGAGATCCAGAATAGTCCAGTTTTTCTTTTTCAGTCATACTCCAAGACCTATGTCGCGCCCGGATATGATGTGTGTGTGTTTCCGCCGCTGTTTCCTGAGAGCCACAGACTTTAACCGCATTCTGTTAACTTTCTGTTGACTCAAAGAAAAATCCACAATTGAAATTGGTTAAACAGACTTTACAAAGACAGTAGACGCCCCACTGAGGGACGTAATGAGGAGAATTAATTAAGGCGAGACATGGGAGTGAGGGAATAAGATGTCGCGCTGAAGAATCCGGAGGGGAACTGCTAAGTGAGCTCAGTGTGACTTCAAGTTTCAATCGAAATATAACCTCTTTTTTTGTACTGATTTATTATTTCCCTCCTTGCATTACCTTTGCTCCAGGTTGCCAGATTGATAGTCAAGACATTTCTCACGAGACATGGTATATATGATGGAGAAGCAGTCCGTAAAGTGAGACAACAAGTTAGAGCACCTTCAGCTTCTGTGCTGTGAAGTGTTTCACAGCCAAGCGGAACATTTGAGCGCTGTACAGTCACAGAGGGATTTCAGTTGGATCCCTGGCGTTTGATTGGGCCGATAGAAAGAGGTCGGCTCTGAGTTCAATTCAGTTTATTTTGTATAGCCCAAAATCACAAATTACAAATTTTCCTCGGAGGGCTTTACAATCTGTACACATAACATCCCTGTCCCAGGACCTCACATCGGATCAGGAAACTCAAAAAATAGAAAAAAAAACAGAGCAACAGAGGAGGATCCCTCTCCCCGGATGGACAGAAGCAATAGATGTCATGTGACCAGAATGAACAACGTAACAGAGTTACAGCACATTACATGAACAGGACAGAAATTATTCATATAATGAGTAGTATACGCATGGAACACGATCCAGATAACCACGATCCATGAAGCAGAAGGAGGGAGAGAGGAGGGGCAGCAGGAGGCAGGAGACAGGAGGCAGGAGACAGGAGGCAGGAGACAGGAGGCAGGAGACAGGAGGTAGGTAATAAGAGGCAGGAGACAGGAGGTAGGAGACTGGAGGCAGGAGGTATAGAGGGGCATCAGCACGGCATAGGAGACAGGAGGTAGGAGACAGGAGGTAGGAGGTAGGAGACAGGAGACAGGAAGCAGGAGACAGGAAGCAGGAGACAGGAGGCAGGGTGCAGACACAGCCATGATCCATGAAAACTTGAGGCGAGGAAGCACAGAGGCTCCCGGGAAGAAGTTGTGCCCGATACGGAGCTACAGAGAGAGGACTCCACACCTGGAGTAAGATCAGGAGGACGGGATGAAAGGGAAGCAGACATTTATTTTACCCGCTCTGTGTCTGCAGCTCCGGCAGCATGAATGCCGTTCAACCGCCAGCACAAGCTCTGCCCGTCCTTCTGCCGTCGTTTGGTTTCATCCAGCACAAGTTCACCTGCACGTGACCACCGCGCTGCAGTGACACGGAGCCGGGGGGAAATTGGCAAAGTCTCCGTCCGCCACATTGTTTTTGGGGATGACAGCAAGGTTTTCGCCCGCTGATAACCAAACACACGTCTCTTCCTGTCTCTCTCCGTATCGCTGTTAGCTTCTACGAACCAGAAAACGGTTCAACTTAGTTTAATGGGACAGGTGTGGCGAGCTGGTCGACCAAAGTCTATTTGATTGGATGGTTTCTTTGAAACGCCCCAGAGAGCAGAATGAGTCATCAAACCGTTTGACAGAAGAGAAAATACAAGGAGTTGATGTAGAAATACTCTTTCATATATTTGCCATATAACAAGAGATAAATGAACAATCAACACACTGGGTCAACAGTCCTGAAAAGATAATCCATAGCTAAATACACCAACTCTTCCCGTTTAGAGGTATTATGAAAGCGATTAGAGTACTTTCAATAAAATGGCATCTTTTCAAGGTACTGAATGCTGGCTTTGTTCCAGGTGCTGTGTTCAACAGATGAGGTGGATCGCTGCTCTTTCTAAAGGAAGGCGAGCCTCATTTTGATCCACGAACGACAGAGACTACAGCCAGTGCGCTGGTCTGAGTCCGGAGCATGTTACGAGGAGAATGCTCTCTCATTTGCCAATAAGAGACGCTTCAATTCCCCCTTCCTTCTCACTGGATCGTTGTGGTCTCTACATGATTGCTGCTGAAGACTGACTGCCTTCTGCAGGGCCCTTACTCCACCTGCTGGTAAATGAGAGGTATTGCATGTTCAACATGAGAGGAGCTGAAAAACTGGCATGAATAGATGGATAAAGGGAAACCCGGAATACATTCAGGAAACATCCTGAAAGCTCACTGGACATGTGTGTGGTTCATATGCTGCAGCCTTCAGTCACCAGGCTCAACACCTATGGGAGCTTGTGTTGTTCAACATGAGCAAGGCATCGTGGGGACCAGCTTTACAGTCTTCATCAACATAGTTAGAGGGTCGTTTTAATAACTGCAGCCGTTTGAAAATGTCCAGAATTCATAAAGACTTATATTCTCCGAAAAAATTGATGATTGCTGTAACTCCGGGATACAAATGTCATGAACTGCGGCTGCGTTACACTTTCTCTTTAATCTGTCAGCCATGCAGGGAAACACGTATGTTGTATCATATTTACCCAAAAGGCTGTGACTTGATTTACAGCCCCGACTCTGTCCGTCTGTCCGAGTGATGACACGAGGTCAGCTGGCTGGACCGCAGCACAAAGTACTGAAAACTGTCAAGTGCCAACAATGTTTGGTCATATTCTCAGTGGAGTTCTTGATAACATAGTTAATTTCAATCATTTTGTACTGTAATTAAAGTCATATATACATGTGCGTCCACTTCATGTTAAACACGGAGTAGCATTGCTTTGGCGCTATAACAGAACTAGTGTAGTAGTGTATCAACACTTGTATTGAAAAGGAATACCCCACGCTACTGTAGGGAGAGAGCCGTCTTGTTCACACGAAACATCCCACATTGCTCATATGATTTTTCTAAATCTGATTCAACCAAACCTTGTAACAGTAAATCAAACCAGACTACCGGTTCATTAGAGCCTTTCTGAGATTCATAATGCAGATATCCTGCCATTCACCATTACCGTGCCGATAAAATCTAAAGAAAAGGAGTAAAAGTCATTGACACATTAAATCCTCAAACATAATGCACTGGGAATGTTTAGAAGCTAGCAAGAGTACGCTGGAGTTAAAATAATGATCCAACCTGAAAACCAAACTCTTTTCAATTCAGTTTATTTTGTATAGCCCAAAAATCTATTACACATATGACATCGGTTCAGGAAAAACTCCAAACTTCATATGAGTAGTAGGCATGATGAAACAGTTACAACTACCAAAAATAGCAGCAACAGTGGATGTAATATAATGATAATAGAAGCAGTCATGGTATTGGGAACACGCAATGCAACTAATAATAATAATGATGAAAGCAGGAGGGGTCCCACCCGACACCGGGCTTATTACAGTCCTGCAACAGCTACAGATCCTATATATATATATATATATATATATATATATATATATATATATATATATATATATATATAATTCTCTTTTTGTCAGAGCATCTGATTCATTGATTTCTGTCAGAATGTAATGATAATAAAATACCCTGGCCTTTAATTACATATTGTATATAGTTTGGTTTTATGTCATTTTAGTTTTATTTGACTTTGGTCTGTTTGTTTTTTTCCCTTGTGGAGAAAGCAGACTATTTATACCCGACTAGACTTTGCTGGCATCCCATAATTCCCTGCGCGGCTCAACACAGCTTCAGCCTGCTGTGTACTTATTCACTGCGGCATTTCATTTGAGTGTTCCGAGTGTAGATTTTATGCAATAAATTGGACATTTGAAAAACAATGAAGCCAATGTCCATGGCATCTGCTCTACTGTCTGCTAACAATCCCACAATGCAATGTGTTGCGTTTTAGAGATGTGTAAATTACAGTCGTGTGACAGTAAGTGTCCAAAATCTCAATTTACCGCTCAGCCATGAGGTGAAGGAGGGATTGATTTTAGACACAGCTGAGAGGTGTCATTAGCCTTGCATGAGGCCATTGCATGGTTTACACACTGTAGTGTGCGGCCATGGACATCTGTCTTCACACTTTCTAAGGGAGAGCAAACACAGCAAACTTTCTATTATAATTCATATTTAATCTTTGGGGAAAATGATAGTTTTCTAGATAATGTCTTTTCCTAAATTACCGCCTCCTTTTACAATGACAGACATGTGTGCCTCTGTGGAAAGGCGATATCCTCCAGACAGACTGCTCTGTGTTGTACGTTCCCAAACTCACTCCGTCATCCAGACCATCAGCCCTCATTACCTCCCAGCGATCAGCCTCTCAAATGAGAAAAAAGGGCCAGTGGAGACGACAAAAAGGCCGATTAGGACCAATAAAACATGACTCAGCTGTTGGAAAAGCTGCCACGGCAACTCTGCAGAAGTTGAACTTTTCTCACCCAATACAGCAGAGCTGACTGATGCTGCACATTTGGAAATCAAATAGAGGCGCGCGGTCAAGTGAGCAGTCGACGATCAAGATGGAGCGGTAGCGATTAGAGGGCGCAGTGGAAATTTACAGATATTGCTTTTTGGAGGCCGATGTCGAAGTAGATGCTTTCAAAGGTGAGAACCAAAGACGTGCGCCTTCACGACGAAGCCAGAAACGGGACAGTAGAAGACAGAGTTCTCTCCGCAGGGCATTTTTTTAAACATGTTGTTGGGCTTCAACACAAAAGATTCACGTTATGATGAAGAAACGTGACACCCTTCATGGTGTCACATTACCCCTCAATGTAATCAACCATGATGGACCGAAAAGGCTGTCAAATTCAAATGATGTTACATTTGCAGGAGCCTAACGGAGGACATTGCAGGCGGTCTGGGTGCAGTTGGGCCCGCGGGGTGGAGGTGTACCCAGAGTCCTAAAACCGGGTCCGGGAGTCCGGGTCTTTCGTTTTGAAGTCAACAGGTTTTTCAAATGAGTTTCTGGTTCGATGGCTGAAATAAAGCCTGCACTGAACACAAGCTGAAGAGATTTTTAACGTTTTGTTCCGCGACCGGACGTGGTGACGTGAAGTCACGTGACCGTGGTGTGGTGTGTTTATGTGTAACGTTAGCTTCATGCTTCTGCTGTTAGCATTCACGCTTCAAAACTCATAAAAAGTGGTGTTCACTTGAGAAGATGATCTTGCTTGAACAAAACTTGTAAGTATCATAAACGTTTGTTTGCCACGGAGTTCATTTTCTGCAATAATCCAAAATACAACGGAAAAATCCCGTTGTCCCTCTGTGGAGGGAGCCGGTGTGATGCTAACTTCTGGCTCTGCAGCGCCCTCGTGTGCACCAGGGCCCATCGTAGCTACCATACATAGCATGATTCCTCTTGTTTTTGGTGACCCCGTGACCTTTCTTGTAATGCCAACAACGAGCCTCAATTTTGACTGAGTTTTTGACTGAATTATTAATAATGTAATGAACAGATTGCGGTTAAATTTACAGTGCAAAGTCATGCTAACTAGAGGATGATGGTTCTAGCATTTGCTCCATGAGCGAGTGCACCACCAAGAGAAACTTAACTGCAAACCTCACTGTGTGCGTTCACACCAAAAGCGTTGCGAATGTTACGCTCGCCTGAAAGGGGGCGTGGCTTATCTCCGTAAAAACAGTTACCGTTTCCACTATCCAGCATGTAAATAACCACTAGTTCTGCTTTATACTTGTTGTGTAAACTCCACATACGTGGGGACATCAAACTCCATGGTGTCTGGGTTCAAAATATTATCCGTAGTCCCACAACAGCGTCTGAATGAAGCCGCTACCAGCGCTACTTCAGGCGCAACGCTTTTGGTGTGAACGCAGCATTAGTAGTAATAAACCAATGCTCTAGTGGATAAACATCCACTAGAGCATTGGTTCTCAACCTTTTTTCAGTGATGTACCCCCTGTGAAATACTTGTTTCAGCCGAGTACCCCCTGACCAGTGCAAAGCATTTTTAGTTGAAGAAAATATGTAATACACAGCGCTGTGCCATCAGTGTCTGATTTAATATAGAATATATACAATTCAGTATGAACTTACACTTATATTTTATTGAATATTTTGTAATTTTTTTTAATAGATGCTCATCTAAAATATATTTATTAAAACACGTACCCCCTGGAGTGCCTTCACGTACCCCCATTTGAGAACCACTACTATGCATTGTGCATAGGTATCTACACTGTAGACTCTAGGGATGCTTGCAGGGTTTTTATTAGGGTTCCACTATACTTGTATTAAAGCTGCACTAATCAATAATACATTTTTCTCAGGAGTTAAAAGGAGACTAAATATTGAACTTACATTTGTCAGAAACAAACGTTCTAATTAATGTTAATGTTTATCTTTCTTTATTGGAAGTGAAAATGTGCATGAGAGGCTTCAGCGAGCTGCAGGTGGAAGTGAACGGTCTACTCGTGCACTCTGGTGTCCATAAAGTGTCATGGAATAAAAAAAGAATAACTTTCAGGAGAATAAGAAGGCTGGTTGGGTTTGCATTGACAGGAGGGTGCAGGGAAGGTTGAATTAAGGAACTATTCCGTTACTCATGCCCTCCTGCTGTGCTCCCTCTGGAGAAACAAGTTCAAAGAACTGCTGTCAGAGGTGCAGAGTTCAGCTCTGCTCTGGAGACAGCAGATCCAGGAACGGAGAGCCACGGCAAGTCCTTTAGCGTGTGTTTAATTATCTATCAAATCAAGTTTAACAATAGAGATCCTTTTAATAATTGTTATTATTGTATGATTATTAATATTAATATCAATAATATTTTTTCCTGGGGTGTTTTATGGCAGTCCATCTAACAGCTGATGGTGGTGAGGCTGATGTTTCAGTCTGGATCAACATGGTAGACGAAGTGTGGCTAAAAACA